>VSWD01000006.1:46957588-48157588 GCA_033119305.1 Pinctada imbricata | reverse complement strand
CCATTTTTGTTATTCGAAATATACATTTTAACTAGAAAAATAAGTTTTTTACTAAAAAATTCCTAGTTTTAGCAAAAAGTAAATTTTGCTGTTAAAGTGAAATGGTGGGGGTAAGGATCATCCTTGAAAAGGTAATTTTTTTTCTGTAGGTTGAAGCATAACAAACAAAATTGGTAAATTGAAGCAATTTTATTTTTACAGAAAAAGATCATTTTCGTCCTTCGAAATATACATTTTATATAGAAAAATCCGTTTTCAAGAAAAAATTCTCATTTTAGCAAAAAGCAAGCTTTGCAGTTTGCAATCAATGATGGGGGCTAGGGTCATACATGAAAAAGGTAATTTACCTTTTATAGGTCGAACCATATCACAAAAAAATGTTGAAATTGAGATTAAAAATATATAGAAAAATCCATTTTTAAAGGAATTATGCCAGTCTTAGAAAAAAAGTAAATTTTGCTCTTTGCAATCAATGTTGGGGGTTAGGGTCATACATGAAATATTTAATTTACCTTTCATAGGTCGAATCATAACACAGAATATTGGTAAAAATTGATGCAATTTAATTTTTACAGAAAAAGGTCATTTTTGTCCTTCGAAATATACATTTTATATTGAAAAATCCTTTTTTTCAAGAAAAAAAATTCTCGTTTTAGCAAAAAGCAAGTTTTGCTGTTTGCAATCAATGATGGGGCTAGGGTCATACATGAAAAAGGTAATTTACCTTTTATAGGTCGAACCATATCACAAAAAATTGTTAAAATTGAGGTAAAAATATTTTTTACAGAAAAAGCTTATTTTGTCATTCGAAATATACAATTTTATGTAGAAGTTCCCTTTTAAAATAAATGTTTCATTTTAGAAGAGACATCAATTTTACTGTTTGCAATCAATGAGGGGGGTATAGATAATGTGTTAAATGTCTTTAAATTCAATAGCATCATTTAAAACCTGATAAATTTACAGCATGGACCAGACATGCACGTTTCGGGTACTAAACCCTCGTCAGTGATCCTCAGTCTAAATAATGTTATATGGCCAAAAGGTGTGAACATTTTTATGTCCAAAAATATACCAAAAGACGTAGCAGAGTGGGTGGGATATGATCTACAGGACCCATGTTTTAGAAATGTCAAGAAATTTTGTAACAGAAAATTTCAAATGCGTTGAAGAGACAGACGATCAACCAAAGTTGATCGAACTTGGCTACATGTGCCCTCGGGGACTCTTGGTCCACCAGCAGTGACACTCACCAAGTAGTTCAAATGTTAAACGTGTTTAAATTCAATTCATACCTCAAAAAGATTATTTACCTTCCACAGGTCGGACCACTTAAGACAAATTTGGTAAAAATTGATGCAAAATTTTTTTTTACAGAAAAAGGTCATTTTTGTTCTTAGAAATATACATTTTAAATAAAAAAATCCGTTTTTCATGAAATTGAATTCTCGTTTTAGGAAATCAATGGTTTGGGTTAGGATATTACATGGAAAAGGTAATGTACCTTTTGTAGGTCGAATCATAACACAGGAAAGTAGTAAAAAGTGATTTAAAAACATTTTTTTGACAGAAAAAAGACATTTTTGTCCTTCGAAATATACATTTTAACTAGAAAAAGTCCATTTTTCAAGAAAAAGAATTCTCATTTTAGCAAAAAGTAAGTTTTGCTCTTTGCTATCAATTTTGGAGGTTAGGATATTACATAAAAAAGTAAGTTACCTTTTATGTGTAGAACCATAACAAAGAAAATTGGAAGAAATTGATGCAAAACTATTTTTTACTGAAAAAGATGATTTTTGTCCTTTGAATATACCTCTTCACTAGAAAATTCCGTTTTTCAAGGAATTATGCCTCCTCTTAGAAAAAATTAAATTTTGCTGTTTGCAATCAATGTTGGCGATTAGGGACATTCATGAAAAATGTAATTTGCCTAGGGACCAATTGTGCCCCACTCCTTGCCGACATTTTCCTTTACTCGTACGAAGCTGAATTCATTCAATCTTTGGTCACTGAAGGGAAAAGATACTTAGCTTCTGACTTCAACTTCACTTACAGATACATAGACGATGTGTTGTCCATCAATAATCCAAAATTCGCGGATTACCTGAGCAGTATCTATCCTTCGGAGCTTGAAGTCAAAGAAACTACAGAGACAAATAATTCAGCATCCTATTTGGACATAATGTTGTCCTACGACACTGATGGTCACATGAACACCTCACTCTATGACAAACGTGACGACTTCAATTTCAGCATTACGAACTTTCCTTTTCTGAGTAGCAACATCCCTTCATCGCCTGCTTATGGCGTGTTCATATCTCAGTTGATACGCTATGCCAGAGCAAGTACCAAATATACGGATTTTGTTCTGAGAGCTAGGCGTCTTTCAGATAAGCTTCTCAGTCAGGGATATGTTTGTGACCGACTAACATCGTCACTGAGGAAGTTCTACGGTCGATATGGGGAACTCGTCATACACTATGATGTCCCACTGCCCAGAATGGTGGATGATATTCTGTCATGGACCATTTGAACCATCCAACCAAATATTGTACTCTATATCTTCCAAAATGGAAGTAACCGGATGTGACAGTTCTACCGAATTGAAGCGACGGGTGTTGCATGCAAGCAGGAGATGCTTACTCTTCCTGGGCACCTGGTCTCACTCTCATATCGGGAGTTCGCTTCTTTTCATATGGCGGAGGTTTTTGTTTTTGTTTGCTTTGGTTCCTGTTTTATCCTGAATTTTGTATGCCTTCGGTTTCTGATTTTCTGAATTATCGATTTTGTACTGTAGACAGGGATATGGTCATTATCCATATTTGTCATTTCATAGGTCGAATCACAACGAGGAACATTGGTAAAAATTGATGCAATTTTAATTTTACAGAAAAAGGTCATTTTTGTCCTTCGAAATATACATTTTATATTGAAAAATCCTTTTTTCAAGAAAAAAAATTCTCGTTTTAGCAAAAAGCAAGTTTTCCTGTTTGCAATCAATGATGGGGCTAGGGTCATACATGAAAAAGGTAATTTACCTTTTATAGGTCGAACCATATCACAAAAAATTGTTAAAATTGAGGTAAAAATATTTTTTACAGAAAAAGCTTATTTTGTCATTCGAAATATACAATTTTATGTAGAAGGTCCCTTTTTAAATAAATGTTTCATTTTAGAAGAGACATCAATTTTACTGTTTGCAATCAATGAGGGGGGTTAAGATAATGTGTTAAATGTCTTTAAATTCAATAGCATCATTTAAAACCTGATAAATTTACAGCATGGACCAGACATGCACGTTTCGGGTACTAAACCCTCGTCAGTGATCCTCAGTCTAAATAATGTTATATGGCCAAAAGGTGTGAACATTTTTATGTCCAAAAATATACCAAAAGACGTAGCAGAGTGGGTGGGATATGATCTACAGGACCCATGTTTTAGAAATGTCAAGAAATTTTGTAACAGAAAATTTCAAATGCGTTGAAGAGACAGACGATCAACCAAAATTGATCGAACTTGGCTACATGTGCCCTCGGGGACTCTTGGTCCACCAGCAGTGACACTCACCAAGTAGTTCAAATGTTAAACGTGTTTAAATTCAATTCATACCTCAAAAAGATTATTTACCTTCCACAGGTCGGACCACTTAAGACAAATTTGGTAAAAATTGATGCAAAATTTTTTTTTACAGAAAAAGGTCATTTTTGTTCTTAGAAATATACATTTTGAATAAAAAAATCCGTTTTTCATGAAATTAATTTCTCGTTTTAGGAAATCAATGGTTTGGGTTAGGATATTACATGGAAAAGGTAATGTACCTTTTGTAGGTCGAATCATAACACAGGAAAGTGGTAAAAAGTGATGTAAAAATATTTTTTTTGACAGAAAAAAGACATTTTTGTCCTTCGAAATATACATTCTAACTAGAAAAATCCATTTTTCAAGAAAAAGAATTCTCATTCTAGCAAAAAGTAAGTTTTGCTCTTTGCTATCAATTTTGGAGGTTAGGATATTACATAAAAAAGTAAGTTACCTTTTATGTGTAGAACCATAACAAAGAAAATTGGAAGAAATTGATGCAAAACTATTTTTTACTGAAAAAGATGATTTTTGTCCTTTGAATATACCTCTTCACTAGAAAATTCCGTTTTTCAAGGAATTATGCCTCCTCTTAGAAAAAAGTAAATTTTGCTGTTTGCAATCAATGTTGGCGATTAGGGACATTCATGAAAAAGTAATTTGCCTAGGGACCAATTGTGCCCCACTCCTTGCCGACATTTTCCTTTACTCGTACGAAGCTGAATTCATTCAATCTTTGGTCTCTGAAGGGAAAAGATACTTAGCTTCTGACTTCAACTTCACTTACAGATACATAGACGATGTGTTGTCCATCAATAATCCAAAATTCGCGGATTACCTGAGCAGTATCTATCCTTCGGAGCTTGAAGTCAAAGAAACTACAGAGACAAATAATTCAGCATCCTATTTGGACATAATGTTGTCCTACGACACTGATGGTCACATGAACACCTCACTCTATGACAAACGTGACGACTTCAATTTCAGCATTACGAACTTTCCTTTTCTGAGTAGCAACATCCCTTCATCGCCTGCTTATGGCGTGTTCATATCTCAGTTGATACGCTATGCCAGAGCAAGTACCAAATATACGGATTTTGTTCTGAGAGCTAGGCGTCTTTCAGATAAGCTTCTCAGTCAGGGATATGTTTGTGACCGACTAACATCGTCACTGAGGAAGTTCTACGGTCGATATGGGGAACTCGTCATACACTATGATGTCCCACTGCCCAGAATGGTGGATGATATTCTGTCATGGACCATTTGAACCATCCAACCAAATATTGTACTCTATATCTTCCAAAATGGAAGTAACCGGATGTGACAGTTCTACCGAATTGAAGCGACGGGTGTTGCATGCAAGCAGGAGATGCTTACTCTTCCTGGGCACCTGGTCTCACTCTCATATCGGGAGTTCGCTTCTTTTCATATGGTGGAGGTTTTTGTTTTTGTTTGCTTTGGTTCCTGTTTTATCCTGATTTTGTATGCCTTCGGTTTCTGATTTTCTGAATTATCGATTTTGTACTGTAGACAGGGATATGGTCATTATCCATATTTGTCATTTCATAGGTCGAATCACAACGAAGAACATTGGTAAAAATTGATGCAATTTTAATTTTACAGAAAAAGGTCATTTTTGTCCTTCGAAATATACATTTTATATTGAAAAATCCTTTTTTTTCAAGAAAAAAAATTCTCGTTTTAGCAAAAAGCAAGTTTTCCTGTTTGCAATCAATGATGGGGCTAGGGTCATACATGAAAAAGGTAATTTACCTTTTATAGGTCGAACCATATCACAAAAAATTGTTAAAATTGAGGTAAAAATATTTTTTACAGAAAAAGCTTATTTTGTCATTCGAAATATACAATTTTATGTAGAAGGTCCCTTTTTAAATAAATGTTTCATTTTAGAAGAGACATCAATTTTTCTGTTTGCAATCAATGAGGGGGGTTAAGATAATGTGTTAAATGTCTTTAAATTCAATAGCATCATTTAAAACCTGATAAATTTACAGCATGGACCAGACATGCACGTTTCGGGTACTAAACCCTCGTCAGTGATCCTCAGTCTAAATAATGTTATATGGCCAAAAGGTGTGAACATTTTTATGTCCAAAAATATACCAAAAGACGTAGCAGAGTGGGTGGGATATGATCTACAGGACCCATGTTTTAGAAATGTCTAGAAATTTTGTAACAGAAAATTT
Source organism: Pinctada imbricata (assembly GCA_033119305.1). Lineage (NCBI taxonomy): Eukaryota > Metazoa > Mollusca > Bivalvia > Pterioida > Pteriidae > Pinctada > Pinctada imbricata. The sequence continues at coordinate 48,151,802 of VSWD01000006.1, read as the reverse complement.
CAAATGCGTTGAAGAGACAGACGATCAACCAAAATTGATCGAACTTGGCTACATGTGCCCTCGGGGACTCTTGGTCCACCAGCAGTGACACTCACCAAGTAGTTCAAATGTTAAACGTGTTTAAATTCAATTCATACCTCAAAAAGATTATTTACCTTCCACAGGTCGGACCACTTAAGACAAATTTGGTAAAAATTGATGCAAAATTTTTTTTTACAGAAAAAGGTCATTTTTGTTCTTAGAAATATACATTTTAAATAAAAAAATCCGTTTTTCATGAAATTAATTTCTCGTTTTAGGAAATCAATGGTTTGGGTTAGGATATTACATGGAAAAGGTAATGTACCTTTTGTAGGTCGAATCATAACACAGGAAAGTGGTAAAAAGTGATGTAAAAATATTTTTTTTGACAGAAAAAAGACATTTTTGTCCTTCGAAATATACATTCTAACTAGAAAAATCCATTTTTCAAGAAAAAGAATTCTCATTCTAGCAAAAAGTAAGTTTTGCTCTTTGCTATCAATTTTGGAGGTTAGGATATTACATAAAAAAGTAAGTTACCTTTTATGTGTAGAACCATAACAAAGAAAATTGCACTGGGTGAAAAAACAAGTTTACGCAATGCGTAAACTATATGGAAACTTTGCGGAAACCTGAAGTTTCCATATAGTTTACGCAAGGATTCCGTCGCTGAAACTCAAGTTTACGCTTTGCGTAACCCGACTACCCGCTCAAATTCCAAATGGTTTACACAAGCGTAATCTTGTAATTTCCATCAAGTTTCCGCAACTGAAACTTAAAGGCACCAACTTGCGTAATCAATTGAAACTTCAGGATTCCAGATAGTTTACGCATATTTTACCTTGCGTAAACTTGATTGCCGTTTTATGATATAAAGGTTCTGCTTGCGTAAACCATATGGAAACATGCGTAAACTATTTGGAATCTGAATCAACACAAGTTTACGCATTGCGTAAACCATATGGAATCTTTCAATATCAAGTTCAGGCTAGCGTAAACCATATAGAAACTGACATTATAAAAGTTTTCAAATGTGTAATCTTGTTGAAACTTGCGTAAACCATTTGGAATCTGAATAAACACTGGTTTAAGCAGTGTGTAAACCATTTGGAATCTTACTATATCAAGTTCAGTCTTGTGTAAACCATTTGGAATCTTGCTTGAGTCTTGCGTAAACCATTTGGAATCTTACAATATCAAGTTCAGTCTTGCGTAAACCATTTGGAATCTTACAACATCAAGTTCAGACTTGCGTAAACCATTTGGAATCTTACAATATCAAGTACAGACTTGCGTAAACCATTTGGAATCTTTCAATATCAAGTTCAGACTTGCGTAAACCATTTGGAATCTTACAATATCATGTTTAGACTTGCGTAAACCATTTGGAAACCATGTGTATAAAAGTTTCCAAATGTGTAATCTTGTTGAAACTAGCGTAAACTATTTGTAACCTTGATGTTCTAAAGTTTACATAGTATGTAAATTGCGAGGAACTAATGCTTCAAGTGTGATTACAGAATAAACCAGCAGAAGGTTTTGAAAACCATGTACTGATGTAGAAACTCAAAAGTTAACGAGTTTTTAATGCATCCCCAAATAGCAAGAATATCTCGATATCAGCAAATTATTTTTCATCTACATTGCCTTATGTTACTGAAAAAAGACCAAATAATGTAGAATGAAACAAGCATTTAATTTTTATATTAATAATCATGTAATAAATTTATATATCAAAATGTAGCAAGAAACACATACAAAGGAAAAGAGTAGCCTAAAATCATTTTCCTATTTTTCCATTTTGTCTAGATGTGAAAACTATTTTCAAAATCTTAGTAAAATAAAAGACACTGTTCTTGGACATAATTTCAAAAATCATGAAGAGGAAAAACAATATATGTTTATGAAACATTAATGTACTTCTGTCATCTACAATAATAGCTGTAGTCTGAAAAGTATGCAAAACTTCCAGGCAAAGGTCACTAGGTCAAGACAATTGGTATCACTAGGAATTTTTAGAATGGTCTTATCACTAGAAATAAGCCGCAGAAACGGCCAACGACACTTGGATATTTGGTTGGAAGGGGTGTGTTGGCCGCAGGAAAGTACATTGAACAAACCTGGGACCCAAATTTAGGATATGGCCGGCACGAATCGGCAAATTTTCTAGGGGATTATAGACTGTGTCTCACTCGAATAAAATAAAACTAAACGATCGGCAATCATATTTTACCTTGTTAAGCTTTAATATCAATGATACGGCCGGGATTCTACTTGCCTCCGCTTCGTCTCTTCGAATTCAAGCGCCATGTTGTAAGTTTACACTCATGCGTCAGGTCAAACACACGACACCTCGATCCATATGAATGGACGTTGTTATGGAAACAACCTCGTGGTGTCACGTGTTTGACCTGACTCATGAGTGTTAACTTACAACATGGCGCTTGAATTCGAAGAGACGAAGCGGAGGCAAGTAGAATCCCGGCCGTATCATTGATATTAAAGCTTAGCAAGGTAAAATATGATTGCCGATTGTTTAGTTTTATTTTATTCGAGTGAGACACAGTCAATAATCCCCTAGAAAATTTGCCGATTCGTGCCAGCCATATCCTAAATTTGGGTCCCGGGTTTGTTCAATGTACTTTCCTGCGGCCAACACACCCCTACCAACCAAATATCCAAGTGTCGTTGGCCGTTTCTGCGGCTAACTAGAAATATACTGTCAAATGAACAATGAAAGCCCTGTAACTAATCATTCAAAAGTTATGTCCAAGGTTAGTTTTAAAAAGAAGGTGGTCAAACTCTAAAGTCGAGGCCAAAATTTTGGTATCAGAGAGTAATGAGACGAGATTTCAACATTTCTCTTCAATTTGGCCTTCCAGATATGAACATGACACATCCTTGGGTTCTGGGCATCAACTTTGTGACTATACATGTATTATCTAAATTTATGAAAGGGATTAAAAGTTATAAAACATAAATGATTGTATGATAGATGGACAACAGACCGGGTAATTCCTATTAATCAAGATATAATTCCTTAAATTCTGTTTACATGTGATATATGTCCCTTAACAACATTGATTATATTATGCATGTGTTGAAAATTGATTTGATAACTTCAAAGTAAAAAATCCACATAATGTCAGTATGTTACAAATTTGTAACCATTTCAAAAGTTTGTCACTATTGATGATATTGGTCTGCTAGCCACACAAATTGTGCTGAGGTTAAATTTCCCTGAATTAACTGCATCAGCTCATGAATCTTCTTTAGATGCTGAAAATAAATGCAAAGTAACAATTTATAAATACATGCAACAATACAAGAGAACAATAATCATTAAATACCAGAATTCTCTGATGAGACTGAAGCTCTCCTAGTTGTTTGCTTAAATAAATCTAAGTAACACCCATTTTCCAGGACCCCAGGGATCAGGGTCTAAAACAAAATACAAGACCAGAAAATGATTGATGTCATGGAAAAGAATTACTCTCTAGTCTCTACTAATTATACTTATTGAGAATTGGTGCTCATAGAGTTTGGTGCTCATAGAGTTATATAGGGGAAAATGACCACACCCATTTTCCAAGACCCTGGGGGTCAGGGGTTCAAACAAAATACAAGGTACATATCTACTGTCCTGTTCATTAAATACAGAGCACCCTGTTTTGTATATTTTCTCAGCCGTCTTAGGAATGTTCCAAATATTTATTGTCTCCGTAGATTGAACTCCTTTAGTCGTCACAGAAAATGTGCATGAACTCACCTTTTCCACTGTATTTAACCTGCCATACGAAAAATAAAATGTCTACGGGAAATTCCCATGTTAATTTCAGCCTGCCACCATATTGTTCTCTGTACAAACAATGGTAAACATTGATGTCATGGTGTCCGGCATCATGCATTTTAGTCGTTTTTACTATAGAAAATTCACATAGACATTATATTTTCCGTCGTATTTTTTAACTAAGCAATGCACAACCAAAAAGGAGGCATTTTCTGTTAAACTAAAAGAGTTCGATAGACTGGATATCAATTTTTAAGTTGACAACATTATACTTCAGAGAAAATCGCCAAAACAGGGTGCTCTGGATTTAGTGAACAGGACAGTAGATCAAAGACTATGAATAATGAGAAATCAATTATCTTTCAGTTACAGCAGTTATGGATATTACGTAGAATTCTTTTATATTCGTGCTTTTCCACTTGATAAAGGCCAAGTGGCCGAAAATTTGTGGATATAGAGTGTTCATTGTTATTAGGGCTGTGACGATTCACCACGGTTCTCGATTCACTGTGGTTATTGATTCCCCGCGGTTCTTGACGACGGTTCGATACACAATACAAGAAGAGGCCGTATGGTTCACTTATAGCTCGTTTTCGGCATTTAGTTTTATCTTTAAAAAATCAACATGGCGATGCTCGACGCCGAGTCGTCGAAGATTATCTCTGAGTTTTGTTTTTGTTTTTTCTGGTCAATACCATACTTCTCGAATCATTCAAATTATGAATGATCTTAATTTGTTGTTGTTTTAATAAAATATCTGATGAATTACAGAAATACCTTCATATCTTATATCTAGATATGACGACGACAATGAGGGTATGGCATTAGCTCTCAGGACTTTTTCGTCCCAGCGAGCTAAAAATGTTGTATCGTGATTCGAATCATATCGTGAGTAAATGTAGCAATACATATCATATCGTGAGCCCTAATTGTTATTTATTAATTATAACTTGATAAATGTATAACCAAAAAAAAAATAAATAAATAAAACCTATGTTTGTGAAACATGAATGCCCCCATTGGCATCTTTGTCAGTAAAACTGATGAAAAGTAGTTTCACATTTGAGGTAAAGGTCACAAGGTCAAATTAAGTATCAATGGAAAAGTCTTGCCACATGGAATTCATATGTGAAATATGAAAGCCCTATCACTTACCATTCAAAAGCTATGCCCAAGATTAAAGTTTTTCAAAAGTAGGTCAAACTCCAAGGTCACAAGGTAAAAAATTTTGGTATCCATGGAAAGGTCTTGTCACAAGGAATACACATGTGAAATATGAAAGCCCTATCACTTACCATTCAAAAGTTATGCCCAAGGTAAAAGTTTTTCAAAAGTAGGTCAAACTCCAAGGTCACAAGGTAAAAAATTTTGGCATCCATGGAAAGGTCTTGTCACAAGGAATACACATATGAAATATGAAAGCCCTATCACTTCACATTCAAAAGTTACACCCAAGGTTAAAGATTTTTCAAAAGTAGGTCAAACTCAAAGGTCAAGGTCACAAGGTCAAAAATTTTGGTATCCATGGAAAGGTCTTGCCACAAGAAATGCACATGTGAAATATGAAAACCCTATCACTTACCATTCAAAAGTTATGCTCAAGGTTAAAGTTTTTGCGGACAAACAGACAGACATACAGACAGACCAAAAGCGAACTCTGTAAAGTATGATTCAAATCGAACCGACCAAGCACGAACCGAGGGTAACCAAATTTTCAGTTAACCGTGACAGCCCTTACGAAAACCCATCAAAGTATCATGTACGTACTGTAATGTACTTACTGCTATCTTAAACTAGATAACATTTTCATTGCAAACATGGCACAGGTTCATGCCAGTCATCCTCTACCTAGTGACAGCAAAATGATGACCTGTAAAGTGTAAATAAAATCAGATTTCAAGCTTTAATACTTTGTCACATTCTAGAAAGATTAGACCTACCTGAATCTATAAGTAATTAGAGAGGTTTAGTTACAAGTTCTTTCAACGTGTACGTATGACGTACATGTACACGTCACAGTTTGACGTCACAATCCGAAGACGTCGTTTAGTTACACGTACGAATCGGAGTAGGTATAGGTAAAGCTATGTAGTAAGGTGTACGTTTAGCTTGCTTCTTTTAAATCAGTTTAGTCTGCGAGAAAAATACATTGAGATTCGTAAAACCTCGACGCAAGGAAAGTTAGAATCCTAAACGTGCTTTATAACACGGAAAACTGGAAGTTTGATCAATGACAAGTCTGGAATTTTTCAAAGAAGTTACCCGTTCTGTCGTTACGTGTAGAGCGTCGTTTACACGTCCATAACGTGTAGCTATACGTCACGTCGTTACGTCATTTGAACAAAGATCGCAGGAAGTGATGACGTAATACGTACACGTCACGCTAAAACTTGTAACTAAACCTCCCTAATATTAAGTTGGTGTGCATATAAGTGTAGATTTCAAAGAACAGACTGATTTTTATGATTGAAAAGTATAATATTGAAAATATTGGTTGTATATTGCATTTTATCATGTCACAAGGGGGAGGGATTGTATAAGTGTGTTTTGACATCAATTTTGTATGACAGACAAGTACACTACCGGCATCGCGTGTTTTTACCCTGTCAAATCATCCCCGCAATCTTTTTTGACCCAGGGTTTTAAATCCCCGCGGTCATGGATTAACAATGGAGTTGACTCAACGCGGACATCGATCCTGGCAATTCACCGCAACGATCGCCGGGATACGCGGTGGCGATCGCCGCAGTTCTCAGCGGCAATTAATAACTTGTTATTTACCTGTAACAGTACTATAACCATTCTTTTATATTTTACTTATTCTTTTAAAATTTACGTCCTTTATTTTGATGTATTGTTATCATTGGTGACATAAAAATGTCCTTTAAAAGCGTTACGTTGTACATACGAGAACTAGTTATAATGTCCAGCTGTGTTTATCTAAGGATTAGAGAACAATGGGCAGTCTACGGGAGCGGTACGGTCAAGCAAAAATGGGTTTAAAGTCTCCGCCTTTCGACTTTGAGCATGTTGAGAGATACATCGACTGGAGCCGAGGCTTTACGACATTTTTTGTATATCTTTACTGCTCAAGTCCAAAGCACTGCAGACCGTTTTTTTTTTTTTGTAGATTCTTCCGTTTGAGATTACTAGTTAGCGGTGTTTTATGTTCGCTAGTTCGTATGTTAAAATGTTGAAAAACGTCCATCTCCCAATTAGTCAAATATAGCCTTGATTGCCTATTTAGTAATTTATTGTTTATTTGGTTGTTTTGTTTGCGCAAGTGAGGCGATGTATAGTAAAACGTTATCCAAACAAACCAATTATATATATATACGAAATTACGAAGGTGGTAATTAGGTGTGAAACGATTTCAATAGATAATTCACAATGTCATGCAAAGTTTACAATTATCGAAGATTTTTTATATATAACATGTATCTAGAAGTTAAACTCCCATTTCACAATGCATATATATCTTTTCAAATTCATAGAAAAAAGCTCCGTTTTTATGCGCCAGGGACGCAGGACTCAGAGGTAGATTAATCACCTGCGGCCGTCCGGGAGAAGGGGGGGGGGGGGGGGGTAATTTTCCTATAAAATGGCAGAATAAATTTTCTAGCCTGTCCGTTTATTGACTTTATACATACTATTTTCATCTTCAATAGCATTTTGCGCTGTAATGCAACCCCCTCTGTCCATGCTAAGTGTGAAATCGCGACTCCCTCCCCCCCCCCCCCTTCACGTTTCAAAAAGGCGTGAAGCCAAAATTACTAATTAGATTAATACAGGGGTAGACGATGTTTGTGTGGATCGAAATAATCTGGGTGTCTTCCTGTCTCTTCGACTTCCGTGAAAAAAATATATGTAAACACTATTTCATTTCTTTCTCAAGAAAAAAAGAATTATATCGTACGTAAACATTATATACAGGAAACCTTATAAAACTTTGAGCGTAATTTTATTTTCTTTCTGTCACAATATGCCTAATTATCTTCGGACCAAAAAAAAAACCTAGACATTATGATAGATAAGATTTGAATTGAGTTATATTTGGTCAATCAGTCTTATTTTTAGATTTTAATCATATATATCATTAATTTTATGTATTTAAAAAAAATCTCAATTTCATGCAGATAAGGAACATGCAAAGTTTAAATTCAATTCTTCGGAAAAAATCCAGGTAAATACTATGTAAAATTTATTTATTATCTACGGCTTAGTCATGTTGGTACAAAGTTTGCTTATTATTTTCTTACTTGAAGTAAATAATTATCATAAAATTGCATATATTCTGGAAAAGTCGCTTACGTCGATATTTCCATGTACATGTGACCACAAAAAACCTCCTTAGTTCTGCTTGAGTGACGACGTGTCGCGTGTACGTAGCTGTCAATATTGATTAGGGAAAGGTTATATGTATATGGGCGTGCCTATATGTCTGGTCTTACAAGGTGTGAAGACATCGCCTCTCCCCGTACAGGGGATGATTGTTATACAGGTAGAAGCGTAGGGTAACTGAAAAGGTGTGAACAACTTGTGAGGCATCGTTTGTTGATTTAGTTTTGGTTTGGCGTTCACCGGTTTACTTTTGGAATTCAGTGCGAAAAAAAAGGGGGGGGGGGGGGGGGTTATTGTATTACATCTGTTTTATTATTAGGCTATCCTCATTTTTTTTTTTTTTTATTTATTTATTTTTTTTTTTTTTTATTTGCCTTTCTTTTGTATGCCGGTCTTTTTTTTTTTTTTTATTTTACTTTGTTTACATGATTCATCTTTGTCTGGATACACGTCCTTCATCAATCGATGTCTTTTTTTTTGCGGACTTTTTTGACCAGAACAAGGAGCACGCACTTTTTTCTTTTCTTTCCTTTTTTTTTGAAATTGCATTATCGTCTGGTCTTCAAATGGTTTTCTCTGAAAGTCCAATCATCATGGATTGAATTATTGCTAAGGAGCGATACTTTTACAATAAATGGGCAGATCTAACTCACGGGGGGGGGGGCCTACGAAAATCAGCTTTACTATAATGGCAAATTCCAGGAGGTGGGGACTGGATCCTGACCTCCTATCTCTAGATCCGCGTGTTGACTTACAATTCAAAGCTATACCCGTTTAAAGACGGGTGCTTATAAAGCGATTAAAAAAAGGTAAAAACCCCATCCATTGATTTAAAAAAAGAGAACTTATAAGAAGGGGGGAGGGGGAGTGGCGCGTTAATGCAATCGCATTTGACAGGTAGGTCTTCCATCTGGTTCAGGTCTGGCAGTGGGGATTACTTATTGACGTGTTTTCACACCTTATCGGATGACTGCGCAGGGCGTATCATCTACCTTCAATCGCCGTTTGACATCTGAGGGGGGGGGGGGGGGGGTTGGAATGCGACTTTGTAAAAAAAAAAAAAAAGAAAAGATAAGTGACTTTGTAAAAAAAAAAACAATATCGAAGAATAAATCTTACCAGCCCGAAGTGCTGGCGTAAAATTCTGTATTTTATTTTAATAGGCAGCGACTGAAGAAAATATGTGATTGCAGAAATATTAGAGGCCGCAAATGCATGTTCACGTAGCTCCCTCTTGCTATTTCTAAACTTTTACAGTAAAAAGCCAGGGGAAAGGGAGGGTTATATAATTCCAAACTCCCCGGTCGAGCTCCCTTGTACATATCTATATGTCGATATCACAACTCACTCTTCAAATTTGATTACTTCAACTTGTACCCATTGACTGACCACTTAAAATGACATGATAATTTTACGGACGAACGCATACACAAGTACCTTTACGTAGATAAGATACGTAAGTGGACGTTGGACATTTAAATCTCAGGCGCAGAACGAGGATAAAAAGAATGTCGGAGAAAAATCAATATTGTATCATAATAGAAAAGAACCATTATGCAATTATGGTGAGCGGATCCACACTATTACGTCCCCGGGGTCAGACGAGTACCCATGACAGTGTAGAGATCGCCGCTCTAATGGCTTTGTTTGTCCAGCAATATTCCTGTCACCTGTATAATTAGCACTAATTAATTTGTTTGGAAATTTGATTGTCTGGCCTCTACAAACGGAGTTATGCGTAACGTGATACACAACTGGGGATTTTGCATTTCATCTGGAGTGATCTTTCATATAGCATTTATTTTATCAACGCTAGTTTAATATGTTTTTAATAATAAGAAGTGAACAAGGAACGACGATTAGTTTAGTTTAGTTTAAACTTATTTTATTGCATGATAGCAAAAGGATTGGCGACGATTCATTGCATATTTCAATTGCCTATTATAAGTACCCGTGTAAAGAGCCTTCAGACATAATTTGATCATGCTTCAATTTTAATATGAATAGATTCCGCTTCATCTGGACTTGACGCCAGAAGATGTAAATTTTCATTATTTTGACCTGCTTATCCGATATAAAAAAAGAGTCGGGATGAAAATAAGGTAGATCCACAGGAGCTCGATGCCAACAACCCTCAATGACACCCGCCCCTTCACGTCTCTCACGTCAATATATATAAGGAAAGTAGAGGCGGATATTCTTGTGGATCGTTGGCATCGAGTCAGGTTATCAGAAACATTTTAAGGCTCAATTTACAAAATGTACTTATGTTTCATGTCCTAATGTTTCAATCATCATTTTATTTATACATGTCATGCTTAAAAACAAGTTTCTATTCATCCATAAGAAATAGCACCTGGTCAGGTAACACCTGGACAGGTAATTGTCAGCGCGGCAATCAACCGCAACGCCACCGCAACTCCCGGCGATCTTGGCACCGCGATGAAGTGATTTGCGGGGGTCAGCGGCGATGCTGAGGTGGAATTCCACCTTAAATCACCCAGCCGCGATAGGTGGGCTCAGTAAAAAAACGCTTTGCCGTATGTGTACATGTATATACAAATCTTAAGTACACAGAAAAAAGAGAATCTGTTTACCAATTAAAAAAATTATATTGGCATACCATTGATCCTTCATGTATATTGTGCAGCATCTTTTACAGAAAGGGCATCCTTTTCGAAGCCAAAAGTCCAACATACCAGTGACCACTGAGTATCATCATGTACATGTAGTAAGGTGGAGATCCATCAACGCTACAAAGAGGAATCCAAAATTAAATTTCAATGTTTCAGATCTAAATTTTTATATAATCAGTCTGAATGTTTCCACATAACAATATTTCCTCCAAATTGGCTAGAGTTATCTCCCTCCTTGAACACATTGAACTACAACCCCATTGGACTCTTCGGAACTAGCCATGCTAACTGTTCGTGTTCTTGAATAAAGACACGCCCCTTGTTATTGAAAAAAATGATGACACGATTTATTCAAGCGATTGGTGATGAATAGTCATTCTCTGAAGTGCTGACACATCAAAATATTCAAAACAACACTTATTATGATAAGAAAGGGTAACATATCATGCATCTTCTCAAGACAAATGCACAAAACCACTGGACCACTGAGAATCGACCTTAAGTGTCCTGATTAGCATATGAAGCGAAGGTTCGAAAATAAAACGGACACGCCCACAGAAATCTGCCAAAGACGCTGGCGTAAAATATTTAGCAATACCTTCTTATGTTTCATAGATATGTCAATTACTTGATTATGTAGCACAATCGAATGAAAACTATCGAAATATGTGTGCTGATTAATTGGCTGGTGATGACAAACTCTCAAGAGACATAAATTTTGAATGCTCACTCGACATGCTAGATGGCGCTCAGAGAATTGTGGGAAATATAAAATTTTTGATTTGAGATCCAACAAGGGGGAGCAAATTATGTAGGCTTGTTTTGAAGAGATTGATATTGCAATACGCATTGGATCAACCCATCATGGGATCGGCCGAGCCCGGTGTCTGCCCAGTATTCCGAAGGTCCGATAGTTCGAGGGCCCATAAAGCTGAAGGTCCGATAAATCGACGGCCGATAATCCGAAGGTCCGATGATCCGAAGGTCCGATAGTCCGAAGGTCCGATAGACCGAAAGTACTGCATTCCAATATACAGAAGGATCCATAATCCTAAGTACCTAAAAATCGAATATCCGATATTTCGAAGGTCTATTAGAACATAAGTTTAGAGGTCCGATAGTAAGAAGGCCTAATGGTTCTATGGTCCGATAGTCCGAAGGTTTGAAAGTCCGAATGCCCTGTACATATACATGTAGGTATGAATTTGATACAAGATACCTGACTGTACAATTGAAATTGATAGATTTAGAAATCTAAATGGAGGGGAGGGGGCTGAAAGAGATATTATCAAGGAACTTGAATTGAATATATACCCAAATGAGTTAAAGAAGATCCTGACGATAATCTCAACAGCACTCACAATAGAGCACCAAGTTGAGCATCGACAGACCCCTAGCAAGCCAGAGGTGGGACCAGGTGCCCGGGAGGAGTAAGCATCCCATGTTGGCTAGCTATCAAATCAGATTTTAAAAGGTAACAAAATAAATCATAAAGAAATGATATCATCACAAGGAGCTGTTGTTTGAAATAGATCTCTGCAATCGCACGTAAGTAAAAAAAACAGGAGGGGGTGCAGTTCAACAGCGCAAATGGTCCTAAACAACTAAGTTATTTAGGAAGTAGTGAAGAAATATTTGTAACAAGATCTAATTAACTGTCACAATGTGGCAAAGATATGGCTATACTGCGGAAAGCCATCGATCAGTATGTCGGAAATATTAGTTGTCTGTTTAAGTCAACCAAAAGAAAAAAAAAATAACGAGGACGTCCTTATTCATTGGAATTTGAAAATGTACGAATACATTTATCGGTAACACATGCAAAACACACGGTTTTTTTATTTCTTTAAATATGTAGGTTCTAGAATTTATACAATTATCATACATGCAACGATATAGCCTGGGTAGGCGTATGCGATATTAAATTAGTGAATGAATGTCAACCCGAAATCAGATTCCAAAAATAGCAACGCCAACGCTGCAACGCATGTCGGGGTTTAAATATTTCTCACAGACGCACGGACAGCGCCATAATATAATATGTGATAATATGACGAGCGTATAAAATCACATTCAATCAAAAAGCTTACAAATGACAAATATGGTTTAGGAATTTTATTGGATATTCGGACTATTGGATCTTCGGACTATCGGGCCTAATACCTATAATACTTAAACAAGAGCCCCAGGAGGGCACAACGCTCACCTGATACCCATGCATGCTCTAACTGACATACTGACATTGAATAAGACGTAAAATTGGTAGTGCCAGTATCACGATTTGAGCCCACATTCTTTCTAAAAAGATGTTTGCCGGATGCAGACAAGATCTTTTTTTACAGCCTTTAAAAGTACAAACAAGAAGAAATAGTAACATTTCAAAACATTATCTTTTTTACTGATTTGAATAGACGGATAATGTGATCCAAAGTCATATGCCCAGCTTGTGTATAGTTCAATTATTCAACATCAAAAAATCATTTTGTAAAATTCCACATTAATGTGCAGCAAGTGATGAAGAAACAGACAAAAAGAATAAAACAATGAAATAAACTTAATACTCTGGTGTATGCTGCTTTTAGGGAAACAAATTAATAGGCCCATGATATTGTAAAGCTTGTCCAACTAGCAGACCTATGACATCGTTATTTACTGTTAACTATGTTTCGCCACGTGATAGGACTGTTACATGGACAAATTATTAGCTGACAGAGTTCATGAAAAGTATCAGCTGCATCGGATTTGCTGATAAAAAAATCATTTGGCCCGATAAAAACTCATGTTCTATCTATTATTTGGACAGACAAAAATTCCCAAATGTCTGACCACAGGAACCTGTCGTTTTATGAGAGAAAATGTTTTATTATTCACAACCTTAAGCCTCTGTGTTCATCTTTAGAAATTAATGTTATACATACAAGATGTCGAACACAGTGGCTTAAGGTTGTGAATAATAATTTATTTTCTCTTTTAAAACAACAGCTTCCTGTGGTCCAACATTTCATTGAAAGATTTCAAGAACTCTGAACTGAATTATTTGTTTTCAAGAATTTCAGATATATCAAATGTCCTATACATTCTCAAAATCCTCGGGAAGAAATTGCTCATTTGTTTTCAAGAATTTCAGATATATCAAATGTCCTATACATTCTCAAAATCCTCTGGAAGAGATTACTCATTAGATGTAAACGTCTTCAAATTGAATAGCATCATTTAAGAACAGATAAATTGGCAACATGGACCAGACATGCACGTTTCGGGTACTTAACCCTCGTCAGTGATCCTCAAATCTAAACAATGTAATATGCCAAAAAAGTATGAAAGTTACTATGTGGAAAAAGCGTACCGAAAGTCGTAGCAGAATGGGTGGGATATGATGCTACAGGACCCACGTTTTAGAAATTTCAAGAAATTTTGATAACAGAAATTTTAGAATGCGTTGAAGAAACGATCAACCGAAATTGATCGAACTTGGCTACATGTGCCCTCGGGGACTCCTGGTCCACCAGCAGTGACACTCACCAAGTGGTATAAATGTAAACGTCTTCAAATTGAATAGCATCATTTAAGAACAGATAAATTGGCAATGTTTCTTCAAGAAATCAGTCCGTATACAATTCATCTAAGATAGTCTATGACGAAGGAAATTCGAGCTAAGTTTATAAATGATGACAAGTATGGAATTGTTCCAAGTACACGAATAATAACAAGCATGAAAGTGTTCCCAGTATATGCACATTAAATAAAAATCTATTAAATACCAGTATTATTTTGTTAGCACGATAGATCATCTATTAATCTCCTGAAATGTATCACGTGTACAGTAATAACACGGTGGGTAATCTCGCAACGCAGAACAATTTATTTTTCTATATTTTTGCGCAAAATAGCTAGATAATTTATTACAAAAAGGGAAATGTGATGCAGTGTAATAACGCCCTAACTATGAGTTGCATCCAAAATAAGGTGGATATTATAGCTTTTTATAATGCACAAACACGATCAGCGTTCTACTTTCACTTTCATCTACACCAATCATGCCGATAGTTTTTCGGCTTTATAAAAGGATATTACCTCTCTTACTTTCGATAAAACTCGTATCTAAGGCATCCTTACACTGCATCACATTCCCCTTTTTGTGAAAAATAATTTGTAATACACGAAATTTTAGATAAACCTAGTGTTCTGCGTTGCGAGATTACCCACCGTGACTATGAAATGGGCGTGGAGGAATATTGAACCAATCAAATCTGTAACACAAGATACATGGCGACTTTGTTTACCATAGATACAAAAATAAAGCAGAGAAAATAATCATTAAATAGGGAAATTGTTATGAAATATGCATGTATGGAAAAAGTCAACATCTCAAAAATAAATTCAGAGTATATATTTGATTGCATGTGTGGCTGAGTTATTTCGACGTACGAAAATAAGTGCACAAAGCCAAACTAGCTTGTCTATTTAAAGAATCATGAAAAATCTAAAAGTTGATATTTTGACAGAATTCTTTCACAGTTTCATTTCTAACGATAAATATAAAAAAAAGGCGAAAAAAAAACCTGCAAAAGTGGGGTCCTGCCGGGGTTTGAACCACTACTCTTGGGTTCATTGGGCATGGAAAACCTACATTGTACCTATGATTGTTTTTCCATAAAAATCCAAAAGAGGATATCTTCACAAAATTCATTCACTTGTAGGGAACCATGAGTACCTCATACCTACCAAGTGTCATGTCAATCTGAGAAAAAAAGTAAGTTAGATATGATCAATATGCAGTAAATGAGTGTGTAAAATATGATAAATATGCAGTAAATGAGTGTGTAAAATCATACACTTATTGAGTTATTTAAAGAAATAGTGCAAAAATGTGCATTTCTGACTAAGTCCGAAAAGACGTCAAAAACGCGTCAAAAATTTGACTTCGAAGTGGAACCAAAAATAACAACACTTCTTAAGACCTCTCTCTAGATCATCCTGATGCTTTCGGTTTGTCGATACATGCTTCGGTTCTGAAGAAGAAGTTTGTCAAAGGAGGGTACCCCCCGTGACCTACTTTTGGCTGTGGTGGCGCCACCTGTTGACAGATCCGGACGAAAAACAACAACACTTGTAGGGGACCATGAGTACTTCATAGCAACCAAGTTTCATCAAAATCTGTTCAGTCGTTCTGGAGAAGAAGTCGAAAATGTGAAAAGTTTACGACGGACGCCGGACGACGGACGACGGACGGACGGACGCCGGACGGTGCGCTATGACAATAGCTCACTTGAGCTTCGCTCAGGTGAGCTAAAAAGGGAAAAAAAAATTGTGAGAGGTCCCGCCGGGGTTTGAAGCCACTCCCCATGGGTCCATTGGGCATGGAAAACATACATTATACCTATGTACAATCTTAAAAAATATTCCTTAAAAATCTAAAAGTGGATATCTTGACAAAATTCTTTCACTTGTAGGGTACCATGCATGAGTACCTCATATCTACAAAATGTCATGACAATCTGAAGAGTGGTTATAGAAAAGAAGCAGAAAATGTATGAAAATCACCCCCCCCCCTTCCTTTTTACATAAGAAAAAAATTCATAAAAAATCAAAAAAATAAAAATTAAGCCTAAAATACATATCAAAGCATTAAGTAAGTTAAATATGATAAATATGCAGTAAATGAGTGTGTAAAATCATACACTTATTGAGTTATTTAAAGAAATAGTGCAAAAATGTGCATTTCTGACTAAGTCCGAAAAGACGTCAAAAACGCGTCAAAAATTTGACTTCGAAGTGGAACCAAAAATAACAACACTTCTTAAGACCTCTCTCTAGATCATCCTGATGCTTTCGGTTTGTCGATACATGCTTCGGTTCTGAAGAAGAAGTTTGTCAAAGGAGGGTACCCCCCGTGACCTACTTTTGGCTGTGGTGGCGCCACCTGTTGACAGATCCGGACGAAAAACAACAACACTTGTAGGGGACCATGAGTACTTCATAGCAACCAAGTTTCATCAAAATCTGTTCAGTCGTTCTGGAGAAGAAGTCGAAAATGTGAAAAGTTTACGACGGACGCCGGACGACGGACGGACGGACGCCGGACGGTGCGCTATGACAATAGCTCACTTGAGCTTCGCTCAGGTGAGCTAAAAAGCTAAGAAATAAAATTATGAACAATTTCTTTTTAAATCTGAAATTGGTTTGCAGCTATGAAAATGCTAGATGTCCCTAAAGACCCTATCCATTTTTCACGTCCCCCCCCCCAACTCAAATCATATCCTGTATCCACCCCTGAAGAATGGTTCCAGGATCTTTCGTCATGTTTGTACCTATTCCTATTTGTACCAAGATTTTTCGTACGGGATCTTTCGTACCTGTTACTCAGGGATTAATCTACAATTTGATCTTAATGGGTCCTCTGGACGCAATGAAACTTGACCAATGGGTCCCCAACCAAAACAATGGGTCCGGGCAGAAATTAATGCGTCCCAATATTCTACAAACCTTCTTTTTTTGCGGCATTTTAAGTTCACGAATACAAGTGAGCTGACCTGCTCGCGGCGTTTTATGTCCTTGAGATCGTTATATGTTCCACAAAAAAACATCTAACTCTGAAACTTCAATCTAATTTTGCCGAATTAAGTATATTGATTGTTTATTTAGCTATCGATACTTCATACATGTGTATAGTAAAACGTTATCCAATTCTATACGGTTTACAAAGACAGTACGCTGATGGTGTGAATTAAATGATTTCAATAGATTGATTCATAATGTCATGTAAAGTTTAGTGGAGGAATTTTTCATAAATATATATATATATATCTGTATCCGAATGATATAAATAAGTTAGACTCGCGTCGGACTGCATATTACTTTTAATTTAACTAAAAATGATGCTCCGCAATGTTTTCTCATACGATACCACAGAACTGTTAGGTTAAAAAGAGCTGTCAAAATTTAAACTAGAGACATTTACACCTTATACAGCTAAATAAATACTACACTTTCTCGACTTTGAATATTTAATTTATGTAAACATGGACTAAAACGGACGCATTATACGAAAGTGAACAATGCGCACTTTGGGACGCAGCAATTGGAAATCAATGGGTCCTGGGCGATTTTTATGCGTCAGAGACGCAGGACGCAGAGGTAGATTAATCCCTGGTTACTGAGATCTTTCGTACATATTGCAGAAAAAAAAAAAGATTATGTTTCTGCTATATAGAGCTGATTTACTTGAGCTCCTCAAAATTTGATAGTGGGATCTTTCGTACTTATGTCTGGTGTTTGACCATTATTGTCGGCAACCCACGCTTGGTCACGCAAGCTCACCTCCCGTGGGTCATAACGACAGAATTTTCGCTGGATAGCATTACAAAAATCTAATTCGAGTACTTGTCGGTTAATTTGTTATCGATAGCAAAATATCATCTATTTTATTTTTCCATCAACAAAAGATGACCTAAATAATCATGATAATGTTGACAGTGATTAATATTTGTTAATTTTAGGAGTTACAAAACAATATTGCTTACATAGTGGCTTTAAATGGCTAATTCACTGACAAGTAATCGCATCAGATTTTTGTAATGCTATCCAGCGAAAATTCTGCTGATATGACCCACGGCAGAGCTTGCGTGACCGAACGTGGGTTTCTGACGATGGTGTCAGGGATGAAAATTCGTTGAAATTTTCAGGGGCCAAGTGGGCTCCTAAGTCAATAAATTTAGGCGCCCACATCAAAACGATTAGCCCACATCAAAATGTATCTAAATTTACATTTTCAAATTTAAGCCCAAACCCCCTTCTCTCCTTGTACAGTGTACATGTCGAGTTTATTTCAAGTACAAGTACCTTTAAATAAATCAATAAATACAGGTAAATCCAATTATAAACATATTACGTACACGTCAGTCGGTCTCCAGACAGTGACTTTGTGCGCTTTTGGAAACGTTAGTTAGTTTTGGTATATACATTTGTTCTGATCTAAAATTACAGTACGTCTTTACAAGGAAATAAGAGAGATCTATTCATTTTCCGCGAGAAAGCGAACCGAAAATTTGTCAAATACCCATGAGTTTTTGTTTCCAAACGTTAGTTACGGCAACTATGATACAAGAAAATAATAAAGATTGGAATTTTACGGTCGCCAAGTGGGCGATAAGAAAAAAATTTTTGGTAGTCCACACTGAATTTTTAGTCGCATTGGCGAGCGGGCGAGTGCTTATTTGCATCCCTGGGTGTTTGACTGTCTCACAAGTTTATTGGAAAATCATCTATTGGTACGAAAAATCCTGATAATTGGAACGAAAAGTACAAAAGAACTCAACACGAAAAGACTAGAGTTGTAAAATCAGAAAAAAATTTATTATCAATTATCGGAAACTATCGGAGGAGTACATCGATATCAGAATCAGACTTTTTTACTTTAAAATTGTTATATGTTTTGTATCTTCAGAAGGAGAATACTCAGGGCGTACGTATGCAAGTAGATCTTGCAAACAAAGGTATTTATCTCGAGGTTTGCTTTAGACATGATAGAAAGGGGGCCTAGCTTCCTTTTTCCAATTCTATCAAAGCCAAAACAGTCCCATGCTGCGGACTTAGTACTGCTGGGATATGGATAAATCTGCTCCTCCTCAACCGGTAACTGTGCCAAAGCGATCGCGTCTAGTTTTTAGTTTTGAATTATAGCAAAGACTTTTCGCACTGAGATCATTTGTGTAACTTCAACAGCGACTATCATTACAACACTAGAAAAGACAACAATATGAAAAATCCTGACGCCCTGAAGAACATGTATCTTTAAGTTTAGGCAGTGGCTCTGGATACGAACGTTCGTATCTTTAGACCTATGTCTCGGCGTACGAACAAGTTTCTGATTGGTCTGTAACTGTCATGTGACTCAGGTCATTTGCCAATTTAACAGAGAAATAAGTTGATCAAGGTACATACGAGTTTATTCTGCATACTCAGTAATTTAGCAACCGGGATAAAAAAACTATTTTCTATTCTTAATCATTGTAGTGATCACTGCTCAGTAATAGACACGCACTTGTCAGCTGCCGTGGGTACTGACGTTCCGTCACTCAAGCGGAAGTTGAATTTTTTTTATAGTTGTGAGATGTAGGTGCAATGTTCTGCTTTTTACTTATTCACTTATCAGAATATGTCACAAAAAAGATACAATTTGAACACAAGATGCCTTCAAGAAAAACCCCTAACCAAATACATTTGTATATATGCAGAAGCTAACTACGATTCGTGTTCGTACGCAGAGACCCAGCTCTACAGATACGAATGTTCGTATCCGGAGCCACTGCCTTAAGTTTACCCATATCCTTCCCATGGCAAAGGCCGAAAGGGAAAGGGGGGGTAGCTTGCAACAAAGTAAACAAAGATTTTACCTGATACATGTTCCTTTTTAGGAGGAAGTAATCATATAAATATGTCTAAATATATAAAAAAGTGATTCAAATAGTCCACAGGATCGCCGTAAAATAAAAGCAAGAACAAGAAAAATCAGCGCGTCGGTCGAACTGACCAAGCCGGCGTCTTTATTTTAGGAAATGCACGTTAAAAAGTAAATATTAATGACTTAGAAATGCATCTTACCATTTATCGCCATGAGATTACCCAAGTAAACATGTTTTGTTTAGTTTCTTCGTGGGAAAACAACTTTCAACCCGCTTCTGAGTTTCCTCTGTATACAAATAAAATGCTCGCCTCTGATTGGTCAATATTTGATTTGAAATTGTGCTAGCGCGAACACAGAGCCCGCTGTATTTTTCGGCGTTTTTTCTCTCTCTTTTCTTTTTCTTTCTTTCCTTTTTTTTTTTTTTTTGGATTGTTCTGTTTTTTTATTTCATATACATATATTTTGCCATAATGAATGATTTTATTTTAAACCTCGACAGTGGCGGGTTCAGGGGGGTGCGGAGGGGGCATCCGCCCCCCCCCGGCACTGACCCAAAATTTTCCAAAAAGCCCTATATTTTGGCCCATTTTCAGTAAAAATCGGCAAAATTCGCCCTTTGACCCCCCCCCCCGACAAAGGGGGCGCTGGATCCGCCACTGCTCGAAAAGAAAATAAATATTCACTAGGCCTAGAGGTGATTAGCAGGTGATTTTGTGTTTCCAGCTCGGAGATCCAGACAATATTCAGTGGCGGATTCAGGGGGTGCGGAGGGGCCCCCCCCCCCGGCACTGACCCCAAACTTTCCAAAAACAGGTAAATCCGTTTTTCAAGGAATTATGCCTCCTCTTAGAAAAAAAGTAAATTTTGCTGTTTGCAATCAATGTTGGCGATTAGGGACATTCATGAAAAATGTAATTTGCCTAGGGACCAATTGTGCCCCACTCCTTGCCGACATTTTCCTTTACTCGTACGAAGCTGAATTCATTCAATCTTTGGTCTCTGAAGGGAAAAGATACTTAGCTTCTGACTTCAACTTCACTTACAGATACATAGACGATGTGTTGTCCATCAATAATCCAAAATTCGCGGATTACCTGAGCAGTATCTATCCTTCGGAGCTTGAAGTCAAAGAAACTACAGAGACAAATAATTCAGCATCCTATTTGGACATAATGTTGTCCTACGACACTGATGGTCACATGAACACCTCACTCTATGACAAACGTGACGACTTCAATTTCAGCATTACGAACTTTCCTTTTCTGAGTAGCAACATCCCTTCATCGCCTGCTTATGGCGTGTTCATATCTCAGTTGATACGCTATGCCAGAGCAAGTACCAAATATACGGATTTTGTTCTGAGAGCTAGGCGTCTTTCAGATAAGCTTCTCAGTCAGGGATATGTTTGTGACCGACTAACATCGTCACTGAGGAAGTTCTACGGTCGATATGGGGAACTCGTCATACACTATGATGTCCCACTGCCCAGAATGGTGGATGATATTCTGTCATGGACCATTTGAACCATCCAACCAAATATTGTACTCTATATCTTCCAAAATGGAAGTAACCGGATGTGACAGTTCTACCGAATTGAAGCGACGGGTGTTGCATGCAAGCAGGAGATGCTTACTCTTCCTGGGCACCTGGTCTCACTCTCATATCGGGAGTTCGCTTCTTTTCATATGGTGGAGGTTTTTGTTTTTGTTTGCTTTGGTTCCTGTTTTATCCTGATTTTGTATGCCTTCGGTTTCTGATTTTCTGAATTATCGATTTTGTACTGTAGACAGGGATATGGTCATTATCCATATTTGTCATTTCATAGGTCGAATCACAACGAAGAACATTGGTAAAAATTGATGCAATTTTAATTTTACAGAAAAAGGTCATTTTTGTCCTTCGAAATATACATTTTATATTGAAAAATCCTTTTTTCAAGAAAAAAAATTCTCGTTTTAGCAAAAAGCAAGTTTTCCTGTTTGCAATCAATGATGGGGCTAGGGTCATACATGAAAAAGGTAATTTACCTTTTATAGGTCGAACCATATCACAAAAAATTGTTAAAATTGAGGTAAAAATATTTTTTACAGAAAAAGCTTATTTTGTCATTCGAAATATACAATTTTATGTAGAAGGTCCCTTTTTAAATAAATGTTTCATTTTAGAAGAGACATCAATTTTACTGTTTGCAATCAATGAGGGGGGTTAAGATAATGTGTTAAATGTCTTTAAATTCAATAGCATCATTTAAAACCTGATAAATTTACAGCATGGACCAGACATGCACGTTTCGGGTACTAAACCCTCGTCAGTGATCCTCAGTCTAAATAATGTTATATGGCCAAAAGGTGTGAACATTTTTATGTCCAAAAATATACCAAAAGACGTAGCAGAGTGGGTGGGATATGATCTACAGGACCCATGTTTTAGAAATGTCAAGAAATTTTGTAACAGAAAATTTCAAATGCGTTGAAGAGACAGACGATCAACCAAAATTGATCGAACTTGGCTACATGTGCCCTCGGGGACTCTTGGTCCACCAGCAGTGACACTCACCAAGTAGTTCAAATGTTAAACGTGTTTAAATTCAATTCATACCTCAAAAAGATTATTTACCTTCCACAGGTCGGACCACTTAAGACAAATTTGGTAAAAATTGATGCAAAATTTTTTTTTACAGAAAAAGGTCATTTTTGTTCTTAGAAATATACATTTTGAATAAAAAAATCCGTTTTTCATGAAATTAATTTCTCGTTTTAGGAAATCAATGGTTTGGGTTAGGATATTACATGGAAAAGGTAATGTACCTTTTGTAGGTCGAATCATAACACAGGAAAGTGGTAAAAAGTGATGTAAAAATATTTTTTTTGACAGAAAAAAGACATTTTTGTCCTTCGAAATATACATTCTAACTAGAAAAATCCATTTTTCAAGAAAAAGAATTCTCATTCTAGCAAAAAGTAAGTTTTGCTCTTTGCTATCAATTTTGGAGGTTAGGATATTACATAAAAAAGTAAGTTACCTTTTATGTGTAGAACCATAACAAAGAAAATTGGAAGAAATTGATGCAAAACTATTTTTTACTGAAAAAGATGATTTTTGTCCTTTGAATATACCTCTTCACTAGAAAATTCCGTTTTTCAAGGAATTATGCCTCCTCTTAGAAAAAAGTAAATTTTGCTGTTTGCAATCAATGTTGGCGATTAGGGACATTCATGAAAAAGTAATTTGCCTAGGGACCAATTGTGCCCCACTCCTTGCCGACATTTTCCTTTACTCGTACGAAGCTGAATTCATTCAATCTTTGGTCTCTGAAGGGAAAAGATACTTAGCTTCTGACTTCAACTTCACTTACAGATACATAGACGATGTGTTGTCCATCAATAATCCAAAATTCGCGGATTACCTGAGCAGTATCTATCCTTCGGAGCTTGAAGTCAAAGAAACTACAGAGACAAATAATTCAGCATCCTATTTGGACATAATGTTGTCCTACGACACTGATGGTCACATGAACACCTCACTCTATGACAAACGTGACGACTTCAATTTCAGCATTACGAACTTTCCTTTTCTGAGTAGCAACATCCCTTCATCGCCTGCTTATGGCGTGTTCATATCTCAGTTGATACGCTATGCCAGAGCAAGTACCAAATATACGGATTTTGTTCTGAGAGCTAGGCGTCTTTCAGATAAGCTTCTCAGTCAGGGATATGTTTGTGACCGACTAACATCGTCACTGAGGAAGTTCTACGGTCGATATGGGGAACTCGTCATACACTATGATGTCCCACTGCCCAGAATGGTGGATGATATTCTGTCATGGACCATTTGAACCATCCAACCAAATATTGTACTCTATATCTTCCAAAATGGAAGTAACCAGATGTGACAGTTCTACCGAATTGAAGCGACGGGTGTTGCATGCAAGCAGGAGATGCTTACTCTTCCTGGGCACCTGGTCTCACTCTCATATCGGGAGTTCGCTTCTTTTCATATGGTGGAGGTTTTTGTTTTTGTTTGCTTTGGTTCCTGTTTTATCCTGATTTTGTATGCCTTCGGTTTCTGATTTTCTGAATTATCGATTTTGTACTGTAGACAGGGATATGGTCATTATCCATATTTGTCATTTCATAGGTCGAATCATAACGAAGAACATTGGTAAAAATTGATGCAATTTTAATTTTACAGAAAAAGGTCATTTTTGTCCTTCGAAATATACATTTTATATTGAAAAATCCTTTTTTTCAAGAAAAAAAATTCTCGTATTAGCAAAAACAAAGTTTTGCTGTTTGCAATCTATGGGGTGGGGGCTAGGGTTATA
Organism: Pinctada imbricata; assembly: GCA_033119305.1. NCBI lineage: Eukaryota > Metazoa > Mollusca > Bivalvia > Pterioida > Pteriidae > Pinctada > Pinctada imbricata. The sequence continues at coordinate 48,127,284 of VSWD01000006.1, read as the reverse complement.
CATGATAAAGGTAATTTACCTTTCATAGGTCGAACCATATCACAAAAAAATTGTTAAAATTGAGGTAAAAATATCTTTTACAGAAAAAGCTTATTTTGTCATTCGAAATATGCAATTTATGTAGAAGGTCCTTTTTTAAATATACGTTTCATTTTTGAAAAGACATCAATTTTACTGTTTGTAATCAATGGTGGGGGTTAGGTTCATACTTCAAAAAGATTATTTACCTTCCATAGGTCGGACCACTAAAACAAATTTGGTAAAAATTGATGCAACAAAATTTTTACCGAAAAAAGTCATTTTTGCCATTAGAAATATGCATTTTAGATAGAAAAATCCATTTCTCGTTTTAGGAAAAAGAATTTTTTGCTGTTTGCAATCAATGGTTTCGGTTAGGATAATACATGGAAAAGGTAATGTTCCTTTTGTAGGTCGAATCATAACACAGAAAATTGGTAAAAATTTATGCAAAAATATTTTTTTTACAGAAAAAAAGTCATTTTTGTCCTTGGAATATACATTTTATCTAGAAAAATCCTTTTTCTTTAAGAAAAAAAAATCTCATTTTAGCAAAAACCAAGTTTTGCGGCTTGGAATCATTTGTGGGGGCTAGGGTCTTACATGAAAAAGGTAATTTACCTTTTATAGGTCGAACCATATCACAAAAAATGTTTAAAATTGAGGTAAAAATATTTTTTACAGAAAAAAGGTTATATTGTCATTCGAAATATACAATTTTATGTAGAAGAAAAGACATACATTTTACAGTTTGCAATCAATGGTTGGGGTTAAGATCATACTTCAAAAAGATTATTTACCTTCCATAGGTTGAACCACTAAAGACAAATTCGGTAAAAATTGATGCAAAATTTTTTTTACAGAAAAACCTCATTTTTGTCCTCCGAAATATACATTTTATATTGAAAAATCCTTTTTTTTCAAGAAAAAAAATTCTCGTTTTAGCAAAAACTAAGTTTTGCTGTTTGCAATCTATGGGGTGGGGGCTAGGGTCATACATGAAAAAGGTAATTTACCTTTCATAGGTCGAACCATATCACAAAAAAATTGTTAAAATTGAGGTAAAAATATCTTTTACAGAAAAAGGTTATTATGTCATTCGAAATATACAATTTATGTAGAAGGTCCTTTTTTAAATAAACGTTTCATTTTTGAAGAGACATCAATTTTACTGTTTGTAATCAATGGTGGGGGATAGGTTTATACTTCAAAAAGATTATTTACCTTCCATAGGTCGGACCACTAAAACAAGTTTGGTAAAAATTGATGCAAACATTTTTTTACCGAAAAAAGTCATTTTTGTCATTAGAAATATACATTTTAGATAGAAAAATCCGTTTTTCAAGAAAAATATTTCTCGTTTTAGGAAAAGGAATTTTTTGCTGTTTGCAATCAATGGTTTCGGTTAGGATATTACATGGAAAAGGTAATTTACCTTTTGTAAGTCGAATCATAACACAGAAAATTGGTAAAAATTTATGCAAAATTTTTTTTTACAGAAAAAAGTCATTTTTGTCCTTGGAATATACATTTTATCTAGAAAAATCCTTTTTCAAGAAAAAAAATCTCATTTTAGCAAAAACCAAGTTTTGCGGCTTGGAATCATTTGTGGGGGCTAGGGTCTTACATGAAAAAGGTAATTTACCTTTTATAGGTCGAAAAAAAAAATGTTTAAAATTGAGGTAAAAATATCTTTTACAGAAAAAAGGTTATTTTGTCATTCGAAATATACAATTTTATGTAGAAGAAGAGACATACATTTTACAGTTTGCAACCAATGGTTGGGGTTAAGATCATAGTTCAAAAAGATTATTTACCTTCCATAGGTCGAACCACTAAAGACAAATTTGAAAAAATTGATGCAAAAATTTTTTTACAGAAAAACCTAATTTTTGTCCTTCGAAATATACATTTTAACTAGAAAAATCCGTTTTTCAAAAAAAAGCCTCGTTTTAGAAAAAAGTAAATTTTGCTTTTTGCAATCAATGGTGGGGGTAAGGGTCATACATTAGAAAGATGATTTTCCTTTTAGAGGTCGATCTTAAACAGAGGAAACTGGTAACTGATGTAAAAATATTTTCACAGAAAAAGCTCATATTTGTGATTTGAAACATAGATTTTAACAAGAAAAATCCATTTTTTAAAAATTGATGCCTCGTTTAAAAGAAGTCTTAGAGTAAATTTTGTTGTTTGCAATCAATGGTGGGGGTACGGGTCAAACATGAACAAGTGACAAATATGGATAATGACCATATCCCTGTTTACAGCACAAAATCGATAATTCAGAGGTAATTTACCTTTTAGAGGTGGAAGTATTACTGAGAAAATTTGTAAGAATTGATGCGAAAAATTTTTTTTACAGAAAAAGCTCATTTTTGTCTTTAGAAATATCGTTTTAACTCGAAAATCCGTTTTTCGAGATAAAATATCTCGTTCTTGCAATACATGAACAAGGTAGTTCACCTTTTATAGGTCGAACAAAAGAGAACTCATTTTTGTCCTTCAAAATATACAATTTAACTAGATAAATCCGTTTTTCAAGGTAATATGTCTTGTTTTCGCAAAAAGTTAATTTTGCTGTTAGCAATCAATGATGGGGATTAGGGTCATAAATGAAAAAGGTAATTTACTGTTTAGGTTGAGCCACAACAGAGAAAATTGTTAAAAATTGATGCAAACAGAAGAAGGTCAATTTTGTCATAAGAAATATACATTTTAACTCTATTTTTTTAAGAATAAAATATAGTCTGGGATGTATCACTGGGTTGGGTGCAGCCCCCCCTTGATCCTCCAAAACCGGCCTAACATTGTAGCATTTTTTGCGCTCTTTCAGATTAAAATTTGTCTCATGGAAATTTCCATTGCAAAAGTGGTGTTTTTGGGGAAAAACATGTTTTTTTAGTCAAAAATCACTGAAAATAGGAAAAAAATTATAACTTTTATATAGTTGATGTTTTTAAAAATTGAAAAGTGTTAATATAAAGTATTTTTGATGCTCTTTCAGATGAAATAAGTTGCAAGTTCCAATTCCTATTTTTACTGTGTGTTTTGGGGTAAAAAAGTCGAATTTTTGCCAAAATTCACAGAAATTTGAGGAAATTTAATTTTATTCCTGTTTCTCAGCTCCTCAATATTGCATATGATCGTTCAATGATGATTTAAAAAACATTTTTAAAGTCTCCTCTTTCAAATGACATATATTTTATATTCTTATTTTTTTGCAAAATCCTCGAAATTAATTATTTTATACAGAAACCTGTATTTTCAATCAGAAATCTCAGATTTCTGTATATTTATCAAAAGAACCCTTATTTGTTATGAAAGCAATGATTGAAAGCTATTTTCTAGTGTAACTTTTCACACTCTATCAGGTTATATATGTTTTACTAACATTTCATTCAAAATCAAAGTGATTTTGGGGAAAAAACGTATTTTTTCATTTAAAAATAGCTGATTTCTGGAGAATATTTATTGAATCTATAGAAGTTCTTGAAATGATAGCAGGAATGTATTTTGAACTGTAATTATTAAGGTTCACTCATAAATTACATGTATGAAACATAAAAGGTATATTTTCTGCTTAATTTTGGGGCAAAATGCCTGTTTTTTGTCTAAAAATTACAGATTTCTGGAAAAAATTTATTAATTCATTTTCTTTGCTAAAACTATACATTTAAAGCTATTATCATTATAGAAAGTAATCATCTTGTCAGATGATTGTGAAATAAAATGTAATAATTAATGAGAACCACCATTTTTGGGTAAAATAAGCATTTTTTATGCAAAAACCACTAATTTTGAGAAAATAAGTACTAGCTCTTTTAATTTGCCTAAATATATATATTTTAGCTTTGATATTATGCTGTTTCTTATTAAAAATGGATAGGAATGTTATTTGATAACTGAAATTTAATTTATATCTTATTTTGGGGCAAAAAACCTTATTTATGTGAAAAATTCACTTATTTCTGTGAATATATTTTAAAATTTATATTTTTTATTTAATCAACATTGGAGAGGTTTCATATAATTGGATGGCATAAATGTGATCAAGTTTAATGAGTAAGAAGAGATTTCTTTGATTAGCTTGCTATTTTGGGTGGAAAATATCGATTTTTATTTAAAAATCGCTAATTTCTGGAAAATCCTTATTACTATGAAATCAGACGTTATTATTTATATTCAAAAGAGTTCCTGGGTATATTATAGTTTGTCCTTGTAAGTCATATGCATTCGAAATATCCTCTGTTAATTCAATTGATATTTTGGGGCAAAAAACCTAATTTATGTGCAAAATTCACTTATTTCTGTGAAAATCGTTTTAAATCTATATATTTTATTCAATCAAAGCTGGCGAGGTTTCATATAATCCGGTGGCATAAAAGTGATCAAGTTTAATGAGTTAGAAGAGATTCCTTTGATAATCTTGCTATTTTGGGTAGAAAATCTCAGTTTTTATTCAAAAACTGCTGATTTCTGGAAAATCCTTATTGCTATGAAATGTGTCGTTATTACTTATATTCTAAAGTGTTCCTTGGTATATCATAGCTTGACCTTGTACGTCATATGTATTTGAAGTATCCTCTGTTAATTTAATTGGTATTTTGGGGCAAAAAATATGTTTTTTATGAATTATGTATAGCCTATATCAAGAAACTTACTATTGAAAGTCTTATATTTCAGTTAAATAGGAAATACAGAGGATCATAATCATAGTTTTAGATATGAGACTTTCTATAGTTAGATTCTTGATATAGGCTATATAGGTCAAGGTCAAGCTATGATATACCCAGGAACACTTTAGAATATAAGTAATAACGACACATTTCATAGCAATAAGGATTTTCCAGAAATCAGCGGTTTTTGGATAAAAACTGAGATTTTCTACCCAAAATAGCAAGATTATCAAAGAAATCTCTTCTAACTCATTAAACTTGATCACTTTTATGCCGCCTGATTATATGAAACCTCGCCAGCTTTGATTGAATAAAATATATAGATTTAAAACGATTTTCACAGAAATAAGTGAATTTTGCACATAAATTAGGTTTTTTGCCCCAAAATATCAATTGAATTAACAGAGGATATTTCGAATGCATATGACTTACAAGGACAAACTATAATATACCCAGGAACTCTTTTGAATATAAATAATAACGTCTGATTTCATAGTAATAAGGATTTTCCAGAAATTAGCGATTTTTAAATAAAAATCGATATTTTCCACCCAAAATAGCAAGCTAATCAAAGAAATCTCTTCTTACTCATTAAACTTGATCACATTTATGCCATCCAATTATATGAAACCTCTCCAATGTTGATTAAATAAAAAATATAAATTTTAAAATATATTCACAGAAATAAGTGAATTTTTCACATAAATAAGGTTTTTTGCCCCAAAATAAGATATATATTAAATTTCAGTTATCAAATAACATTCCTATCCATTTTTAATAAGAAACAGCATAATATCAAAGCTAAAATATATATATTTAGGCAAATTAAAAGAGCTAGTACTTATTTTCTCAAAATTAGTGGTTTTTGCATAAAAAATGCTTATTTTACCCAAAAATGGTGGTTCTCATTAATTATTACATTTTATTTCACAATCATCTGACAAGATGATTACTTTCTATAATGATAATAGCTTTAAATGTATAGTTTTAGCAAAGAAAATGAATTAATAAATTTTTTCCAGAAATCTGTAATTTTTAGACAAAAAACAGGCATTTTGCCCCAAAATTAAGCAGAAAATATACCTTTTATGTTTCATACATGTAATTTATGAGTGAACCTTAATAATTACAGTTCAAAATACATTCCTGCTATCATTTCAAGAACTTCTATAGATTCAATAAATATTCTCCAGAAATCAGCTATTTTTAAATGAAAAAATACGTTTTTTCCCCAAAATCACTTTGATTTTGAATGAAATGTTAGTAAAACATATATAACCTGATAGAGTGTGAAAAGTTACACTAGAAAATAGCTTTCAATCATTGCTTTCATAACAAATAAGGGTTCTTTTGATAAATATACAGAAATCTGAGATTTCTGATTGAAAATACAGGTTTCTGTATAAAATAATTAATTTCGAGGATTTTGCAAAAAAATAAGAATATAAAATATATGTCATTTGAAAGAGGAGACTTTAAAAATGTTTTTTAAATCATCATTGAACGATCATATGCAATATTGAGGAGCTGAGAAACAGGAATGAATTTAAATTTCCTCAAATTTCTGTGAATTTTGGCAAAAATTCGACTTTTTTACCCCAAAACACACAGTAAAAATAGGAATTGGAACTTGCTACTTATTTCATCTGAAAGAGCATCAAAAATTCTATATATTAACACTTTTCAATTTTTAAAAACATCAACTATATAAAAGTTATAATTTTTTCCCTATTTTCAGTGATTTTTGACTAAAAAAACATGTTTTTCCCCCAAAACACCACTTTTGCAATGGAAATTTCCATGAGACAAATTTTTATCTGAAAGAGCGCAAAAAATGCTACAAAGTTAGGCCGGTTTTGGAGGATCAAGGGGGGGGGGGTGCACCCAACCCAGTGATACATCCCAGACGAATAGTCATTTTAGCAAAATGTAAGTTTAGCTGTTTGCAATCAATGGTGAAGGTTAGGATAATACATGAAAAATGTAAGTTACCGTTTATATGTCGAACCATAACATACAAAATTGGTAAAAATTGATGCAAAAATATTTTTACAGAAAGAGCTCAATTCGAAATTTACATTTTAACAAGAAAAATCTGTTTTTCAAGAAAAAATGCCTCATTTTAGAAAAAAGTAAATTTTGCTGTTTGCATTCAATGGTAGGGGTTAGGGTTATAAAAGAAATATGTAATTTACCTTTTATAGGTCGAACCATAACACAGAAATTTGTTAAAAATTGATGCAAACATATGTTTTACAGAAAAAGGTCATTATTGTCCTTCAAAATATACATTTTTCACAAGATCAATCCGTTTTTCAAGATAAATGTCTCCTTTTAGCAAAAAGTTAATTTTGGTCTTTGCAATCAATGGTGGGGATTAGGGTCATACATGAAAAAGGTAATTTACGTTTTATATGTCGAACCATAACAGAGAAAATTGTTCAAAATTGATGGAAACATATGTTTTACAAAACAATCTCATTTTTGTCCTTCGAAATATTCATTCTAACTAGAAAAATCCGTTTTTCAAGATAAAATGTCTTGTTATAGCAAAAATTTAATTTTGCTGTTTGCAATCAATGGTGGGGGCTAGGGTCATACATCAAAAAGGTATATCATTTTATAAAATAAAATTTGCCTGTTTAAGAGAAATGGTGGGGGTAGGATCATCTAATCACTGACGAGGGTTAAGTATCCGAAACGTGCACGTCTGGTCCATGCTGCAAATTCATCCGGTTTTAAATGATGCTATCAAATTTAAAGGCGTTTAACATTTGAAAAGGTAATTTTCTTTCTGTAGGTCGAACCATAACAAACAAAATTGGTAAAAATTGATGCAAGAATATTTTTACAGAGAGAGCTCATTTTCGTCATTCGAAATATACATTTTAACTAGAAAAATCCGTTTTTCAAGATAAAATGTCTTGTTTTAGCAAAAATTTAATTTTGCTGTTTGCAATTAATGGTGGGGGTTAGGGTCATATATCAAAAGGGTACATGTATATCATTTTATAGGGTGAACCACAACAGAGAAAATGATTAAAAATTGATGCAAATATATTTTGTTACAGAAAAAGGCCATTTTTGTCATTCGAAATATACATTTTACTAGAAAAATAAGTTTTTCAAGAAGAAATGCCTAGTTTTAGAAAAAAATAAAATTTGCCTGTTTAAGAGAAATGGTGGGGGTTATGATCATCTAATCACTGACGAGGGTTAAGTAGCCGAAACGTGCACGTCTGGTCCATGCTGCAAATTCATCCGGTTTTAAATGATGCTATCAAATTTACAGGCGTTTAACATTTGAAAAGGTAATTTTCTTTCTGTAGGTCGAACCATAACAAACAAAATTGGTAAACATTGATGCAAGAATATTTTTACAGAGAGAGCTCATTTTCGTCATTCGAAATATACATTTTAACTAGAAAAATCCGTTCTTCAAGATAAAATGTCTTGTTTTAGCAAAAATTTAATTTTGCTGTTTGCAATTAATGGTGGGGGTTAGGGTTATATATCAAAAAGGTACATGTATATCATTTTATAGGTCGAACCACAACAGAGAAAATGATTAAAAATTGATGCAAGTATATTTTGTTACAGAAAAAGGCCATTTTTATCATTCGAAATATACATTTTACTAGAAAAATAAGTTTTTCAAGAAAAAATTCCTAGTTTTAGCAAAAAGTAAATTTTTCTGCTTAAGAGAAAAGGTGGGGGTTAGGATAATCTTTGAAAAGGTAATTTTCCTTCTGTAGGTCGAACCATAACAAAGAAAACTGGTAAAAATTGATGCAAAAATATTTTTACAGAAAGAGTGGATTTTTGTCATTCGAAATATACATTTGAACTAGAAAACTCTATTTTTCAACAAAAAAATGCCACATTTTAGAAAAACAGTGAATTTCGCTGTTTTAATTCAATGGTGGGGGTTTGGGTCATAAATGAAAAAGGTAATTTACTTTTTATAGGTCGAAACATAACACACAAAATTTGTTAAAATTGAGTTTAAAATATTTTTTTCCAGAAAAAGCTCATTCTTGTCATTCGAAATATACATTTTAACTATAAAAACCGGTTTATCAAGAAAAAATGCCCCGGTTTAGAAAAAAAACTTTGCTGTTTGCAATCAATGGTGGTGAATAGGGTCAGAGATGAAAAAGGTAATTAACCTTTTAGAGGTACAAAATGTAGAGAGAATTGGTTAAAGTTAATGCAAAAATATTTCTTTAAAGAAAAAGCTCATTTCTGTCTTTTGAAATATACATTAAAACTAGAAAATCCGTTTTTCAAGAAAAAATGTCTCGTTTTAGCAAATCGTTGATTTTGCTGTTTGGAATCAATGGTAGGGGTTAGGGTCATACATGAAAAAGGTGATTTACCTTTTGTAGGTCGAACCATCACAGAAACTAATTGTTAAACATTGATGCAAACATATGTTTTACAAAAAAAGCTCATTTTTGTCCTTCGAAATATACATTTTAACTAGAAAAATCCGTTTTTCAAGATAGAATGTTTTCTTTTAGCAAAAATTTAATTTTGCTGTTTGCAATCAATGGTGGGGTTAGGTTCATACATGAAAAAGGTCATTTACTTTTATAGGTCGAACAACAACAGAGAAAATTGTTAAAGAAATGATGCAAACATATTTTTTTACAGAAAAAAGCCATTTTTGTTATTCGAAATATACATTTTAACTAGAAAAATAAGTTTTTTACTAAAAAATTCATAGTTTTAGCAAAAAGTAAATTTTGCTGTTAAAGAGAAATGGTGGGGGTAAGGATCATCCTTGAAAAGGTAATTTTTCTTCTGTAGGTTGAAGCATAACAAACAAAATTGGTAAATTGAAGCAATTTTATTTTTACAGAAAAAGATCATTTTCGTCCTTCGAAATATACATTTTATATAGAAAAATCCGTTTTCAAGAAAAAAATTCTCATTTTAGCAAAAAATCAGCTTTGCAGTTTGCAATCAATGGTGGGGGCTAGGGTCATACATGAATAAGGTAATTTACCTTTTATAGGTCGAACCATATCACAAAAAATTGTTGAAGTTGAGGTTAAAAATATAAAGAAAAATCCATTTTTAAAGGAATTATGCCAGTCTTAGAAAAAAGTAAATTTTGCTGTTTGCAATCAATGTTGGGGGTTAGGATCATACATGAAATATTTAATTTACCTTTCATAGGTCGAATCATAACACAGAATATTGGTAAAAATTGATGCAATTTAATTTTTACAGAAAAGATCATTTTTGTCCTTCGAAATATACATTTTATATAGAAAAATCCGTTTTTCAAGAAAAAAAATTCTCGTTGTAGCAAAAAGCAAGTTTTGCTGTTTGCAATCAATGATGGGGCTAGGGTCATACATGAAAAAGGTAATTTACCTTTTCATAGGTCGAACCATATCACAAAACATTGTTAAAATTGAGGTAAAAATATTTTTTACAGAAAAAGCTTATTTTGTCATTCGAAATATACAATTTTATGTAGAAGGTCCCTTTTTCAATAAATGTTTCATTTTAGAAGAGACATCAATTTTACTGTTTGCAATCAATGAGGGGGGTTAAGATAATGTGTTAAATGTCTTTAAATTCAATAGCATCATTTAAAACCTGATAAATTTACAGCATGGACCAGACATGCACGTTTCGGGTACTAAACCCTCGTCAGTGATCCTCAGTCTAAATAATGTTATATGGCCAAAAGGTGTGAACATTTTTATGTCCAAAAATATACCAAAAGACGTAGCAGAGTGGGTGGGATATGATCTACAGGACCCATGTTTTAGAAATGTCAAGAAACTTTGTAACAGAAAATTTCAAATGCGTTGAAGAGACAGACGATCAACCAAAGTTGATCGAACTTGGCTACATGTGCCCTGGGGGACTCTTGGTCCACCAGCAGTGACACTCACCAAGTAGTTCAAATGTTAAACGTGTTTAAATTCAATTCATACCTCAAAAAGATTATTTACCTTCCATAGGTCGGACCACTAAAGACAAATTTGGTAAAAATTGATGCAAATTTTTTTTTACAGAAAAAGGTCATTTTTGTTCTTAGAAATATACATTTTAAATAGAAAAATCCGTTTTTCAAGAAATAAATTTCTCGTTTTAGGAAATCAATGGTTTGGGTTAGGATATTACATGGAAAAGGTAATGTACCTTTTGTAGGTCGAATCATAACACAGGAAAGTGGTAAAAAGTGATGCAAAAATATTTTTTGATCAGAAAAAAGACTATTTTTGTCCTTCGAAATATACATGTTGTACATTTTACTTAGAAAAATCCATTTTTCAAGAAAAAAAATTCTCATTTTAGCAAAAAGCAAGTTTTGCTCTTTGCTATCAATTTTGGAGGTTAGGATATTACATAAAAAAGTAAGTTACCTTTTATATGTAGAACCATAACAAAGAAAATTGGAAGAAATTGATGCAAAACTATTTTTTACTGAAAAAGATGATTTTTGTCCTTTGAATATACCTCTTCACTAGAAAAATCCGTTTTTCAAGGAATTATGCCTCCTCTTAGAAAAAAGTAAATTTTGCTGTTTGCAATCAATGTTGGCGGTTAGGGACATAAATGAAAAAGGTAATTTGCCTTTCATAGGTCGAATCATAACGAAGAACATTGGTAAAAATTGATGGAAAAATATTTTTACAGACAGAGCTCAATTCGGAATTTACATTTTAACAAGAACAATCTGTTTTTCAAGAAAAAATGCCTCATTTTAGAAAAAAGTAAATTTTGCTGTTTGCAATCAATGGTAGGGGTAAGGGTTATAAAAGAAATATGTAATTTACCTTTTATAGGTCGAACCATAACACAGAAATTTGTTAAAAATTGATGCCAACATATGTTTTACAGAAAAAGGTCATTTTTGTCCTTCAAAATATACATTTTCACAAGATCAATCCGTTTTTCAAGATAAATGTCTCCTTTTAGCAAAAAGTTAATTTTGGTCTTTGCAATCAATGGTGGGGATTAGGGTCATATATGAAAAAGGTAATTTACGTTTTATAGGTCGAACCATAACAGAGAAAATTGTTAAAAATTGATTGAAACATATGTTTTACAAAACAATCTCATTTTTGTCCTTCGAAATATACATTTTAACTAGAAAAATCCGTTTTTCAAGATAAAATGTCTTGTTATAGCAAAAATTTAATTTTGCTGTTTGCAATCAATGGTGGGGGTTAGGTTCATACATCAAAAAGGTATATCATTTTATAGGTCGAACCACAACAGAGGAAATTATTAAAATTTGATGCAAACATATTTTTTACAGAAAAAGGCCAATTTTGTCATTCGAAATATACCTTTTAACTAGAAAAATAAGTTTTTCAAGAAAACATGCCTAGTTTAAAAAAAAATAGAATTTGCCTGTTTAAGAGAAATGGTGGGTGTTAGGATCATCTGATCACAGACGAGGGTTAAGTGTCCGAAACGTGCACGTCTGGTCCATGCTGCAAATTTATCCGGTTTTAAATGATGCTATCAAATCTAAAGGCGTTTAACATTTGAAAAGGAAATTTTCCTTCTGTAGGTCGAACCATAACAAACAAAATTGGTAAAAATTGATGCAAAAATATTTTTACAGAAAGAGCTCATTTTCGTCATTTGAAATATAAATTTTAATTGGAAAAATCCGTTTTTCAAGATAGAAATTTCTTGTTTTAGCAAAAATTTAATTTTGCTGTTTGCAATCAATGGTAGGGGTTAGGGTTATAAAAGAAATATGTAATTTACCTTTTATAGGTCGAACCATAACACAGAAATTTGTTAAAAATGATGCAAACATATGTTTTACAGAAAAAGGTCATTTTTGTCCTTCAAAATATACATTTTTCACAAGATCGATCCGTTTTCTAAGATAAATGTCTCTTTTTAGCAAAAAGTTAATTTTGGTCTTTTCAATCAATGGTGGGGATTAGGGTCATACATGAAAAAGGTAATTTACGTTTTATATGTCGAACCATAACAGGGAAAATTGTTCAAAATTGATTGAAACATATGTTTTACAAAACAATCTCATTTTTGTCCTTCGAAATATACATTCTAACTAGAAAAATCCGTTTTTCAAGATAAAATGTCTTGTTATAGCAAAAATTTAATTTTGCTGTTTGCAATCAATGGTGGGGGTTAGTGTCATACATCAAAAAGGTATATCATTTTATAGGTCGAACCACAACAGAGAAAATTATTAAAAATTGATGCAAACAAATTTTCTACAGAAAAAAGCCAATTTTGTCATTCGAAATATACATTTTAACTAGAAAAATAAGTTTTTCAAGAAAACATGCCTAGTTTTAGAAAAAAATATAATTTGCCTGTTTAAGAGAAATGTTGGGGGTTAGGATCATCTAATCACTGACGAGGGCTAAGTATCCGAAACGTGCACGTCTTATCCATGCTGCAAATTCATCCGGTTTTAAATGATGCTATCAAATTTAAAGGCGAACGTTAAACATTTGAAAAGGTAATTTTCTTTCTGTAGGTCGAACCATAACAAACAAAATTGGTAAAAATTGATGCAAAAATATTTTTACAGAAATAGCTCATTTTCGTCATTCGAAATATACATTTTAACTAGAAAAATCCGTTTTTCAAGATAAAATGTCTTGTTTTAGCAAAAATTTAATTTTGCTGTTTGCAATTAAAGGTGGGGGTTAGGGTCATATATTGTGACGAATATTTTTACGGTACCGTATTTACTCAAATGTTGTGATTCTTTTTATCACTCCGAAGTTTACAGAGTCACACTAATTTTGCGTCTGAATCGCAGAATGAGTGTGGTCTGCGGTTTCGCTGCCACCACCGTAATTATTATATAAATTACGGAAACACGTAACTAAACGATAGAGTCACACGAATTTTGCGTCTTAATGGCAGAATGAGTATGGTCTGCGATTTCGCTGCCACCACCGTAGTTATTTTATAAATTACGGAAACACGTAACTAGACGATAAAGTTCTAAGTTTCTACAATTTATTCTAATTCTCAATTCCACAATATAGATGCGGCTATTCCACGCACTTACAGTATACAAATCTACTAAATAACTACGATTCCGAAATAAAATGTACGTAAAAGAGAACGCTAAAAAGATCCGTCTAAATGTAAGAAGTGCTAAAAGAAGTTAAGTAAGTCTAGAAGTAGAGGCGAAAAAGTAGTCCGAAATTTGACGTGATCCCCCTTTTTATACTGGCCCTAAATTTGGAAGAAGCTACGCCCTTGATTCCAATGATCACGCTTTGATTCGAAAGATCCCCCTTTTTGCTTGTCAATAATTTCCCAGTTCCTGAAAACCCTCCCCGGAAATACCAAATAGAGAGCGACCTGCACGGGCGTTAAGAGGATTAACTCGTTACTCTCCCCTGTCCGATTAACCCGATAAATGTGTCCATTTTTACTAAGAATAGAACTTATCCAAACAGAAGCAGTGGGCTCGACTGTCATGCCTAACACTTATCTAGGTACTTAATCTCTTAATCCCCCAAAACAATAACAATTAAACATGTCTGAGTAGCCGTTTTCTCTTGGCACTGAACAACAATAGATAATTATCAAATAAAACTAGTATTTCAAATAGAATTTAAATGTATTAAAAAATTAACCAAAATTTAGCATTTTTGACCCCCAAAAATCGTTACAATATCAAAAAGGTACATGTATATCATTTTATAGGGCGAACCACAACAGAGAAAATTATCAAAAATTGATGGAAATATATTTTGTTACAGAAAAAGGCCATTTTTGTCATTCGAAATATACATTTTACTATAAAAATAAGTTTTTCAAGAAGAAATGCCTAGTTTTAGCAAAAAGTAAATTTTGCTGCTTAAGAGAAATGGTAGGATAATCTTTGAAAAGGTAATTTTCCTTCTGTGGGTCGAACCATAACAAACAAAACTGGTAAAAATTGATGCAAAAATATTTTTACAGAAAGAGTGCATTTTTGTCATTTGAAATATACATTTTAACTAGAAAAATCTATTTTTTTAAAAAAAAGCCACATTTTAGAAAAAGTGAATTTCGCTGTTTTAATTCAATGGTGGGGGTTTGGATCATAAATGAAAAAGGTAATCTACCTTTTATAGGTCGAAACATAACACACAAAATTTGTTAAAATTGAGATTAAAATATTTTTTCCAGAAAAAGCTCATTTGTGTCCTTCGAAATATACATTTTAACTATAAAAATCCGTTTATCAAGAAAAATGCCCCGGTTTAGAAAAAAAAAAAACTTTGCTGTTTGCAATCAATGGTGGGGAATAGGGTCAGACATAAAAAAGGTAATTAACCTTTTAGAGGTAGAGAGAATTGGTTAATGCAAAATATTTCTTTAAAGAAAAAGCTCATTTCTGTCTTTTGAACTATACATTCAAACTAGAAAATCCGTTTTTCAAGAAAAAATGTCTCGTTTTAGCAAATCGTTGATTTTGCTGTTTGGAATCAATGGTAGGGGTTAGGGTCATACATGAAAAAGGTGATTTACCTTTTGTAGGTCGAACCATAACAACAACAAATTGTTAAACATTGATGCAAACATATGTTTTACAAAAAAAGCTCATTTTTGTCCTTCGAAATATACATTTTAACTAGAAAAATCCGTTTTTCAAGATAGAATGTTTTCTTTTAGCAAAAATTAATTTTGCTGTTTGCAATCAATGGTGGGGTTAGGGTCATACATGAAAAAGGTCATTTACTTTTATAGGTCGAACAACAACAGAGAAAATTGTTAAAAAAATGATGCAAACATATTTTTTTTACAGAAAAAAACCATTTTTGTTATTCGAAATATACATTTTAACTAGAAAAATAAGTTTTTTTTACTAAAAGATTCCTAGTTTTAGCAAAAAGTAAATTTTGCTGTTAAAGTGAAATGGTGGGGGTAAGGATCATCCTTGAAAAGGTAATTTTTCTTCTGTAGGTTGAAGCATAACAAACAAAATTGGTAAATTGAAGCTATTTTATTCTTCCAGAAAAAAATCATTTTCGTCCTTCGAAATATACATTTTATATAGAAAAATCCGTTTTCAAGAAAAAAATTCTCATTTTAGCAAAAAGCAAGCTTTGCAGTTTGCAATCAATGTTGGGGGCTAGGCTCATACATGAAAAAGGTAATTTACCTTTTATAGGTCGAACCATATCACAAACAAGAGCCCCAGGGGGCACAACGCTCACCTGATACCCATGCACGCTCTAATTGACATACTGACATTGAATACTGATAGTGCCAGTACCAGGATTTTAGCCCACAACCTTTCTAAAAAGATTTTTGCCGGATGCAGAGAAGTGTTTTTTTCAGACAACCTTTAAAAGTACAAAAAAGAAAAAAATAGTCACATTTCAAAACAATAACTTTTTTACTGATTTAAAAAAAACGGATAAAGTGGTCCAACGTCATATGCCCAGCTAGTATAGTTCAATTATGCAACATAAAAAATAAAATCATATTGTAAAATTCCACTTTAATGTGCAGCAGAAAAAGAATAAAACAATGAAATGATT
This sequence comes from Pinctada imbricata, assembly GCA_033119305.1. NCBI lineage: Eukaryota > Metazoa > Mollusca > Bivalvia > Pterioida > Pteriidae > Pinctada > Pinctada imbricata. The sequence continues at coordinate 48,111,077 of VSWD01000006.1, read as the reverse complement.
TCACAAATTAAACAAAAAAGAAAAAAATAGTCACATTTCAAAACAATAACCTTTTTACTGATTTGAAAAAAACGGATAAAGTGGTCCAACGTCATATGCCCAGCTAGTATAGTTCAATTATGCAACATAAAAAATAAAATCATATTGTAAAATTCCACATTAATGTGCAGCAGAAAAAGAATAAAACAATGAAATGATTTCACAAATTAAGTTTATCTAAAATTGAACACAAAACCTTTCATTATTGATAGCTAGCATGCCAGAAATTATAAAGCCTGTGTTTGTGAAACGAGAATGCCCCCGGCGGCATCTTTGTTAGTATAAACGCCATTTTCTGTTAAGTATGTGAGAGGTCAGGGTCAGCGTAATATTGGTATCAATGGAAAGATCTTGTCACAAGGAATACACATGTACAATATGAAAGCCCTATCACTATAACCATTCAAAAGTTATGCCCAATGTTAAAGTTTTTGAGAAGTACGTGAAAGGTCAAGGTTATGGTCATGAGGTCAAAAATTTTGGTAAATACACATGTGAAATATGAAACCTCTATCACCAGCTTCCATTCAAAAGTTATGCCCAATGTTAAAGTTTTTCGGAAAACAGACAAACAGACAGACGGACAGGCCGAAAACTTTATGCTCCCGAATCTTTTATTCCAGGGGCATAAAAAACAAAGATTTTTCGGTTTTGCCTTTATTCACTGAAATCTATGAATTATGCTTTTGAATAGTATTGATTTCATCTCAAATACATGAAACGTACAGTTAAAATAGTTTTGATCCAATATTCATCAATTCAAGTGAGTTGTGCAGAAATTGTGCCAGTTTGTTTTCCAAAAAAGCAGTGTATGTTGTATCAAACCTCATGACCCAGTGAAGCCACTTGAACAAATAATTTTCAGTAAATATGCTGAAATGCGACGCTTCTTGCCTATGCATATTTCAACAGGCGAGAAAGAGCGTCGCATTTCAGCATACGCTGTTCAACAACTCAAGTGGTTTCTCTAAGGTTTCGCAGTTTGAAACAAATTAAAAGGCCCATGAAATTGTTAAGCTTGTCCAACTAGCAGACCTACGACATCGTTATTTACTGTTAACTAATTGTTTTACCTCATCATAGGTCTGTTACACGGACAAGTTGTTAGCGGAGAGAGTTCATGAAATGTATCGGTTGCATTGGATTTTCCGACAAGAAGTTATTTGGTCCGATAAAAATTCATTATGTATCTATTATTTGAACAGATAAAAATTCCCAAATGTCTTAACACAGGATCCTGTCGTTTTATGAGAGAAAATGTTTTATTATTCACAACCTCAGGCCTCTGTGTTCCTCTTAGAAATATTATACATACAAGATGACGAACACAGTGGCTTAAGGTTGTGAATAATAATTTATTTTCTCTATTAAAACAACAGCTTCTGTGGTCCAACATTTCATTGGAAGATTTCAGGAACTCTGAACGGAATTATATATTTTCAAGAATTTCAGATATTAAATGTCCTATGCATTCTCAAAATCCAGAGGAAGAGATTACTCATTAGACGTTTCTTCAAGAAATCAGTCCGTAAATTACTTCATCTAAGAGAGTCTAAGACAGAGGAAATTCGAGCAAACTTTATACATGATAACAAGTATATGCAAGTGTTCCACGTACATGAATGATAACCATTATGAAAGTGTTCCAAGTATAAAAATCTATTTCGTTTGCACTGTATCTCCTGAAATATATCGCAGTACTGCTTTGCGGTTTGTATTGCAATGAAGCGCCTAGCGGAATACGATGCGCCTTGGGGACGAAGATGAATTAATGCATATCTAGGTCATTGTCAAATAGTTCTGATTATTTTCTTATTATTTTCAACAATTGGTGGAAAATACACACAATGTTTATCTTGAATTGTCTTCCCGTGATTGTTTACTAGATAGATGAAATAAAATTTTGAATATAGTTTTAAAGTGTGTGAGAATGTCTACATGTGTGGAAGAATACGTGTGAAAATGGGTCCTCAGATCATAAAATTCGAATAATTCCGGTCCGGAACCAGGTGCATGGCTTTGAAAAAATATTAAAAAAGTTGTGTACTCTTAATCTTTACGGCATTTTTTTTTTGATTCAAATAAAATTTCTTCATTCAAAAGTAGTATCAATGTGTATAACCCGGTGCGATTTGAGAATTTTTCTCCTATTTTTGGTAAGAAAACATACATTATACCTATGTACAATCTTAAAAAATATTCCTTAAAAATCCAAAAGTGGATATCTTGACAAAATTCTTTCTTTTGTAGGGTACCATGCATGAGTACCTCATACCTACAAATTGTCATGACAATCTGAAGAGTGGTTATAGAAAAGAAGCAGAAAATGTATGAAAATCACCCCCCCCCCCTTCCTTTTTACATAAGAAAAAATTCATAAAAAATCAAAAAAATAAAATTTAAGCATAAAATACATATCAAAGCATTAAGTAAGTTAAATATGATAAATATGTAGTAAATGAGTGTGTAAAATCATACACTTATTGAGTTATTTAAAGAAAAAGTGCAAAAATGTGCATTTCTGACTAAGTCCGAAAAGACGTCAAAAACGCGTCAAAAATAAGTTATCGGATTTTAACGAAATGAACAAACTTGAATCATACATCCTTCTAGATCACATAGATACAATTAGTTTTTCAATCGATTCAGTGGAACTGGAGAAGAAGATTTTTGAAGAGGGGTACCCTCCGGGGCCTATTTGACCCCGCCATGGATCCACCCCTGAAGGGATCGAGCCGAAATGAACAAACTTGGTAGAGGACCTTTAGTACTTCATGCATACCAAGTTTCATCAAAATCCTCCAAGCGGTTTCAGAGGAGAAGATGAAAATGTGAAAAGTTAACGGACGGACGGACGACGGACGGACGACGGACGACGGACGCCGGACAATCCGGTATGACAATAGCTCACTTTGAGCCTTTGGCTCAGGTGAGCTAAAAATTGTTGAAATTGAGGTTAAAAATATATAGAAAAATCCATTTTTAAAGGAATTATGCCAGTCTTAGAAAAAAGTAAATTTTGCTGTTTGCAATCAATGTTGGGGGTTAGGGTCATACATGAAATATTTAATTTACCTTTCATAGGTCGAATCATAACACAGAATATTGGTAAAAATTGATGCAATTAAATTTTTACAGAAAAGATCATTTTTGTCCCTCGAAATATACATTTTATATAGAAAAATCCATTTTTCATGAAAAAAAATTCTCGTTTTAGCAAAAAGCAAGTTTTGCTGTTTGCAATCAATGATGGGGCTAGGGTCATACATGAAAAAGGTAATTTACCTTTTATAGGTCGAACCATATCACAAAAAAAATGTTAAAATTGAGGTAAAAATATTTTTTAAAGAAAAAGCTTATTTTGTCATTCGAAATATACAATTTTATGTAGAAGGTCCCTTTTTAAATAAATGTTTCATTTTAGAAGAGACATCAATTTTACTGTTTGCAATGAGGGGGGTTAAGATAATGTGTTAAATGTCTTTAAATTCAATAGCATCATTTAAAACCTGATAAATTTACAGCATGGACCAGACATGCACGTTTCGGGTACTAAACCCTCGTCAGTGATTCCAGTCTAAATAATGTTATATGGCCAAAAGGTGTGAAACTTATTATGTCCAAAAATATACCAAAAGACGTAGCAGAGTGGGTGGGATATGATCTACAGGACCCATGTTTTAGAAATGTCAAGAAATTTTGTAACAGAAAATTTCAAATGCGTTGAAGAGACAGACGATCAACCAAAGTTGATCGAACTTGGCTACATGTGCCCTTGGGGTCCACCAGCAGTGACACTCACCAAGTAGTTCAAATGTTAAACGTGTTTAAATTCAATTCATACCTCAAAAAGATTATTTACCTTCCATAGGTCGGACCAATAAAGACAAATTTGGTAAAAATTGAAGCAAATTTTTTTTTACAGAAAAAGGTCATTTTTGTTCTTAGAAATATACATTTTAAATAGAAAAATCCGTTTTTCAAGAAATAAATTTCTCGTTTTAGGAAATCAATGGTTTGGGTTAGGATATTACATGGAAAAGGTAATGTACCTTTTGTAGGTCGAATCATAACACAGGAAAGTGGTAAAAAGTGATGCAAAATATTTTTTTGACAGAAAAAAGACATTTTTGTCCTTCGAAATATACATTTTAACTAGAAAAATCCATTTTTCAAGAAAAAAATTCTCATTTTAGCAAAAAGTAACTTTTGCTCTTTGCTATCAATTTTGGAGGTTAGAATATTACATAAAAAAGTAAGTTACCTTTTATGTATAGAACCATAACAAAGAAAATTGGAAGAAAAAGATGATTTTTGTCCTTTGAATATACCTCTTCACTAGAAAAATCCGTTTTTCAAGGAATTATGCCTCCTCTTAGAAAAAAGTAAATATTGCTGTTTGCAATCAATGTTGGCGGTTAGGGACATACATGAAAAATGTAATTTGCCTTTCATAGGTCGAATCATAACGAAGAACATTGGTAAAAATTGATGCAATTTTAATTTTACAGAAAAAGGTCATTTTTGTCCTTCGAAATATACATTTTATATTGAAAAAACCTTTTTTTTCAAGAAAAAAAAATTCTCGTTTTAGCAAAAACAAAGTTTTGCTGTTTGCAATCTATGGGGTGGGGGCTAGGGTTATACATGATAAAGGTAATTTACCTTTCATAGGTCGAACCATATCACAAAAAAATTGTTAAAATTGAGGTAAAAATATCTTTTACAGAAAAAGCTTATTTTGTCATTCGAAATATGCAATTTATGTAGAAGGTCCTTTTTTAAATAAACGTTTCTTTTTTGAAAAGACATCAATTTTACTGTTTGTAATCAATGGTGGGGGTTAGGTTCATACTTCAAAAAGATTATTTACCTTCCATAGGTCGGACCACTAAAACAAATTTGGTAAAAATTGATGCAAAAAAATTTTTACCGAAAAAAGTCATTTTTGCCATTAGAAATATGGATTTTAGATAGAAAAATCCATTTTTCAAGAAAAATATTTCTCGTTTTAGGAAAAAGAATTTTTTGCTGTTTGCAATCAATGGTTTCGGTTAGGATAATACATGGAAAAGGTAATGTTCCTTTTGTAGGTCGAATCATAACACAGAAAATTGGTAAAAATTTATGCAAAAATATTTTTTTTACAGAAAAAAAGTCATTTTTGTCCTTGGAATATACATTTTATCTAGCGGCTTGGAATCATTTGTGGGGCTAGGGTCTTACATGAAAAAGGTAATTTACCTTTTATAGGTCGAACCATATCACAAAAAATGTTTAAAATTGAGGTAAAAATATTTTTTACAGAAAAAAGGTTATATTGTCATTCGAAATATACAATTTTATGTAGAAGAAGAGACATACATTTTACAGTTTGCAATCAATGGTTGGGGTTAAGATCATACTTCAAAAAGATTATTTACCTTCCATAGGTTGAACCACTAAAGACAAATTTGGTAAAAATTGATGCAAATTTTTTTTTACAGAAAAACCTCATTTTTGTCCTTCGAAATATATATTTTAACTAGAAAATTCCGTTTTTCAAAAAAAAAACCTCGTTTTAGAAAAAAGTAAATTTTGCTTTTTGCAATCAATGGTGGGGGTAAGGGTCATAGATTAGAAAGATGATTTTCCTTTTAGAGGTCGATCTTAAACAGAGGAAACTGGTAACTGATGTAAAAATATTTTCACAGAAAAAGCTCATATTTGTGATTTGAAACATAGATTTTAACAAGAAAAATCCGTTTTTCAAGAATTAATGCCTCGTTTAAAAGAAGAGTAAATTTTGTTGTTTGCAAAGGTGGGGGTAAGGTCATACATGAACAAGTGACAAATATTGATAATGACCATATCCCTGTTTACAGCACAAAATCGATAATTCAGAGGTAATTTACCTTTTAGAGGTGGAAGTATTACTGAGAAAATTGGTAAGAATTGATGCGAAAATTTTTTTTTACAGAAAAAGTTCATTTTTGTCTTTCAAAAGACGGGAGGAGATCTCCAACAAGACCCCGTTGCAGCTTCAACAGTAAAACACCAAAATATCGTTTTAACTCGAAAATCCGTTTTTCGAGATAAAATGTCTTGTTCTAGCAATACATGAACAAGGTAGGTTACCTTTTATAGGTCGAACAAAAGAGAACTCATTTTTGTCCTTCAAAATATACAATTTAACGAGATAAATCCGTTTTTCAAGATAATATGTCTTGTTTTCGCAGAAAGTTAATTTTGCTGTTAGCAATCAATGATGGGGATTAGGGTCATAAATGAAAAAGGTAATTTACTTTTTAGGTTGAGCCACAACAGAGAAAATTGTTAAAAATTGATGCAAACATTTTTTTACAGAAGAAGGTCAATTTTGTCATAAGAAATAAGAAATATACATTTTAACTCTATATTTTAAGAATAAAATTGTCATTTTAGCAAAATGTAAGTTAAGCTGTTTGCAATCAATGGTGAAGGTTAGGATAATACATGAAAAATGTAAGTTACCGTTTATATGTCGAACCATAACATACAAAATTGGTAAAAATTGATGCAAAAATATTTTTACAGAAAGAGCTCAATTTCCTAATTCGAAATTTACATTTTAACAAGAAAAATCTGTTTTTCAAGAAAAAATGCCACATTTTAGAAAAAAAATTAATTTTGCTGTTTGCAATCAATGGTAGGGGTAAGGGTTATAAAAGAAATATGTAATTTACCTTCTATAGGTCGAACCATAACACAGAAATTTGTTAAAAATTGATGCAAACATATGTTTTACAGAAAAAGGTCATTATTGTCCTTCAAAATATACATTTTTCACAAGATCAATCCGTTTTTCAAGATAAATGTCTCCTTTTAGCAAAAAGTTAATTTTGGTCTTTGCAATCAATGGTGGGGATTAGGGTCATACATGAAAAAGGTAATTTACGTTTTATAGGTCGAACCATAACAGAGAAAATTGTTAAAAATTGATTGAAACATAGGGTTATAAAAGAAATATGTAATTTACCTTTTATAGGTCGAACCATAACACAGAAATTTGTTAAGAATTGATGCAAACATATGTTTTACAGAAAAAAAGTCATTTTTGTCCTTCGAAATATACATTTTAACTAGAAAAATCCGTTTTTCAAGATAAAATGTCTTGTTATAGCAAAAATTTAATTTTGCTGTTTGCAATCAATGGTGGGGGTTAGGGTCATACATCAAAATGGTATATCATTTTATAGGTCGAACCACAACAGAGAAAATTATTAAAAATTGATGCAAACATATTTTTTACAGAAAAAGGCCAATTTTGTCATTCGAAATATACATTTTAACTAGAAAAATAAGTTTTTCAAGAAAACATGCCTAGTTTAAAAAAAAAGAATTTGCCTGTTTAAGAGAAATGGTAGGGGTTAGGATCATCTGATCATTGACGAGGGTTAAGTAACCGAAACGTGCACGTCTGGTCCATGCTGCAAATTCATCCGGTTTTAAATGATGCTATCAAATCTAAAGGCGTTTAACATTTGAAAAGGAAATTTTCCTTCTGTAGGTCGAACCATAACAAACAAAATTGGTAAAAATTGATGCAAAAATATTTTTACAGAAAGAGCTCATTTTCGTCATTCGAAATATACATTTTAATTAGAAAAATCCGTTTTTCAAGATAGAAATTTCTTGTTTTAGCAAAAATTTAATTTTGCTGTTTGCAATTAATGGTGGTGGTTAGGGTCATATATCAAAAAGGTATATGTATATCATTTTATAGGGCGAACCACAACAGAGAAAATTATTAAAAATTGATGCAAACATATTTTGTTACAGAAAAAGGCCATTTTTGTCATTCGAAATATATATTTTACTAGAAAAATAAGTTTTTCAAGAAGAAATGCCTAGTTTTAGCAAAAAGTAAATTTTGCTGCTAATGAGAAATGGTGGGGGTTAGGATAATCTTTGAAAAGGTAATTTTCCTTCTGTGGGTCGAACCATACTGAGTTAAAGAAGATCCTGACGATAATCTCAACAGCACTCACAATAGAGCACTAAATGGAGCATCGACGGACCCCTAGCAAGCTAGAGGTGGGACCAGGTGCCGGGAGGAGTAAGCATCCCCTGTTGGCTAGCCGCACCCGCCGTCGATGTTCACGCACGAAAATGAAAATATATTAAATACATGCACTGTCTATGCATAATCAAACAAAACTGGTAAAAATTGATGCAAAAATATTTTTACAGAAAGAGTGCATTTTTGTCATTCGAAATATACATTTGAACTAGAAAAATCTTTTTTTCAAGAAAAAATGCCACATTTTAGAATAAAAGTGAATTTCGCTGTTTTAATTCAATGGTGGGGGTTTGGGTCATAAATGAAAAAGGTAATTTACCTTTTATAGGTCGAAACATAACACACAAAATTTGTTAAAATTGAGATTAAAATATTTTTTTTCAGAAAAAGCTCACTTTTGTCATTCGAAATATACATTTTAACTATAAAAATCCGTTTATCAAGAAAAAATGCCCCGGTTTAGAAAAAAAACTTTGCTCTTTGCAATCAATGGTGGGGAATAGGGTCAGACATGAAAAAGGTAATTAACCTTTTAGAGGTAGAAGTATTACTGAGAGAATTGGTAAAAGTTGATGCAAAAATATTTCTTTAAAGAAAAAGCTCATTTCTGTCTTTCGAAATATACATTTAAACTAGAAAATCTGTTTTTCAAGAAAAAATGTCTCGTTTTAGCAAATCGTTGATTTTGCTGGTTGGAATCAATGGTAGGGGTTAGGGTCATACATGAAAAAGGTGATTTACCTTTTGTAGGTCGAACCATCACAGAAACAAATTGTTAAAAACATTGATGCAAACATATGTTTTACAAAAAAAAAACTCATTTTTGTCCTTCGAAATATACATTTTAACTAGAAAAATCCGTTTTTCAAGATAAATGTCTTGTTTTAGCAAACATTTAATTTTGCTGTTCGCAATCAATGGTGGGATTAGGGTCATACATGAAAAAGGTCATTTACTGTTATAGGTCGAACAACAACAGAGAAAATTGTTAAAAATTGATGCAAACATATTCTTTTTTACAGAAAAAACGATTTTTGTTATTCGAAATATACATTTTAACTAGAAAAAAATACGTTATTTAATAAAAAATTCCTAGTTTTAGCAAAAAGTAGATTTTGCTATTAAAGAGAAATGGTGGGGGTAAGGATCATCCTTGAAAAGGTAATTTTTCTTCTTAGGTTGAAGCATAACAAACAAAATTGGTAAAACTTGATGCAAAAATATTTTTTACAGAAAGAGCTCATTTTCGTCATTCGAAATATACATTTTAATTGGAAAAAAACTCGGTCTTTCAAGAAAAAATGCCTCATTTTAGAAAAAAGAGTAAATTGCGCTGTTTGAATTCAATGTTGGGGGAAAGGGTCATAAATGAAAAAGGTAATTTACCATTTATAGGTCGAACCATAACCCACAATTTTTTTTTAAATTGAAGTTAAAATATTTTTTCCAGAAAAAGCTCATTTTTGTCATTCGAAATATACATTTTAACTATAAAACTCCGTTTATCAAGAAAAATGCCCCGGTTTAGAAAAAAAAATTGCTGTTTGCAATCAATGGTAGGGAATAGGATCAGACATAAAAAAAGGTTATTTACCATTTAGAGGTGGAAGTATACTGAGAAAATTGGTAAAAAGTTGATGCAAACATATTTGTTTTACAGTAAAAACTGATTTTTGTCCTTCGAAATATACATTTTAACTAGAAAATCCGTTTTTCAAGGTAAAATGTCTCGTCTAAGCAAAACGTTGATTTTTCTGTTTGGAATCAATGGTGGGGGTTAGGGTCATACATGAAAAAGGTAATTTACCTTTAATAGGTCGAACCATCACAGAGAAAAGTGTTAAAAATTGATGCAAAAATATGTTTTACAAAAAAGCTCATTTTTGTCCTTCGAAATATACATTTAACTAGATAAATCCGTTTTTTAATTTAAAATGTCCCGTTTTAGCAAAACGTTAATTTCGCTCATTGCAATTAATGGTGGGGGTTAGGGTCATACATGAAAATTGTCATCTACTTTTTATAGATCGAACCACAACAGAGAAAATTGGTAAAAATTGATGCAATTTTAATTTTACAGAAAAAGGTCATTTTTGTCCTTCGAAATATACATTTTATCTAGAAAATTCTCGTTTTAGCAAAACGCAAGTTTTGCTGTTTGCAATCAATGGTGGGTGCTAGGGTCATACACGAAAAAGGTTATTTGCCTTCAATAAGTCGAACCATATCAGAAAAAAATTGTCAAAATTGAAGTTAAAATATTTTTTACAGAAAAAGCTCATTTTTTGTCATTCGAGATATATATTTTAACTATAAAAATCCGTTTATCAAAGAAAGGAGGGAATCTCCAACAACACTAGGTTGCAGCACCCACAGCAAAATTCCAAAACACCCATCAAGAAACAATGCTCCGGTTTAGAAAACAAAACTTTGCTGTTTGCGATCAATGGCTTGGAATAGGATCAGACATGAAAAAGGTAACCTTTTAGAGGTGGAAGTATTACTGAGTAAATTGGTAAAAATTGACGCAAACATATTTTTTTACAGAAAAAGCTCATTTGTGTCCTTCGAAATATACATTTTAACTATAAAAATCCGTTTATCAAGAAACAATGCCCCGGTTTAGAAAAAAACCTTTGCTGTTTGCAATCAATGGTGGGGAATAGGGTCAGACATGAAAAAGGTGATTTACCTTTAAGAGGTGGAAGTATTACTCAGAAAAATGGTAAAAAATTGATGCAAACATATTTTTTAACAGAAAAACTTATTTTGTCCTTCGAAATATACATTTTAACTAGAAAATCCGTTTTTCAAGAAAAAATGTCGCGTTTTAGCAAAACGTTGATTTTTCTGTTTGGAATCAATGGTGGGGGGTTAGGGTCATACATGAATAGGGTAATTTTCCTTTTATAGGTGGAACCTTAATAGAGAGAATTGGTAAAAGTTGATGCAAACGTATTTTTTGTCCTTCGAATTATACATTTTAACGAAAAAATCTGTCTTTTAAGAAAAAATTGTCTCATTTTAGAAAAAAGTAAATTTTACTGTTTGCATTCAATGGTGGGGGTTTGGGTCATAAATGAAAAAGGTAATTTACCTTTTATATGTCGAACCATAACACACAAAATTTGTTAAAATTGAGTTTTAAACATTTTGTCAGAGAAAGCTCATTTTTTGTCATTCGAAATATATATTTTAACTATAAAAATCCGTTTATCAAAGAAAGGAGAGGATCTCCAACAACACTTGGTTGCAGCACCCACAACAAAATTCCAAAACACCCATCAAGAAACAATGCTCCGGTTTAGAAAAAAACTTTCCTGTTTGCAATCAATGGTTTGGAATAGGGTCAGACATGAAAAAGGTAACCTTTCAGAGGTGGAAGTATTACTGAGTAAATTGGTGAAAATTGACGCAAACATATTTTTTTTACAGAAAAAGCTCATTTGTGTCCTTCGAAATATACATTTTAACTAGAAAATCCATTTTTCAAGATAAAATGTCTCGTTTTAGCAAAACGTTTCTATTTGGAATCAATGATGGGGATTAGGACTAAGACAAATTGATGCAAAACTTTTTTTTACAGAAAAACCTCATTTTTGTCCTTCGAAATATATATTTTCACAACAAAAATCCGTTTTACATAAAAAAACCTCGTTTAAGAAAAAAATTAAATTTTGCTTTTTGGAATCAATGGTGGGGGTAAGGGTCATACTTGTACATTAGAAAGGTAATTTTCCTTTTAGAGGTCGAACCTAAACAAAGGAAATTGATAAAGATTGATGCAAAATATCTTCACAGAAAAAGCTCATATTTGTCGTTTGTAATATACATTTTAACTAGAAAAATCCGTTTTTCAAGAATAAATGCCTCGTTTAAAAAAGAGTATTTTGTGCTGTTTGCAATCAATGGTGGGGGTGAAGGTCTTACATGATAAACAAAGTAGTTTATTTTTTATAGGTTGAACCATAACAGAGAAAATTGGTATAAATTGATGCAAAAAGTATTTTTACAGAAAAAGCTCATTTTTGTCATTTTAACTAGAAAAATCCGTTTTTCAAGATAAAATGTCTCGTTTTAGCAAAAAGTTAATTTTACTGTTTGCCATCAATGGTTGGGGTTAGGGTCATAGATGAAAAAGTTATGTCCAGGGCTGAACCGGAGTAAACAAAAACTACTAGTAGGTCACTGAAGAAATGGTACCTACGATATCTCTGGAAGTACGGGGAATTTTTTAATGAAATTTGGTGACATAGTAGATGAAATATATAGGTACAATCGTTGAAAGTATGATCGCATTGGAACCTCTATAGCGAATTTTTGCAATGGTTGAAGTTAGAAATTTGACATGACTGTTTATCTGCAAGATACTGGCCTTAAACAATACACAGGTCATACACATACGTACACATACCAGGCGCTTTTACGGCCTGTGATTGGGACCGATCAAAAAATCTAAATTATATAGGCCTATAAGATACAAGATTTTAGAACAGTTTCAAATGGAACAGATATGCAGATCTATACACCACAGGGGTGAGGTATCATCGCTTGGTCACAAACCCTTTCCTCAGTACAAACCCTTCTATATGTCTATATATAAAACTTTTTTAATATAGACATATAGAAGAAAGGGTACGTATAGAGGAAAGGGTTTGTGACCAAGCGATGACACCTCGCCCCTGTGCTATACATGAAGAAAACGTCTGTACCATCAGTATGGATCCAGCTTATTATTTAGGGGGGGGGGGGGACAGAGCCCTGTTAGGGGGGGGGGGGTCGAAGCCCCCTGGAATCTCTTGAATTTCAGCCTTTTTAGGACCCATTTTCGTGACTGTAATGAATTAAAGAATGGAATTTGATGCATTTAACAATTTATATTTACTAAAAGGTAGGTAATATTTACTAATACTCACTCTTTCTTGATTTAAAATGATCGTTTTACCCATGATTGGAAAATTTTAGGGGGCCCTACACCCCCCTTGAATCCGTCACTGACTATAGCAGTCATGCTGACATAGGTTCATAAATGTTTTATTTTCGAACATGGGAAAATGAATTTGTTCTATCTACTAATACAATATTTAAAAATCCCATAAAATAGTTTGATATCATTCTAAAATGAATAAACGAAACTCGCCATCATTTCCTTCAGAAATTTGATTGTCATTTACAATAAACATTTTTACTAGAAAAATCCGTTTTTCAAGATTAAATGTCTCGTTTTAGCAAAACGGTAATTTTGCTGTTTGCCATCAATGGTGGGGGTTAGGGTCATACATGAAAAAGTTAATTTGCCTTTTATAGGTCCTACCACAACAGAGAAAATTGTTAAAAATTGATGCAAACATATTTTTTACAGAAAAAGGTCATTTTTGTCATTCGAAATATACATTTTAACTAGAAAAGTAAGTTTTCAAGAAGAAATGCCTAGTTTTAGCAAAACGTAAATTTTGCTGTTTAAGAGAAATGGTGTGGGTTAGGATCATCCTTGAAAAGGTAATTTTCCTTCTGTAGGTCGAACTATAACGAACAAAATTGGGAAAAATTGATGCAAATATATTTTTACAGAAAGAACTCATTTTCGTGATTCAAAATATTCATTTGAACTAAAAAATCTATCTTTCAAAAAAAAAAAAAAAATGCCACATTTTAGAAAAAAGTAAATTTCGCTGTTTGAATTCAATGTGGGGGTTTGGGTCATAAATGAAAAATGTAATTTACCTTTTATAGGTCGAACCATAACACACAAAATTTGTTAAAATTGAGGTTAAAATATTTTTTTCCAGAAAAAGCTCATTTTTGTCATTCGAAATATACATTTTAACTATAAAAATCCGTTTATCAAGAAACAATGCCCCGGTTTAGAATAAAAGCCTTTGCTGTTTGCAATCAATGGTGGGGAATAGGGTCAGACATGAAAAAGGTGATTTACCTTTTAGAGGTTGAAGTATTACTCAGAAAAATGGTAAAAATCGATACAAACATATTTTCATGACAGAAAAAGCTCATTTTTGTCCTTCGAAATATATATTTTAACTAGAAAATCCGTTTTTCAAGATAAAATGTCTCGTTTTAGCAAAACGTCGATTTTTCTGTTTGGAATCAATGGTGGGGGTTAGGGTCATACATGAAAAGGGTAATTTTCTTTTTATAGGTGGAACCTTCATAGAGAAAATTGGTAAAAATTGATGCAAACGTATTTTTTGTCCTTCGAATTATACATTTTAACGAGAAAAATCTGTCTTTTAAGAAAAAAAATGCCTCATTTTAGAAAAAAAGTATATTTCGCTGTTTGCATTCAATGGTGGGGGTAAGGGTCATAAATGAAAAAGATAATTTACCATTTATAGGTCGAACTATAACACACAAAATTTGTTAAAATTGAGGTTTAAAAACTTTTTCAGAAAAAGCTCAGTTTCTGTCATTCGAAATATATATTTTAACTATAAAAATCCGTTTATCAAAGAAAGGAGGGGATCTCCAACAACACTAGGTTGCAGCACCCACAGCAAAATTCCAGATCACCCATCAAGAAACAATGCCCCGGTTTAGAAAACAAAACTTTGCTGTTTGCAATCAATGGTTGGGAATAGGGTCAGACATGAAAAAGGTGATTTACCTTTAAGGGTGGAAGTATTACTCAGAAAAATGGTAAAAATTGATGCAAACATATTTTTGAACAGAAAAAGCTCATTTTGTCCTTCGAAATATACATTTTAACTAGAAAATCCGTTTTTCAAGATAAAATGTCTCGTTTTAGCAAAACGTTGATTTTCTGTTTGGAATCAATGGTGGGGGTTAGGGTCATACATGAATAGGGTAATTTTCCTTTTATAGGTGGAACCTTAATAGAGAGAAATGGTAAAAGTTGATGCAAACGTATTTTAATGTCCTTCGAATTATACATTTTAACGAGAAAAATCTGTCTTTTAAGAAAAAAATGCCTCATTTTAGAAAAAAAGTAAATTTTGCTGTTTGCATTCAATGGTGGGGGTTTGGGTCATATATGAAAAAGGTAATTTACCTTTAATATGTCGAACCATAACACACAAAATTTGTTAAAATTGAGTTTTAAATATTTTGTCAGAGAAAGCTCATTTTTTGTCATTCGAAATATATATTTTAACTATAAAAATCCGTTTATCAAAGAAAGGAGAGGATCTCCAACAACACTAGGTTGCAGCACCCACAACAAAATTCCAAAACACCCATCAAGAAACAATGCCCCGGTTTAGAAAAAAACTTTGCTGTTTGCAATCAATGGTTGGGAATAGGGTCAGACATGAAAAAGGTAACCTTTTAGAGGTGGAAGTATTACTGAGTAAATTGGTAAAATTTGACGCAAACATATTTTTTTACAGAAAAAGCTCATTTGTGTCCTTCGAAATATACATTTTAACTAGAAAATCCGTTTTTCAAGATAAAATGTCTCATTTTAGCAAAACGTTTCTGTTTGGAATCAATGGTGGGGGTTAGGACAAAGACATATTTGGTAAAAATTGATGCAAAACTTTTTTTTACAGAAAAACCTCATTTTTGTCCTTCGAAATATATATTTTAACAAGAAAAATCCGTTTTAAAAAAACCCTCGTTTAATAAAAAAAAAATTAGATTTTGCTTTTTGGAATCACTGGTGGGGGTGAGGGCCATACTTGTACATTAGAAAGGTAATTTTCCTTTTAGAGGTCGAACCTAAACAGAGGAAATTGGTAAAAATTGATGCAAAAACATCTTCAGAGAAAAAGCTCATATTTGGCGTTCGTAATATACATTTTAACTAGAAAAATCCGTTTTTCGAGAATAAATGCCTCGTTTAAAAAAGAGTAAATTTTGCTGTTTGCAATCAATGGTTTGGGTGAGGGTTTTACATGATGAACAAAGTAGTCTACTTTTTATAGGTTGAACCATAACAGAGAAAATTGGTATAAGTTGATGCAAAAGTATTTTTACAGAAAAAGCTCATTTTTGTCATTTTAACTAGAAAAATCCGTTTTTCAAGATAAAATTTCTCGTTTTAGCAAAAAAGTTAATTTTACTGTTTGCCATCAATGGTTGGGGTTAGGGTTATAGATGAAAAAGTTATATCAATTTTTAGGTCGAACCATAACAGAGAAAAACGATTGATGCAAACATACCTTTTACAGAAAAAGGTCATTTTCGTCATTCGAAATATACATTTCATTTAAAGTAGAAAAGTTTTTCAAGAAAAAATGCCTAGTTTTAGCAAGAAGTAAATTTGACAGTTTAAGAGAAATGGTGGGGGTTAGGACCATATTTAAAAAGGTAATTTTCATTCTGTAGGTCGAACCATAACAAATTTTGTTAAAATTGAGGTTAAAATATTTTTTCCAAAAAAATCTCTTTTTTGTCATTTTAACTAGATAAATCCGTTTTTAAGATAAAATGAATCGTTTTATCAAAACGTTAATTTTGCTCTTTGCAATTAATGGTGGGGGTTAGGGTCATACATGAAAAATGTCATTTACTTTTTATAGGTCGAACCATAACAAAGAAAATTGTTAAAATTGATGCATTTTGCATTTTTTTTTACAGAAAACCTCATTTTTGTCCTTCGAAATATACATTTAACTAGAAAAATCCGGGTTTTTTTTTTTATTAAAAAACTCTCGTTTTAGAAAAAAGTAAATCATGCTGTTTGCAATCAATGGTGGGGGTTAGGGTCATACATGAAAAAGGTTATTTACCTTTTATAGGTCGAACAAAAAAAAAATGGTTAACTTCTTTCAGAAAAATCATTTTTGTCATTCGAAATATACATTTTAACTATAAAAATTATAAAAATTACTATTTATCAAGAAAAAATGTCTCGGTATAGAAAAAACTTTGCTTTCTGCAATCAATGGTGGAGGATAGGGTCAGACATAAAAAAGGTAATTTAACTTTTAGAGGTGGAAGTATTACTGTGAAACTTAGTAAAAATTGATGCAAAATACTTAATTTTGAAGAAAAAGCTTAATTTTGTCCTTCGAATTATACAGTTTAACTAGATGAATCCGTTTTTAAGATAAAATTTTCGTTTTAGCAAAACGTTAATTTTGCTGTTTTGCAATCAATGGTGGGGATTAGGGTCATGCATGAAAAAGTTATATCATTTTATAGGTCGAACCACAACAAAGAAAATTTTTTAAAAATTATGCAAACATATTTTTTACAGAAAAAGGTCATTTTTGTCATTCTCAATATAATTTTAACGACAAAAATAAGTTTTTCAAGATGTTTTAGCAGAAACTAAATTTTGCTGATTGCAATCAATCTCAGGGTCATACATGAAAAAGGTAATTTCCCATTCAAAGATCGAATCATAACATAGAAAATTCGTAAAAATTAGTGCAAAATCTTTTTGTTTTACAGAAAAAGTTCAATTTTTTCCTTCGAAATATACGTTTTAACTTGAAATATCCATTTTGGATGAAAAAAATCTCATTTTTTCAAAACCTTAGTTTTGCTGTTTACAATCAACGGTGGGGGTTAGGATATTTCATGAAAAAGGTAAGTTACATTTTATAGGTCGAATAATAACAGAGAAAATTGGTAAAATTGACGCAAACATATCTTTTAAAGAAAAAGCTCATTTTTGTCATTCGAAACGAAATACTTTAACTCGAAAAATCCGTTTTTCAAGATAAAATGTCTCGTTTTAGCAAAAAGTTAATTTTGCTGTTTGCAATCAATGGTCGGGGTTAGCGTTATACATGAAAAAGGTACATCATTTTATAGGTCGAACAAGAACATTGTTAAAAATTGATGCAAACATGTTTTTATGGAAAAAGATCATTTTTGTCATTCGAAATATACATTTTAACTAGAAAAATCCGTTTTTCAAGAAAAAAATTCTCATTTTACGAGGCCGAGTTCGGTACGAGTTATAGTGAATTGTGCATGGTTACGCGCATGATAATCTTACTCGCTTGTTTCTTGACGGATGTCGACAAGTTTGTTATCGATGAAACCAGAAAATTATCATCTACAATCCTGTAGTAATGAATATTTCGTCAGATTAATCGTTTTCTTAATATATACAAAAATATCAAGTAAATGAGATCTCCGGGATATCGCCGTAAACGTCTCATATTTATAACTTCACCATCATTAATTCAACTGCTTGTTTCTTGGGAACAAGATTAAACAGGAAACTTTTTGACGATCTAACAGGATATTTCTTGAAGATTTTAGCGATATAATGGATCAGAAATTTCAAGTTTAGTATCTCGAATTAACTTTGATTGTAAGAATTTTTCTGCAATTTTGTAAACCCTCGTACTTTGCACGGAAATATTATCAAATAAAGTCTCTCTGTTTGAGAACTTAGAACTGTGTGCATTCGTAGTAAATGTATGCATGTAAACATGAAATTCAGAATTAATGAGAAATGATACAGATATACAATCATGCATTTTTAGTTAAGGGAACCCTTCGGTCGCAAAATAAGATGCTTCAATAAATACGAGAAAATCATGATTGCAAACATCCGGATTTGAGAAAATCATAATTAACTCAAATGCGGAATGAGAAAATCATGATTAACTCAAATCCAGATTTGAGAAAATCAGGATTAACTCAAATCTAGATTTGAGAAAATCATGATTGTGAAAAACCGGATTTGAGAAAATCATGATTGCGAAAATCGGGATTTGAGAAAATCATGATTGCAAAAATCGGGATTTGAGAAAATCATGATTAACTTAAATCCGGATTTGAGAAAATCATGATTGCGAAAATTGGGATTTGAGAAAATCATGATTGCGAAAATCGGGATTTGAGAAAATCATGATTGCGAAAATCCCGATTTGAGAAAATCATGATTAACTCAAATCCCGATTTGAGAAAATCATGATTGCGAAAATCCCGATTTGAGAAAATCATGATTGCGAAAATCCCGATTTGAGAAAATCATGATTGCGAAAATCCCGATTTGAAAAAATCATGATTGACTCAAATCCGGATTTGAGAAAATCATGATTGTAAAAATCCCGATTTGAGAAAATCATGAATAACTCAAATCCCGATTTGAGAAAATCATGATTAACTCAAATCCCGATTTGAGAAAATCATGATTGCGAAAATCCCGATTTGAGAAAATCATGATCAACTCAAATCCGGATTTGAGAAAATCATGATTGTAAAAATCCCGATTTGAGAAAATCATGATTAATTCAAATCCGGATTTGAGAAAATCATGATTGCGAAAATCCCGATTTGAGAAAATCATGATTGCGAAAATCCCGATTTGAGAAAATCATGATTGCGAAAATCCCGATTTGAGAAAATCATGATTGCGAAAATCCCGATTTGAGAAAATCATGATTGCGAAAATCCCGATTTGAGAAAATCATGATTGCGAAACTGTGGATTTGAGAAAATCATGATTGCGAAAATCCCGATTTAAGAAAATCATGATTAACTCAAATCCCGATTTGAGAGCATCATGATTGCGAAACTGTGGATTTGAGAAAATCATGATTGCGAAAATCCCGATTTGAGAAAATCATGATTAATCAAATCCGGATTTGAGAAAATCATGATTGCGAAAATCCCGATTTGAGAAAATCATGATTGCGAAAATTCCGATTTGAGAAAATCATGATTGCGAAAATCCCAATTTGAGAAAATCATGATTGCGAAAATCCCGATTTGAGAAAATCATGATAACTCAAATCCCGATTTGAGAGCATCATGATTGCGAAACTCCGGATTTGAGAAAATCATGATTGCGAAAATCCCGATTTGAGAAAATCATGATTGCGAAAATCCCTATTTGAGAAAATCATGATTAACTCAAATCGGGATTTGAGAAAATCATGATTAACTCAAATCGGGAATTGAGAAGATCATGATTGCGAAAATCGGGATTTGAGAAAATCATAATTGCGAAAATCCCGATTTGAGAAAATCATGATTGTGAAAATCCCGATTTGAGAAAATCATGATTGCGAAAATCCCGATTTGAAAAAATCATGATTGCGAAAATCCCGATTTGAGAAAATCATGATTGCGAAAATCCCAATTTGAGAAAATCATGATTGCGAAAATCCCAATTTGAGAAAATCATGATTAACTCAAATCGGGATTTGAGAAAATCATGATTGCGAAAATCCCCATTTGAGAAAATCATGATTGCGAAAATCCCGATTTGAGAAAATCATGATTGCGAAAATCCCGATTTGAGAAAATCATGATTAACTCAAATCCCGATTTGAGAAAATCATGATTAACTCAAATCCGGATTTGAGAAAATCATGATTGCGAAAATCTGGATTTGAGAAAATCATGATTAACTCAAATTCGTATTTTCGCAATCATGATTTTCTCAAATCCGAATTTTCGCACTCATGATTAACTCGAAACCGGATTATTTCCTCAAATCCAGATTTAAGTTAATCATGATTTTCTCAACTCTGGATTTGAGTTAATCATGATTTTCTCAAATCCATTCTAATCACAACAATAAAGAAATCCTGCTGAGTTTATAAGTATATGTATGCACATCCAATGTAATTCCCTTAGATGTTACTATTGAAAGGAACATGCTGCAATTCATGTATTAACACTCGTGAGTCACAATGCATATTAAGATCAAAAGAAACATGCCGCGACGGCTGTTCTAACCTGCAAACTGAACCCGCGGTAAAATTAATTTTAACGTCACCCTTTTACCTAGAAAAAGCAATTTCAGACCTAGAAAAAGCAATTTCAGAAAACAAAGAATGAAACAGAGAACTATGGTGCATATATATACTAGAATAAATGTCATAATTTGTGTTTTGTTACGGGTATGCAACACACAGCAACATACGATAAATGCACTTGCTGTGTATTGCATACCCGTAACAAAACACAAATTAAGACACTTATTCCCTATATCAGACTGCCGTTCGATTGGAGGGGGGGGGGGGCAAGAATCAATAAACTGCCGATATTTTTTTTTCTCAAATTTTGCTTTTTAAAGAAGCCGGTGTTACTTTTAATTCATAATGCCTCATTTTAGAAAAAAAGTAAATTTTGCTGTTTGCATTCAATGGTGGGGGTTTGGGTCATATATGAAAAAGGTAATTTACCTTTAATATGTCGAACCATAACACACAAAATTTGTTAAAATTGAGTTTTAAATATTTTGTCAGAGAAAGCTCATTTTTTGTCATTCGAAATATATATTTTAACTATAAAAATCCGTTTATCAAAGAAAGGAGAGGATCTCCAACAACACTAGGTTGCAGCACCCACAACAAAATTCCAAAACACCCATCAAGAAACAATGCCCCGGTTTAGAAAAAAACTTTGCTGTTTGCAATCAATGGTTGGGAATAGGGTCAGACATGAAAAAGGTAACCTTTTAGAGGTGGAAGTATTACTGAGTAAATTGGTAAAATTTGACGCAAACATATTTTTTTACAGAAAAAGCTCATTTGTGTCCTTCGAAATATACATTTTAACTAGAAAATCCGTTTTTCAAGATAAAATGTCTCATTTTAGCAAAACGTTTCTGTTTGGAATCAATGGTGGGGGTTAGGACAAAGACATATTTGGTAAAAATTGATGCAAAACTTTTTTTTACAGAAAAACCTCATTTTTGTCCTTCGAAATATATATTTTAACAAGAAAAATCCGTTTTAAAAAAACCCTCGTTTAATAATAAAAAAATTAGATTTTGCTTTTTGGAATCACTGGTGGGGGTGAGGGCCATACTTGTACATTAGAAAGGTAATTTTCCGTTTAGAGGTCGAACCTAAACAGAGGAAATTGGTAAAAATTGATGCAAAAATATCTTCAGAGAAAAAGCTCATATTTGGCGTTCGTAATATACATTTTAACTAGAAAAATCCGTTTTTCAAGAATAAATGCCTCGTTTAAAAAAGAGTAAATTTTGCTGTTTGCAATCAATGGTTTGGGTGAGGGTTTTACATGATGAACAAAGTAGTCTACTTTTTATAGGTTGAACCATAACAGAGAAAATTGGTATAAGTTGATGCAAAAGTATTTTTACAGAAAAAGCTCATTTTTGTCATTTTAACTAGAAAAATCCGTTTTTCAAGATAAAATTTCTCGTTTTAGCAAAAAAGTTAATTTTACTGTTTGCCATCAATGGTTGGGGTTAGGGTCATAGATGAAAAAGTTATATCAATTTTTAGGTCGAACCACAACAGAGAAAAACGATTGATGCAAACATACCTTTTACAGAAAAAGGTCATTTTCGTCATTCGAAATATACATTTCATTTAAAGTAGAAAAGTTTTTCAAGAAAAAATGCCTAGTTTTAGCAAGAAGTAAATTTGACAGTTTAAGAGAAATGGTGGGGGTTAGGACCATATTTAAAAAGGTAATTTTCATTCTGTAGGTCGAACCATAACAAATTTTGTTAAAATTGAGGTTAAAATATTTTTTCCAAAAAAATCTCTTTTTTGTCATTTTAACTAGATAAATCCGTTTTTAAGATAAAATGAATCGTTTTAGCAAAACGTTAATTTTGCTCTTTGCAATTAATGGTGGGGGTTAGGGTCATACATGAAAAATGTCATTTACTTTTTATAGGTCGAACCATAACAAAGAAAATTGTTAAAATTGATGCATTTTGCATTTTTTTTTACAGAAAACCTCATTTTTGTTATTCGAAATATACATTTAACTAGAAAAATCCGGGGTTTTTTTTATTAAAAAACTCTCGTTTTAGAAAAAAGTAAATCATGCTGTTTGCAATCAATGGTGGGGGTTAGGGTCATACATGAAAAAGGTTATTTACCTTTTATAGGTCGAACAAAAAAAATGGTTAACTTCTTTCAGAAAAGCTCATTTTTGTCATTCGAAATATACATTTTAACTATAAAAATTATAAAAATTACTATTTATCAAGAAAAAATGTCTCGGTATAGAAAAAACTTTGCTTTCTGCAATCAATGGTGGAGGATAGGGTCAGACATAAAAAAGGTAATTTAACTTTTAGAGGTGGAAGTATTACTGTGAAACTTAGTAAAAATTGATGCAAAATACTTAATTTTGAAGAAAAAGCTTAATTTTGTCCTTCGAATTATACAGTTTAACTAGATGAATCCGTTTTTAAGATAAAATTTTTCGTTTTAGCAAAACGTTAATTTTGCTGTTTTGCAATCAATGGTGGGGATTAGGGTCATGCATGAAAAAGTTATATCATTTTATAGGTCGAACCACAACAAAGAAAATTTTTTAAAAATTATGCAAACATATTTTTTACAGAAAAAGGTCATTTTTGTCATTCTCAATATAATTTTAACGACAAAAATAAGTTTTTCAAGATGTTTTAGCAGAAACTAAATTTTGCTGATTGCAATCAATCTCAGGGTCATACATGAAAAAGGTAATTTCCCATTCAAAGATCGAATCATAACATAGAAAATTCGTAAAAATTAGTGCAAAATCTTTTTGTTTTACAGAAAAAGTTCAATTTTTTCCTTCGAAATATACATTTTAACTTGAAATATCCATTTTGGATGAAAAAAATCTCATTTTTTCAAAACCTTAGTTTTGCTGTTTACAATCAACGGTGGGGGTTAGGATATTTCATGAAAAAGGTAAGTTACATTTTATAGGTCGAATAATAACAGAGAAAATTGGTAAAATTGACGCAAACATATCTTTTAAAGAAAAAGCTCATTTTTGTCATTCGAAACGAAATACTTTAACTCGAAAAATCCGTTTTTCAAGATAAAATGTCTCGTTTTAGCAAAAAGTTAATTTTGCTGTTTGCAATCAATGGTCGGGGTTAGCGTTATACATGAAAAAGGTACATCATTTTATAGGTCGAACAAGAACATTGTTAAAAATTGATGCAAACATGTTTTTATGGAAAAAGATCATTTTTGTCATTCGAAATATACATTTTAACTAGAAAAATCCGTTTTTCAAGAAAAAAATTCTCATTTTACGAGGCCGAGTTCGGTACGAGTTATAGTGAATTGTGCATGGTTACGCGCATGATAATCTTACTCGCTTGTTTCTTGACGGATGTCGACAAGTTTGTTATCGATGAAACCAGAAAATTATCATCTACAATCCTGTAGTAATGAATATTTCGTCAGATTAATCGTTTTCTTAATATATACAAAAATATCAAGTAAATGAGATCTCCGGGATATCGCCGTAAACGTCTCATATTTATAACTTCACCATCATTAATTCAACTGCTTGTTTCTTGGGAACAAGATTAAACAGGAAACTTTTTGACGATCTAACAGGATATTTCTTGAAGATTTTAGCGATATAATGGATCAGAAATTTCAAGTTTAGTATCTCGAATTAACTTTGATTGTAAGAATTTTTCTGCAATTTTGTAAACCCTCGTACTTTGCACGGAAATATTATCAAATAAAGTCTCTCTGTTTGAGAACTTAGAACTGTGTGCATTCGTAGTAAATGTATGCATGTAAACATGAAATTCAGAATTAATGAGAAATGATACAGATATACAATCATGCATTTTTAGTTAAGGGAACCCTCCGGTCGCAAAATAAGATGCTTCAATAAATACGAGAAAATCATGATTGCAAACATCCGGATTTGAGAAAATCATAATTAACTCAAATGCGGAATGAGAAAATCATGATTAACTCAAATCCAGATTTGAGAAAATCAGGATTAACTCAAATCTAGATTTGAGAAAATCATGACTGTGAAAAACCGGATTTGAGAAAATCATGATTGCGAAAATCGGGATTTGAGAAAATCATGATTGCAAAAATCGGGATTTGAGAAAATCATGATTAACTTAAATCCGGATTTGAGAAAATCATGATTGCGAAAATTGGGATTTGAGAAAATCATGATTGCGAAAATCGGGATTTGAGAAAATCATGATTGCGAAAATCCCGATTTGAGAAAATCATGATTAACTCAAATCCCGATTTGAGAAAATCATGATTGCGAAAATCCCGATTTGAGAAAATCATGATTGCGAAAATCCCGATTTGAGAAAATCATGATTGCGAAAATCCCGATTTGAAAAAATCATGATTAACTCAAATCCGGATTTGAGAAAATCATGATTGTAAAAATCCCGATTTGAGAAAATCATGAATAACTCAAATCCCGATTTGAGAAAATCATGATTAACTCAAATCCCGATTTGAGAAAATCATGATTGCGAAAATCCCGATTTGAGAAAATCATGATCAACTCAAATCCGGATTTGAGAAAATCATGATTGTAAAAATCCCGATTTGAGAAAATCATGATTAATTCAAATCCGGATTTGAGAAAATCATGATTGCGAAAATCCCGATTTGAGAAAATCATGATTGCGAAAATCCCGATTTGAGAAAATCATGATTGCGAAAATCCCGATTTGAGAAAATCATGATTGCGAAAATCCCGATTTGAGAAAATCATGATTCCGAAAATCCCGATTTGAGAAAATCATGATTGCGAAACTGTGGATTTGAGAAAATCATGATTGCGAAAATCCCGATTTAAGAAAATCATGATTAACTCAAATCCCGATTTGAGAGCATCATGATTGCGAAACTGTGGATTTGAGAAAATCATGATTGCGAAAATCCCGATTTGAGAAAATCATGATTAATCAAATCCGGATTTGAGAAAATCATGATTGCGAAAATCCCGATTTGAGAAAATCATGATTGCGAAAATTCCGATTTGAGAAAATCATGATTGCGAAAATCCCAATTTGAGAAAATCATGATTGCGAAAATCCCGATTTGAGAAAATCATGATAACTCAAATCCCGATTTGAGAGCATCATGATTGCGAAACTCCGGATTTGAGAAAATCATGATTGCGAAAATCCCGATTTGAGAAAATCATGATTGCGAAAATCCCTATTTGAGAAAATCATGATTAACTCAAATCGGGATTTGAGAAAATCATGATTAACTCAAATCGGGAATTGAGAAGATCATGATTGCGAAAATCGGGATTTGAGAAAATCATAATTGCGAAAATCCCGATTTGAGAAAATCATGATTGTGAAAATCCCGATTTGAGAAAATCATGATTGCGAAAATCCCGATTTGAAAAAATCATGATTGCGAAAATCCCGATTTGAGAAAATCATGATTGCGAAAATCCCAATTTGAGAAAATCATGATTGCGAAAATCCCAATTTGAGAAAATCATGATTAACTCAAATCGGGATTTGAGAAAATCATGATTGCGAAAATCCCCATTTGAGAAAATCATGATTGCGAAAATCCCGATTTGAGAAAATCATGATTGCGAAAATCCCGATTTGAGAAAATCATGATTAACTCAAATCCCGATTTGAGAAAATCATGATTAACTCAAATCCGGATTTGAGAAAATCATGATTGCGAAAATCTGGATTTGAGAAAATCATGATTAACTCAAATTCGTATTTTCGCAATCATGATTTTCTCAAATCCGAATTTTCGCACTCATGATTAACTCGAAACCGGATTATTTCCTCAAATCCAGATTTAAGTTAATCATGATTTTCTCAACTCTGGATTTGAGTTAATCATGATTTTCTCAAATCCATTCTAATCACAACAATAAAGAAATCCTGCTGAGTTTATAAGTATATGTATGCACATCCAATGTAATTCCCTTAGATGTTACTATTGAAAGGAACATGCTGCAATTCATGTATTAACACTCGTGAGTCACAATGCATATTAAGATCAAAAGAAACATGCCGCGATGGCTGTTCTAACCTGCAAACTGAACCCGCGGTAAAATTAATTTTAACGTCACCCTTTTACCTAGAAAAAGCAATTTCAGACCTAGAAAAAGCAATTTCAGAAAACAAAGAATGAAACAGAGAACTATGGTGCATATATATACTAGAATAAATGTCATAATTTGTGTTTTGTTACGGGTATGCAACACACAGCAACATACGATAAATGCACTTGCTGTGTATTGCATACCCGTAACAAAACACAAATTAAGACACTTATTCCCTATATCAGACTGCCGTTCGATTGGAGGGGGGGGGGGGGGGGCAAGAATCAATAAACTGCCGATATTTTTTTTCTCAAATTTTGCTTTTTAAAGAAGCCGGTGTTACTTTTAATTCATAGTGTCTCTTTTTATGTTCTTGTATACATTGTAGGTGTAACATACCCGACTAATTACCAGTTGTTTTGACAAGAACACACCTATCCCTCAAACATGCAATGTTCCTATATATTAGTTGTGATTTAATTAAAGCGGAACATTTGAACGGGACGGAAAGAGGGAAATAGTTTGACCAAAATTAATGTCGAACTATTTGAAAACGCAAAACGGAAAAAAAAAATTCATTTAACTCACAGATAACGTTTAATAAAACAAAGAGTACTATTTATCTTAGATTTTTTTGTTGTTTTTTTTTTCTCACTACTGTCTCCAATTTAATGATAAAGCCGGTAAGTTAAAACAGGAAAACACGCACAAATTATCTTTTTCTCTTTTATTATTCCTTCAGTAATTTTCTTACTTTTAAAGCATATAAATTATTGGGTTTTTTTTTTAATTGACGTGCCATATCTACATGTAACTTTTTGCTTGCTGGAGAAAGGGGGCTCAAGATTAGAAATTTAGAATACCTGAAGAAGCGTTTATTTCTCAACTTCCATGTTAGTTTGGGCAGCCGCACCCCTAAAGATTGAAAATTGTTGGGATAAAAAGAGACATTCATGAATTTAAAGATTATAAATGAAAGATAAGATTAAAAATACACAATAGAAATAAATGATAAATGTTAAAATGAATTGTACAGCCGCAGGAGTTGCATCCGTATTTTGTCGTTCCAGAATCTGAAGCCGGCTGTGTTAGATATCGCCAAAGAGCTCCAGGTAAATGTAGACCCGTCAGATCTTGTGGTATCCAACCGTGTCGGTCCACCCCCACGTCCGAAAGATAAAAAACCGAGGGCCATAATAGCTCGAATTACCAATTATACTGCACGTCATGAGCTGCTTAGACAGAGCAAAAAGCTGCAGAAAAATCCAAACAGGAGAGGGGTCTATATCAACCAGGATCTTACAAAAACCCGCAACAAGTTGGCCTACCACTCACGACAAATAGCAAAACAAGGCAAAGCTGAATCAAGCTTCGTGTTGGACGGCAAAATTTTCATCGTGGACCACGCTGACCGTAAACATCTCATATCTACCCTTGACGACCTGATCGATGTTAAAAACAACCTGTGTCCGAACTACATGTATGTTATACCGTCCGATCCTAGAGAAGTTTAGTACAACCTCCCGGACAACATGGAGCAGGATCCGCCAAAATAGGAACACGTGCTTGTACTGTTTACAATCAGAGCGACGGGTGCACTGTCATTGGTCGGAGCAGTTTATAGTGTACCACCCACTCGCCACGTGACCATTGTGCATCATTGCTCATCAGCAGGACAAATTTTTGTACAACTTGTCTTTAATTTTGTTTTTTTGTTACGATTTTTTTCTGAATTTTCTATGAAAAATATGTCTGCTTGAATTATTCTACCCTTATTTTTGTCTGACTTAGTGTACATACATTTTGTACGTTACTTTTGTTGGAGCATGATCCAGTCAATATAGGATCCACGTGTTACATGTATATTGTTTATACGGCATGCAAAGTACATGGTAATTGGTTGAGAGACAGTAGTATTCTACCCCAACCAGCCACGTGACCTATTAGGCCTAGATCCTGTCTGGCCGTTTTTGTACTTTGTTGCTAATTACGCTCCGAATATACTTGTACATGTATATATGTTAGTGTTGTGTTTACCAGTATTGAATTCCATTATTGTTGGTCTCATACTCAAGGGTTAAAAATATATGAATCATGTTAATTACTGTAGATCTTACAGTTTTATTCATTTACTTCCAATATCTATATTATATTTCACAGTTTTGGTTGAAAGACAGTAGTCTTGCTACCCCCAACCAGTCACGTGACCTACCCGGCCTAGATTCTGACTGGCCACTTTTGTTGATACTGAATGTTTCGCTTCATACGTTCAAGTCAGTATTATAATTTTCTCCTCCCTAATAACTTATTTATTTTCAAACCCTTCATCTCTTCTCTCTCTCTCTCTCTCTCTCTCTCTCTCTCTCTCTCTCTCTCTCTCTCTCTTATACGACAAAATACGTTGTTAAAAAGGGATGAGTGCCTGTGATGTTTAAGTAATACTTTTTTTTTTGGTTAAAATTAAGTCATAAGAGGACTAAAATCACAACTCTATATATACTTTATAAATTTCCCGTTCGAATGGCTATTTATCATGCAAGTCTTTTCCATTTTCATTTTCACTTTTTTGACTATCCTTTCACTTGTATATAGCCTTTTTCTAATTGACAACTCTCAAAAGTGTTTAGATGTGTTCACATGTAAAATTGAACGGTGAACATACCTTGCTGTTTTCATCAAGAAAACTACTCCATTCCTTGCTCGATACTTTGACGTAAAAGACACACAAATAACGTAATGAATATTTCGGTTTTCAGATAACAGATCTTCTAAAATTAGGACTAATTTTCACATTGATTTGTCTTACCTGATACATTTTGCCATATGTATTTCATTATTTGTAGTAATCACTTTATTGATATCAGTTTGTGGTGACATTGAGTTAAATCCAGGGCCTTATTCCACCATAAATACAGACGACACAAATTCAACTTCTGAATTAGATGATAGTTGTTTCACAAATGGAATTCAGAATTTTTTATCGATGATTCATCTCAATGTACAGAGCATTAAGAATAAGATAGATATCATAAACGGCAATTTATATGATTTTGATGTAATACTTTGTTTTACGGAGAGTTGGTTATGTGATTCTATTAGCAATGAAGAAATAAGTCAAGATGGCTTCCAAATTCCATATAGGTGTGATAGAAATGATAGGGTAGGGGGCGGAGTAGTCGTCTATTGTAAAAATAATATTTATTCTAAACGAAGGACAGACCTTGAAATCAGTAGCCTTGAATCAGTATGGATTGAACTCGTAAACAAATCAGAAAAATATCTCATTGGTACTTTCTACCGTCCACCAAACAGCAATGCATCTCTGTGGGAATTAATTGAACAATCAATAGAATTAGCTGTCGATACTAACTATAAGAATATTATTATCACAGGTGACTTTAACGAAAATCAAATAGGTCAAATTGATACCAAAATAAACCAAATTCTATTGAATTACGACTTGCACCAGCTTATGAATGAACCTACCTCAATAAGGGAAAATAGTGAGACATTGATCGATTTATTCATTATTATTATACCTCTACTGATTTTTTCCTATACAAAAAGAGACTCTTTAAATTTAACTAAATCCCTGAAAATCGTCTGATAAGACTATTTCCACGCAAAGGGGTGCGTTAGTTGAGAAGACTAACTCCCTAGGGAGTTAGTTTCAAAATGGGGCGGAGCTTCTTTGGGGGTGTGTCAGTGTCAGCCAATCAACGCCTTTGAAGGTTGATCGGATGACGCTAATAATACGCGAGCAGAGTAATCGGCCTCCTATCCGCTTAGCACAATAAAATAAAACAATAAAAAAATTAAACATGTGTGAGTATGATAAATGATGTTTCTGTTTATCTTATCATCAAAAATTAATATTTTCCGTTACTCAGTCATTCAGTCGAGAAGGCAAGGCAAAATCATTAGGTCTTCCGACTTCCGTCGGAAGACCTATTGTTTTCGTAACCGTGGAAAATTGGATCAGCGATTTCTCAAGAACCCTGTAAGCTAGGACAATGAAAGTTCTCCAACGTTACGTTTGGAGTAAAAGCTAGATTGGTCTTTTTTATTTTTGGTCTCTGTTATTCTTTTATCATGTTTTTTAGTAGATTCAAATATTTGACGGGAGCGTCGAATTACTCAAAAGGACCGAAAATTTCATGTTTTGCTATTTGTAAGCTTAAATATCTCGTATTTTGCTATCTACAATTTCCATTCTTTTTGAAAGTCGACAGCCATGCAAGATATGAAATGCTAGATGCACACTGTAACGATTTATTACGATGACGTCCTTCACCGTCCTTCATATTTCCAAATTCAGAAGTTCATAGGAGGAAGACACTTTTTTGCTTATAATAGTAAACAAAAATTAAGCTTATGAAGTTTCCTAAAAATTTCAATATTATTATTTTTTATCCATATATCTGTCTTATTTAGTCTTTCTGATTTTTCCTATCTCTTACTGTTTAAAAGATATGAGCATCGAAATTTTGAGTTGGGTATTTCGATACACCTTCACGCCAACAGATCGGGCGCACACTAAAATTGGTAGTCCGAGTCCGACTCGAGAAAAGCAGTGTTGAGATTTTCAAATTCCGATTTCACGGCAATGATGAATATGCATTTCATAAATACATTTCGATATACACAATTTGATTTTAAAACAGTTGATTAATTTAGAAGAGATCAGCTACAAACCAGAATTTACACACAAAAAGTGGTAGTTTGATTCCGATTTCTAACCTACAAACCTGTTTCTAAACTTCAATAACTATATTTTGAACATCAAGTTTAATTTCTAATTCTAGCAAACGTTCGAACATAATTTTCGGTTGGTTTATTTACAAATTGATGAACAATTTCTCCAACATTCTTCCCTCCCCTCGTTTTTCGAAAACAGTTCTGTTTATATTGAACGATGTCGCCATGATGGAAATTCAAAATAAACTTTGAAAAAAGGGAAGGGGGGTCCAAATTTGAACCTGCACAGCGAGAACCTCATGGTATTTATATATATATATATTGAACGTAACTTGTTATTACCATTTCTCTTCTCAAGAAAATTGGTTCTACAGCTACGAGCTCGCCTTTTTTTATGGGGGAAGGGGGCAGGAAGAATTTGCAAAAAAAAAATTCCCGGCTCTGAAAAATGCTGAAAAAAATATTCCGGCCCAAAGGGCCGGCAATTTTTTTTTTCCCGGACCATGCAAAAGTAAGGATACATTGCATGATATGGAAATTTTTGCTGGCCCTTTGTGCCAGACAATTTAAAGTCAAAAAATTAATTAATATAAATACAAACTGTTCACATAGCTGTATCTACCAGAGACCTAATACGCATAGGCACAAAAATCTGGAAAAGGTTCTATTTAAACATCATACAATCTGTCTGAAATTCGCTAATTGCAGAGGGACATCTGAAGGAACGGTTATTAACTCATACTCTGTAACATCGGGGAGTTTAACTTACACAGACATTCACAACATTTGACAATTTGTTTAAATCCGGCCTGAAGAACCGGCGAAAATTTTTCTCCGACTCTGGTAATGGCTGAAAAAAATGGCCTGCTTAGAAAATTCCTAGAATTCCTGCCCCCCCCCCCCCCTCCCCAAATCAAATGGTTGCTCACCAACAATTATCGGTTTGAAAATTTAATGTTACTGCTATTTGAAAACTTAAATATATAATATAAATACATGTAATGTGACGTCCTTCATATTTCCAAACCAAAAATTGTACAGGAGGAAGACACTCTTGTTGCAACCGCAACAAGAAACCTTTCTAGTTATAATTTCCATTGGAACCATGTGAACCTAAGAGATATGTTTGTTTCAGTATAATGTTTGTTTCGGTATACCTAAGAGATATGTTTGTTTCAGTATAATGTTTGTTTCGGTATAATAAAACAGTTAAAGTATACCATTGATATATACCATTGTAACTCCCTCAATGGTATACTTTAACTGTATACTAATAACCCAGGACATATTGCTTACATAAAAGTTTTTGAACCATTCCTAGAATGCAATCAACGCTACCATAAACCGATTGTTGTGTTCAATCATATATCATTGACACGAAAAGGTTTTAATGACTATACATGCACTGTGTAATCTTGAAATTGTAAAAAAACTCGATTAACCATCATTTCGTTTGCTTACATTTTCTAAAATTCTACTTATATTCATGTTTTCGGTTTTCATGTGTACACAATTTTCCCATTGATAAACATGCTTATTTTGTAATTCATGCTCAATCCTATTTTCTCACGATAATTTTTCCTTCTGTGATTATGTAAGGGTTATTCTACTGTCTCCGAGGGCGTAGCCCGAGGAGCAGTTGAATAACCCACTTGTTACACGGCAATTGTTAGGCCATCAAACAGTTATCACCGTTGATTGAGTAATTAAAAGTCGTCATTCCGAGTAGGATAAAACTACTCATGGTCAGTAAACAGTTAAGAATTTCACGCATTTCAAATGTAGATTTCAAAGAAAAAACGGTAAAAAATTCGGTCCAGTGTTTGTTGTTTAATTATGGGAATTAAAGTTAATGAGAATAAAGGGAAATTGATATTGAATTTTTCAAACAACAGCTGTACTTAGACTACATAGGTAGCGGATTTTAGGAGATGCGGTTGAGGATTCCCCTGTACACGTTTTCCAACAAAACTACGGGAATATTAATTTATGATACTGTTATATCTTTGTTTCTTTTCAAAAGTATTCCAGGGTACCAGTCAGTACGTATATATATACATTATTCAATCGAAATCTTGCGAGTTTTGTATGGTAGCTGATCCTATGCATATTTTACAAAAAGCGGATCTATCTAGAGCGGGCTAGGAGTCAGGAATCTCCCCCCTGGAATTTGTTAAAAAAAACCACAACGTTTCCCGTTTCTATGTATTTTCTCTCAAAATCATTGGCTGGACCCCTTTCCCTAACGGGCTGAATCAACGCTAATGGGGAAAAATCTAGATACGCCCGTGACATTGAAAAAAGTAGTTCAACCTGTAAATCGCGGGTTTTTTTTTCTTAATTCCTATAATGAAATGCCATTTTAGAGATGCTAAGGCGAACATTCCTGTCTTTTTTTGTTGTGTTGTATTTCCAAAACGGGAGGCTATGGACGTCAGGTCAGTTAAGGACAGTTAACGGCTCAGTTGATCCTTCAATGATTAGTTCAATCATTAATTCAATCATTGTTTCACAATGAAAAGTATTGCACTGTCTGGAAAGGTGTTAATTACCGGCTACAAGGTAGACCGTGCAACAAATACATGATACACACTTTTAGATACTAAGTTTATTATTATTGGTAGTCCTACATGTACCTATATTGTACGTATAGGATAAAGACCGAGTTGAGGTCTGTATGAAGGTTAGATGCCCAAGGAGAGAACAGGGTGGTGTTTAAAGATCGAGGCCGAAGGCCGAGGTCTTTAAACACCACCCTTTTCTCTCCGAGGGCATCTAACCTTCATACAGACCTCAACGAGGTCTTTATCCGACTTACAAACCGCAGATTTTCTTCAATTTTTCGAAAAATAAAAATCTAAATACTTAGTACACTCCTGCGTTTCAAAATGAAATTGACCATGCAAATTGTCGGGTGGAAATATGCAACGGTAACGATTATTAGGCCATAGAAGTAAAATAATTTGTTATACATCCCGATGAATTTCTGAAAGGTACTCTGTGATCGGTCAAAGAAGAAAAATAGCAGTGTAACAATGAGTTTTATTTCCATAAAAGTTTTTAAATATGTGATAACGTTATTGCAAATAGAGATAAGGAAAGATTTTCTAATCAAGTGAGGACAATATTTCTTTATTTTGACCATCACGTTCCTCAATATACATGTATTTGAAAAGCATTTAGAATAATTGTTCTTCAAGAATCGCTATAGGGATCTAGATTGATTTGAAATGGCGTTTTGGGGTTTTCGGGATAGAAGAGTCTACTCTTCTTCTGTTAACATTTCTTATAAAAGGATGTCTTAGGCGGACTTGAAACACAATATTTTCTATACTATGGCTGAATACTCATTATAATCAAAATAATTCACACCCGCGACCGAAATAATTTTCTTTTCTCCGCCCCTCATTGTTTTTTATTGACCTCCACACTTCATTGAACGTTCATAAAACCTTGTATATTTAGAATCGTCCGCGGTCTTTATGAAATAAAATGACCGATGAATAACAAAAGAATCACATTTGAAGTTTTGTAATATTGAAAACTGGATGTTCGCCATCTTATCTTTTCTAGGTAACTGCGCATGCGTGAGAAAAGGAGGCGCAAGAAAATTTGCTGGTAGAAAATTTACGTAAGTTTAATGTTTCTCCTTGTATATGAGGCTGAAAACGTTGAGAAACACATATAGAGACATTCCAGATAACAAATCTACATTTGCAAGGTGAATTTAGCAAGGATTTGCCCATACTTCATTGTGCAAAGAAATGGACATCGAGGGGTCAAAAAACGGACAGGGTGTCATAGCGGCCGAAATTACTAGCGAAGGTGACCATACTGACCAAAACGATCAAAGTACTGAAATACATGAACTGTTAACTGAAACAAATATTGAACAACAAAAGTCTAGCATGTCTTTTGATGATAGTCAAACCAATTTAGAAAAGAAAAGGTCGAGAGAAAATGATGGAAATGACATCGAAAACGAAAGTGCATGTAGTTCTAAAAGACAAAAGACGGGAGTTGCTCGTATTCAGTCTTCGGAAGAAATTACAAACCTTAAAGATATCATGTATGATCTAGCACTAGAAGTCAAATCCCTACATGAGAGAGTTTTTGACAGGATTGACAAATTGGAGAAGGTATTCGCACGAAACGTTGCAGAAAATATGAAAAAAATGGTTGACAAAAAGATAGAGAGTGAAATAGGAAAAGTGAAAGAGAATATAAACTCAGAGGTTAGCACTGTTAATAAACGAATTGATGGGCTGGTACATAAAATCGGCGACCTAAAAAATGAACTGTCTTCAGTCAGAACGGAATTATCGACAAACGTCACGTACGCTGAAGCTGTAGCAAATCACATGGAGAAGGAAGAAAAAATCGTGATAAAAATGCTCAGAGAAAGGGAGGGTGAGACGAATAATCCAGACATCACAAAGGGTTGCGTTGAAGCGGTGATACGAGATGGCTTACGACTACATGATGTAAAAGTTGTCGAGGCAGACAGGAAAAAAGGTGATAGAAATCCAGGTGTGGTCCTAGCGACGATTGAAACAAAGGAACAGAAGGACAAAATTCTCAAAAACAAAAGTAAACTCAAACACTCTAGCGCATACTCGAGAGTTTACATCGAAGACGAGACGCCGAAGGAAGTAAGAACCCAGGAAGCAAACCTCCGCACAATTCTGAAGGAAATCGGATGTGACCGTGAATATAGTGTAAAAAATGGTAGAATCCAGAAGAAGGGCGACATTCGTAACAGAAATTCGAATACTTCGGACCAGAATACTGAAAACCGCGAGAACAATTATAATCGCGACGGTTGGAGACAAGTACCTGAAAATAGACAAGCGTTTAGACGCAGAGGAAATGGTCGCGGCCGTGGTGGACGTAGATAGGAAATTTCGCTTGGTGCCTGGAATGTGCGTGGATGGTCCACACAGAGTGGAGATAATCATGTATTTAGATATAATGTCATTAATCTGCTTGATATTGATATTGTATGTTTATGTGAAACTTTCTTAAGAGGTGATGAAACTCTTACAATAGAAAATTATGTATGTTTTAAGAATAATAGATTAGTTAGATCAAATAATTCTAGAAGAGGTTCTGGAGGTGTGGCTATCCTTGTGAAAAAAGAAATATGTAATGAATATAATGTAGAAGTATTAGATGATGAAAAACAAGATATTTTATGGTTGAAACTATCCAATGATTATGACACTTTATGTGTATGTGTATGCTATTTGCCTCCTGAAAATTCTGTTTATCATGACTCGCAGAAATTTTTTACTGATCTATTGGAACAAGTATATGCATATCAAAATATTGGTCAAATTTATATGTGTGGTGATTTTAATGGTAGATGTGGATCAATGCAAGATTTTATTGAAGGTGTTGATGAAATTCCAATTAGGAATATTTTAGATGAAAAATGTAACAAAAATGGGGAATTGCTCATTGAATTTCTTGTTGATTGCAACTTATGTATGATGAATGGGCGTATAGGTACCCAAGATTTCACACACATTTCTAATGTTGGAAAATCAATTGTTGATTACTTTATACTCCCACATGAGCTGCTCACTAATGTGTTAGATTTTCGAATTTATACTGTAACCGATCTAGTTTCGGATTTGGATTTAACTGGTTATAATTCGCTACCTGATCATTCTCTTTTAAAGTGTTCAGTTCAATTGTCTCATAATTTAACGGTAAATGACTCTGTTATGGGAAACGATAATGTAGATCAAAAGTATTCGTAAAGCCCCCAGGCGTTTTAAAATAAATGCGAGCTCAGAAATTTGTTTTGATGAACAAACGCTCTTTCAACTTAGAGAAAAAATAGAGAGTCTGCAGTCGGACATTAGTAATCGACAAAACGTAAATGATGCATTTAATTCCTTCAAAGACTTGTTAATTAATGAGATGGAGAAAAATCATACCGAAATAAAATATTTAAATAATAACGTTAAAAATAGAAGGCATAGTCGACGAAAACCATATTGGAATGATGAACTACAATTAGCTTGGGATAAGGCTCGAAATGCCGAAAAAGAATGGAAAAAATCTAAAACTCAAAGAAAGGGAAGGCTTCATTCATATTTTATTTCAACACGCAAAGAATTTGATCGTCGGAATAGGAAATTAAAGCGCAAATACCAACTATCACAACAAATTCATCTGTCAAATCTGGGTGAGCAGAATAACACTAAAGAATTTTGGAAACATATTGGAAAACTTGGGTTGGCCAATGAACGGAAAAAGACTGAAAATTTTAGTGTTTATGATGTTACTAATGGGACCATCACTTCAGATGTTGATAAGGTCTTGGGAAAATGGAAATCAGATTACCATAAACTGTATAATAGTGCGGACCAAGACTGTGTGTACGATGACAGGTTCTTAGATAACATTAAGTCAGAATTAAATAGAGGTTCTGTGGATCCACTCCATAATTTTGATACGGAGTCATTGAATGTTGACATTAGTCGAAGTGAGGTCAAAGAAGCTGTATATAGAGCTAAATTAAATAAGGCAGTGGGAATCGATGAAATCCCGAGCGAAATACTCAGGAATGAAACAAGTATTGATCTCCTCTACGATATTATAAAGTACTGTTTCCAAGCTGGTCATGTACCGCAGGAATGGCTTACTAGTGTCATAAACCCGATTCCGAAACCGAAAACTTATCCACTTGATCCACTAACGTATCGCCCCATTTCATTAATATCGGTGCCATGCAAAATATATGCAGAGATTTTAAATAGGAGACTGAGTAATTGGTTAGAAGATAATGATCTACTTGCGGAGGAACAAAATGGCTTTCGTAGTAAAAGAAGCTGCTTAGATCATCTTTATGTGCTAACTTCACTTGTTAGAAATAGGAAATTTCGAAGAAAAGATACATATGTATGCTTTATTGATGCCAAAAAAGCTTTTGATAATGTTAACAGGGATTTATTATGGTATAAACTTCTACAGCTGGGGATTAGTGGTCCGTTTTTGGATGCCATTAAATCTTTATATGATACTACACAAAGTACAGTGAGGCTTGGTAATAACATGACGGACATGTTTCCGGTTTCATATGGAGTAAAGCAGGGCTGCAAGATGTCCCCGACATTATATGCCGTGTATGCTAATGATCTTGTGGATGAGATAAATGCGCTAGGATTGGGTATAGATGTAGATGACGTTAAATTAGCGATCTTACTATACGCTGATGATGTAGCGCTTATAGCATCAAGTGAAAGTGATTTACAGAGTATGTTGGATGTAGTTGACTCATGGTGTAAAAGATGGAGGATGACAGTCAATGGTGATAAAACCAAAATACTCCATTTCAGAAATCAAAACACAGTCAGATCCTCGTTCTCATTTAAATGTGGAAATATCGATATAGATTTTGCTTGCTCCTATCGCTATCTTGGCTTAAACTTCAACGAATATTTGGATTACAAGTATACAGTGCATGAAACTGTAAAGGCAGCCAATAGAGCCCTTTCTGCTCTGTATACAAAGTTTATATCTATTGGTGGTATGACGTATGATGTCTACACAAAGCTATACAAATCATTAGTGGAACCTGTTTTATATTATGGAGCCGGAATCTGGGGTCATTCAAAATGGAGAGAAGTGCGC
Source organism: Pinctada imbricata (assembly GCA_033119305.1). NCBI lineage: Eukaryota > Metazoa > Mollusca > Bivalvia > Pterioida > Pteriidae > Pinctada > Pinctada imbricata. The sequence continues at coordinate 48,071,962 of VSWD01000006.1, read as the reverse complement.
TGTGTTCAAAATAAAGCTTGTCGCCTTTTCCTTGGAGCAAGTAAAAATGCATCAAATATTGCTTCCCAAGGGGATATGGGATATATATCCACAGAGTCCATGCAAATGCTAGAAGTTTACCGTTTATTTTTTCGTATTCAAAATATAGGTGAAAACAGACTAAGTTTTAAAATGTTTAATAACTTTAAAAACTAAGGGCGCTCATGGGAAAAGAAATGTTTTGAGATAGCCAGAAATTATAATTTTTTACATGTTTTAGAAAGTAGTAGCTCAACTGTAAACAAGATTAATGAAATAAGAGACATTTTTGTAGAAAGAGATAAAGAAGAATGGTTGTCATCTCTTTATAATGATAGAAATTTAGAAAATGGTTACAAATTAAGAATATTTAGAAAGTATAAAAATGAGCTTAGTACTAGCCAATATGTTTTAGGTGTTTTAAACAGATCACATAGACGAATTTTATCGAATTTTAGAAGTGGTGCATTACCATTGGCTGTAGAAACTGGAAGGTACACCAAGCCAAAAACAGTTTTAAATGAAAGAAAATGTATATATTGTACAAATGACTGTATAGAAGATGAATTTCATTTTTTAATGGAGTGTGAATTTTACTCAGATTACAGATATATTTTATTTCTTAAAGCTAAAGAAAACTCGCAAAATTTTGAAAACTTAACTTTGGAAGAAAAATTTCTTTTTATAATGACAGAAAATGAGTTACAATCACTTTTAGCAAAGACACTACATCATATGTTCTATAGAAGAAGATACTGTTCATCTCATTCTAGATGATTATTTTAAGAAGTAGTATGTTTTTATGATAACATGATCATTTTAAATATGAGCACTAGAGTGATAAAATTGAAACATATGGAAACTGTGATTTATATTGTCTGTGATTCAAAATTATTATTTTACTGTGATTTGATATTGATAAATTGAGGCAAGATTTTGATTATAACAGTGTTTTGATATTGATAAATTGAGGCAAGATTTTGATTCTAACAGTGTAAATTTTTCATTTATTATTATTATTATTATTTTTTTTTCCTTAAGAGAAAAGTTGAAAAGTATATGATTATTAAAAGAAAATTTGAAAACATTATTATAATGAGAAAATGTGAAAGCTAATTATTGCTATGGAAAATGTGAATGTTATTTATTGCTATGGAAAATTTGAAAATATAATTATTACTTTATTATAAATGTAAAATGATAATTACCATGTAAAAATGTGAAAGCATATTTAATTACTAAGAAAAATGTGAAAGAATGCAGAGTATTATTATAAATTAAAATGTGAACTTTTATATAATGTGATACAAGTGAATAGTGTCTCATAAGCCAAGTGTGGCTGGATATCAAATTTTTAAATTATGTACTGATTTTAATATGATTATAACATGTAAATTTGATATGTGACACTTTAATAAATTATTTCTGATTCTGATTCTGATTCTATATTAATTACATTTACAGTATTAGCTTTTCTTTTTCTTTTTCATTGTTAAGCTCTCTCTGATTAACAGTTTCCTTAAAATCACATTGTATTATAATGTTTTGATCTCTGACTGGTGTAATTTATATAATACAGGAGAGAAATTTATATATTAAGCTTTAAGCTTTCTTTTCAATCCTAGTTGATTAGATACTATTATCTGCATTGTATATGTAACATGTTTCATGTGATATTCGAATAAATATGTTTAAACTAAATTGAATTGAATAGAGGGATCTCGGACCATATAAAATCCTAGCATTCTATTTCCATCTTTTGCACCTCGATTGTTAAAACATCCAATATTTGAAAAGTATTTTAAGAATAGATGTTCGGACTTCCATCTATCTAATTTTCAGAATTATTTAAACAATTATCCCGTTTGAATAAATAAATAAATGTTTAAATAAATGTTTAAATAAATAGATAAATAAATGTTTAAATAAATGAATAAATGAATAAATAAATAAATAAATAAATAAATAAATAAATAAATAAATAAATAAATAAATAAATAAATAAATAAATATGATTATGATCGATATATGAATGAGTTGTATTTCCTTTTTGCTTCTTTCAACTAAAAGACAAATGTAATGTAAGTATTCACCCTCTTTGGCCATATTAAATTGTTTAGATTGAGGATCACTGACGAGGGTTGAGTACCCGAAACGTGCATGTCTGGTCCATGCTGCTAATTTTTCTGTTTATAATTGATGCTATTGAATTTAAAGACGTTTAACTTCATACTTCAAAAAGATTATTTACCTTCCATAGGTCGGACCACTAAAGACAAATTTGGTAAAAATCGTTTAACATTTACCAAAACAAAAATTGATTTTAAATAAGTTGTTTCATACGTGTCTCTGAAATATCAAAAACTGAAATATGAAATGGATAGATCACATGCAGTCTCGTTCTATTCGTTCCGCCGCGGCGCCTGGGTGAAAAATTTACCTGGACCGCCGACAAAAATCAAGGTAAATGGCAGGTGTCAGATCATTGTCTTGTGTATACGAGATACACTGTATAGGTAGGAATTGATGAATGATATAAGATGTTCACATTTTCACGACTTTAAAAGTTAAATATAGAATCAACAAACAGAGAGACTAAATGCTATTTTTACATACCGATGATTACTAGAGAAAAATTAAATTAAAAAAATTATCACATGCAATTTTAAACGATCGATTAATATTATAACAACTTTCAAGTAATCTAAATCTTATAGGTCCTATAAAGACCTCATGAATGTGAAACGATCGGCCGCGGGCGAAACTAACTATGGGATTAGTGAACAGTATCCGTCCGAAATCGGGTCAGAGTCCGCTAAAAGGCGTGTTTTGATTGGAGAAAAACCTATTGGAGAAAAACCTGTAGGGTGAGGGGGCCTGTTATTTTAGATGCGACAGAAGATGTGATTTGTTATCAATTATGTTTTCTTTTGGTTTATTGTTTGAAAATAATATATATAAGTAAAAAATAATTGCAATTAAAATGTCGATGCCCTGATTTTTTCCCTAGCTCCCGATCCGCTAAAGGGGACCGGGGCAGGAAATTTTGAAAATTCACTACAGGGTACCTTGTGGCGCAAATAGCGCGAAAAAGAGCCGGTCATGCTATATTTTTTATTTAGTTTCGTATAAAGCTTGAATCAACGAACAAATCGGTATATATAACATGCATGGCCAGCAATGTTGGTATAGAAGTTACACGGCATTTTGTTAACATTACGGCCTATGGAAAATGATTTAGTGGACGCTGACCATCGAGGATGTCAGGAGGAAGTTGTTTGCCATCGCCAAGGCGGAAAGGAGCAAGGGGTGAAAGACAGACTATTTGTAGACCATGAACTTATTGATCCTGAGACCTACGTATTTGGTCGAGCTAGTACCGTCACCCCTCGCCCACCCCCGCTTCACAAGCGACCCGGGTTTGATCTACCCCTGAACGCGAATAGGAGTGCGCCGGAGGGCATACTGACTATTCTGTGAACGACTCTGATCATAGTTCTCGTATATGTACTGATTGTTTTACCTGTAATTATGATACCAGTGACACTGTAAATAATTATGTTAGCTCTGTATATAATGATTTTGTGAAAATTCTTACTTTGAATGTGTGTGGCCTAATTCGAAGATCCCAGTACCCCGAGTTTTTAGAATTTATTCAAAATTATGATATTCTTTGTTTGGTAGAAACAAAAACTGATGACTGTGATGACGTTAATCTTCCTGGATTTGTAGCGCAAATGAAAAACAGATTTGTATTCAGAAAAGTAAAGTCTGGTGGTATTGTTTTGGCTTATAAGAAATATTTGGATAATTATATACATAGCAAAGAAACAGAAAGTACATATATTAAATGGTTCGAAATTGACAAAACATTGTTCCAAATAAATGAAAATGTTGTATTTGGTATTGTTTATACCGCCTGAAAGTTCAATTTATTGTATCGGGGACCCATTCGGAGAGATCGAAAACGAATACATGAGACTTGGTGAAAACCATTCATACATATGTTTGATGGGGGATTTTAATGCCCGAACGTTTTAAAATTTAAACTTTATTCATTTTACAACGTTTAACAAACAAGTTACACAACTTATATAAATGTCTCACGTTGGCTAAGATGTTGGCGTGAGGTGGTCCAAGAAGCAGGAGGAAACCGGAGTACCCGGAGAAAAACCCCCTGCAGAGGCCTGGGTGGGGGACCACCTACCCTCCCACATAAGACCCTTTGCCAAATACGAATTTCGATCCCGGGACCTCAGAGGTGAGAAGCGAGCGCGCTACCACTGCGCTAACCGGCCAACGACAAGCGATCATTATTTTATTTCTATTGAAGATGCCAATAATGATTGTTTTATTGAAGAAATCATTGATCCTAACTATAATTTGAATGTTTTTGAACAGTATGGGATATCGAAAATAAGAAATAACAAAGATACGAGGAAAAATAACTTTGGTAACCAGTTATTACAATTTTGCAGAATTAATGACTTGCGGATATGTAATGGAAGGGTAGGAAAAGACAAGTACAATGGTAGCTTTACATGTAAAAATGCAAGTGTTGTTGACTATGTTTTGTGTTCCTCTGATATGTTTGAATTAGTTGAAGATTTTTATGTTTTAGAATGTAATAGTTTATTATCTGATGCGCATTGTCCTTTGTCTCTCACTTTACATAAACAAAAATTAGATAATGGTTTGTGTTGTACATATAATAATGAACAAGTATTAACACAAAAGACAAAAATCAAAAAGTGGGATGATGATAAATGTGGTGAGTTTGTTAATAATATTGATTCACACAAAATAGAAGAAATCATAGAGAGTTTTGACGAGATGGATGATAGTGTAAATATAGATGAAATTGTAAGTAAGACAAGTGACGTATTACTGAGCGCTGCATCCTCCGCTTTAGGTACGTATAAATTTAAGGAAGGTATGAAAATGAAAGATACATGTATATCCAAAGACAAGAAATCTTGGTTTGACGATAAATGTAAGCATGCACGGACGTTGTACAGACGCGCAAAAGGACAATATAGACGTCACAGGAATGAACTCTTCTTAAATCGATGTAAGTACATTTGTATGCAGAACAGGAATAATTGTATGAAAACATGTAGAAATGAATTGAAAAGAAAGTTAAAAACAATGAAAAGCAATAACCCGAAAGATTATTGGAAACTAATCAATTCAGGTAAGAAAAGTAAAGGTCAAAGTAACATTACAATTGATGCATTATATGATTTTTTCAAAAATTTAAATAGTACCAACGAACAAGGAGCTGACTATGACGGCGACACTGACCTTGACAATGACCTTGACAGTGACAACCTGAACCTTATTAATGGAGAAATTACAATTGATGAGGCAAAGAAGGCAATTTCAAGTTTGAAAAATAATAAAGCTTCGTCAGATGGTGATATTTTGAACGAATATATAAAGAACTCGACAACAAAGATGATTACCTTGTGGGTAATTCTACAGATAATGTCCCAAATCACTATATTTTTTGGGAAAAATAAATCGCAAAATTGTGCAATGTCTTGCTGTTAGCTAATTAGTATGCTTTCATAGAAACAAGTTTATGGAGTAGGCGCGCTGATATATCGCAATTCTGATGGTTAATTTTTACCGATAAGGTATTGGCAAAAACTGATTTTGTCATTACTGAAACGTAGTTCAGGACAATATTACATACAAATTCAACGGAGTTTTAAAGCTGTTACATATAAGCCGAAATTATAGGCAATATAATTATTTTAACAATTTATTCTGTTTCGGTAATGACATGCGTTATGGTAATGACAAACGTGTCGGTAATGACGTATTTTGTTTTAGCATTTTCGTTTCGGTAATGACCGTTTCGGTAATGACAACATCCTACTTATCTCGCAATATAGAGGGCGTTGTAAATTTTAGTTCCTTACGTATATCAGTATCTTCTATAAAACCTTCCTTGTTGACTCTTCGTGATATTTTAAAAGTTGTTTTAAAAGTTTGAAAGTAAAATTGAGCATACGGTAATGACATATAATAAAGGTACGCTTGAAATATTTAGCGTTCTTTATGGATTTCTGATTGCCTATTCTATTTGTAGCTCCCTATATCACAAAAGCAAATATGGCGGCAATAAAACTTTATGATAAGATATAATAAGGGTGCGAGTTGTCTTTCCTTCCATCAATTATTGACATTTTTCTTAAACGTTTCGGTAATGACATGAACACGTAGGACATACATTTTGGAAATTTGAGCATGACTAATTTTATCTTTGTGTTGCTAGCATGAGTCCCCATCATGTGTATATTCAATTGTTTCAGTTCAATTATCTGATATATCAAAAAACTTTATGAAACAAATTCAAGATTTGACATTAATTGTGTAATTATTTCTTATAACCCTTTCGCAGGACATGTGGTTTTTGGTCATCTGGTCAACTTTGCAGGGATTTTTGTCATAGAAAGGGAAAAAAAAAAATTGTCAAATTATTTCTTTTTCGTAAATAATCTATTAATCTTCCGATCTATGACTATTAAAGATTTTTTTTTCGCTTGGATGAAAATTAATCATTATTTGTTATCTGAATTGTTAGGACGTTATTTGGGACTTTGTCTGTAGAATGACCCTTGTATGTAAAATTATTTAATGCCATCTCTAATTCTGGGCGATTGCCTGAAGCTTGGTTAAAAGGAAACATTTTGCCTATTTATAAAAATAAGGGTTCATCATCAGATGCTAAAAATTATAGACCGATCACTATTGTAAGTTGTTTTGGCAAATTATTTATGAGTATTTTGAATACAAGGTTACAAACATTTTTAATGAGTATAATATTATTTGTGAAACCAGGCTGGATATAGAAAAAAATTATTCAGCTATTGATAATATTTTTGTATTGCATAATTTGATATCACTGTCAGGATTGTATAAGAAAAAAAATGTACTGTATATTCATAGATCTTGAAAAAGCGTTTGATAAAAATTGGAGGTTTGGATTGTGGAATAAATTACTAAGAAATCATATAAATGGTAAAATGTATATACTTATTTTGAACATGTATCAAGGTATTAAGTCTAGAATTAGTTTTCATGGAACAAATTCAAATATTTTCCTTGTGATAATGGCCTAAGACAAGGTGAAAATTTATCACCTTTTTTTATTCAGTTTGTATCTTAATGATTTAGAAAAACATAGTGTAATCAAAGATTACGAAGCTCACCTCGCGGCAGCAAAATTCAATTAAAACATATCTCTAGGTACATGTATATTGGCTTTAAAAGAAAACTCACTCAAGTGGAAAAAAGTAGGTCAAGGTCATTTTATGAAAGTTTGATCAAAGACATATCCAATATGCAAGTTTGGTACATGTAGCACTTATACTTTGCTCAATATTAGCCTTTAAAGGCAAAATCACTCAAGCGGAAAAAGTAGGTCAAGGTCATTTTCTGAAAGTTTGATCAAAGATACATCCAATATGCAAGTTTGGTACATGTAGCACTTATACTTTGCTCAATATTGGACTTTAAAGGTAAAATCATTCAAGCGGAAAAAGTAGGTTAAGGTCATTTTATGAAAGTTTGATCAAAGATACATCCAATATGCAAGTTTGGTACATGTAGCACTTATACTTTGCTCAATATTGGACTTTAAAGGTAAAATCACTCAAGCGGAAAAAGTAGGTCAAGGTCATTTTATGAAAGTTTGATCAAAGATACATCCAATATGCAAGTTTGGTACATGTAGCACTTATACTTTGCTCAATATTGGACTTTAAAGGTAAAATCACTCAAGCAGAAAAAGTAGGTCAAGGTCATTTTATGAAAGTTTGATCAAAGATACATCAAATATGCAAGTTTGGTACATGTAGCACTTATACTTTGCACAATATTAGCCTTTAAAGGCAAAATCACTCAAGCGGAAAAAGTAGGTCAAGGTCATTTTCTGAAAGTTTGATCAAAGATACATCTAATATGCAAGTTTGGTTTATGTAGCACTTATACTCTGCTCAATATTGGCCTTTAAAGGTAAAATCATTCAACCGGAAAATGTAGGTCAGATGCTGCATCCGATGCATGGGTTCACCTCAGCATCTCAAGATGAATCACTGGTGCAAGTTTGGTTACTGTAGCATCGGTACTTTGTCAGATACTGAGCTACCCCAAAAACTTTAACCAGACATTGACAAAGTCTTTCAACCGGAAAATGTAGGTCAGATGCAGCATCCGATGCATGGGGTCACCTCAGCATCCAAAGATGAGTCACTTGTGCAAGTTTGGTTACTGTAGCATCAGTACTTTGTCAGATACTGAGCTACCCCAAAAACTTTAACCAGACATTGTCAAAGTCATTCAACCGGAAAATGTAGGTCAGATGCAGCATCTGATGCATGGGTTCACCTCAGCATCCAAAGATGAATCACTTGTGCAAGTTTGGTTACTGTAGCATCAATACTTTGTCAGATACTGAGTAACTTTAACCGGACGCGGACGTGGACGCGGACGCGGACGCGGACGCGGACACCGTGGTTATAGCATAAGCTCATCTCAACTTCGTCGAGGTGAGCTAAAATATGTCACAATACAATGATAGGGGATTGAATAATGTTACTCAAGACTTTGATGTATATTTGAAATTATTCATTTTACTATATGCTGACTACACAATACTTTTTTTCTGATTGTCCAAAAGATTTACAATTACAACTGGATGCATTTCATGATTATTGTAGAAAATTTAAATTGAAGGTTAATACTCATAAGACGGAATGATTTTTTCAAAGGGGCGTAACTCGCACAATCCGCCAGTATTTCAATATGACGGTGAAATCATCGAGACTGTAAATCAATTTAATTATTTAGGTATTGTATTTTCTCGAACCTGCACATTTGCAGCAGCCTTGAATCGCAATGTAAAGAAAGCAGCTATAGCCATGTATGATGTTTTGAAAAAAGGAAGGATCAGTTGTATACACGATTTATTTGAAAAAATAAATGTGCCAATTTATTATATGGATGTGAAATATGGGGATATTCTAATATTCAAATGATAGAAACTTAAAAGATTACATCTAAAATTCTGTAAAATGCTATCAAACGTCAAGAAATCTACGCCTAATTATATGATTTATGAAGAATTGGGAATTAAACCGCTTATTTATGCTATAAAATCAAGAATGGTAAACTACTGGACAAGAATTGTAACAAATGATGATTGTAAATAAAATCTATTTAAATATGTGGCCTTTCGTATGTGTCTGTGCGAGTTACCTCGCTTTTCATACATCGCCCTCCAAGCATGATTCAGTGGAAAATAGTCTTCAGTTCGACAGTGAAAGTATGAATAGTTTACAGAAAGAACAAAAGGAAATCAAAATGCGAAATAACGAAGAAATCACTGAGCTGAGAAATGCCGTTAAATCCCTGCAGGCAGATCACACTCAGTCGACCGAGGACATTATTGTCAATGCGGAACAATCTGATGTTTTATAACATACCCGAAGAAGAAGAAGAAAACTATATGGAGAAAATTGGGCATTTCATGAAGGAAAACATGAAAATTGAAGGGGCCAAAATTTCTATCAAGATTGAAAGGGCACATAGAGTCGGTAGGCGCCGCAGGGGGAAGCCACCGTTAAATAGTGGCTAAATACCATTACTATGTAGACAGAGATAAGGTACCGTAGCGCGTCAAAAACTTAGAGGACAGTAACTTCGGGGTGGGACAACAATTTCCGAAAGAAGTCCAGGAAAGACTCAAAATTCTTATTGACGTCATGAAGCGGGAGAGAGCTCGCGGATACCGGTGCTCATTATCTGTGGACAAACTCTTTGTCAATAACTCGCTGCATACTGGACCGGAAGTTACGTGACTACGGAAGCGTCCTAATGCTATTCTGATTTTTTTATCTCCTAATTAGGACTTAGCTATCACCTAATTAGGACTAAGCAATCACCTAATTAGGAGATACTATCTCCTAAGTAGGAGATACTATCATCTAATTAGGACTTAGCTATCACCTAATTAGGACATACTATCGCCTAATTAGGAGATACTATCACCTAATTAGGACATACTATCACCTAATTAGGACTTAGCTATCACCTAATTAGGACTTAGCCATCACCTAATTAGGACTTAGCTATCACCTAATTAGGAGTTACTATCACCTAATTAGGACTTAGCTATCACCTAATTAGGACGTACTATCACCTAATTAGGAGATATTATCACCTAATTAGGACTTAGCTATCACCTAATTAGGACTTAGCTATCACCTAATTAGGACTTAGCTATCACCTAATTAGGAGATGCTATCTCCTAATTTGGAGATACTATCTCCTAATTAGGACTTAGCTATCACCTAATTAGGACTTAGCTATCACCTAATTAGGAGTTATATCACTCTAACTCGTATATCCTATTAAAGTTTACACTATATAGTAAATAATTTGGAAAACTGACAGACGAACAGAGTGGAAACCTAGAATAACATTACACACAATAAATTGTTTGGCATTTTGGTGTTACATATTCATCATGTTTATTATGTTAACGAAGACAAGTAAGAAAGTCTGGAAATCAGACAGACAGACACAGACAGACAAGCAGACGGTGTGGAAACCTATAATAATTAATATCTATTATGATAGATTTCAGATTGTACCTATTTTAAGGTTCCTTTTTAAAAAAGGGCTGTAATTCGTGACGTCTTACAATTAGCTGAAAGGGGGGGGGGGGGGTTCGGTCAGATAATATTCATTTTCATCGCAGAGGCCGGCGGATTAATAATCATTTTCAGCTTCATTTAATCATGACAAGCCAAAAAAGAATTAGATAGAATAAAGAAAGAACAATTTCAAGATATTATTTTCATATACATGTAAATTTACACGTTGAGACTTTCTGAGCAGTGCAATTTGTATACATATGACATGTACATGTAACCGCATACTATGTATTCTAAATTGAGTTTTTCTCAGCATATGAGGAAGTTTATGTTAAGTCATCACAAGCATCACGTTCTCTTCAGAAACTCTACTGATATAACTCATATTTCATTATTATCCTTATCCTCACTTCATTATTATGTATGTATATATATATGGAAAAAAATACTGCTGTTAGAATTTGCATCATAATTCCAAAGTTTTGTATAAATGCGTTACATTTTAACTTGAAAACGTGTGTCACCCAAACCATATCGGTTTCGACAGCAACATTTCGCCTTTACACTATCGCCTTTACATTTTTGCCTTTACATTTTTGTCCTTACTTTAATTCTACTCCTTTTTGTAATCATTTCATTACTTATTTATTCCTTTTTCACATTGACTAGTTATAGCGACTGACTTAGTTATTGCCAAATTTAATACGGGAAATGAATTTAAATAAGCGATACGCTTTTTTTCAGATCCCTACATTGTTTGTAGTTCTGTAATTATATGTAACTTGCATATGGAATGAATAAATATGTTTAAACTAATTACAAAAACAAATATTGCGTAACATGGGCGGATCCAGGATTTTTTTCAGGGGGGGGGGGTTCTAAAGTACGAATTTTTTGAAGAGCAAAAAAAAAGAGAAAAACATGAATTCTTTCATTTTTAGTTCTGTTTATCATAAAAAAAGGTAAACGGAGTGCAATGGCGACCAAAAAGCTTAAAATCTCGAATTTTCACATCATAGTACTTGATTATTGATGGTTAGCGATAGCGAGGCAGCGATTTTTTTTAGAGAATTAGAATAAAATCCACTATTTGTTTCTTTTTCGGTTTCTTTTCGTTTTCTAAGTGCCCTTGTTTATTGACCTAGGTGTAATGTATATGTGTTGTATATAGGAAAGCGCAGCATCATTTGAAAATAATGTACATGTATGTAATACTAGTAAACTCTGGCGAACAGTATCCATTTTTTTTAAAGTTCTTTCATAATGTTGATAAATTTATGACGAGAGTTCCATGGCATTCTAAATTTTACGTGATTACCTAACTGTACCTTTGGATAAGGGTACATTTTACTTTCCGAACACGTGATGAGAAGCGATCAGACCAAACTCTTGTTTAAGCTCGAAGTGCGCAATTTCTTGTATCCCTTTATCAATAGTGAGGAGAATCTTGTTATATGAAGTTATCTACAATTAACTTTACTACCCATTAACTTATCAAACCCATTAACTCATCAAACTCATTAACTTATCAGATCCATTAACTTTATTACCCATTAACTTATCAAACCCATTAACTTATCAAACCCATTAACTTATCAAACCCATTAACTTATCAAACCCATTATCTTATCAAACCCATTATCTTTATTACCCATTAACTTATCAAAACCATTATCTTATCAAACCCATTATCTTTATTACCCATTAACTTATCAAACCCATTATCTTTATTACCCATTAACTTATCAAACCCATTAACTTTACTACCCATTAACTTATCAAACCCATTAACATTACTACCCATTAACTTATCAAATCCATTAACTTTACTACCCATTAACTTATCAAACCCATTAACTTATCAATCCCATTAACTTATCAAACTCATTAACTTATCAAACCCATTAACTTTACTACCCATTTACTTATCAAACCCATTAACTTTACTACCCATTAACTTATCAAACCCATAAACTTTGCTACCCATTAACTTATCGAATCCATTAACTTATCAAACCCATTAACTTATCAAACCCATTAACTTATCAAACCCATTAACATATCAGATCCATTACCTTATCAAACCCGTTAACTTTCCTACACATTAACTTATTAAACCCATTAACTTTACTACCCATTAACTTATCAAACCCATTAACTTTACTACCCATTAACTTATCAAACCCATTAACTTATCAAACCCATTAACTTATCAAACCCATTAACTTTACTACCAATTAACTTATCAAACCCATTAACTTATCAAACCCATTAACTTATCAAACCCATTAACTTATCAAACCCATTAACTTATCAAACCCATTAACTTATCAGATCCATTAACTTATTAAACCCATTAACTTTACTACCCATTAACTTATCAAACCCATTAACTTTACTACCCATTAACTTATCAAACCCATTAACTTATCAAACCCATTAACTTATCAAACCCATTAACTTATCAGATCCATTAACTTATCAAACCCATTAACTTTACTACCTATTAACTTATCAAACCCATTAACTTTACTACCCATTAACTTATCAAACACATTAACTTTACTACCCATTAACTTATCAAACCCATTAACTTATCAAACCCATTAACTTTACTACCCATTAACTTATCAAACCCATTAACTTTACTACCCATTAACTTATCAAACCCATTAACTTATCAAACCCATTAACTTATCAAACCCATTAACTTATCAGATCCATTAACTTATCAGATCCATTAACTTATCAAACCCATTAACTTATCAAACCCATTAACTTTACTACCCATTAACTTACCAAACCCATTAACTTTACTACCCATTAACTTATCAAACCCATTAACTTATTAAACCCATTAACTTTACTACCCATTAACTTATCAGACCCATTAACTTATCAAACCCATTAACTTATCAAACCCATTAACTTTACTACCCATTAACTTATCAAACCCATTATTTTTACTACCCATTAACTTATCAAACCCATTAACTTTACTACCCATTAACTTATGAAACCCATTAACTTATCAAACCCATTAACTTATCAAACCCATTAACTTTACTACCCATTAACTTATCAAACCCATTAACTTATCAAACCCATTAACTTATCAGATCCATTAATTTATTAAAGAGTTATCTGCCGTGAACCAAGGTGGCGGCGAATTTTCTGCTCTGCTATAAAAACTGTGTTTTGACAGCTATTTTGAAGCATTCAGCATAAAACCAAAGTGTAAGTGACACATCAAACTTTTATCACGACAACAAACCTGTCGTATGCTGTGGCTGCAAGCCCAGATATTCAAATCAACGTTACGGTAAAACCCTTGTTTATCAAGGAAACTGATTTCTTTGTTCGAAAACCAACACAAGACCAATGGATCACTCATGTAGAACTTTATAAAACTATATCACACTACATCCCTGCAGCCCATATAGCTGGTCTTCAGCGAGTCAGGGGGCTATGGAGAATATATCTTGACGATCCAAATTCGAGAGAGGAATTGCTTACAAGTGACTTCTCCTTGCGTGGCAAAAGTCTAACAGTATATGGCAACCAGCTTTCGTATGACACCATCAGAATCAGGGTAAAAACATACCACTGTCCGCAGACGATGCTCAGATATACAGGGCTTTAGAACAAAGAAACTGTAATATAAAGTCTCTCTTCAGAGAAAAACTCAGAGTGGATGGAAGACTCACCAACTGTGAGACTGGCGACCGGATCGCCATCACGGAGCCTGTTAACATCCCACTCCCAACTTCTCTTGCAATAGGCAGATACACTGCTGTAATACACCACAAAGGTCAAGTTAGAACATACCTTGAATGTAGCAAATGTCTCCTTAAAGGACATACCGCTAAGTTTTGAACCAACGAGATAGTGTGTAAGCATTGCTTTGAAGAAGGACACATGATGGCAGACTGTCCTCACTACCATGAAGCACCCCCAGATACCCAATCTGACACCGAAGAAGGTAACAGTGACATAGAGCCAAGTCAGTCAGATGCAGAATTGCCAGAAGACTCTGAAGAGTCCGCAACAACAACACCAACAACAGAGAACCTGTTATCTGTTGATAATTCTGGACAATCAAGTGATGCATCCAATAAAAAGACCCAAGCTACAGCTTCGCTCACTAACAACTGCCCACCTGAGAGTGCTACATCGCAATCAAACAAACAAAATAAAAAATCGAAAAAGGACAAACAGGTCACAGGCACCATGGACAAATATGTTACAACCACACCCAGCAGAAAAAGTAGTAACCTTCAACCAGACACCCGCTCTCCAATTTCTCCACTTGATGAAAAGGGGGCCAGAAGACAGACAAAAAAACAGAAAGACGGTTAAATATCTTCTCTTCTAATAAAGAACTCAAAAGTGTATTATTTTCAAAATGTATTACAAGGAAAGTCATATATCCAAAATAATATTGTATAATATTGTACTTTAATATATATATAAACTAACAAAATCACAATATATCAATGATGCAAAAAACATTGCATGTTATTAGTCTTAACTCTCAAGGCTTGAGAGATAAGATGAAAAGAAATAGGTTATTTCAATGGATAAAACATCAAAAAGCAAACTTAATTTACATACAAGAAACTCATTTCACCTTATTTAAACACTGAATGGAAAGGAAAAAGTATCCATAGCTTTGGAAGCTCTCAAAGTAGAGGAGTAAGCATCCTAATACACAAAAACTTAAATGCTGAAATAATAGATCAAATATGTGATCCTGATGGCAGATATATTATTGCAAACATAAAAATAAATGATACAATATACGCAGTTAATAATATTTATGCTCCAAACGAGCTGCATGCAAGAAATACTTTCTTTAAGAAAACAAAAGATCTGATAGAAAATAGAAGCCAAGGTTACAAAATAGCTGGTGGTGATTGGAATGACATCATAAATACCAATGACAGGAAAAAACATAAAAGTAATAGAATAAAAACTAACACTAATTCAAAAATCCTAAAAAAAACACTTAAACCTTATAGAACCATGGAAATATAAAAATGAAAATATTGTGCAATATACATGGAAAAGGAAAAATAATGACAATGAGGCAAGTCGAATTGACTTCTTTCTAATAGATAAAGAACTAACACAGAAAATAATTAAAAGTGACATTAGACCTGCACAAATAAAATCTACTGACCATATGGCCGTCTCATTAAAAATAGATATAGAAACATTGAGCAGAGGTCCAGGATATTGGAAAATGAACAATGACCTTCTTAAAAATACCAATTATAAGAAAACAATTGATATGATACTAGATAAATATATTAAAAGAATAGAAACAACAAACAATAATCATATGATAACATGGGAATTATGTAAAAAAGAAATTAAAGAGACATCTATACAATATGGAAAAAACTTTGCCAAAACACGGAAAAACTCTATAAACATTTTAGAAGATAAACTCACCAATGAACTAAAAAAAGATGATAATAATGATGAGATCAATAAGATAAAACAAGATCTTGAAAATCAATATGCAGTACTGGCTAGAGGAGCACAAATCAGGTCAAGAATTAAATG
Organism: Pinctada imbricata; assembly: GCA_033119305.1. Lineage (NCBI taxonomy): Eukaryota > Metazoa > Mollusca > Bivalvia > Pterioida > Pteriidae > Pinctada > Pinctada imbricata. The sequence goes on along the minus strand of VSWD01000006.1, from coordinate 48,055,706 downwards.
GATTGAAGATGGTGAAAAGAATACTAAATATTTTTTAACTTTAGAACAAAGTAGACAAATGCAAAAATCAGTTACCAAATTATATGACGAAAATAAAAATATAATCACCAATCAAGACCAAATTCTAAATAGACAAAAAGATTTCTACAAAAATCTATATACCACAAAAAACCCTAGTAAACAAAAAATTGAAACATTTATTCATCAAACAAAGGTAAGCAAATTAAATGACATAGACAGCAATAAACTAGAGGGACCAATTTCAGAAAAAGAATGTTCAAATGCTATAATGAATATGAAACTAAACAAGGCACCAGGATTAGATGGATTAACAGTTGAGTTTTACAGAGAATTCCATGATAAAATTATTAAAATTCTTACAAAATCACTTAATGAAGGATATGATAAAGGAAGCTTATCAACAACTCAAAGAACAGGAATATTATCATTAATGCAGAAAAAAGGGGACCTTTTAGACTTAGCTAACTGGCGACCTATAACTTTATTAAATACAGATTATAAAATTGCTGCACATTGTCTTGCATCTCGAATTAAACCCATTCTTCCAAAAATAATAAGCACAGATCAAAATGGATTTATAAAAGGTAGAAATATTAGCTATAACATACGATTAATACAAGACATAATTGACTATGCTGAAAAATTCAAAATTGAGGGTTCAATTTTATTTTTAGACTTCACCAAGGCATTTGACACAGTTGAATGGCAATATATGTTGACAACATTAGAACATTTTGGTTTTAAAACCTCTTTCCTACATTGGGTCAAAACACTGTATAAAAACATAACATGTAAAGTTAAAAACAATGGATGGATATCAGAATCATTTAAACTATCAAGGGGAATAAGACAAGGTTGCCCTCTATCTTCTCTATTATTTGTACTTACAGTCGAAACGATGGCTGCTAGAATAAGGCAAGAAAAAGATATTAGAGGTATAAAAATTCATCTACGACAAAACACAGAATTCAAAATCTCACAACTAGCAGACGATACAACACTATTTCTAAGAAGCAAAACTGACATCACAAAATCTCTTAACATAATAGAAATATTTGGCACTTTATCTGGTCTAAAATTAAACAGAAACAAAAGTAAAGGTATTGAATTAGGGGATAAAAGCTCAATTGAACACAATTTTGAAGGAATAGATTGGCAGGAGAGTATGATAAAAGCCTTAGGCATATACTTTGATAGGGATACAGAAAAAGCATTAAAACTGAATTGGGATAAGAGGATCGAAAAGATAGAAAAAATAATAACATCCTGGAAATCTAGGAAATTAACTATTCTTGGGAGAGTTCAAATTGTTAATTCATTGTTAATACCCCAATTAACTTATTATATAACAGTACTACCAATACATAAATCTATTATAAAAAATATTGATCATATTATATACAAATTCATTTGGAACTCAAAAAGGGAAAAAGTTAAAAGAAATACCCTTATAAGGGACTATAAAAAAGGAGGACTAAAAGTAACTGACATAACATCACATGTGAAAACAATTCTAAGTAGCTGGGTCCAAAAATTGGAAGACAAAACTATCATAGGCAATTGGAAAATCATTCCAAATGAACTATTTAAAAAATATGGTGAAGACTACCTTATTTTTAAGATGAACATGGACAGCATTAAAAATATGACTGACAGACTAGACAACTTAACTCAGTTTTACAAAAACATAGTAACTGCATGGATTGATATAGGGGGAAGTCAGACAAATGAACCTAACTCAATTACAGACATAGCCTCACAAGTAATATGGGGAAACAAATATATTAAAGACAAAGGTAAATTCATGTGTTTCAATAACTGGATAAAGAGCAATCTAATACGGATACAAGATATTTTAGATGAAGAAGGAGAAATAAATGAATCATACATTTTCAATAAACTAAAACAAAAAGATAATTGGCTAATAGAGTTATTCATGATAAAAAAATGCATACCGTATGGAATGGAAGGAAAAATTAAAAAAAACTCAAACATACAAAGATATCAATTCAATTTGAAAATAAATATAATGCTTTCAGATGGAAGCAAAATAGCACTCAAAGAGAGAAAAAACAAAATAATCTATAATGATCAAATAAACAAAAAAACAATTCAGCCACTATATAATGAATATTGGATAAATAATTACCAACTTCAAACAACAGAGATCAAAAGCTGCTTATACTTCATATACAATGAAATATATGACAATAAAATCAAAGTCTTTCGCTGGAAATTACTTAATAAGATATTACCTAATAAAGTTCTATTACATAAATGGAAAATATCAACAGACCCACTATGCAACTACTGCAATGAAATAGAAGATGAATATCATTATTTTATCACATGTAAATTCTTTAGTCAATTCAGGAATCAAATAAAAAATATTTTAGCCCAAATTGGATTTGAAAATGAAATGTTCACTTTAAAAGATATAATTATAGGCTACAAAATTACACAAGAAGAATATTATAATATCAATCACATAATAACATGTGCAGCATATACTATCTACAGAGCATATCACATGAGTAAAACTAAAATTGAATCTGTAAACACTATTTGGTTGTTTAAAGACACCATTGCAACTCTCCTGGCTGTTAAAATCCATAGAAATTCACAAGTTCCACAAATCCTTCAGAGACTATGCAATTTACTTGGAATAAATCAAGAAAAATCCCAACACATGACTCCATATATCACCATCTCGTAATTGAAGAATTGGTATCCACACACATTGAATCCAGTTGATCATCAAATGAAAATAAAATAAATTCATTTATTAGCACTTCACATATTTCAATCTTACTTTCCTTTCTATCTCATTATGTTCAAATTCAAAAGTTGATTAAGTATCAAAAACAAATAACATATTTTAAAAGATAAAGAATAAATGAATGAATGAATAAAAATAAATTAATCATTTAATAATTTTAAAACATGCTAATTAATAGTTAATGCTACTTAACTTAAACTGTAACACCATATAGGACTCTACTGCACATTACAATCCACAGCATACAGCACTTTGTCATGTCACCCTACAAAAAAAAATAAACATTCAACAATGTAAACATAGCAAACTAGGTAAAGAATGGAAATACCCTTGCACTATTTTTAAACATCATTGACATATGACCTTGAACTCGCAACTCCGTTGTAAAATTTACCTGTATAATCTTATCGCGTATATCGATCGATAAAACAGAACTTATCACAATAATAATTCAAGCCTAGCACGAAGTAAAAATCACTGGAGCATATCAATAAACCGTCACATACTCACCTGTATATGATATAAGCCCATACACGTATACATATAGTAAATTTGCATATAAAAGGAAAAGAATTAATTAAAACATAATTCATTTTATTCTAAGCGATATTAACTTTACTTACACCTGTCAGCCTTGCCAGGTACCATCCCCATTTCTTTTATTTTCACCATTTTAAAGCCCCGATATTCCTCTGCGCTACGTGGCAATACACCTTATTTCGTAGTTACTAAAACCGATACCGTAAACACATTTTCCGATTATGATACGTCTTTTTTTCTTCTCTGCAATAAAACTTATATTTATTTACACTGAAACAATATTCTAATGTTTCAATCCTCACTATAATAATAAACTTGCATTTTCTCTTTAAAGATATTTTTTTGCTTTACTTCAGCACTGTATTTTGCTACATTATATATAGAAATTATATTACTCTTAATGAAATATATATGTATAACTCGATCATACTTGATATTTCACACCATGCTACCATCAATATAATCTTGCGTACTATCATATATTATATATATAGTTTGCCCTCTGGCCCGGAAGGCAGCTAATTTGTTAAATGGGCATTATACTTATTTGAATAAAAAAAAAAACTTATAAAACCCATTAACTTATCAAACCCATTAACTTTACTACCCATAAACTTATCAAACCATTAATTTATCAAACCCATTAACTTATCGAACCCATTAATTTTACTACCCATTAACTTATCAATCCCATTAATTTATCAAACCCATTAACTTATCAAACCCATTAACTTATCAGATCCATTAACTTATCAAACCCATAAACTTATCAAACCCATTAACTTTACTACCCATTAACTTATCAAACCATTAATTTATCAAACCCATTAACTTATGAAACCCATTAACTTAACTACCCATTAACTTATCAAACCCATTAACTTATCAAACCCATTAACTTATCAAACCCATTAACTTTACTACCCATTAACTTATCAAACCAATTAACTTTACTACCCCTTAACTTATCAAACCCATTAACTTATCAAACCCATTAACTTATCAAACCCATTAACTTATCAAACCCTTTAACTTATCAAACCCATTAAATTATCAAACCCATTAACTTTACTACCCATTAACTTATCAGATCCATTAACTTATCAAACCCATTAACTTATCAAACCCATTAACTTTACTACCCATTAACTTATCAAACCCATTAACTTATCAAACCCATTAACTTATCAGATCCATTAAATTATCAAACCCATTAACTTTACTACCCATTAACTTATCAGATCCATTAACTTATCAAACCCATTAACTTTACTACCCATTAACTTATCAAACCAATTAACTTATCAAACCCATTAACTTATCAAACCCATTAAATTATCAAACCCATTAACTTTTCTACCTATTAACTTATCAGATCCATTAACTTATCAGATCCATTAACTTATCAAACCCATTAACTTATCAAACCCATTAAATTATCAAACCCATTAACTTACTACCCATTAACTTATCAGATCCATTAACATATCAAACCCATTAACTTTACTACCCATTAAATTATCAAACCCATTAACTTATCAAACCCATTTACTTATCAAACCCATTAACTTTACTACCCATTAACTTATCAGATCCATTAACTTATCAGATCCATTAACTTATCAAACCCATTAACTTATCAAACCCATTAACTTATCAGATCCATTAACTTATTAAACCCATTAACTTTACTACCCATTAACTTATCAAACCCATTAACTTTACTACCCATTAACTTATCAAACCCATTAACTTATCAAACCCATTAACTTATCAAACCCATTAAATTATCAAACCCATTAAATTATCAAACCCATTAACTTTACTACCCATTAACTTATCAGATCCATTAACTTATCAGATCCATTAACTTATCAAACCCATTAACTTATCAAACCCATTAACTTATCAAACCCATTAACTTATCAAACCCATTAACTTATCAAACCCATTAAATTATCAAACCCATTAAATTATCAAACCCATTAACTTTACTAGCCATTAACTTATCAGATCCATTAACTTATCAGATCCATTAACTTATCAAACCCATTAACTTATCAAACCCATTAACTTATCAAACCCATTAACTTATCAAACCCATTAACTTATCAAACCCATTAACTTATCAAACCCTTAAATTATCAAACCATTAACTTATCAAACCCATTAAATTATCAAACCCATTAACTTTACTAACCCATTAACTTATCAGATCCATTAACTTATCAGATCCATTAACTTATCAAACCCATTAACTTATCAAACCCATTAACTTATCAAACCCATTAACTTATCAAACCCATTAACTTATCAAACCCATTAAATTATCAAACCCATTAACTTATCAAACCCATTAAATTATCAAACCCATTAACTTTACTACCCATTAACTTATCAGATCCATTAACTTTTCAGATCCATTAACTTATCAAACCCATTAACTTATCAAACCCATTAACTTATCAGATCCATTAACTTATCAGATCCATTAACTTATTAAACCCATTAACTTATCAAACCCATTAAATTATCAAACCCATTAACTTATCAGATCCATTAACTTATCAAACCCATTAACTTATCAAACCCATTAACTTTACTACCCATTAACTTTACTACCCATTAACTTATCAGATCCATTAACTTATCAAACCCATTAAATTATCAAACCCATTAACTTTAGTACCCATTAACTTATCAGATCCATTAAATTATCAAACCCATTAACTTATCAGATCCATTAACTTATCAAACCCATTAACTTATCAAACCCATTAACTTTACTACCCATTAACTTTACTACCCATTAACTTATCAGATCCATTAACTTATCAAACCCATTAAATTATCAAACCCATTAACTTTAGTACCCATTAACTTATCAGATCCATTAACTTATCAAACCCATTAACTTATCAAACCCATTAACTTTACCACCCATTAACTTATCAAACCCATTAACTTATCAGATCCATTAACTTTACTACCCATTAGCTTATCAAACCCATTAACTTATCAAACCCATTAACTTATCAAACCCATTAACTTTACAACCCATTAACTTATCAGATCCATTAACTTATCAAACCCATTAACTTATCAAACCCATTAACTAATCAAACCCATTAAATTATCAGATCCATTAACTTATCAAACCCATTAACTTATCAAACCCATTAACTAATCAAACCCATTAACTTTTCTACCCATTGACTTATCAAACCCATTAACTTATCAAACCCATTGACTTATCAGATCCATTAACTTATCAAACCCATTAATTTATCAGATCCATTAACTTTACTACCCATTAGCTTATCAAACCCATTAACTTATCAAACCCATTAACTTATCAAACCCATTAACTTATCAAACCCATTAACTTATCAAACCCATTAACTTTACTACCCATTAACTTTACTATCCATTAACTTTACATAGTTGTACATGAATAGACCCTTTCACTAATTTATGCAGACATGCGCAGAAACGTCACTGAGTGGATACCGCGTCATATGGTTCGCGTCATAGCACATGTGGATAACATTAACACAACGTCTAAGACATGTTATTTGAGTCATTGGTGGATTTTTATTGTTTTGAAACATTTATAAATGGTTTTATAATTCTCAGAGAGAAAATATCCGACTCCAAAGCTTTTTCAACAATTAGAAAACATGCCTAGATACATCATTTGTTTACATTATCAACCGGCGCTCCTACACAAAGATTAGATTATTCTAGGACGAACAAATGGTAATATTGTCTAATATTCATAATAAAGTGTTTTTAGACTGAAAAGTCAACTTAAAAAATATATATATATAAAATAACAAGATACAAGATATGGAGTCGTTTTCTAATCTAGATGTTTGATTTATTTTGGCTCCCTTATAGATGAAGGTGACACCCTGCTCCATTTCAATGCTGTTTCCGTACATAATTGCGTATTTTTCCTCAGTCTGTTTGTCAATCGATTAATTAACTAATTAATTTATTTTCATGTTTTCAATTAATTTATTGTTTCATCCCATAGGCAGCTAGGCTACACATGTAGTTTCATTTCTCTGAGTAACCTCCCATGTATACGTCATTAGGTCTTAGGGGAGGGACCGAGTCATCTCCTAGAATTAAACCACATAAACTCCTACACCTAACTCAAATTGTGAGCTAATACATGCATAAATCACTCCGATGAAAAAAAATTCGATCTGACAGCACTGTAATTTTCCCCAAAAGTCGACACTGTAAGGAATTTCGATGTGGACGTCTATTTCTTAAAGAAGGGTTCTACCCAGAACTTTAGTTGTCCATGGGCATAGACACTTTCTATAGGGAATGACTTGCGAGACCCGAAGGGTCAAGTGGGAACAGAATAGAAATATGTTTACTTATCCCTCCCATTAAAGGGGGTTCGGGGGCTCTTCCGAGAAAATAAAAAAAATTAAGCAACTTGCTGACCTCTTGAACTTATTTGAGCTGAATTTAGATGGGTTAAAGCATGTGATACGATGTCAGCAGACGATGAGCTGTATATGAGATAAGAAAACTTGAGGTGTGAACATGAAATTCTCTAAATACTAAATACATCCACATACAGATATCGGAAGTTCTTTCCATTCGACTGCTCGCACTTTGTTCAGTAGCGATCATTGCATTGAGCTCAAATGAAACCTGAGAAAATTTTTGAAAATGCATTCAAATCGGTGGTTTCTGGAGTGTCTTTGAGCTAGTTCAGAACAGTAGTTTGCTTAAAATACAATTTCATACGTCCCCTCTCCGTCTTTTTGGCCGCTTCCTGGAGAGACACTCTCTCGTCCTTCTCAGTTTTTTTGCAAAAACGATGTGGACGTTTTGCGTACAAAGGTACGCCTAGGCTACCCCTGAATGCAAGGTGTTTCATAGGCTTTTTATAGACGTTCTGAACATTGGGGGTGATCGTCTTTTCTCTCTCTTTTTTTTGCAAAATCGTAAAATCAAGAAATGGTTATTGATTTCAGTGTATTTATCTATTTATTTATTTTGCTTATTTGATGGGACGGCACGCGCTTGCAATTGCTATTCAATGCTCATAATTATAATGTTAAATGTTACACTACAATGGTCATGTATATGAAACAAAAATACTAGTATAATCGGATATTGTCGCATATAGGGTATTAATAATGACATTCATACCCCGTTGCTTCCCAATTCCACACGTTAGATTTCAGAGATAAGTGAACCCTTCTCAATATTCCTGAATCCATGAATATATAACAAAATATTGAAGAAATAATCAAAATAAATCGTTGACATTGTTTGAAAAAATTAATATGTTCACTCTTCATTATCCCTCGGGGTTTCTTTTTTTGCCTGTCCATTTGTTTGTCTGGCTATGTGTCCGTTGAAAAAAACTATATAATATTGGGCATAAATTTTTAATGTGAAGTGACACGGCTTTCATATTTTACATGTGTATTCCTTATATCCAAGATATTTCAATTGATACAAAAATTATTTACCTCGTGACCTTGACCGTGACCTTTGACCTACTTTTGAGAAACTTTAACATGACCATAACTTTTTAATGGTAGGTGATAGATAGAGCTTTCATATTCCACATGTGTATTCCTTGTGAAAAGACCTTTCCATTGATACTAAAATTATTTACCTTGTGACCATGACTGTGGCCCTTGACCTACTTTTGATAAAACTTTAACATTGGTCAAAACTTAAGAATGGTAAGAGATAGAGCTGTCACATTTCACATATGTATTCCTTGATATAAATCCTTTTAATTGATAATATTTCTTACCTCGTGACATTGACATTTGACCTACTTTTGAAGCATTTTAAATCTTCCTCATCCGACCTAGTTTGTCCCACTTAACACAAAATGATGTTCATATTGACAAAGATGCCGACGGTGGCATTTTGTGTTTCAACAATTCATTCCAATCACATCGATTGCTGCATGTATGTCACTTTCATTGTATCAATATATTTCGCATAAATATTTATGCGATATGTATATCACTCTCATGCTGCAGCCCCATTGGCATTGAGAGCATCGTTGGGCGTGTTTCCCAATATTTACCGAAAATTGGCCAAAAGGAGTATATATGGTTTATATAGAAAAGTGGCCCCCTAAAATCGACTTCTCCAAATTTAAATTTAGTTGTCATTTTTTTTTTAGAATTAAATATCTATATTTTGAGAAATCTAGTTATAAAACAGCTCATTGCTTTCTACGACATTGTAAAAGTTGCATAAATATCATGAAAATCGGTGATTTTGTCAATTTTTCATGAAAAATAGCATAATGCTTGATTACTTTCTTTTAGATAACATCGAGCGGGATTGTGAAAAACTTTTTCCTTTTGCATGCACTCAGAGACGTACATAGGAAACAACATATCAAAATATAAAAATTGTTCAGAAGCCCGCTCGATACTAACTAATAGGAAGTTTGTCGAAAATTAGCCCCAAAATGACGTTTTTTTCCAGAAAATAGGCAAAATATACCATTTTTGAAGCCCAATTTCTAAGAAATTGAGAAAGTAAATTAAAATTTATGTATCATTTCATAAGTAGCCTACATTGTGGAATAAATATTGGTACAAATTCATTACTTTCATGAAAAGTTTAGATTTTGCTCTGAAAGGGGGCCGATTTACTATATAAACCATATAGAGAAACTCCTTTAGAGTTTGTGGTAAGAAATTGGTTCGATTCCCGCATCCCTTAATCTGCCACTATTTGAGGCAAAAAATTCTTACTTTCAGTATGTGCCAACTCAATTTTCCAACATTAAGCTCGATCTCTTTCCATCAAAAAATCTCTTGTTCCGTCAATTTGCATGAGTAGAGTAAACATACATTTTAATCGATATTGCAAAGCCCCAACGACTGGGTAAAGGAGGGGCGAGAGGGGGGTCCCGAGGCTGAAAGAAACAGAAGGGCCGGTGGGTGGGTATGGGAGGCAGAAGGTTCGGGGTCTCCCACGAGAACATTAAGATAAAAATTATGCGTGTTTGAACTTTATTTAGAAGGACCTATAGTCACATGATTCAGTGCCAGTAAACAATGTTGTATATAAATTAAGAATAGAAAAAAACCTTATTTTCTTTCAACAACTTCAAGTTTCCCTTGGGAAATTGGCGGACCAAGAAAATTAAGTTATGACGAGGGCGAGGAGGTCTAGTCATTTATTGGGGGGGGGGGGGGGGGGGGGAGTCCATGATTTTGAAGATAAAATACACTGATTTCGTTGTAAAAAAAGTTTCACAATCATCTTCTTTGGACACTTTCCCACTTCCAAAATCCGCTAATGCTACATAAAGCAACATGTTTTTAAAGCATCGAAAAAACTAGTTATCAACTTCGTATTCTGTATATTAATTGTTTTCCTTTTTCTTCTTGACTATAGGATTTTTTGGCCGGGAGGGGAGGGGGTAGGTAAATCGAAACTAGAGAAAGAAAGAGCAATAGCAAAATTGGTTATTGCATATTTTGGCTCTTGTAAAAAACAAAACGATCATTGATATTGCCCTCAAATTTATTGGGAGAAGCGTTAGAGCTGCTCTAATATGTGCAAAATTGCACTTAATCATTGCGATTTTGCACATATTTGAACAGCTCTTTATTGGTTAATTATTATATAGGGTATGTATCTTTAATTTTACGCTTAGACAACATTAGAATCACGATGTAAAAAAATCTATAAAATCATTGAAATGGCTCAGTCTTGATCATATGGCAACTCAATTCAAGACAAAAAATAAAATAAATAAATACAGATAAAGAAAAATTAAAGGGAAAAAATGAGAAAAAATATATCGGAAACGAATTGGGCTCCACAAACTGTGAAACACCAATCTTTTCAACATATATATTTGATGTCACATGATGCGCTTTTGGATTCTTGGTTTCTCCTGCGGTCTTTGTTTAGAACGACTCGATGCTATAAATAGCGGCCCGGGAATATTTGAAAACTTGACAAGGGAGTCTGAGCTCAAATTAAAATAAAGACATAGAAAAAGATACTAGGGAAAAGGATTTTGGCTTCATTCAGGACGTATTTTATTGTACATTGCTCACACCTACACTCAGTATCCACTCAGTGCGTTCAATGCGCATGCTCCGCAAGATGGCGCTTCGTTAGCGTGAAAGGGTCTATACTCTAATCAAACCCATTACATGCTGTATAAAAGTCGATCTTGCCGGCGAAAAAGAAAAGAATAGGCAAAAGAGGTGGGGGAGCGTTTCTATGAATGAATGTTAACATTTGATTTGCCTTAGATGAAATCATATTGATGTTATCTTGACATTGATTCATTTCATACTATTATTCTTAAATAATTTATACATTTTACTAGAAAAATCATTTTTCCAAGGAATTTTGCCTCGTTTGAATAAAAAAGTGAACTTTCTTGTTTGTTATCAATGTTGGGGGTTAGGGTCATACATAAAAAAGGTAATTTACCTTTAATAGGTCTAACCATAACAGAGAAATTTGGTAAAAATGGTGCAAAAATAAAAAACAGCCCTACCTTTGTTCTTCAAAATATACATTTTGACTAGAAAAATCCGTTTTTCGAGATATTATGCCTCGTTTTTTTTTTAAAAAAAATAAATTTTCCTGTTTTTAATCAATGTTTGGGGGTAGGGTCATACATGGAAAAGGTAATTTACCTTTTGTAGGTCAAACGATAACACAGAAAATTGGTAAAAATTGATGAAAAAATATTTTTGAACAGAAAAAGGTTTATTTTGTCCTTCGAAATATACGTTTTAGCAAGAAAAATGCGTTTTTCAAGATAAAATGTCTCGTTTTAGCAAGAAGTTAATTTTGCTGTTTGCAATCAATGGTTGGATTTATGTTCATACATTAAAAAGGTAATTTACCTTCTATAGGTTGAACCATAACAGAGAAAATTGGGAAACATTGATGCAAAAATATTTTTGACAGAAAAAGCTGATTTTTGTCCATCGAAATATTCATTTTACTAGAAAAATCCGTTTTACAAGGAATTATGCCATGTTTTTAAAAAAAGGCAATTTTCCTGTTTTCAATCACTGGTTGAGGATAGGAAGATACATGAAAAAGGTTTGCTTGCGCATGTGCGGGCAGGAAAGACGCGGAAAATTTAAGCTCTGAGAAAAAATGTAAAAATATGTGAAAAAGTGACATTTTGGGGCCTTTTGTGGACTGAGGAGTGAATCTTGTGCCTCTAGAATGATATAGGAAGCATTTCAGATGTTTTTACCTGTTTTTATGGTGGAATACACGGTATGAACTGATTGTTTACATATACGGTAAGAGATCACCAGAGCGTTACCTATTGTGTCGATGTGTATTGTTTACAAACTTATGAGCGAGCCAAATAGTAATGGTAGATGTTGATGTGTTTAACATTACAAAGCGTAAACTTTCTGATACGTCTTCTGCAGAATTAAGCCCGTCTACTTTGCAAGTTATAAAAAAGCAAAAAGAAGCGAGTATGGATTCTTCTAACCCAGCAAATATTTCACATGATCATCAGGATACGACCCAATCTCCTCAAATTGTACAACGTCCAGCTCCTGCATTTCCTCATTATTTACAAGGGTTCGATAATGATGTATCCAAATTAGTACATGCGGCCTTGCAAGGCGACGCCCCAGGTCAATACCCAAGAGGTAGTGCTCCCTACCAACCACCAACCACCCACCCAACCCAAGGTGTGACATTTACTATTCAACCACCTCCGTTTAGTACAGGTGATATGTCATTCATGTATCCACCCAGCCAGCAATCCACTCCGGCTTCCCATGCACCCCACCCCACCTCTACTGTACAAAACGCACAAGTACTTGCGCCCGGAATTCAGGACATTTCGGATAGTGCCCTTAATAAAATCGTCACTGCTGTTAAATCTGCGTTGGTACAGGAGCTTTATCACATTGTAGATCAGAGTGTAGCTCCTATTCGTGCGGCGTACAACAGATTGTACGAAGAAAACAAAAAACTGACTAAACGTATGGACGACCTAGAAATGTACAGCAGGCGGAATTGTGTCAGAGTGTTCGGAGTGTCAGAAGAGAAAGCAGATACTGACAAGGTAATCACCGATATTTGTGAGAAGTTGAAAGTTCCTCTCAATCCAACTGATCTGGCCGTCTCACATAGGGTGGGACCCTCTAAACCTGGTGTGCCACGCCCAATAATCGCGCGAATTAACAACTTCAACGCTAGACATGGGCTGCTACGTGAGAGCAGGAAACAAAAACTAAATAAAATGGAAGGCTACAAAGATGTATATGTAAATCAGGATCTAACTCGGGAGAGATCCAGGATAGCCAGCGAAGCCAGAAAGCTCGTCAAATCCGGTCGCGCGAAGTCCGTTTTCGTCTGGGATGGGAAAATCATAATAGTTGGACATAATGACAAAAAACATCCTGTCACCTCCCTGGACGAGTTAATTGACGCGTCCAAATCGCTGACTGTTTGAGAATATATATGTGCCTCCATCGCACGGTGCCCACAATCAGACACTCCATACTTATTGTAGCTATGACTTTGACTTAGGGTTGTTTCATGGTAGTTAAGCTTACATTGATATTTCTGACTATTCATTTATTTGATTTATTTTTTCCTCCTTTTCATATTTCTATTACGTAAATATCAATTAATATCCTAATTTTCACAAGCGTATATGTGTACAGTAATTGTACAAGCTGGATTAAATAAAAAAGAAGAAGTTGTTATTTTTGGTTCCTCCAACTATAAAAATTACAACAAAGAAAATAAGATTACCTATAGCTTGTTTCTACTGATACGTTGCAGTTAATGTTTATTCCAAAGAAATCGGAGATCTATAGTTTGTTTCAATAGTAGTATAATACTAGATTATAAGCAGTTATAGTTCATTTCAAACAAATAGAAATCTATTGTTTGTTTCAATTATCTTCAACTAGTGGTATATAATCTGTTCCACATTTCTACTTTATATAGAGAAAGCTTAAAGAATCCACCCGAGGCTACATAAGGTATCATCATGTCCTACTTTTTTTGCATGTTCATTCAAAAGATGTTCATTGCTTTGTACATATGTTATTTGTTCAGTTTATTTTCATTTTCATGTTCAAATTTTCATTTGATTTCAAGTTTGAAGACTTGTTTGTTTGCATACTTGTTGCATATAGTTTTTCGTTTAGTTTCGCATTTCGTTCTGCATTTAGCTTTGCGTTTAATTTGCATTTAGCTTTGCGTTTATTTCTGCATTTAGTTTTGCATTCAGTTCTGCATTTAGCTTTGCATTTAGTTTTGCATTTAGCTTTGTATTTAGTTTTGCATTTAGTTATTTTGTATGTTGCTCTACATTTAGCTTTACATCCAGATTTTGTTTTGCTTATAGCTTTTTGCTTGCTCATATATTCTCATCTCATCACATTTTTTACTTTTACAACTACGATCTATGTTATTACATGTTTATCATATTTTCAAAATTACATAGATACAACATGTGAATGGCGATCCCCTTTGTTTACATTTTGTTTTATTATCCTTGACTTTTTTGTAATAAGACATATGTCCTATAGAACTCCTATCCTGGCCCATTCCTTTGATATTAAAGACACATCTGTTACTTAATGGGTGTAGGTTTAGATGTTTATAGAGCCAGGATAGGAAATTTTAACAATAAGTCTCTTACTTTTAAAACATCTTTATATGTTGATATCTCGTATACTTTCATTGTTTTGAAATATGTTATCCTGATAAGCATGATATCTATTTTGTTTCTACTGTGCGGTGATATAGAAATAAACCCGCGACCAACAAATGATTCTGACATAGATTTCCTTCATATCTCTAATGCTGATTCAATTGATGATAGTACATTCTCTAAAGGAATAAAAACTTTTTTGTCTCTCATTCATTTAAATGTTCAAAGCATCAGAAATAAGATAGATATACTAAACGGAAATCTTTTTGACTTTGATATTCTTTGTTTTATCGAAAGCTGGTTGAACCCAAGTATAAATGATGATGAAATACACATGGATGGTTTTCAGCCTCCATTTAGACGTGATAGAGAAGGTAGAATAGGAGGAGGTGTAATAGTATATTGTAAGGAAAATTTAATAGTTAAAAGACTTCCAAATCTTGAACTTAATGACATAGAATGTGTGTGGCTTGAAATAAAAAATAAAAATGATAAATACTTAGTAGGAACCTTCTATAGACCACCAAATAGTGATGCTAGATATTGGGACTTAATTGATCAATCTATTGATAAAGCTCTTGATACTCAGATTCAAAATATAATTATCACCGGTGATTTTAATGAAAATCAATTGTCTTCTAATAACACCAAGATGAAACAAATCAATCTTAATTACGACTTGCATCAACTTGTAAATGATCCAACATCAATAAGTGAAAATAGCGAAACTCTAATAGATCTTTTAATCACAAATAATCCACAAAATGTAGTATATTTAAACGTCATGGAATCTTTCTTAGACTCTAACATTAGGTATCACAAACCAATAATAGCTTTTCTCAGATCTTTTAAACATAAAACGTCCATTCTTCGAAGAAAAATTTGGCTTTACGATCAAGGAAATTTTGAATTATACAGAGAAAAAATAAGATGTGTAGATTGGGATTCTTTATTAAATGAAGATCTTTCATTGGATGAAAACGCGAAAAATATAACGGATAAGATTTTAGACATAGCCTCAGAAACTATACCAAATAGAATTATTACAATCAGAGGTAACAACCTACCTTGGATGAATGCAGAAATTAGGAAATTAATGAGAAAAAGAGATAGAATTAGAAAAAAACTGAAATCTAATAATTGTGACAGAATTAAATCTCAATACAGAAATTATAGAAATAAAGTAATAGATGAACTCAGAAAAGCTAAAAGGAAACACTATGAACATTTGGAAAATAAAATAAATTCCAGTAAATTTGCCTCTAAAGATTGGTATAAATTAGTAAAAGAAGTAGCTAACTTATCAAATAAAACGACAAACATAGACGTACTGTATGACGTTAATGACGATAAAGTTGTAAGTGATGATAAAGAAAAAGCCGAATTATTTAATCACTTCTTTGCGTCTCAATCCAATATAAATGACACTAACAACGAGTTACCTGAAGACGATTTACTCACTGACTCTACATTAAATTCGATTCAAATTTCACCTGAAGATGTATTAGATGTACTAGTAAATTTAGATACCAATAAAGCTTCTGGAGCTGATAAGATAAATCCTCTACTTCTAAAAAAAGCCGCCAACGAATTGTCACTACCACTGTCCAAACTATTTAATATTTCTCTCATTAAAAAAGAATACCCATCACTATGGAAATTAGCTAATGTTATTCCAATATTCAAAAAGAATGATCCAAAAAAGGTAGAAAATTATCGTCCCGTATCTTTACTTAGTGTAATTAGCAAGGTTTTCGAGAGATGCATTTTTAAATTTTTGTACAACTATATTATTGATGATAATCTGATTACCGAGCACCAATCTGGGTTTAAAAGGGGTGATTCAACAATTAACCAATTACTATACTTAACGAACGAATTCTCTAAAGCTTTGGATAATGGTAAGGATATTAGGGTTGTATTTTTTGATATTAGCAAGGCGTTTGATAGGGTATGGCACAAGGGATTACTTTTCAAAATTAAACAGATGGGAATAGGTGGGGACTTTTTGGAATGGGTTGAAAGCTATTTAGAAAATAGGAAACAAAGAGTTTTATTAAACGGTCAAGAATCAACTTTATTATCTATTAATGCAGGCGTCCCTCAAGGATCTATTCTCGGACCTATATTTTTTATCATATACATAAATGACATTGTTACAGAAATAGGTTGTTGTATTAAGTTATTCGCCGATGATACGTCCATTTACATAATAATTGAGGATCCTTATTTGGGAGCAAATATTCTTAATGAAAATCTTCTAAAAGTACACCAATGGTCATGTAAATGGTTAGTTAAATTCAATCCCCTTAAAACTGAAAGTCTACTTATCTCCAGGAAAAATTTACGCGTAAACCACCCAACTTTGTACTTCGATAATGTTCCAATAAAGGAAGTAAGTTCCCATAAACATTTAGGTTTGATAATAAATAATTCATGTCACTGGGGTGAACACATAGATTACATCGTTAACAAAGCATATTCTAAATTAAATATTCTAAGAAAACTTAAATTCGAAATTAATAGAAAGACACTCCAAACTATCTATTTTCAGTTTATCCGACCTGTTCTAGAATATGCAGATACAATTTTTGACAACTGTCCAGAGTATTGCAAACAAAAATTAGAAAATATAAATGTAGAAGCCGCCAGGATAGTTACTGGCGCAACAAAACTAGTCAGTATTAATAATCTTTTTATTGAATGTGGATGGGAAAGATTAGAAAAACGTCGTGAAAATCATAAATTGACCCAATTCTATAAAATGAAAAATGAAATAACTCCTAACTATTTATACACATTAATTCCGTCACAACATAGTGATATACATAATTATAATACAAGACATGCAAATAATATGCAACAAATTAATTGCAGAACAGCTTACCACTTCAATAGCTTTATTCCGTCTACTGTAAGATTATGGAATTCACTTTCTGACGAAATTAAAGAATCAAATACTATCCATTCCTTTAAAAAGGCACTCATTAAAACATCCACACTTGATATTCCTGAATACTACAATGTAGGTAACCGTAAAGGTCAAATTTATCATGCTAGACTTCGAATGAATTGCTCTTCACTTAAACACCATCTCTTCACAAAAAATATCGAGAATGATCCATACTGTGCTTGTGGAGAAATTGAAAATACGAAACATTTCATGTTAGATTGCCCTCTTTTCATCCGCGAACGAAACCGAATGGTTCAAAATTTAGGTCACATGTATGATCTTGAAACTTTACTTTTGGCGATAAAGATCAATCTTTCGAATTTAATACAAATATTTTTCTTAATGTACAAAATTTCATTTTGAATACTAAAAGATTCTAAGATTGCAATTACCCCCAAATTAGATATACCCATGATTTTTTCCCGATATAAAGGTTCTTTGATATTACTTTTATGTATCATTCAACGTATAATATATATCTTATGGTTGCATAAAGAAGTCGACTTTTCACTTGATGATGTTATTCAAAATTATCTTGCGTAATATTTCACACAATTCATTATTTACTATGGTGTACAGACCTATACTTACTTAGTCTAGTATAATTACGAAAGTATTAGTATATGGATATTAAAAGTTAAATGATCGCCTACATCACAGTACACTGTATTTTATATAGAGTTCATTCATTCATTCATTCATTCATTCATTCATTCATTCATTCATTCATTCATTCATTCATTCATTCATTCATTCATTCATTATTAGATTTGCTTCATGATTTTCTCATTTGCATTGCAGAACTCATATGACTAATAACATATTTCATTTCTATAATTTGTAGTGATAATATTTCTTTCTGCTCTAAATTTTGAATTACATTACCGGGAGAGGAATTTAAATAAGCTAATACAGCTTCCTTTCCGATCCTATATTGTATCATTCTTTGTATTTGTATTGTATACTATATATGTTTGAAATAAAATATGTTTAAACTAAAAAGGTAATTTATGTATTATAGGTCTAACTATAAGAGAGAAGTTTTTTAAAAATTCCTGCAAAAATATCATTTGATAAAGAGCTCAATTTTGTCTTTAAAAAGATACATTAAAAGTAGAAAATTCCATTTTTCAATAAATTATGCCTCGTTTTAGATAAAAGTGAATTTTCCTGTTTGCACTCAGTGCTGGGGATTAGAGTCATACATTAAAAAGGTTATTTAACTTTTATTTGTCGAACCATAACTCAGAAAACTGGTAAAAATTGATGCAAAAATTTTTTTTGAACAGAAAAAGATCAATTTTGTTTTTCGAAATATACATTTTACTAGAAAAATCATTTTTCAAAGGAATTTTGCCTCGTTTGAATAAAAAAGTGAATTTTCTTGTTTGTAATTAATGTTGGGGGTTAGGGTCATACATGTACATAAAAAAAGTAAATTACCTTTAATAGGTCTGACCATAACAGAGAAATTTGGTAAAAATTGGTGCAAAAATTTAAAAGAAACCCCTTATTTTGTCCTTCAAAATAAACATTTTAACTAGAAAGATCCGTTTTTCGAGGAATTATGCCTCGTGTTTTAAAAAAGTAGATTTTCCTATTTTCAATCAATGTTTGGAGTAAGGGTCATACATGAAAAAGGTACAAATTGATGAAAAAAATTAAAAATTCTACAGAAAAAGTTCAATTTTGTCCTTCGAGGAAAACATTTTACAATATAACAAGAAAAATCCATTTTTCAAGTAAAAATGTCTCGTTTTAGCAAAAGGTTAATTTTGCTGTTTGCAATCAATGTTTGGGGATAGGGAGATACATGAAAAAGGTAATTTACGTATCATAGTACGTATCATGAACAGAAAAAGCTCAATTTTGTCCTTCGAAATATACATTTTACCAAGAAAAATCCGTTTTCAACATAAAATGTCTCGTTTTAGCAAAACGTTAACTTAGCTGTTTGAAATCAATGGTGAGAATTAGGCTCATGCACTCAAAGATTATTTACCTTTTATACATAGAACCATAACAGAGAAAATTTGTAATAATTTTTTTTATATTTTATTTTTTTTCCCTTACACTATATCAGTCACAAATATATATCTAATATCTAAGTATGTAGATATAATGTAGTTTTTTTTTATTTTATGATAGAATAGAGTGGAGAGAAAGAGAGAGGAGATGTGGGGAGGGGAGTACATTCACTCACATTTACACATACATGCACACATAGCATATTAGATGTAACATGGTTACTTCAAACAGTTAATATAAATTTCTTAATAAAGAATATAATTATATTGTAGTTCTAGTGGTTAAAAATATTTTTCCATGAATTCCATTCAGTGTTGAATTTATCTATACTTTTATTTTTCAAGGCCAGGGTTTTGTGACATTCATATTGAAATTTAAGATGGTTTAATAGACCTGTCAGGGAAGGATATTTCATTTTCTTAAGGTTGATATAAATATAATGTTTAGTATACAAAATAATAAAGTTTATGATAGTGTTTTCTTTATTAAAAGTTCTACCAAAAATCACGTCTCTCTTATCAAATTGGACAACAATATTGGTTTTATCAAATATGATGTACTCAAGGTTACTCCAGAGGAAATAAGTAATATTACAATCAAAGAGAATATGTTCAATGGTCTCTGTTTCATGATCACAAAAGAAGCATAAATCACAAGATTTTATTTTAATTTTTTTAAGATAACTACTGGTTGGAAGTATTCTGTGTAAAACCCTGAATTGTAACCATTGAATAGTGGTGTCCGGAGTAGTTTTAAAACATACATTGAAAACATCTTTAGGTATTATGTCATAATTACTATTGTTATTCCATTTAGTGATTCCTGTAGGTATAATTGGTTTAGTATTTATTTTCTGGTATATGATTTTATTTGGTTTATCATTCAGTATTAATATTTTATAGAAAAAAGGAATAATAGGATGTTCATAGTTGGCCTCTGTAACTAAGGAGATGCTTCTCATCCTAAATAATCTAGTAATAGCACTTTGTATACCATTAAATAATAAAAAGCATATTTCTGGAATATTAAATTTACCTTCAAATTCTTGTTTTGTTAAAATTTTGCCATTCTTAAAGAAATCACCAATGATTCTTACTCCTTTTGTGTACCATTGATCAAAATAAATTGGTTTTTTATTAATTGTTATTTGAGAGTTATGCCAAATAGGTAAAAGCATTAGGTCTTCTTTAGAAGGGCAATTATCATTTATAGTTTCAATCAGAATTTTTTTCCATGCACTAAATGTATCAATCCAAAATTTATTCTTACTCAATTTGATAAGCTGAGATAGATAGTCATCTCCAAAGTCATACATCTTTTTTATAATATCATTATCATAAGAAGCTGTAAAAATATCAAACCATGATTGTCCACCATCAATTACTCTTTTGATCCAAGTACATTTTAACGAAACAATAAAATTTTCTAAATTAATCATCTTTAATCCTCCTACTTTGTAATCTTGGGTAAGTATATTTTTTTAACTTTGTGGCAGTGAGAACCCCAAATAAATTTATATAATTCTTTATTCAAAGATTTTATGAGGTCTGCATCGGGAGTTGGTAATGAAATAAATAAATGATTTAATTTGGGGATTATTAGTGTCTTAACTACAGTAACTTTACCAATGGGAGTTAAAATACGTCTTGACCATTGATTAATTAATGAGGATATTTTAGGCAATTGTATATCATAATTAATTTTGAAATTTGTAATAATTGATGCAAAAATATTTTTTACAGAAAAAAGCTCTTTATGTCCTTCCAAATATACATTTATTAGAAAATCAGTTTTTCAAAGAATTATGCCTAGTTTTTTTTTACAAAAAAGTAAATTTTCCTGTTTTCAATCAATGTTAGGGGTTAGGATCATACATGAAAAAGGTAATTTACCTTTTAAAGATTGAGCCATAACACCAAAATTTGGTAAAGATTGATTCAAAAATATTTGTTTGACAGAAAATGCATAATTTTCTAACTCGAAATATACATTTTCACAAGAAAAATCCGTTTTTCAAGATTTCATGCTTCGTTTTAGATAAAAGTGAATTTTCCTGTTTGCAATCAATGATGGGAATTAGGCTCATACATGAAAAAGGTAAATTACCTTTTATAGGTTCAACCATAACAGAGAAAATTGATAAGAATTGATGCAAAATATTTTTTGAACTGAAAATGCTCAATTTTGTACTGAGAAGGAATACATTTTCACAAGAAAAGTCCGTTTTTCAAGAATTTATGCCTCGTTTTAGATAAAAGTGAATTTTCCTGTTTGCAATCAATGGTGCCGGTAAGTGTCATGCATGAAAAAGGTAATTTACCCTTTATAGGTCAAACCATAACACAGAAAATTGGTAAAAATTGATGAAAAAATATTTCTTTTACAGAAAAAGCTCAATTTTGTCATTCGAAGTATACATTTTACAATGTAACAAGAAAAATAAGTTTTTTCGAGGTAAAATGTCTCGTTTTAGCCAAAATTGAATTTTTCTGTTTGCAATCAATGGTGGGGGTTAGGGTGATACATGAAAAAGGTAATTTACGCATTATCGGTCTAACTATAACAGAGAACTTTGGTAAATATTGGTGCAAAAATATTTTTAGAAAAAGCTCAATTTTGTCTTTAAATATATACATTAAAAGTAGAAAATTCCGTTTTCAAGGAAATGAAGCCATGTTTTAGATAAAAGTGTATTATCCTGTTTGCACTCAGTGCTGGGGATTAGGGTCTTACATGAAAAAGATAATTTACATTTTATAGGTCGAACCATAAAACAGAAAATTAGTAAAAATTGATGCAAAAATATTTTTTGAACAGAAAAAGTTTTAAAGAATGAAATAGTGTCCTCCGTAGGGAAGTTTAATATAATAAATAACAATGAACACTCTCTATCCACAAATTTTCGGCCACTCGGCCTTTATCAAGTGGATAAAGCTTTTTCAAGTGGATAAAGCTTGATAAGTGATAAGTGGCCTTGATAAAGCTTGTGATAAAGCTTGATAAGCTTGATAAGTGAATAGTTGATAAGCTTGATAAGTGATAAAGCTTGATAAGCTTGATAAGTGGCCTTTATCAAGTGGATAAAGCTTTTTCAACAAGCACTTGATAAAGGCCGAGTGGCCGAAAATTTGTGGATAGAGAGTGTTCATTGTTATTGAAAAAGTTTTATTTTGTCCTTCGAAATATACATTTTAACAAAACAAGTGCGTTTTTCAAGATAAAATGTCTCGTTTTAGCAAAAAGTTAATTTTGCTGTTTCCAATCAATGTTTGGATTGATTTTCCTGTTCGCACTAATGCTGGGGATTAGGGTCATACATGAAAAAGGTAATTTAATTCACAGAAAATTGGTTATAATTGATGCAAAAATATTTTTGTCCTTCGAAATATACATTTTACTAGAAAAATCATTTTTCCAAGGAATTTTGCCTTGTTTGAATAAAAAAGTGAATTTTCTTGTTTGTAATCAATGTTGGGGGTTAGAGTCATACATAAAAAAGGTAATTTACCTCAAATAGGTCTAACCATAACAGAGAGATTTGGTAAAAATTGGTGCAAAAATTTAAAAAGAACCCCTAATTTTGTCCTTCAAAATATACATTTTAACTAGAAAAATCCGTTTTTCAAGAATTCATGCCTCGTTTTTTAAAAAAGTAAATTTTCCTGTTTTCAATCATCGCTAGGGGTTTGGGTCATACATGAAAAAGCTAATTTTACCTTTTATAGGTCGAACCATAACAGAGAAAATTGGTAAGGATTGATGCAAAAAATATTTTTTGAACAGAAAATGCTCAATTTTGTCCTTAGAAGTATACATTTTCACAAGAAAAATCCGTTTTTCAAGAATTTATGCCTCGTTTTAGATAAAAGTGAATTTTCCTGTTTGCAATCAATGGGTGGGGTTAGTGTCATACATGAAAAAGGTAATTTACCCTTTATAGGTTGAACCATAACACAGAAAATTGGTAAAAATTGATGGAAAAATTTTTCTTTTTTAAAGAAAAAGCTCAAGTTTGCCCTTTGAAATATACATTTTACGATGTAACAAGAAAAATCCATTTTTCAAGATAAAATATGACGTCTTAGCAAAATGTTATTTTCCTATTTGCAATCAAAGGTGGAGGTTATGGTGATACATGAAAAAGAAAAAGAAAATGCTCATTTTTGTCCTTCGAAATATATATTTTACAGGAAAAATAAGTTTTTTTTAAAGAATTATTATACCTCGTTTAAAAAGAAGTAAATTTTGCTGTTTTCAATCAATGTTGGGGGTTAGGGTCGTACATAAAAAATGTAATTTACGTTTTATAGGTCGATTTATAACAGAGAAATTTGGTAAAAATTGGTGCAAAAATATTTTTTATAAGGAAAGCTCAATTTTGTCCTTCAAAATTTACATTTTAAATACAAAAATCCGTTTTTCAGGAAAGTATGACTCATTTTAGATAAAAGTGAATTTTCCTGTTTGTGATCAGTGGTTGGGATTAGGGACATACATGAAAAAGTTAATTCACATTTTATAGATCGAACCATAACACAGAAATTGGTAAATATTGATGGAAAAATATTTTGTGAACAGAAAAAGCACAATTTTTTCCTTCGAAATATACATTTAAACAAGACAAATCCGTTTTTAAGATAAAATATCTCGTATTATGAAAAAGTAAATATCGCCGTTTGAAATCAATGTTGGGGGTTAGGGTCATACATGAAAAAGGTAATTTACCTTCTATAGGTTGAACCATAACAGAGAAAATTGGTAAAAATTGATGCAAAATTATTTTTTACAGAAAAAGCTCATTTTGCTCCATCGAAATATACATTTTATTAGAAAAATCCGTTTTTCAAGGAAATATGCCTCGTTTTAAATAAAAAGTAAATTTTCCTGTTTTCAATCAATGTTGGGGGTTAGGGTCATACATGAAAAAGGCAATTTACCTTTTATAGGTCGAATCATAACACAGAAAACTGGTACAAATTGATGAAAAAAAAAATTTACAGAAAAAGCTCAGTTTCGTCCTTTCAAGTATACATTTTACAATGTAACAAGAAAAT
The DNA here is from genome assembly GCA_033119305.1 of Pinctada imbricata. NCBI lineage: Eukaryota > Metazoa > Mollusca > Bivalvia > Pterioida > Pteriidae > Pinctada > Pinctada imbricata. Next base: position 48,030,639 of record VSWD01000006.1, on the reverse strand, counting down.
TCCGTTTTTAAGATAAAATGTCTCGTTTTACCAAAAAGTTAATTTTGCTGTTTGCAATCAATGGTTGAGGATAGGGTGATACATTAAAAAGTTAATTTACGTATTATAGGTTTAACTGTAACAGAGCAATTTGTTAAATATTGTTGCAAAAATATTTTTTAATTAAAAGCTGAATTTTGTCTTTAAAAATATACATTACAAGTAGAAAATTCCGTTTTTAGCTCTCCTGAGCAAAGCTCAAGTGAGCTATTGTCATAGCGCACCGTCCGGCGTCCGTCGTCTGTCGTCCGTCGTCCGTCGTAAACTTTTCAACATTTTCGACTTCTTCTTCAGAACCACTAAACAGATTTTCATGAAACTTGGTAGGAATGAAGTACTCATGGTCCCCTACAAGTGTTGTTGTTTGTCGTGCGGATCCATCAATAGGTGGCGCCACAACAGGCAAAAGTAGGTCACAGGGGGTACCCTCTTTTGACAAACTTCTTCTTCAGAACAGAAGCACGTATCGACAAACCGAAAGCATCAGGATGATCTAGAGAGATGTCTTAAGAAGTGTTGTTATTTTTGGTTCCAATCGGAAGTCAACTTTTTGACGCGTTTTTGACGCCTTTTCGGACTTTGTCAGAAATGCACATTTTTGCACTATTTCTTTAAATAACTCAATAAGTGTATGATTTTACACATTCATTTACTGCATATTTATCATATTTAAGTTACTTAATGCTTTGATAAGTATTTTATTCTTAAATTTTAATTTTTTGATTTAAAAAAAAATTCTTATATGAAAAGGAAGGGGGGGGGGGATTTTCATACATATTCAACTTCTTCTCCAGAACCACTGAACAGATTTGCATGAAACTTGGTAGGAATGAAGTACTCATGGTCCCCTACAAGTGTTGTTGTTTTTCGTCCGGATCCATCAACAGTTGGCGCCACCAGAGGCTAAAGTAGGATACGGGGGTACTCTCCTTTGACAAACTTTTTCTTCAGAATGGAAGCACGTATCGACAAACCGAAAGCATCAGGATGATCTAGAGAGATGTCTTAAGAAGTGTTGTTATTTTTGGTTCCACTCGGAAGTCAAATTTTTGACGTGTTTTTGACAACTTTTCAGACTTTGTCAGAAATGGACATTTTTGCACTATTTCTTTAAATAACTCAATATGTGTATGATTTTACACATTCATTTACTGCACATTTATCATATTTAAGTTACTAAATGCTTTGATATGTATTTTATACTAAAATTTTAATTTTTTGATTTTTTATGATTTTTTTTTTCTTATTTGAAAAGGAAAGGGGGGGGGGTGATTTTCATACATATTCAACTCTTCTCCAGAACTGCTGAACAGATTTTTGTGAGTAATTTTTCAATCATGAATAGATATGTTTACTGTGCACATGGACCCAAGGCTTGTCGGTTCAAGTTCTGGTACTTCTTTTATCTATATCAGGAATTTTAACCCTGGTACCCTGGTAACTTTAGTTTCGTATAAGAGGGGAGAACTCATATAGTTGGTACATGAATAACAGCAGAACTCATGTATGCAGTAGTTGTCTTTCTTTAATATTGATATATGTTTTTGAGGTTTAAATTCTTGGATTATCGATTCATTTGAATGCTATATATTTTGAATTATTAACAGCAATTCTCTGTAAGAACCAAAGAATTTCAAAACATGTTGGCACGGCATGTCATGGATTTTTGAGATTTTTGGTATGGAAGTTCAATATGAAGTACTAGTATGTAAATCAACCCCAGTTTTTTTCAAAAAGGTTGTCGTTGCCATGGTAACCGTGTCTGAAGTTTCAAAAATCGGGAAAATCTATAGGACAAGGCATATTTGTAGGCTTGGTTACCATGGAAACAGGTACATTTTAAATCTTAAATTGCTTTGATTATTTTCTTTTAATCCTTATTAGTATGCATATTTGTAAAGTTTTTTACATTCATCTCGGATGCCTTATGTATACAAGATGGAAAATTTGGCCAAAACAGGGTATCAAAAGGCTTTGTTTTGGACACTCAAAGACCCTTTTTTGCATGTTTTTACTGTTTTACAAAGTTGAAAATTTCATAAAAGCACCAATTTTTGAAGTCCAAATTCTAGTTATCCAATTAGTATCATCTTTGAACTCTACATGAATATAAAAAATTAATTGGGCTAATTTGTCCTTTGATATGCAAAGCAGCATCAAATTTAGTTGCTATGGCAACAATCGGCTGAAAGGTTTCAATACGATGAATTTAAACACAACCTCTATCAAACTATCTACGCATGATGTTGGAACAGAAGTTCATGTATACATCTATCAGAGGCGTTTTGATATAAAAATGACCTTGAAAATATTTCAAGGTCACCCACTGACTTTTCAAGGTCATTAAACTTTAAGTGACCAGGTTTGACGAAAAATCCTGATTTTTCATAAAATGAAGGTGTCAATATTTTAGAAACCTTGAAATATTGAACTTAACAGTTATTTGCCATAAAATAATAAATGTATCACTTATTTCTTAGAACTATTGATTTCGTTTCTTCACATCTTCGAATATCTAAATTCTTGGTTAGTATTTTGATATAAAAGGGACTAAATCTGTATTTTTCTTGTTTTTTGACGGAAAAATATTTTCCTGTTGAATTGCGACAATTCAATAAATTCTAAGATTTGTCTTTCTTATATTCATGTGCTTTTATAATATATATGACCTATGAAAATATTTAAATAAAAAAATCACTTAAATCAGTAACAAAAAAATTAAAAAATCAATATTTTAGGCAAAATTTGAGTCTCAAGGTATAAATGACCTTGAACATCAAGCCAATGACCTTAAACATTTTAATTTGTCTTATGTAAAAGATATAAGTCATATCTATACATGCATTCATTTTGACCATCTTATGTAGCTCCAAAGAGGAATACAATCAATTTCAAAGATAATATGAAACAAGCAAAAAGGTCTAATGTTGCCATGGCAACGGTCTTTGACGACAGAATTTAGGTAAAACTCTTAAATACCCACCCCAATTTTTCGTTCATTTTATTTGTCAATAAACATACATTTCCATAGATGAAAATCACTAGTCTCCTATTGGTGCCTTTTGTGATATTTAAGATTGAAAATGGTCAAAAACACACTAAATTGGCCCTTATTTTTCGCTTCATTTTGACTTATTTTGGCTTAATACAATAAGGTTCCTGTAATAAATATCACATATCTAAGTGTACTAAGTAAGAATGGAAGTAAGGAAAAATAGATTCTATAAAGATGAACAAGCTGTTACAGTGGTATCCATGGCAACGAAGTCTCCGGAGCTGGCTTATTTTATTGTCCCATAAGTGCTATAAATAGAATGACCTCGTTACCATGGCAACCAGAGGTCACATTGGCTGAAAAGTGTTATTTTCATGGTCAGTACTTAATATATACCCATTATACCGAAAATCATCAAAATCCATGACATGCCGTGCCGAACGATTTTGGTCCTTACAGAGAATGGCTATTAAATAAGTATGCAAAAGGAAACTAAATAATTCAAAAAAGATGAATAAATATTTTCAAATTCATGTTGTGAAGACTTAGATGTATAACTTTGAAATCAAAATATTGAGAGCAGCTCAAAATAATAATGTAAAAACATGCAGGACTCTACATTTACATAATGTAGTGAAAGGAGGGGGAGAAGGCTGTAATTTATTAGCAGGATTTTGCTTTAGCTTCTGTATAACTGTCTCTCTCAGGTTACTTAGATTACTCAAGAAGAAGGGGGGAGATGATATTCATACATATTCAACTTCTTCTCCAGAACCGCTGAACATAATTTCATGAAACTTGGTAGGAATGAAGTAATCATGGTCCCCTACAAGTATTCTTGTTTTTTTGTCCGGATCTGTCAACAGGTGGCACCACCGCAGGCAAAAATAGGTCATGGGAAGTACCCTCATTTGACAAACTTCTTCTTCAGAAGCACGTATCCACATACCGAAAGCATCAGGATTATCTAGAGAGATGTCTTAAGAAGTGTTGTTAATTTTTGTTCCACTCTGAAGTCTGGTTATTTTCCTCTTACAAACTTCTTTTTGTTTGATATGCTTAGTTTACGTAGTTGTCGGGTGAGCGTTGTAGCCCCTGAGCCTCTTGTTTATGCCTCGTTTTAATTGAGATAAAAGTGAATTTTCCTGTTTGCACTCAGTGCTGTGGATTAGGGTCATACATGGAAAAGATAATTTACCTTTTACATGTCGAACGATAAATCAGAAAATTGGTAAATATTGATGCAAAAATATGTTTTGAACAGAAAAAGCTAAATTTTGTCCTTCGAAATATACATTTTTCTAGAAAAATCATTTTTCCAAGGAATTTTGCCTCGTTTGAATAAAAAAGTGAATTTTCTTGTTTGTAATCAATGTTGGGGGTTAGGGTCATACATAAATCAAAGGACTGTAGGTCCTAAGAGATACTTCTAGATGTACGCAAAATTTATTGTCAGCAGATATTAAAATGTTGAATAATTTTATCATAAGGCAATGATGATTATTTTTTTAACACAGGATGCATATGTGAAGCTTATAATATCTATATAAACAACACAAACTATGTTTATCTAACCTCAGTGTTGTTATAAAAAATACAACTCTATAACTCTTATTCAATTTTTGAATTATCTTTCCTAACATTGTCATAAAATAAGTAGTATATTACTACGCCACCATTATGCTGTGAAAACAAGAATTATAGTTGATATTGTATGGTGTATTTATTCTATATGAAACTGAACCTTTTTTTCAAGATGGAAAATATTCTTGTTCTTGCATTTTGTATGTGGTAGACAGCAAATTCCTGAACTAGACACAGCACTATATTTTGAGGTGCAAATCGGCAGTATCTCAATTTGCATACTTTGAAGCAGTTACCATATTTTGAGCACTATATTTTGAGGTGCAAATCGGCAGTATCTCAATTTGCATACTTTGAAGCAGTTACCATAACAGTAAGATACTTCCTGAAAGGAAGTATCTTAAAAAGGTTATTTCCCTTTAATAGGTCTAACCATAACAGAGACATTTGGTAAAAATTGGTGCAAAAATTAAAAAAAAAATCCTAACTTTGTCCTTCAAAATATACATTTTGACTAGAAAAATCCGTTTTTCGAGGAATTATGCCTCGTTTTTTAAAAAAGTAAAGGACTATATATGGTTTATATAGTAAAGTGACCCCCTGTTATGGCAAAATCTGAAATCTTCAGGTAGTAATCATTTTGTACCTATGTATGCTACTTATGAATGATACATAACCTTTAATTTCTTTTCTCAATTTCTCAGATTTTGGGCTTCAAATATGGTGTATTTTGCCTAATTTCTGGAAAAACGTCATTTTGGGGTTCATTTTTGACAAACTTTCTATTAGTTAGTATCGAGCGGGCTTGTGAACAACTTTTATCTTTTGATATGTTGTTACCTTTGCACGTCTTGAATAGCATGTAAAAGGAAAAAGTTGTTCACGATCCCGCTCGATGTTGTCTCAATGGAAATAATAACTAAAGATTTATGCTATTTTTCGTGAAAAAATTGAGAAAATTGCCAGTTTTCATGATATTTAAGCACAATTTACAATGTCGTAGAAAGCGAGAGAAGTTTTTCAGCCTAGATTTATCAAAATATAGATATTTAACTCTCCAAAAATGACAACAAAATTTAATTTTGGAAAAGTCGATTTTAGGGGGCCACTTTACTATATAAACCATATATACTCCTTTTCCTGTTTTCATCCAATGTTTGGAGTTAGGGTCAAACAGGAAAAAGGTAATTTACCTTTTATAGGTCGAACCATAACACAGAAAATTGGTAAAAATTGATGAAATAATATTTTTTGAACAGAAAAAGTTGTATTTTGTCATTCGAAATATACATTTTAAGAAGAAAAATGGGTTTTTCAAGATAAAATGTCTCGTTTTAGCAAGAAGTTAATTTTGCTGTTTGCAATAAATGGTGGATTTATGTTCATCATTAAAAAGATAATTTACCTTCTATAGGTTGAACCATAACAGAGAAAATTTGGAAACATGGATGCAAAAATATTTTTTACAGAAAAAGCTCATTTATGTCCATCGAAATATACATTTTACCAGAAAAAATCCATTTTACAAGGAATTATGCCTCTTTTTTTTTTTTAAAGTAAATATTCCTGTTTTCGATCAATGTTGGAGGTTAGGGTCGTACATGAAAAAGGTAATTTACCTTTTATAGGTCGAATCATAACACAGAAAACTGGAACAAATTGATGAAAAAAAAATTTTTTTAAATAAAAAGCTCAATTTTGTCCTTCGAAGTATACATTTTACAATGTAACAAGAAAATTCCGATTTTTAAGATAAAATGTCTCGTTTTACCAAAAAGTTAATTTTGCTGTTTGCAATCAATGGTTGAGGATAGGGTGATACATGAAAAAGGTAATATACGTATTATAGGTCTAACTGTAAGAGAGCAATTTGTTAAATATTGTTGCAAAAATATCTTCAGATAAAAAGCTAAATTTTGTCTTTAAAAATATACATTGTAAGTAGAAAATTCCGTTTTTTATGCCTCGTTTTAATTGAGATAAAAGTGAATTTTCCTGTTTGCATTCAGTGCTGGGGATTAGGGTCATACATGAGAAAGGTAATTTACCTTATACATGTCGAACCATAAATCAGAAAATTGGTAAATATTGATGCAAAAATATGTTCTGAACAGAAAATGCTCAATTTTGTCCTTCGAAATATACATTATTCTAGAAAAATCATTTTTCCAAGGAATTTTGCCTCGTTTGAATAAAAAAGTGAATTTTCTTGTTTGTAATCAATGTTGGGGGTTAGGGTCATACATAAATCAAGGGACTGTAAGTCCAAAGAGATACTTCTAGATCTACACAAAATTTATTGTCAGCAGATATTAAAGTGTTGAATAATTTTATCATAAGGCAATGATGATTATTTTTTTAACACAGGATGCATATGTGAAGCTTATAATATCTCTATAAACAACACAAACTATGTTTATCTAATCTCATTGTTGTTATAAAAATACAACTCTATAACTCTTATTCAATTTTTGAGTTATCTTTCCTAACATTGTCATAAACAAAGAAGTATATTACTACGCGACCATTGTGCTGTGAAAACAAAAAGAAGGGAGGAGATCTCCAACAAGACCCCGTTGCAGCATCAACAGTAAAACACCAAAACACCCGATGCAAAAACACAAAAGACGAGTACAGCACGAGACGGAAAAGAGACACACGACATGTAAACATCAAACACAAATGACTACACATAAACCGACGAGACCAATGGGTAACCGGTGCCGACTTTGGATGGCCATCTGTCACGCAAGTAGCAAATGGTGTGGTTATCCTGGATTACGTGCGCACAACCCTCTCACTTCTCCAATTACCCAGAGGTATCGAAGAACGTACAATTGTGGTGTAAAACAACCTTCTCACTGTAAGATGACATCACACAAACAAGACCGCAAAACGCAGAGGCCCCAGAGACACAGATGAATATGTAAATGGATATAAAAAGAGGGCATGCGTAATACAGTCCGTGCTCTGCTGGCTGTAGCAAGCTCATGTGTGTAATCACCCGAGGAGTCCGACTGACTTTCAGAGAGGACAGGTGGTCGGGGCCCTGTCTTCTCTAAAGAGGTTTGGACAGGGCCCGTCATGGAGTCCCGTCGTCACAGTCAGTCAGAGTGCAAGTCTCAAGGATGCGCTTGTACAAGACTGTAGATTGATCAAGTACCAAGCCTAGTGTCCGTCTGGTGACATTAGGATCATATCCACGGTATAAAAGGCGTTTGATGATTCTGACGCATTTTCGATAGTTATCCTGCCTACCTTTGATCCTTTTTATTTTGTTTATCATATCACCATAAAAGACATGTTGTGTAATACCCATAGTAATGTACTCTGTTGCATGTATAGATCCGAATTTTAAAAGAAGTTGACTGTAATTTTTGTAATATTTCCAGAAAGTCTTAACTAGTTTATGAAAGCGGAAACCTTGACCTAAAAGTTTTTTGGTAATTTGTAAATTTCTACTGTGAAAATCCAAAATATCAGTACATGCTCTAGCGTACCGGATGAGCTGTGATATGTAAATGCCGTATGACGGTAATCTTGGAACATCACCGTCAAGCCAAGGGAAATTTACTATGTTGAATCCAAAATCATCCCTTTTGTCATATACACTTGTATGAATCTTTCCGTTTACAATTTTGATATTGAGGTCCAAAAAGGGTGTTTCTGTATTTGAAGGTTTGCCTTGTTTAGGGTTAATTCTTGTGGATAAATTTCATTCTTATATAATTCAAAAGCAGGATTGTCAATGGTTAGAATATCATCCAGATACCTAGAAGTATTATTGAAACATTTCAGCTCATCAAATTTTCTTTGCTTTTGAAGATTTTGGATAAATTCTTTTTCATAAGTGTATAAAAATAAATCTGCAACAAGAGGCGCACAGTTAGTACCCGTAGAAATTCCTACAACCTGCTTGTATAGATCTTCACCAAATCTAACATAAATATTGTCCAAGAGGAAGGACAAGGCATTACACAGGTCACTAAATGTCTATGATTTGTATGATTTTTAGTCTGTCGAGGAAAAGAAACCCTTCGATTCAGATGTACAAATGTAAGTTTGTAGAGTTTGAAACCCTTCGATTCAGATGTACAAATGTAGTGAGAAACCCTTCGATTCAAGTGAGAAACAAGTGAGAAACCCTTCGATTCAGATGTACAAATGTAAGTTTGCAGATGTACAAATGTAATGTAAGTTTTGCAAGAATTATAGTTGATATTGTATGGTGTATTTATTCTATATGAAATTGAACCTGTTTTCAAGATGGAAAATATTCTTGTTCTTGCATTTTTTATGTGGTAGACAGCAAATTCTTGAACTAGACACAGCACTATATTTTGAGGTGCAAATCGGCAGTATCTCAATTTGCATACTTTGAAGCAGTTACCATAACAGTAAGATACTTCCTGAGATGAAGTATCTTAAAAAGGCAATTTACCTTTAATAGGTCTAACCATAACAGAGACATTTGGTAAAAATTGGTGCAAAAATTTTTTAAAATCCTACCTTTTTCCTTCAAAATATACATTTTGACTAGAAAAATCCGTTTTTCGAGGAATTATATCTCGTTTTTTAAAAAAGTAAATTTTCCTGTTTTCAATCAATGTTTGGAGTTAGGGTCAAACAGGAAAAAGGTAATGTACCTTTTATAAAAAATACAACTCTATAACTCTTATTCAATTTTGAGTTATCTTTCCTAGCATTGTCATAAACAAAGTAGTATATTACTACGCCACCATTGTGCTGTGAAAACAAGAATTATAGTTGGTATTGTATGGTGTATTTATTCTATATGAAATTGAACCTGTTTTCAAGATGGAAAATATTCTTGTTCTTGCATTTTGTATGTGGTAGACAGCAAATTCTTGAACTAGACACAGCACTATATTTTGAGGTGCAAATCGGCAGTATCTCAATTTGCATACTTTGAAGCAGTTACCTAAACAGTAAGATACTTCCGGAAAGGAAGTATCTTAAAAAGGCAATTTACCTTTAATAGGTCTAACCATAACAGAGACATTTGGTAAAAATTGGTGCAAAAATTAAAAAAAATCCTAACTTTGTCCTTCAAAATATACATTTTGACTAGAAAAATCCGTTTTTCGAGGAATTATACCTCGGTTTTTTAAAAAAGTAAATTTTCCTGTTTTCAATCAATGTTTGGAGTTAGGGTCATACAGGAAAAAGGTAATCTACCTTTTATAGGTCGAATCATAACACAGAAAATTGGTAATAATTGATGAAAAAATATTTTTTGAACAGAAAAAGTTGTATTTTGTCATTCGAAATATACATTTTAAGAAGAAAAATGGGTTTTTCAAGATAAAATGTCTCGTTTTAGCAAGAAGTTAATTTTGCTGTTTGCAATCAATGCTGGGATTTATGTTCATACATTAAAAAGGTAATTTACCTTCTGTAGGTTGAACCATAACAGAGAAAATTTGGAAACATTGATGCAAAAATATATTTTACAGAAAAAGCTCATTTATGTCCATCGAAATATACATTTTACTAAAAAAATCCGTTTTACAAGGAATTATGTCTCGTTTTTTTTAAAAGTAAATTTTCCTGTTTTCAATCAATGTTGGGGGTTAGGGTCAGACATGAAAAAGGTAATTTACCTTTTATAGGTCGAATCATAACACAGAAAACTGGAACAAATTGATGAAAAAATGTATTTTTTTTAAGAAAAAGCTTAATTTTGTCCTTCGAAGTATGCATTTTACAATGTAACAAGAAAATTCCGATTTTTAAGATAAAATGTCTCGTTTTACCAAAAAGTTAATTTTGTTGTTTGCAATCAATGCTTGAGGATAGGGTGATACATGAAAAAGGTAATTTACGTAGTATAGCTCTAACTGTAAGAGAGAAATTTGATAAAAATTGTTGCAAAAAAATCTTTCGATAAAAAGCTAAATCTTGTCTTTAAAAATATACATTATAAGTAGAAAATTCCGTTTTTCAAAAAATTATGCCTTGTTTCAGATGAAAGTGAATTTTCCTCTTTGCACTCAGTGCTGGGGATTAGGGTTATACATGAAAAAGGTTATTTGCCTTTAATTTATTTGTTGAATCATAACACAGAAAATTGGTAAAAATTGATGCAAAAATATTTTTTGAACAGAAAAAGCTCAATTTTGTCCTTCGAAATATACATTTTACTAGAAAAATCATTTTTCCAAGGAATTTTGTCTTTTGAATAGGTAAGTGAGTTTTCTTGTTTGTAATCAATGTTGGGGGTTAGGGTCATACATAAAAAAAGGTAATTTACCTTTAAAAGGTCTAACCATAACAAAGAAATTTGGTAAAAATTGGTGCAAAAATTAAAAGAAACCCTACTTTTGTCCTTCAAAATATATATTTTGACTAGAAAAATCCGTTTTTCGAGGAAGTATGCCTTTTTTTTTAAACAGTAAATTTTCCTGTTTTCGTTCAATGTTTGGGGTTAGGGTCATGCATGGAAAAGGTAATTTACCTTTTATATGTCGAACCATAACACAGTTAATTGGTAAAAATTGATGAAAAATATTTTTTTTTACAGAAAAAGCTCAATTTTGTCCTTCGAAGTATACATTTTACAATGTAGCAAGAAAAATCCGTTTTTCAAGAAAAAATGTATCGTTTTAGCAAAAGGTTGATTTTGCTGTTTGCAATCAATGGTGGGAGTTAGGGTGATACATGAAAAAGGAAATTTATGTATTATAGATCTAACTATAACAGAGAAATTTGGAAAAAGTGGTGGAAAAATATTTTTATAAAAAAAGCTCAATTTTGTCTTTAAAAATATACATTATTCCGTTTTTCAAGAAATTATTCCTCGTTTTAGATAAAAGTGAATTTTCTTTTTTTGCGCTTATTGCTGAGGATTAGGGTCATATAAGAAAAAGGTAATTGACGTTTTATAGGTCGAACCATAACACAGAAAATTGGTAAAAATTGATGAAAAAATATATTGTGAACAAAAAAGCTTTTCGATCGCGTTTGGCACAATGGTTTATTATTCAAAATTCAAAATTTGGGAATATCAGGTAATCTCTTCACATGGATAAAATCCTATCTATCTAATCGCAAACAAAAAGTTATAATAAACGGTAAAGAATCTTCTATAATTGAAATAAACACTGGCGTTCCACAAGGCTCAATCCTGGGTCCTTTATTCTTCATTATTTTCATAAATGACATCGTAGCAAACATTTCCTGTACCATAAAACTCTTTGCCGATGACACTTCCATCTACATTATCATTGATCAAAATAATTCCGACTCTGCATCTTCTGTATTGAACTCCGATCTCACATTAATCCACGAATGGTCCAACAAATGGCTAGTCAATTTCAATCCCCAAAAACAGAAAGTCTTTTAATTTCCGGTAAAACCAACCAAGTTTCTTATCCTTCTCTTCGTTTCGACAATACACCTGTCAAGGAAGTCTCTAAACATAAACATTTAGGTTTAACTTTTAATAAGACATTACACTGGGGGGATCATATTGATGAAATTATAGTAAAAGCAAATTCTAAACTAAACATACTGAGAAGCCTAAAATATGATCTTGACCGCAAAACCCTAACAATAATGTATTTTACTTTTATACGACCCACTCTTGAGTACTGCGACATAATAATTGATAATTGCACCGAATATTATAAAACAAAACTTGAACAAATTAATATAGAAGCCGAACGCATTGTAACCGGAGCCACTAGATTAGTAAGCATTGAAGCCCTTTTTTCAGAATGTGGGTGGGAAAAACTAGACATCCGACGAGAAAACATAAGATAGTTCAATTCTTTTAAATAATAAATAATCTTAGCCCCGAATACCTTACCGAATTGCTCCCCTAAAATTTCGAAACAGCTCATAACTATAGCACAAGAAATTCGCAGAACTTACCGTCTCAGTATTGTAGAACCTCAAATCATCTTAACAGTTTCTTCCCCTCCTGCATCTGCCTCTGGAATAGCCTTCCATACCATATTAAGAATTCTCCTTCAATGAATTCTTTTAAATCATCCTTAGATAAACACTACAAACCTTCTGTGACCAAGCGGAATGATAAGGCTATATGTCTCTTTCATACTTTATTCAAAAGATATAAAGCAGTGACCTACAAGCTAAATAAATATCATAAGTATATGTATATGTAGAAATAGAATAAATAGGATGAAATACATATTAATGTTACGCAGACTACGAATATGAAAATACTATTATCACAGTGATACAAGTACAGTGATTAAGATAAACTTAAAGAAATTCACTGACATTTAAAATAATGTAAATCATAATTCAAATGCAACCGATACAGGTAAGTATAAATATATTGCAATGAAAATAATGTGTATGATATATGGTAATGTAAAGATAATTGAATATAAACAATATACATACCAAAATCATAATGCAAGTCGGAAAGATATTAAATTTACAATAACTCGAACGGCGCCTTCAACAACGACTTCATAAATACTGCATGAACATAAAGTAAATTAAGCGATCAAGAGAACAAAGGAAGAGTGAGAAGTAAAAGTAAGTGGTGATTGGATAGAGACAACCAATAGAAAAGAAGTATAATGACCAATGAAATACTTTAGTACGAAAAGTGTACCAACTCAATCCATGTGCGCAGTAGAACAAGAGCGGTAAACTCAAAATTACGGAAAAATAAATGAATAGTAGAAAAAGATATTTGATAGACATACTAGTAAATCGAACAAATTCATAATGAAAATAAATACATTGATCATACCACATACTCCCCCGCTTTAAAATGTATCTGTCCTCAGATAAAATAAATTCATATTGAAAATTTAGCAAAAATATCAAAAATGTATTCAAAAATGCAATTAATATACATGTACACAACATTTGATAAACTGTTCAATAATCAAAATGTAATATCAATAAATTGACATCAATATTCATCACATTCAAATGTCACAATAGATATTGAAAATACAACACAAATGCAATATAATATGAAAAGATAACTCAGAAAATTTCTTTCAATTCGGACCTGTTAACATTTTTCACCGGTCCAACATCTGTCTCTGGTTTCACAGTGTAAACGGATTTTTTTTTTTTTTTTATTATTAAATTGCCCATTTAACAATATTAATCTGCCTATCCGGGCCAGAAGACAGATGATATAAGGATATGAAATGTATAATATATATTATATAATATAATTTACTCAGTAAATGTGTCCTCAGTCTCTATATGTCCGTTATGGTTTGTAGAATAGTGTGTAATGTTTACCGGATGTGAAACGTGTCGTATTTTTGTCACGTGGATTTACTATGGATTTATACTTGTAGTGTTGTGAAAAAGTTTTTCAGTGTGAATATAGGAGAAAACATTAAACCTTTACAGTGTTTTGAAAGAAATGATTACAGAAGAAGAATGGATTTGGGTTTTATCACGTTACTGTAGACAGGTAAATATTTCGTAACTGATATACTTGTTTATTGTTTGTCCACTGAAGTTCTAGTTCATTGCACACGACACATTGGGATATTGTGGGCATTTAAATTTGACAAGCTGGAAATAATAATTTTGCTAAAGCAGTGAACAACTGCTGAAATGGAAGTAGGTCAATTCTATTTTTAGTGTTGGGTATTTCCACTTAGTATTATTGTTTACTTTTCAGGTGAGGTAGAATTGTAGTGGCCTATTAGTATGCATTGGCTTGGAGTTGAATGAATATACAGCACTTTGCTTTGAGATAAGTATTCATTTATCCGTCATTTGTTTTATTGTTTACAGATAAGTATATATATTAGTCGATTGTTTAATCATGTTTATATTAATGATACATGTGTTGTCTTTTTTTTATGAAAATTTCTTTAATTTTTTTTTCTTAAATTTCCCTGGTTTCTTTTTCTTTCTTTTTTTTCAGAAGAACAGAGAAAAAGATGTCAGATGGTATACAGATTCATTCAAGAAGAGTTTTGAAATTTTTTTTTCAGTTTATACTGTATTTTCAATGGTGAATTGAAATATTTTTTAATTGTCGGTAATTTAGGTATTCAATCTTTTTTATGATTTCATTTTTCAGCATGAATTTAGGATTCATATTATTGTTTGTGAGTTCATTTATGTGGTATGTTTTGTATATGGTGTACATAATGATTAAGAGATACTCATTAAGATAATTGAATTTCTTTACCTGTGGTTTATATCCAAATATGAAATTTTCAAGACTTATCATATTTTTAGTGAAATTAAGTCGGCGAAACACTTGTGTTGTTAAATTGTATAGGTCTTTCAGTCGACTACATTCTATGAAATAATGTTGGTAGTCCTCTGTGGTTCCGCAGATGTTACATGTTACATTTTGTACCATTTTCCATTTAAAAAGAATTTCTTTGTTGGGTAGAATTCTGTTTATCAGTTTCCACCATACCATCTTTATTTCATTATTTTTCATTGTTTTGAATAAGAATTCTAAGTTAAGTTTAATTTTAGTCTCAAAGTTTTCAAAATAATTATCCCATTTATTGTATGAGGTAGGAAGTACAGATATTTTTTCAATGAATGTATTATAAATCATTTTATTTGTTAAGTCTTCAATCTTAATAATTTTCTTGCCAATCTTAATGGATATTTCTTTTTTTAAATTGATTTCAAAATTTCAAAAAGGAGTTTCTTTTATCTTGATTATATTTTTCCATGTTTTTGGGATTTGTTTAATTAATTTTGTGTATTCTCCTATCCAGTTGCGTTTATCTAAAAGTTTATCTAAAATGGTTGATTGATTAATTTGGCCATCAGCATTTAGCAAATCATTTATTATTTTTATATCTGAGTCAATCCATTTTTTGAATAGTAAGCATTTTCCATTTATTTTTATATATTGATTGCCCCATAATGTTTGTTTTTTTATTTCATTTTCTGATTGTGGAAATTGTTTTGAACCTACTAGATTTTTAAATTTCATCCAAGATTGTATGATTTCTTGATAAAATGTTGGAATGTTCTTTAGTTCCGTTAGATTTTCCACTTTGTCTAAGTTCATGTTAAACAAATCTATGATTGAACATATATTTGAAAAGTAGTACATAGGGATTTCTTTCCATAGTGAACCATCTGTTTGAACATCTAAAAATTTCTTTATCCAACTGATTCTGATAGTGTCAATATGGGACTCAATGTCTATCATCTTTAGGCCACCATCAATATAGTTCCTAATCATAGTTTTCCTTTTTACTTTTTCTCTTTTATTATTCCAAACAAATGTGTATGTTAAGTTTTTGAATTCTTGAATTATATTTTTTGGTATAGTTAACATGGATATAGTATAGGTAAATTGTGATAGCAGAAGTGATTTAGTTATTTGAATTCTTCCTAGCATGGTCAGCTTTCTACACTTCCAATTCCTAATTAATGATTTATTTTTTTCTAATTTATTGACCCAATTCTTTTCGTACGCGAGTTTAATGTCATATCCAAAATAAACACCAAGTGCTTTGATAACTTTCTCTGACCAATCTATGGATTCAAAGTTATTTTCAATTTCATTATTTATTCCGATTCTTAGACCTTTTGATTTTTCTCTGTTCAAAACTAAACCTGAATATGTGCCATATATTTCAATTTCATTTAATGCTGCTTTTATATCTGATTTAGATTCTAAGAAAAGAGTAGTATCATCTGCAAATTGAGTTATTTTAAAAGCTCTTTTTTGTTTTGAATTTATTTTCAGACCTTTAATATTTTTATTATTTCTTATGTTTATAGCCATTATTTCGACTGCAATAACAAACAGGAGGGCTGATAACGGACAGCCTTGTCTGATGCCCCTAGACAATTTAATTTCATCCGATATCCATCCATTACAAGAGACTTTACATATTATGTTTTTGTGAATAATTTTAACCCATTTTTGAAAAGAATTGCCAAATCCAAATTTGTCTAATACTTTAAATAAAAAATTCCATTCAATTGTATCAAAGGCTTTCTTGAAGTCTAGAAAAAGAATTGCCCCTTCTATGCTTTGAGTTTTAGAGTGTTCTAATATGTCCTGTATAAGCCTAATATTATATCCTATGTACCTATTTTTAATAAAGCCATTTTGGTCTGTATTGATAATTGAAGGTAACACTTTTTTAAGTCTATTAGCAAGAACTGAGGTTAATATTTTATAGTCAACATTGAGGAGTGTTATTGGCCTCCAGTTACTAAGATCATTTTTATCTCCTTTTTTGAACATTAAAGATAAGATTCCAGTTTTTTGAGAGTATGATGTCTCTTGTTTTTCATATGCTTCATTCAAGATTTTTGGAATTAAATTTTTGAGCAAGAACCAAAAGTGCTTGTAAAATTCAGAGGGAATCCCATCACTTCCTGGGGACTTGTTTACCTTCATACTACATACTATTTGCTCGCATTCTTTTTCAGTTAATGTTCCTTCGCACAGTTTCATTTCCTCCTCGTTTAGTATATTTTCCATCATTGTATTATCAAGATAATTTTCCATATTTTTATTGTCTCCTTTTGAAGTATATAATTCTTGATAAAATTCTTTGAGTCTCTGAGTTATCTTCTCTTGTTTAGTCAGAATATTGTTATTTTTATCCTTTATTGTAGTGATACTCTTTTGTGTTTGATGTTTATTTTCTAAAGATAAGAAGTATTTTGTGTTTTTTTCGCCCTCCTCTGTCCATTTAACACGGGATCTTATTTGTGCGCCCTTTGCTTTTTTGTCATATAATGATTCTATTTTTTCAGTTAGTTCTTTATAATTGTCTGAGTCTTCTTTAGTAGATTTCAATTCAATTTCAAAGTCTTTTATTTCACTTCTGGATTTTTTGGATACATGTTTACAATATCTTATAGTTTCTTCTTTTATAGTTCTTTTGCATGATTCCCACATGTCTTGATAATTCTTATGTGTACTAGTGTTTATTTCTTTGATGTATTTACTCAGAATTGTTTCTATCAATTTATTATATGTTTGATCTTTTAGAATACTTACATTTAGTTTCCAAAATCCTGGACCTCTTGTTATTATTTTGTTATCTAATTTTAATGATACTGCCTGATGGTCAGTGTATTTGAAAAAAGCAGGTCTTATATCACATGATTTGATTTTATATGATATGTCCTTAGATATCAATATTAAGTCTATCCTACTAGATTCATGTTTATTACTCTTTCTTCTCCATGTATATTGAGATAGGGTTTTATTTTTTAAGCGCCAGCTATCATAGAGTTGTAGTTCATTAATAAGTATCTTTAGTCCATGTACAGGTTTTTCAATTTTGTTTTTTGATTTCCTATCTTTTGTTTCCGGAATTTCATTGAAATCACCTCCTAGGATGTTATATCCTAAGGTAAAATCAATTATTCTGTCTTTAACTTTTTTTTAAAAAGGTATTTCTTGTGTGTCTATTGTTTGGAGCATAGATATTAGTTATGTTATATATGTCTTCCTTTATTTTTATGTTTATTCAAATGAATCGTCCTTCATCATCTTGCTTAGAGTTAATTAATTCACAATCAATTTTGTCTTTTATAAAGATGGTAACCCCCCTACTTTGACTTGTACGAAAACTGTGATATATATATCTTTTCCATTCAGATTTGATATAGGGTGCCAGGTTGTCTGTGAAATGTGTTTCTTGTGCCAGAATAATATCAGATTTTTGTTCTTTTACCCATGTATAGAAACGATTTCTCTTATTTTTGTCTTGTAGACCTTGTGTGTTGTGTAAAAGGTTTACCGATGACAATATATGGATCAGATTTCCATTTGTCCTGAATTTTGTCACGACCTTTAATTCCTCTGTTTCGGATATACACCTTCGTTCCAACCGAAAGTTCGTTTTCTGACTTCCCGGAATCATGTAATTGCTTGCGCTGTTTTTCGTTTTTACGCGATTCCTGTAAGGCACACTTGTATGCAAAACTTAACTTTTCCGAGTGTAACTCGACCCATCGATTAATATCGATATCGACGTCATTTTCATCAGAATTCCGTCCAAGCAGAAAATCAACGGGTAAATTCGGCTGTCGTCCGTACATTAGAAAATACGGTGAGTATCCAGTGGACGCATGAGGTGTAACGTTGTAGGAAAATACCAACTCCTTGATATATTCCGGCCACTTCCTTTTCCTCGCAGGTGACAACGAACGCAGTAAGTCATGCAAAGTCCGATTGAAGCGTTCGCATTGACCGTTTCCTTGGGGATGATATGCGGTCGTCCTCGACTTCTTGATGTTATAAATTTTACAGAGCTGTTGTATAATTTCCGCTTCAAAACATTTCCCTTGGTCGGAATGCAAACGTTTACAAATTCCGAATTTGTAGAAAAGCTCTTTAACCAAAACTTTGACTACAGTCTGCGCTGTCTGGTCTCTCGTGGGGACAGCTATAGTCCATTTCGTAAAAACATCGGTAATTACCAAAACATTCTCTAATCCTTGAGCTCGCTCCAATACGGTAAAATCAACAGCAATTAATTCGAACGGTTCTGTCGCCGACAAGTGTCCCATGCTGGTATGCACTTTCGGAGGCGGAGTCTTGGCTATTGCACATCTTTCGCATTTTTTACAATAAGTCTTTACATCTTCGAACATTTTCGGCCAATAACATCTTTCTCTGACTAGACTGAATGTCCTTTCAATGCCTTGATGACCATTTCCATCATGTAAACTTTGTAGTACGGCTTCTTTCAAGCATTCCGGAAGCAAAAGTTGTTTTAAATCTCCAATTTTCGGATCACTTATCTTTCTGTAAATTACACCATCAGAAACTTCTAAATGCTTCAACTGTCTCATCAAAATTTGTACTTTTTTATTCTGTTTACGGATAAAACTTGGTTTTGGCAACGCTTTATCTGTAATGAAACTTCTACATTTGCTGATAACTGGATCCGCTGACTGCATGTCCCGTAGTTCATTTTTAGTATATGTAGGTAGTGTATTCACGGTCGTCACGCTAGCTGACTCAATGAATATAGCGCTTGATTGGGCAATCTTTAAATCATCAGGGATCAGAGTACCTGAAATGCACTCACTAATGATATCTCTACGGTCAGACGAGCTAACGGTATCCGTTGCACTATGTAGACGAGATAATGCATCTGCATTCTGGTTATGTTTGCCCGGTCTGTATTTGATTTCAAAATCAAAATCGGCTAGTTGCGCAGCCCACTTTTGTTCATAAGCGCCAAGCTTTGCAGTTTGTAGATATTTCAGTGGATTGTTGTCAGTCAAAACCGTGAACTTGTTACCGAGTAAATAGTCTCTGAACTTCTCCGTAACACACCACTTCAATGCTAATAATTCCAGTTTCAAACTACTCATATTCTTTGCAGCTTTCTCATTTGGTCGTAACGTACGACTGGCATAAGCGATAACAACAGTTCGTCCATTCTGTATTTGGGAAAGTACTGCGCCAAGGCCATTCGCACACGCGTCTGTTTCCACGATAAACGGAATCGTAAAATCTGCATATCCAAGTAGCGGTGCAGACGTCAACACATCTCTCGTTGATCAAACGATTTTTGACATTTTTCGATCCATTTTTCACCAAATTTTGTTTTCGGGTGCTTTAAGTTATTTTTCGAAATTTCCAATAATGGCTCCGCAATTTGCGAAAAGTTGCGTATAAATCTCCGGTAATATCCGGTCAAACCCAGGAAAGACTTTACTTCTTTACTCGTTTCCGGTATTTTCCAGTTTTTAATGCACTCGATCTTGTCATTGTCGGTGGAAATTCAATCCTTGCTAACCACGTGACCAAGATATTTAACAGATTGATGGAAGAAACTACATTTACGCATCTTTAATTTCAATCCATGCTTTTTCAAAATGGTAAATACTTTATCGAGTCGTTGTATATGCTCCACCAGGTCTTGGAATAAACAATGATGTCATCCAAAAATACGAGTAAGGTATTGAAAACTTCATCTCGAAAACAATGCTGCATTAACCTCTGAAATGTCGCAGGGGCGTTCGTGAGCCCAAATGGCATTCTGTTAAACTCATAATGCCCAAACGGAGTTGTAAATGCTGTTTTCTCCTTGTCATCACAAGCAACCTCAATCTGGTTAAAGCCGGCTGTTAAGTCCATCGTTGAAAACATAACGGACCCATGTAATGCGTCAAATGTTTCTTCGACACGAGGTAACGGAAATTTGTCCTTGACAGTTTTGGCATTTAATTTACGATAATCGACGCATAGCCTCAACGAATCGTCCTTTTTACGTACTAGAACGATCGGAGAAGCGAATGGGCTGGTACTTTCTCTGATGATTTTATTGTCTAACAGCTTACGAATATGTAGCTTCACTTCATTAAATTGCGACGGTGGAATGCGACGATATGGCTGAGAAATAGGCTGATTATCTGTAAGGGTAATTCTATGCGTAACGGTACTCGTATGGCCAATATCATCATCATCTTTGGAGAAAACATCACTGTGTTTCTGGAAACAGTTCGTTATAAGATCCTTTTCTTCCTTTGTACAATTCAGTCTGTAAACATCCTCGGGTAAATGAAAATTTGGATCCACCCCTGTACTGATTTCGGATACTTCACATTGCTGACTAATAAATATCTCCTCCGAACTACCAACATATGAATGTTCAAACATGACATCAGATTTCTGCTCTGCTTCGCATTTTGAGATCACCCCTATCCGTGTCCTAGGCTTGACATATATATCCTCATCACCAACATTAGCAACTCTGACAAATACGCATCCTCTTTCAATATGCGCGAAAGTGCGCACGATTTGCAAGTGTCTATGTAAATGCAATACATTGGTTAACGGCTCGATCAAAACATCGTGATCTACGTGCGGGGCAGTGCACTGAATAACGACTACGGTATTCCCTGGAATGTGTACTGCCGAAGTACCGTTAACTCTTGCCACTCCAATAGTTGAATTCCTTTCCTCTCTATCAATCGATTTAAAAATCTCTGTCAAAAAGCCATTTGACGGTAAGTCACTTGATAATAAAATATTCCTACATTCGTTGATGATATTCATTCCGATTATTCCAGGAACTACTTCTTTGCGTTTCCGCGTACATTGGTCTACGGAATCTTTTACGATCAGGAATCCTCTTTTCTCAAACAATTTCCCTGCACAACGTATATCTAGCTCCACATAACCGACATAAGGTATATTCAATCCATTCGCAGCTTTCAATGTTATAGTGCAGTCCGACTTCATAGTAAGGCCAACTGGTTCAATACATTTTCGGTAAAAAGACTCGGTGAGTGTCGATACCATAGATCCCGTATCCACTAAACACGGTATATGTACATCAAAAACTTCAATGTCTATAACTGGACAGTTCCCCACTATTTTCCGTATATCCATACTCTGTGCAGAGCCCTTAAAAATTCCTTCTATTGGCGGACTCGTAACAATAGAGGCTATTTGTTTCCCGAATCTTCATTAGTGCCCTCGGTATTATTCGGACAATTCCGCTGAACATGACCTTTGCGATTACATTTGTAGCATTTCCTTTGATCGTTATTCCAGCGTGGGGCTTGATCGTAATTCCAGCGTGGGGCTTGATCGTAATTCCAGCGTGGAGTGTATTGTTTATTCAAACTTTGATCCTTCATCAATGTCGTGAGTGAATCAATCTGCTTTTGTTGCGCTTCAACGATTTTAATAGTTGTTCCACGTTAGACGATATACCTGAATGATCATCGGATTTGGGCTTTAAATTTTGTGATTCGCTGCACATACTGCTCGTTTCACCAGCCTTGTCATTTAAATCCACCTTTCGAACGCTCACACTGTTCTCCTCTTCCTCGCTCAGTAATAAAGCTTCATTTCGGAGATCAAAAAATTCCATGCCAGGATAACTACGTACTAAACGTTTCATCTCCTTCCTTATGAATGGATCAGATAGGCTGTTTGCAAATTGTTCACACAATGTACGCTCTTTGTTAGGAAAAACGTTATCATCCTTTTTTCTGACTTTTTGAAAAAAGTCTAGTAAAACGTACGAATATTGACGTATAGTTTCTGTATCCCTCTGATGACGCTCAAAGAATCGCTTCTGTAAAACAGTTACACTATCTGGATCACCAAATGCAGTTTGTAAACATTCGAGTATTGCCTCTGGATCATGTCGTATATCTGTACGGAATTTTATTTCATCTTTTGCTTCACCTTCAAGATGCGAATATATAATGTCAACTTTCTCCGCATTTGTAGCTTTTCTAGCCAAGAATACCAGTCGTATGTCATCAATCCAGTCATCAACGGTCATATCATTACTTGATTTCGGTCTGCCAGTAAATGTTTTAATTTTACGATCCTTAACAATATAAGTATGATTTTCATATACTTTAGGACGAGTACTATGAACGTCAGCAAGTTCTTGTTGTAATTGAAAAATCTGTTTCTCTAAATCTTTCTTGAAAGGCATCGTGGAATCCGTATATAGATAAATATGCAAGTTCAGATAGTCATTCAAAATACAGGTAAGTATGATCAAGGTATGTATAGCGTACATGGAGTAATGATTGGCAATCAAGATTAATCAAGTCTATCGGTACAGGTGAGTAGCCATCCGTATCACAGGTAAGGGTACGATATCACTTCTAGCGGAACGTTTAAACATGTAACTTCTCTCCTTACAACAGTTCACAAAACTTTCTGCCGTAAAATATTTCAACTACGTTTCTTGGTGCCTTGCATAAATGATGATCACTGCTTTCTTCTATAACATCTCTGTGATATCTCTTTTTCTCGCAGCGCCATGATGTGACCAAGCGGAATGATAAGGCTATATGTCTCTTTCATACTTTATTCAAAAGATATAAAGCAGTGACCTACAAGCACAATAAATATCATAAGTATATGTATATGTAGAAATAGAATAAATAGGATGAAATACATATTAATGTTATGCAGACTACGAATATGAAAATACTATTATCACAGTGATACAAGTACAGTGATTAAGATAAACTTAAAGAAATTCACTGACATGTAAAATAATGTAAATCATAATTCAAATGCAACCGATACAGGTAAGTATAAATATATTGCAATGAAAATAATGTATATGATATATGGTAATGTAAAGATAATTGAATATAAACAATATACATACCAAAATCATAATGCAAGTCGGAAAGATATTAAATTTACAATAACTCGAACGGCGCCTTCAACAACGACTTCGTAAATACTGCATGTACATAAAGTAAATTAAGCGATCAAGAGAACAAAGGAAGAGTGAGAAGTAAAAGTAAGTGGTGATTGGATAGAGACAACCAATAGAAAAGAAGTATAATGACCAATGAAATACTTTAGTACGAAAAGTGTACCTACTCAATCCATGTGCGCAGTAGAACAAGAGCGGTAAACTCAAAATTACGGAAAAATAAATGAATAGTAGAAAAAGATATTTGATAGACATACTAGTAAATCGAACAAATTCATAATGAAAATAAATACATTAATCATACCACACTTCCAACAATAAAATCCCAAAATATTATTTAGACGGTACTCGCCGCTGTCAAGTATTACATGCACGCCTGCGAATGCGTTGTAGCTCCCTAAAGCAACATTTATTTTTACGTAATATCGAAACAGATCCATTTTGTTCCTGCGGAAAAGTTGAATCTGGCTTTCATTTTCTTTTATAATGCCCGAAATTTCTCTCTGAACGAACTGAACTCTTTCACACACTACACTATGTACCTGACTGCACAACTTTACTATTTGGAGATGAAACTAAATCATATGAATTCAACAAACATTTATTCATCAACGTGCAAAAATTTATACTGAAAACAAAAAGATTTATTTGAGTAACCTTAAGATTATGTTTTAACTTGAATCTTGCATATCCTACAGTAGAATAAGATAAAAACACGGATCGCCACTTAGTATTTAGTAGATAGTATTTAGTATATTGTTTAGTATTTAGTTTACAATTGTTTAAATCTCTTTTTTTTTCTTTCTTTCTGATGTATGCAACTTTCAATATCCTTGATTTGTTTATTGTATCTGCTCTCTTTTCTCAGTTCTTATTTAGACTTTATATTTATTCTCTGTTCGCCACTTCATTTGTCACGCATCAATTACTGCTTTCCTCATCAAGTATTGCTAATGTTGATAAAAACGGGAGAGGAATTTATATTAGCATAGTGCTTCTTTTCCAATCCTGCATCACTATGATTGTAATTATATGATATGTTGCCTTTCCGACAATAAATATGTCTAAACTAACCTATAGAAGGTAAATTACCTTTTCAATGTATGAACATAAATCCCACCATTGATTGCAAACAGCAAAATTAACTTCTTGCTAAAACGAGACATTTAATCTTGAAAAACGCAGGACAAAATAAAACTTTTTCTGTTCAAAATATATTTTTTCATCAATTTTTACCAATTTTCTGTGTTATGATTCGACCTATAAAACATCAGTTACCTTTTTCCTGTATGACCCTAATCCCCAACACAAACAAAAAAAATCACTTTTCTATTCAAACGAGGCAAAATTCCTTGGAAAAATGATTTTTCTAGTAAAATGTATATTTCGAAGCTTGAGAAATTGAGCTTTTTATGTTCAAAACATATTTTTGCATCAATATTTACCAATTTTCTGTGATATGGTTCGACATATAAAAGGTAAATTATCTTTTTCATGTTTTTACCCTAATCCCAAGCACTGAGTGCAAACTGGAAAATTCACTTTTATCTAAATTAAAACGAGGCATAATTTCTTGAAAAACGGAAATTTCTACTTATAATGTATATTTTTAGAGACAAACTTGAGCTTTTTATTAAAAAATATTTTTGCAACAATATTTAACAAATTTCTCTCTTACAGTTAGACCTATGATACGTAAATTAACTTTTTCATGTATCACCCTATCCTCAACAATTGATTGCATACAGCAATATAAACTTTTTGCTAAAACGAGACATTTTATCTTGAAAAACGGAATTTTCTTGGTACATTGTAAAATGTAAACTTCGAAGGACAAAATTGAGCTTTTTCTGTAAAAATATTTTTTTTCATCAATTTGTACCATTTTTCTGTGTTATGATTCGACCTATAAAAGGTAAATTACCTTTTTCATGCATGACCCTAACCCCAAATATTGATTGAAAAAAGGAATATTTACTTTAAAAAAAACGACGCATAATTCCTCGAAAAACGGATTTTTCTAGTCAAAATGTATATTTCAAAGGACAATATTGAGCTTTTTCTGTTCAAAACATATTTTTGCATCAATTTTTTACAAATTTTCTGTGTTATGGTTCGACATATAAAAGATAAATTAGCTTTTTCATGTATCACCCTAATCTCCAGCACTGAGTGCAAACTGGAAAATTCACTTTTATCAAAATTAAAACGAGGCATAATTTCTTGAAAAACAGAATTTTCTACTTTTAATGTATATTTTTAAAAGTCAAAATTGAGCTTTTTATCAAAAAATATTTTTGCAACAATATTTAACAAATTTCTCTCTTATAGTTAGACCTATAATACGTAAATTACCTTTTTCATGTATCACCCTATCCTCAACCATTGATTGCAAACAGCAAAATTAACTTTTTGCTAAAACGAGACATTTTATCTTGAAAACGGAATTTTCTTGTAATATTGTAAAATGTATATTTGTCAATCAATTTGTACCAGTTTTCTGTGTTATGATACGACCTATAAAAGGTAAATTACCTTTTTCATCAATGACCCTAACCCCAAACATTGATTGGAAACAGGAAAATTTACTTTTTTTAAAAACGAGGTATAATTCTTTGAAAAATGCAATGATCGCTGTGCGATATAAGTCCCCTACCGGTGGCATAAATTTATGTCTTGCATCTCTGTTCATCAGTTCATCATCTGCAACAACAGCCAAGAAAAGTCTGGGAAACTGAATTCACGAAATTTGCTAAGTCCAAGGGCCATAACTCTTTTAAAAATTAGTCAATCTAAATTTAACTCAAACGTGATCTGCATCACACATTAATGTATTCACATACAGAAAATCAGTTCATTATCTGCAATAACAAGCATGAAAAAGTCCGGAAAATTGAAAATTTCATGAAATTTGCTTAGTCCAAGGGCCATAACTCTTGTAAAAATAGGCCAATGGAAACCAAACTCACAGTTGGTCTGTATCACTTTGAGATGTATTCATATCAAAAATCAGTGCATTATTTGCAAAGGAACCGAAGAAAAGTCCGGAAAACTTACATTTTCATAAAATTTGCTAAGTCCAAGGGCCATAAGTCTTGTAAAAATAAGTTAATCTAAAGCAAACTCACACTTGATCTGTATCACATTGAGATATTTCCACATTCCAAAATTGAGTTCAATATATGCAACAACAGCCGAAAAAGTCCGGAAAACTGAAATTTTCATAAAATTTGCCAAGTCAAAGGGCCATAATTCTTGTAAAATTAGGTCAATCAAAAGCAAGCTCACGCTTGATCTGTATCACATTTAGATATCTCAACATACCAAAAATGAGTTCAATATATGCAACAACAACGAAAAAAAGTCCGGAAAACTGAAATTTTCATAAAATTTGCCAAGTCAAAGGGCCATAACTCTTGTAGAATTAGGTCAATCAAAAGCAAACTCAATCTTGATCTGTATCACATTGAGATATATCCACATACCAAAAATGAGTTCAATATCTGCAACGACAGCGAAAAAAAGTCCGGAAAACTAAAAATGGGACAGACGGACAGACGGACGGACAGACAGACAGACCGAGAGGAAATTAAGAGTCCCCTTCGGCGTTGCCGGTAGGGGACTAAATACGGATTTTTCGAGTAAAATGTATATTTCGATGAACAAAAAATGAGCTTTTTCTATAAATTTTTTTTTCATCAATTTGTTCCAGTTTTCTATGTTATGATTCGACCTATAAAAGGTAAATCACCTTTTTCATGTATGACCCTAGCCCCAAACATTGATTGAAAACAGGAAAATTTACTTTTTTCAAAATTCGAGGCATAATTTCTCGAAAAACGGATTTTTCTAGTCAAAAAGTAAATTTCGAAGGACAAAATTGAGCTTTTTCTGTTCAAAACATATTTTTGCATCAAAATTTACCAATTTTCTGTGTTATGGTTCGACATATAAAAGGTAAATTACCTTTTTCATGTATGACCCTAATCCCCAGCACTGAGTGCAAACAGGAAAATTCACTTTTATCAAAGTTAAAACGAGGCAAAATTTTTTGAAAAAGAAGAATTTTCTACTTATAATGTATATTTTTAAAGAAAAAATTGAGCTTTTTATCAAAAAATATTTTTGAAACAATATTTAAAAAATTTCTGTCTTATAGTTAGACCTATAATACGTAAATTACCTTTTTCATGTATCACCCTGACCTCAACCATTGATTGCAAACAGCAAAATTAACTTTTTGCTAAAACGAGACATTTTATCTTGAAAAACGGTATTTTCTTGTTACATTGTAAAATGTATACTTCGAAGGACATAATTGAGCTTTTTCTGTAAATTTTTTTTTCATCAATTTGTACCAGTTTTCTGTGTTATGATTCGACCTATCAAAGGTAAATTACCTTTTTCATCAATGACCCTTACCCCTAACATTGATTGAAAACAGGAAATTTACTTTTTTTAAAAAGCGAGGCATACTTCTTTGAAAAACGGATTTTTCGAGTAAAATGTATATTTCGTTGATCAAAAATGAGCTTTTTCTGTAAATTTTTTTTTCATCAATTTGTTCCAGTTTTCTATGGTATGATTCGATCTATAAAAGGTAAATTACCTTTTTCCTGTATGACCCTAACCCCAAACATTGATTGAAAACATGAAAATTTACTTTTACCTAAATTATAACGAGGCATAATTTCTTGAAAAACAGAATTTTCTACTTATAATGTATATTTTTATAGTCAAAAGCTTTTTATCAAAACATATTTTTGCAACAATATTTAACAAATTTCTCTCCTATAGTTAGACCTATAATACGTAAATTACCTTTTTCATGTATCACCCTATCCTCAACCATTGATTGCAAACTGCAACATTAACTTTTTTGCTAAAACGAAACATTTTATCTTGAAAAACGGAATTTTCTTGTTCCATTGGAAAATGTATATTTCGAAGGAAAAAATTGAGCTTTTTCTGTAAAAAAAAATTTTTTTCATCAATTTGTACCAGTTTTCTGTGTTATGATTCGACCTATAAAAGGTAAATAACCTTTTTCATCAATGACCCTAACTCCCAACATTGATTTAAAACAGGAAAATTTGATTTTTGTTAAAAACGAGGCATAATTCTTTGAAAAACGGATTTTTCGAGTAAACTGTATATTTCGATGAACAAAAATGAGCTTTTTCTGTAAAAGTTTTTTTTTCATCAATTTGTTCCAGTTTCCTATGTTATGATTCGACCTATGAAAGGTAAATTACCTTTTTCATGTATGACCCTAGCCCCAAACATTGATTGAAAACAGGAAAATTTATTTTAAAAAATTATTTAAAAAAAAAAAACGAGGCATAATTCCTCTAAAAACGGATTTTTCTAGTCAAAATGTATATTTCGAAGGACAAAAGTGAGCTTTTTCTGTTCAAAACATATTTTTGCATTAATATTTACCAATTTTCTGTGTTATGGTTCGACATATAAAAGGTAAATTACCTTTTTCATGTATGACCCTAATCTCAAGCACTGAGTGCAAACTGGAAATTTCCCTTTTATCAAAATTAAATTAAAACTAGTCCGAGCGTTGGTCAGAAAACCAAGAAGTCATACACGATGAACGACTTTCCAAGTAACATGCAACAAACATCGCCTACATTCATGCAGTATGGAAATGCACTGTATCAGCCAATGCCACCAAATCTGCCAAACATGCAGCCGGGTATGCAGCCCATGCAATTGCACTCTGTGCAAAGTAATCAGGTCCAAAGCCAAGTGAGAACTGCCAACCATGCTAATTCAGTCACTCTAAGCGAGATATTAAGGAGGATTGATCAGTTGGACTCCAGGCTGAAGCTCTTGGATAGTATCAACGATAAACTTACTACCGTAACAACCCAAGTAAGAGCGCTCGATGTTAATGTTAAAAATCTAGAAGAAAGAGTGGGTGCAGTTGAGCAAAGCCGTCAGTTTGACAGCAACTTGATGACCGATATCCAAACAACACAAAAAGCGCATGTGGCCGAGAACCATAAAGTTGTAAAGGAACTTAGAGTCACGGTTGATGCCCTAACATCCAAATGTGAGCAATCAACAGAAGAAATCATAGACTTGCAGTGCAGATCAATGAGAGACAACCTCATGTTCTACAACATCCCTGAAGAACATGACGAGAACTGTTCCGAAATCATTGGTACATTCATGGAAAGGAATCTGAAAATTCCTGGGGCAAAAGATGGCGTGAAGATTGAACGAGCTCATAGAATTGGCAAACGTAGACGTGGAGGGCAGCGACCCATTGTGGCAAAGTTCCATTCCTTTCAGGATCGCGAAAAAGTACGCAGTGCTTCTAAGCAACTAGAGGGTACCGACTATGGAATTGGGCAACAATTCCCAAAAGCTGTCCAAGAGAGGCGACGTATCTTGATAGACGTAATGAAAAGAGAACGGGCGCGGGGGAAAACGTGCACCTTGACAGTTGATAGACTGTATGTGAACAATGAGCTGTACGCAGGACCAGAGGTTACCTGGGGGAAAAGACAGCAATAGGGGTCACCTGAGGGGCAACAACAAATAAGGACATGTGTTCTTAATGTTCAAGGGTTGAAAAATAAAATTGATGACCATAACTTTTTACATTTTATATCAGAATATGATGTTTGTGTATTCTCTGAAACTTGGGTAGCAAAAACTGATTGTAAAAGAGTAGAAATAAAGAACTTTAAAGGTATTCATTGTGAAGGCAGAAAATTGAATCCTAGGGCAAAACGCCATGATGGTGGTGTATCCATTTATATCAAGGACTCAATAGAAAAAGGAATTTCAGTTGTTAAATCAAGAAAAGAAGGTATCTTATGGATTAAATTTTGTAAAAACTTTTTTCAATTTTGATGTAGATCTATATTTATGTGCAATTTATATACCACCTGAAAGTTCTGCTTTTTACCAACATAATAGAGATTTTGATTTTTATGCTGAAATAGAAAATGATTTGAGACTTTTCTCAGATTTAGGATCTATAATAATCTGTGGCGATTTTAATGCCAGAACAAGCAATGAAAATGACACTATAATCGATGTACATTTAAGTCGTTACCTTGACGAATTTCCTGACACTCTGTTTGATAATAATGATGGCGTTGCCATAAATAAAAGAGTCTCGAAGGATAAAACTACTAATGCATTTGGCAAGAAGCTTATAGAAATATGCAAATGTACAGACTTGATTATATTAAACGGAAGACATTGTTCTGATAAAAATGTTGGTGATTTTACATTTAAGTCTAAGAATGGTTGTAGCATTGTAGATTATGTAATTACAAATAGAGTAAATGTTAAAAATATTGATTCATTTGAAATTTTAGATATATGTGAATTTTCAGATCACTTACCAATTATGTTCACTGTGCAATCAAATATAAATCAGAGTACAGAATATGTACATGTTGAAGACAAAATTGTATGGGATGAAGATAGAGTTAATGAAATAAAAGATGAGATTATTTTAAATCAAAATGACTTTTCAGAATGTGTAATCTCACTTGTAAATGGTGAAAGTGATATTGATTCCACTGTACATAAATTTACACAATTATTGTATGATATAATTTTTGACAAATGTGGTGTTAAAGGTAGAAAAATTGTAAAGAAACCAAAACGTATTAAAAGGTCTGATTGGTATGATGATATTTGTAGAGAAGCCAAAGTAAAATTTCAGAATGCTAAACGTCTCAACAAGAGAGATAACTCTGACATAAGTCTAAACAGAGTATTATCTGCAAAGGTTCAATATAACAGAGCAAAGAGAAAAGCTCGAAATAGACATAGAACAGACCTACAGAGAGAATTACAAGGTCTTGCAAATAAAGAACCTAAATTATTCTGGAGAAAAATTAAAAAGATAAGAAAAAACTATGTACCCAAGAGTAAGGTTTCTTTAAATGACTTTGTTAATCATTTTAAGGAAGTTTTTCAATCAGAAGATATTGATATCCCAATACATAATGAGAATGACATTTATATTGATGAATTAGATTCTCCGTTCACGGAGACAGAGATCATTGAGGCAATTAAAAGTCTTAAGAGGGGGAAAGCTGCAGGTTTAGATAGTTTACCAGCAGAATTTTTTATAGAATGTTATGAATTTTTGCTTCCACAAATTGTTATGCTTTTTAATTACATGTTTGATAAACAAATTTATCCAGAGCCTTGGACGAGGAGTATTATTATACCTATTCCAAAAAAAGGCAACTTATCTGATGTCAATAATTATAGAGGTATCACATTAGTAAATTGTTTTTCAAAAATTTTTAGTATTGTACTTCGAAACAGATTAGAAAATTTTGCAGAAGAAAATAATAAATTGTCTGAGTTTCAATTTGGGTTCAGGAAAAAGAAAAGGACTATAGACTGTATTCAGATACTGAATATGATTGTAAATGAACAGTTGGCAAAGAAAGCTAAATTATATACAGCTTTTGTAGACTTTAGAAAAGCGTTTGATTTGGTTAATAGAGATGCACTTGTTTATAAACTTTTTCAAGAGGGTGATAGCTCGAAATGTGTAAAAATGTTGAAGACTATATATCAGTCAGTCCAGTCATGCATTCGAACAATAGACGGCAAATCTGAATTTTTTGAGATTCAATCTGGAGTTAAACAAGGCGAGCCATTATCTAGTTTGTTATATTTAACTTTTATAAATGATTTAGAATCTTCATTGCGTATTGGAAATAATGATTTTTTCTTTAAAATTGATGAAATCTCAATATTCATGTTGTTATTTGCTGATGACACTGTTTTAATATCAAAAACACCAGAAGGTTTACAAAAACTACTAGATAAACTTCTTTTTTACTGTCAGAAATGGGGAATCAAAGTAAACACTAGTAAAACCAAAATATGTATTTTTGAAAAAAGAAAATCTAGAGCTAGCCATGTATTCAAATATGAAGATGTATATTTAGATATAGTTGATAATTTTACATATTTAGGAGTAACTCTGAGCTATAATGGTAAAATGAAATTAGCAACTAAAACAATTACAGATCAAGCTTCTAAAGCTATATATGCACTGAAAGATGTTTTTAGAAGGTTAAGTTTCAATGTTTCTTCCAAACTTTCACTTTTTCACAAATTAATAACCCCAATTTTGATGTTTGGTACTGAAATATGGGGTGTATATGATGCTTCATTAATTGAAAAATTGTCATTGAAATTTTACAGAGATATCTTACATGTCAGACCTGGCACACCTAATTGTGCAATATATGGAGAATTAGGGCAATATCCATTTGATGTTTTATGCAAAATACGTGCTTTGAAATACTGGTACTATGTCTATTCTAATAGATCGTCTTTACTGTATAAGATGTATCAAAGAGAAAAAGACTTTGTTGATAGTAATAATACTAGAGAGTACAGAGATTGTTGGTCTTTTAGAATAAAGAAATTATTAAATGAAACAGGCTTTTCAGAGTTATGGATGTTAGAAAATGTTGAAACAAATAATTTTTCTATTGTAAAACAAAGAATTTTAGATATTTATGTACAAAACTGGAGAACCCAAATCAATTCATCACCACGCCTTACTTTCTATGCAAACATTAAAGAGAATTTCGAGTTTGAACCTTATCTTGATTATATTGATAACTACAAACATAGGTATCATCTTACTAGATTACGTTGTTCTGCACACAATTTAAGAATTGAATCTGGAAGACACCAAAATGTCAGTAGAGAAAATAGAATATGTAATGTATGTACACAAAGGCAAATAGAGAATGAGTATCACTTTATTTTAACTTGTCCATCCTATAGAGAATTAAGAATAAGACTGTTGCCAAAATTTACACACTCCTGGCCAAATTTACAAAAGTTGCGCAAATTATTTAAGTCACAGAAACGAAAACATTGTATATCATTGTCGAATTACATTTTTGTTGCAACCAAGAAAAGAAATGAAAATTAAAAAAATATAGTGATTTCCTATCAGCTTTAATTTACATGTATTGAATTATGTTGTAATTTCATATATATATATATATATGTTAATTATGATACTTGTCATAAACTATCTGTTGCACCTCAATATATTACTTATGTATTAGTTGAGATTATGATCATGTATAACTCAAGATTAAGATTAAGAATTTGTCCATTTTCTCATGTTTATATAATTGTATTTGTTTGTGCTATGAGCATGTATGTGCTGAAGGCAATAAATAAAGACTAATCAAAATTAAAACAAGGCATAATTTCTTGAAAAAGAAGAATTTTCTACTTATAATGTATATTTTTAAAGACAAAATTGAGCTTTTTATTAAAAAATGTTTTTGAAACAATATTTAACAAATTTCTCTCTTATAGTTAGACCTATAATACGTAAATTACCTTTTTCATGCAT
This sequence comes from Pinctada imbricata, assembly GCA_033119305.1. Lineage (NCBI taxonomy): Eukaryota > Metazoa > Mollusca > Bivalvia > Pterioida > Pteriidae > Pinctada > Pinctada imbricata. The sequence continues at coordinate 47,996,483 of VSWD01000006.1, read as the reverse complement.
CACCCTATCCTCAACCATTGATTGCAAACAGCAAAATTAACTTTTTGATAAAACGAGACATTTTATCTTGAAAAACGGAATTTTCTTGTTACATTGGAAAATGTATACTTCGAAGGACAAAATTGAGCTTTTTATGTTAATAATTTTTTTTTCATCAATTTGTACCAGTTTTCTGTGTTATGATTCGACCTATAAAAGGTAAATTACCTTTTTAATGAATTACCCTAACCCCCAACATTGATTGAAAACAGGAAAATTTACTTTTTTTAGAAAACGAGGCATAATTCTTTATTCATATATGAGCCTAAACCCCAACGTTGATTGAAAACAGGAAAATTTATTTTTTAGCTCACCTGAGTCAAAGGCTCTAGTGAGCTATTGTCATAGCAATCCGTCCGGCGTCCGGCGTCCGTCGTCTGTCGTCTGTCGTGTGTTGTCTTTTCACATTTTCGACTTCTTCTAAAGAATGGCTAAAAGGGATTTTCATGAAACTTGGTAGGTATAAAGTACTAATGGTCCCCTACAAGTGTTGTTGTTTTTCGTCCGGATCCCTCAACAGGTGGCGCCACCACAGGCAAAAGTTGGTCACGGGGGGTTCCCTCCTTTGACAAACTTCTTCGTCAGAACGGAAGCACGTATCGACAAACCGAAAGCATCAGGATGATTTATAGAGATGTCTTAAGAAGTGTTGTTATTTTTGGTTCCTCTCCGAAGTCGAATTTTTCACGCTTTTTTGACGTCTCTTCGGACTTATTCAGAAATGCAAATTTTTGCACTATTTCTTTAAATAACTCAATAAGTGTATGATTCTACACACTCATTTACTGCATATTTATCATATCTAACTTACTTAATGCTTTGATATGTATTATATGCTTAAATTTTATTTCTTTGTTTTTTTTATAAATTTTTTCTTATGTAAAAAGGAAAGGGGGGGGGTTGATTTTCATCCATTTTCTGCTTCTTTTCTATAACCACTCTTCAGATTGTCATGACATTTTGTAGGTATGAGTTACTCATGCATGGTACCCTACAAGTGAAAGAATTTTGTCAAGATATCCACTTTTGGATTTTTAAGGAATATTTTTTAAGATTGTACATAGGTATAATGTATGTTTTCCACGCCCAATGGACCCAATTTATTTTTGAGACATTGACATTTTCCATACATGCATATTTCATAACGATTTCCCTATTTAACAATTATTTTCTCTCCTTTATTTTTGTATCTATGGTAAACAAAGTCGCCATATATCTTGTGTTACAGATTTAATTGGTTCAATTCCTCCACGCCCATTTAATAGTCACGGTGGGTAATCTCGCAACGCACAACACTCGGTTTATCTAAAATTTCGTGTATTACAAATTATTTTTCACAAAAAGGGGAATGTGATGCAGTGTAAGGATGCCTTAGATACGAGTTTTATCGAAAGTAAGAGAGGTAATATCCTTTTATAAAGCCGAAAAACTATCGGCATGATTGGTGAAAATGAAAGTGAAAGTAGAACGCTGATCGTGTTTGTGCGTTATAAAAAGCTAATATCCACCTTATTTTGGATGCAACTCATAGAGTTAGGGCGTTATTACACTGCATCACATTTCCCTTTTTGTAACAAATTACCTATTTTGCGCAAAAATATAGAAAAATAAATTGTTCTGTGTTGCGAGATTACCCACCGTGTTAGTACTGTACATGTGATACATTTCAGGAGATTAATAGAATCTATCGTGCAAACGAAATAGTACTGGTATTTGAATAGATGTTTATTTAATGTGCATATACTGGGAACACTTTCATACTTGTTATCATTCATGTACTTGGAACACTTCCATACTTGTCATCATTTATAAACCTAGCTCGAATTTCCTGTGTCTTAGACTCTCTTATATGAAGTATACGGACTGCTTTCTTGAAAAACATCTAATGAGTAATCTCTTCCTGAGGATTTTGAGAATGTATAGGACATTTGATATATCTGAAATTCTTGAAAACAAATAATTCAGTTCAGAGTTCTTGAAATCTTTCAATGAAATGTTGGACCACAGGAAGCTGTTGTTTTAAAAGAGAAAATAAATTATTATTCACAACTTTAAGCCACTGTGTTCGACATCTTGTATGTATAACATTTCGAAAGATGAACACAGAGGCCTAAGGTTGTGAATAATAAAACATTTTCTCTCATAAAACGACAGGTTCCTGTGGTCAGACATTTGGGAATTTTTATCTGTCCAAATAATAGATACAACATGAGTTTTTATCGGACCAAATAATTTTTTTATCAGCAAATCCGATGCAGCTGATACTTTTCATGAACTCTGTCAGCTAATAATATGTCCGTATAACAGTGCTATCACGAGGCGTACCATAGTTAACAGTAAATAACGATGTCGTAGGTCTGCTAGTTGTACAAGCTTTACAATATCATGGGCCTATTAATATGTTTCCCTAAAAGCAGCATACATCAGAGTATTAAGTTTATTTCATTGTTTTATTCTTTTTGTCTGTTTCTTCATCACCTGCTGCACATTAATGTGGAATTTTACAAAATGATTTTTTGATGTTAAATAATTGAACTATACACTAGCTGGGCATATGACTTTGGGTCACATTATCCGTCTTTTCAAATCAGTAAAAAAGATAATGTTTTGAAATGTGACTATTTGTTCTTGTTTGTACTTTTAAAGGCTGTAAAAATAGATCTTGTCTGCATCCGGCAAAAATCGTTTTAGAAAGAATGTGGGCTCAAATCGTGATACTGGCACTATCAATTTTACGTCTTATTCAATGTAAGTATGTCAATTAGAGCATGCATGGGTATCAGGTGAGCGTTGTGCCCTCCTGGGGCTCTTGTTTTAAAAACGAGGCATAATTCCTTGAAAAACGGATTTTTCTAATAAAATGTATATTTCGATGGAGAAAAATGAGCTTTTTCTGTAAAAAATATTTTTGCATCAATTTTTACCAATTTTCTCTGTTATGGTTCAACCTATAGAAGGTAAATTACCTTTTTAATGATGAACATATATTCCACCATTGATTGCAAACGGAAAAATTAATTTCTTGCTAAAACGAGACATACACTGCTCAAAAAAATTAAGGGAGCAAGGTTTCTACTTTCATATCACACACGTTTGCAGCTGCTTATTCTATATGATGAACATAAATGTATAAAGACATATTTAATAGTCATTTCTTAATTACCAATGTCTGTATTGAACAGATTAACCATATACACATGATAAAACTTGATGATGTAGCCTTGCTAATCCCAAAGGATATTACAGTGTATGTTCCATTATATTACAATGGAAAAATCGCTCCTTTAATTTTTTTAGCAGTGTATTATCTTGAAAAACGCATTTTTCTTGTTGAAATGTATATTTCGAAAGACAAAATAAAGCTTTTTCTGTTAATAATTTTTTTTTCATCAATATCTACCAATTTTCTGTGTTGTACATTGAAAAATGTATACTTCGAAGGAGAAAATTGAGCTTTTTCTGTAAAAAGAAAAAAAAAATCATCAACTTTTACCAATTTTCAGTGTTATGGTTCGACCTACAAAAGGTAAATTACCTTTTCATGTATGTCCTTAACCCCAAACATTGATTGAAAACAGGTAAATTAACTTTTTAAAAAACGAGGCATTATTCCTCGAAAAAATGATTTTTCTAGTAAAATTTATATTTCGATTGACAAAAATGAGCTTTTTCTGTAAGAAATATTTTTGCATCAATTTTTACAAATTTTCTGTGTTATGGTTCAACCTATAGAAGGTAAATTACTTTTTTCATGTATGAACATAAATCCCACAATTGATTGCAAACAGCAAAATTAACTTTTCGCTAAAACGAGATATTTATCTTGAAAAACGCATTTTACTTGTTAAAAGGTATATTTCGAAGGACAAAATAAAGCTTTTTCTGTTTTTGCATCAATCTCTACCAATTTTCTGTGTTATGGTTCGATCTATAAAGGTAAATTAGCTTTTTCTTGCATGACCCTAACCACCACCATTGATTGCAAACAGGAAAATTCACTTTTATCTAGAACGAGGCATAAATTCTTGAGAAAAGAATTTTTCTTGTAAAAATGTGGGATTTAGGCTCATAAGAAGAAGGTAATTTACCTTTTATAGGTTCAACCATAACAGATAAAGTTGGTAAAAATTGATGCAAAAATATTTTTTACAGACAAAACTCATTTTTGTCCACGAGACATTTTTTTCTTGAAAAACGGACTTTTCTTGATACATTGTAAAATGTATACTTCGAAGGACAAAATTGAGCTTTTTCTGTAAAAAGAAAAAAATTCATCAATTTTTACCAATTTTCAGTGTTATGGTTCGACCTACAAAAGGTAAATTACCTTTTTCATGTATGTCCTTAACCCCAAACATTGATTGAAAACAGGTAAATTTCCTTTAAAAAAAAAGAGGCATTATTTTTCGAAAAACTTATTTTTCTAGTAAAATTTATATTTCGATTGACAAAAATGAGCTTTTTTTTGAGCTGTTATGGCTCAACCTATAGAAGGTAAATTACTTTTTCCATGTATGAACATAAATCCCACCATTGATTGCAAACAGCAAAATTAACTTTTCGCTAAAACGAGACTTTTTATCTTGAAAAACGCATTTTTCTTGTTAAAATGTATCTTTCGAAGGACAAAATAAAGCTTTTCCTGTTTTTGCATCAAATATTCTGTGTTTTTGTTCGACCTATAAAAGGTAAAATACCTTTCTCTTATATGACCCTAACCCTAACCATTGATTGCAAACAGGAAAATTAACTTTTTTCTAAAACGAGGGATTTTATCTTGAAAAACGCATTTTTCTTGGTAAAATATATATTTCGAATACCAATATAAAGCCTTTTCTGTTTTTGAATCAATCTTTACCAATTTTTTGTGTTATGGTTCGACCTATAAAAGGTAAATTACCTTTTTCTTGTATGACCCTAATCCCCACCATTGATTGCAAACAGAAAAATTCATTTTTATTTAAAACGAGGCATAAAGTCTTGAAAAACATATTTTTCTTGTAAAAATGTACATTTCGAAGGACAAAATTGAGCATTTTCTGTTCAAAAAAATATTTTTGCATCAACCTTTACCAATTTTCTGTGTTATGGTTCGACCTATAAAAGGTAAATTACTTCCTTCATGTATGACCCTAACCCCAAACATTGATTGAAAACAGGAAAATTTACGTTTTTTTAAAAAACGGGGCATAATTCCTGGAAAAACTGATTTTTCTACTAAAATGAATATTTCGATGGACAAAAATGAGTTTTGTCTGTAAAAAATATTTTTGCATCAATTTTTACCAATTTTATCTGTTGTGTTTGAACCTATAAAAGGTAAGTTACCTTTTTCATGTATGAGCCTAAATCCCACTATTGATTGCAAACGGCTTAATTAATTTTTTGTTAAAACGAAATATTTATCTTGAAAAACACATTTTTCTTGTTAAAATGTATATTTCGAAGGACAAAATAAAGTTTTTTCTGTAATACGTTAATTACCTTTTTCATGTATCACCCTAGCCCCAACCATTGATTGAAAACATGCAAATTAACTTTTTGCTTAAACGATACATTTTATATTGAAAAACGGATTTTCTTGATACATGTACATTGTAAAAGCTATACTTCGAAGGAGAAAATTGAGCATTTTCTGGAAAAAATGTTCATCAATTTTTACCAAACTTCTGTGATATGGTTCGACCTATAAAATGTAAATTACCTTTTTTCATGTATGACCCTAATCCCAAACATTGATTGAAAACAGGAAAATTTACTCTTTTTTTAAAACGAGGCATAATTCCTTGAAAAGCTGATTTTTCTACCAAAATGGATATTTCGAAGGACAAAAATGAGCTTTTTCTGTAAAATATATTTTTTGCTTCAATGTCTACCAAATTTCTGTGTTATGGTTCCACCTATAAAAGGTAAATACCTTTTCCAAGTGTGACCCTTACCCCACTAATGGTTGCAAACAGGAAAATTCACTTTATCCAAAACGAGGCATAATGTCTTGAAAAACGGATTTTTCTTGTGAAAATGTATATTTCGAAGGAAAAAATTGAGAATTTTCTGTTCAAGATATATCTTTGCATCAATTTTTACCAATTTTCTGTGTTATGGTTCGACCTATGAAAGGTAAATTACCTTTTTCATGTATGACCCTAACCCCCACCATTGATAGCAAACAGAAAAAATTACTTTTATCTAAAACGAAGCATAATTTCTTGAAAGACGGATATTTCTTTAGAAAATGTATATTTCGAAGGACAAAATTGAGCATTTTCTGTTCAAAAAATACTTTTGCATTTTTGCATCAATTTTTACCAATTTTCTGTTATGGTTCAACGCATATAAGGTAAATTACCTTTTTCATGTTTTATCCTTATCCCCAGCAGTGAGTGCAAACAGGACAATTCACTTTTATCTCAAACAAGTCATAATTTCCTGAAAAACGGAATTTCTACTTATAATGTATATTCTTAAAGACAAAATTGAGCTTTGTTTTACAAAATATTTTTGCACAAATTTTTACCAAATTTGTCTGTTACACTTAGACCTTTATTACGTAAATTACCTTTTTCATGTATGACCGTAACCCCACCATTGATTGCAAACCGGAAAATTTACTTTTTTTTAAACGAGTCATAATTCCTTGGAAAACTGATTTTTCTAATAAAATGTATATTTCGATGGACAAAAATGAGCTTTTTCTGTAAAATATATTTTTGCATCAATTTTTACCAATTTTCTCTGTTTTGGTTCAACCTATAAAAGGTAAATTCCCTTTTTATGTATGAGCCAAAATACAACCATTAATTGCAAACAGCAAAATTTACTTTTTTGCTAAAACGAGACATTTATTTTGAAAAACCGGATTTTTCTTGTTAAAATGTATATTTTGAAGGACAAATATGGGTATTTTCTGTTAAAAAATATTTTTGCATCAATTTTTACCAATTTTCTGTGTTATGGTTCGACATATAAAAGGTTAATTACTTTTTTCATGTATGACCCTTATCCTCAGCACTGAGTGCAAAGAGGAAAATTAACATTTATCTACGATGCATAATTTCTTGAAAAACGGAATTTTCTACTTCTAATGTATATTTTTAAAGAAAAATTTGAGCTTTTTATAAAAAATAATTTTGCACCAATGTTTACCAAATTTCTTTGTTATAGTTAGACCTATAATACATAAATTACCTTTTTCATGTATTACCCTAACCCCCACCATTGATTGAAAACAGGAAAATTTACATTTTGTTAAAAAACGAGGCATTTAAGGATTGTTTTTCAGTTTTTGCTTTGCATTGGTGTATGCAGGCAGTTGGTCATGGAAAAAAATCATCAGAATTTTTTCTATGACCAACTGCCTGCATACACCAATGCAAAGCAAAAACTTAAAAACAATCCTTATATTTATATATATATGTATGATTTCCACCACTGGATCCCCTGTAATTTGTCGCTGAAATAACTGGGTCACGTGATCTTCGAACTGACACCGACCGCAAATTGCGTATGGAGAAGTAGTTCCTTTTTGTTTTGACATTTTATCTATTTTATTCGTTTATCGTATGTTTGATTATTGTGTGATGAACGATTGTAAATTTAATTAATATAAATTGGTGTTTGGTAAACATACTGTGCGTCGGTATTCAATGTTTACAATTTGTGATGCGGTCCGGTATGGCTAGTACCTCATGCGTGCTGTTTGACAGAGGATTAACCATGCGTTTCGAGGATAAAAGTCTAAATGTATTCAGAACAGACACAATCATAAATCTTACTATGGATGCTGTACAACATTCTGAAACATATTCGGATGACTCGAAAGTGTACAATGGTGGGTTTTCATTGAACGAACGATTGAATCTCATTCTGTCTGGTCACATTTTGTGATGAATGATATTTCATGATCAGCTACGTCATCATAATTTGTGAACAATTCATCAAAGCATTTTGCTGAACAAGAAAAGCAAAATTAACGGATTAAGCCATGTTAGTACTTATGAAAGCTAAATTTATTTTTCAACGTAATTTCATTTTGTTTATTTTAAATTACTCACTACATATAATTGTAAATAAAGACAACAAATGATTTCATCTGAAATAAATAATAACAAACTCTCTATTGCCATTGATAAAACATTTGAATTTTAATAGCTGTCAGTTCACAGACTGAAGTTTTAGAATCATTTTCTAGAAAAATTAAACACACAACTAATGAACACAACATATGTGAGGAATCCATGCTGATACTTGATAAGGACATAGAGCTAGACGAAATGAGAGACGGCATCGTCGGTGAAGAGGCATCATGAGTACATGGTGCAGGAAGAGCTACGGTAGATTCTGTAGGTGAGTCTGTTGACGCGGGAGGAGGAAGACACAATGCATACTGGCTTGCACCTGGCAATGTAACAGCTTGACTCGTTGCAGAATCCGAGATGCTTGACAAGGTAGCGCTGACCCGTTTCTTTTGCTCAGCGGAGAGATTACGGTCGTAGCTACGCAGTGAACTTTCACTTCAGTGCCCTGACATAAGCATTATCTTTCGAGCTTCGTATCCAGCATTACTCATGGCAGTGATGGCAGTTGCTCTTAAGCAGTGGGCAGTATACTTTTCCTCGCAACCTGCTGACTTATATATCTGGCATGAAATTTGTAAAACTTCGCTTGGAAAGAGGCTTGTTGGCATACCAAACATGAATGATACTAGGCTTTGCTATCGCATCTTTAGTGCAGCAGTTAAACACAAATTCAACAGACTCATCTGTTTTGGACATAAGCTAACGTAGGAGACGTACAGGACAATTTCTCTCATTTGTTGCGTACATGCGCTTGTCACTTGAGGCTTCCCGACTGTACAAATCTCCCTGGAAGTTTTTTTTGCTGGTACTCGTACGACAGTGTAACATATTCTCCACTGTCATCATTACAAAATTCAAGTGAAGATTGTTGTAGCTGGTGATGAAACTCGAGGCCCCGAGTTACAAAATGAATGGATAAATAATACCATACAGCTTGTCGCAGTAGAATTGGATAACTTTCTGCATCGTTGAAATATGTGGCTATTTTCAGTAGACCATGCTGCTCTATGACGTTCTTGTGTTTTGTTGGTTTTGACACGCCCTTCTGCACCATATCTTTTAGCATCCCGTCCAGCACTTTATTAGCGGAACGGAAGTTGGTGCCCCTAACGACATCCATTTCCTGCCCAAGATCACTCAAATGACGATTTATACCTGCATGTATGTTTTTCAATGTTTTTTTGTGATAGTGTTCTCCATTTTTTGACTTTGCCTCGCAGTAAAATCTCCTCAGTTTCGCACATAAGTCAGTTGATGTCATGGTAGCCATATGAAGAGGATATCCATATGGATGTTCATGCCACTCTGGAAATAAAATGCATTCATCTAGTTTATGTAAAATATTAAATGCAAAATTGTCATTAGTTTGAAAATGGTGCAATATATGTTACGAATTTGCAAATATTGATGTGCAAGTGCAGCATATATTTTGGGATACATCGTAAATTTGATGCGTAGCCGGAATTTTTTTAATAACCCCTACTATTTCATGTTTTGGCCATTTTTTTTATTAAGCCATTTTTTGTAAAAAAGGGGGGGGGGGGAGAAGAGTGCTAGAAATATTTTTTCTAAACAAATCTAGTACCTTGAAACAATGTTGTGATCCACTTGGTATTGTACTTTGTTGAAGTCCTTGGTGTGCATCCTCAAACTGTAGCATTTCTTCCTCCCACACATTTGCAAATCTGTTACTTTCACTTGGACCAGGATCAGATTCCAACTGGTCTGTAGACTCCTGTACCATTTCAACAGTCTCGGCATCATTTTCTTCCACAAATTCATATTCATTACTAAATAAAGACTCCAACACTCTTATGTTTTCTGTTTTCTTCATTTTCTTGATCATTGTCAGGAAAAAACAATTCATCAACCGTAGGAAGCTCAAAATTTCCGCGTAGATAGTCAGATATTGTTATGCTATATTTTCATAAAGCAGACGACTTTTCATAGGAATTTTTATATATTTTCTGCAGAAAATATGTGGAAATGAAGATTTTAATGCTTTGTCATTATTGTATTGTTTTCAATCCGATAGTTGACTTAATTGTATGAAATCATTAAAGGAGAGTAATCAATTTATGTATTGGGATATTTAAGAATAGAATCATTGGAGGAAATAGCCATAAACATCGACAGAAGTAGCCTTATCGGCATTGTGTACATGCAATTGCATTTGGAGCATGTTTACGCATCTATTTATATACATAGAAATCACTCCGCGGTTGCTGCGGCTTGTGACGTCACATACTTATCGCAATTGCCAACAATGGAAAATGCAAAGTAAGAGCTCTGAATAGCTGCATATAAAAGAAACGCAGTTCATATGTAATTATAATTCCTTGAAAAACTTATTTTTCTAGTAAAATGTATATTTCGATGGACAAAAATGAACTTTTTCTGAAAGAAATATTTTTGCATCAATTTTTACCAATTTTCTCTGTTATGGTTCAACCTATAAAAGGGATAAATACCTTTTCATGTATGAGCCTAAATCACTCCGTTGATTGCAAACAGCAAAATTAACTTTTTGCTAAAACGAGACATTTCATCTTGAAAAACGCATTTTACTTGTTGAAATGTATATTTCGAAGGACAAAATCAGCTTTTTCTGTTCAAAACATATTTTTACATCAATCTTTACCAATTTTCTGTGTTATGGTTCGAACTATAAAAGGTAAATTACCTTTTTCATGTATGCCCTAACTCCCTCCATTGATTGCAACAGGAAAGTTCACTTTTATCTAAAACGAGGCATAATTTCTTCAAAAACGGATTTTTCTTGTGAAAATGCATATTTCGAAAGAAGGGAGGAGATCTCCAACAAGACCCCGTTGCAGAATCAACAGCAAAACACCAAAACACCCGATGCAAAAACACAAAAGACGAGTACAGCACGAGACGGAAAAGAGACACACTACATGCAAACATCAAACACAAAAGACTACACATAAACCGACGAGACCAATGGGTAACCGGTGCCGACTTTGGACGGCCATCTGTCACGCAAGTAGCAAATGGTGTGGTTATCCTGGATTACGTGTGCACAACCCTCTCACTTCTCCAATTACCCAGAGGTCTCGAAGAACGTACAATTGTGGTGTAAAACAACCTCCTCACTGTAAGATGGCATCACACAAACAAGACCGCGAAACGCAGAGGCCCCATAGACACAGATGAATATGTAAATGGATATAAAAAGGGGGCATGCGTAATACAGTCCGTGCTCTGCCGGCTGTAGCGAGCTCATGTATGTAATCACCCGAGGAGTCCGACTGACATTCAGAGAGGACAGGTGGTCGGGGCCCTGTCTTCTCTAAAGAGGTTTGGACAGGGCCCGTCATGGAGTCCCGTCGTCACAGTCAGTCAGAGTGCAAGTCTCAAGGATGCGCTTGTACAAGACTGTAGATTGGTCAAGTACCAAGCCTAGTGTCCGTCTGGTGACATTAGGATCATACCCACGGTATAAAAGGCGTTAGATGATTCTGACGCATTTTCGATGGTTATGCTGCCTACCTTTGATCCTTTTTATTTTGTTTATCATATCACCATAAAAGACAGGTTGTGTAATACCCATAGTAATGTACTCTGTTGCATGTATAGATCCGAATTTTAAAAGAAATTGACTGTAATTTTTGTAAAATTTCCAGAAAGTCTTAACTAGTTTATGAAAGCGGAAACCTTGACCTAAAAGTTTTTTGGTAATTTGTAAATTTCTACTGTGAAAATCCAAAATATCAGTACATGCTCTAGCGTACCGGATGAGCTGTGATATGTAAATGCCGTATGACGGTAATCTTGGAACATCACCGTCAAGCCAAGGGAAATTTACTATGTTGAATCCAAAATCGTCCCTTTTGTCATATACACTTGTATGAATCTTTCCGTTTACAATTTTGATATTAAGGTCCAAAAAGGGTGTTTCTGTATTTGAAAGGTTTGCCTTGTTAAGGGTTAATTCTTGTGGATAAATTTCATTCTTATATAATTCAAACGCAGGATTGTCAATGGTTAGAATATCATCCAGATACCTAGAAGTATTATTGAAACATTTCAGCTCATCAAATTTTCTTTGCTTTTGAAGATTTTGGATAAATTCTTTTTCATAAGTGTATAAAAATAAATCTGCAACAAGAGGCGCACAGTTAGTACCCATAGGAATTCCTACAACCTGCTTGTATAGATCCTCACCAAATCTAACATAAATATTGTCCAAGAGGAAGGACAAGGCATTACACAGGTCACTACATGTCCATGATTTGTATGATTTGTAGTCTGTCGAGGAAAAGAAACCCTTCGATTCAGATGTACAAATGTAAGTTTTTCGCTCTCGATCAAAACACCATTTAATGAGATTAGATAATCGATCATTAATTTTGTCATGAGGAAGTGTGGTGTACATATTAGAGAAGTCGTATGAAGAAATCGTATTGGCTTGGAAATTTCCAGATTTCATTTCGAAGAACAACATTGAACATTTTCTGTTTAAAAAGTATTTTTGCATCAATTTTTACCAATTTTCTGTGTTATGGTTCGACCTATGAAGGGTAAATTATCTTTTTCATGTATGACCCTAATCTCCAGCATTGAGTGCAAACAGGAAAATTCACTTTTATCTAAAACGAGGCATAATAAAACCGTAATAATTTATATCTTTAAACACAAAATTGAGCTTTTTTAAAAAAAATAATTTTGTACAAATTTTTACCAAATTTCTCAGTTATAGTTAGACGTATAATACGTAAATTACCTTTTTCATGTATCACTCTAACCCCGACCATTGATTGCAAATAGCACAATTAACATTTTATCATGAAAATGGATTTTTCTTGTTACAATGTAAAATGTATACTTCGAAGGACAAAACTGAGCTTTTTTAGTGAAAAAATATCTTTTCATCAATTTTTACCACTTTTCTGTGTTATGGTTCGACATATAAAAGGTAAATTACCTTTTTCATGTAAGACCCTAACCCCAAACATTGACTGAAAACAGGTAAATTTAATTCTTTAAAAAACCGAGGCATAATTCCTTGAAAAACTTATTTTTATGGTTAAAATATATATTTCGATGGACAAATATGAGCTTTTTCTGTAAAAAATATTTTTTTATCACTTTTTACCAATTTTCTCTGTTGTGCTTCGACTTATAAAAGATAAATTACCTTTTTCATGTATGTGCTTAAATCCCACCATTGATTCCAAACAGCAAAATTAACTTTTTGCTAAAACGAGACATTTTATCTTGAAAAACGGATTTTTCTTGTTCAAATATATATTTCGAAGGACGAAATAAGCTTTTTCTGTTTAAAACATATTTTTGCATCAATCTTTACCAATTTGCTGTGTTATGGTTCGACCTATAAAAGGTAAATTACCTTTTTCATGTATGACCCTAATCCCCACCACAGAGAGCAAACACGAAAATTCACTTTTATCTAAAACGAGGCATAATTTCTTTAAAAAATGGATTCTTCTGGTTTAAGTGTATACTTCGAAGGACAAAACTGAGCTTTTTTAGTGAAAAAAATATCTTTTCATCAATTTTTACCACTTTTCTGTGTTATGGTTCGATATATAAAAGGTAAATTACCTTTTTCATGTAAGACTCTAACCCCAAACATTGACTGAAAACAGGAAAATTTAATTATTTAAAAAACCGAGGCATAATTCCTTGAAAAACTTATTTTTATGGTTAAAATATATATTTCGATGGACAAATATGAGCTTTTTCTGTAAAAAATATACCAATTTTCTCTGTTGTGCTTCGACTTATAAAAGATAAATTACCTTTTTCATGTATGAGCTTAAATCCCACTATTGATTCCAAACAGCAAAATTAATTTTTTGCTAAAACGAGACATTTTATCTTGAAAAACGGATTTTTCTTGTTCAAATATATATTTCGAAGGACGAAATAAGCTTTTTCTGTTCAAAAAATATTTTTGCATCAAGCTTTACCAATTTGCTGTGTTATGGTTCGACCTATAAAAGGTAAATTACCTTTTTCATGTATGACCCTAACCCTAACATTGATTGAAAACAGGAAAATTTACTTCCTTTAAAGCGAGGCATAATTCCTTGAAAAACTTATTTTTCTAGTAAAATGTATATTTCGATGGACAAATATGAGCTTTTTCTGTAAAAAATATTTTTTCATCACTTTTTACCAATTTTCTCTGTTGTGCTTCGACTTATAAAAGATAAATTACCTTTTTCATGTATGAGCTTAAATCCCACCATTGATTCCAAACAGCAAAATTGATTTTTTGCTAAAACGAGACATTTTATCTTGAAAAACGGATTTTTCTTGTTAAAAAGTATATTTCGAAGGACAAAATAAAGCTTTTTCAGTTCAAAACATGTTTTTGCATCAATCTTTACCAATTTTCTGTGTTATGGTTCGACCTATAAAAGGTAAATTACCTTTTTCATGTATGACCCTAATCCCCACCACAGAGAGCAAACACGAAAATTCACTTTTATCTAAAACGAGGCATAATTTCTTTAAAAAATGGATTCTTCTGGTTAAAGTGTATATTTTGAAGGACAAAATTGAGCTTTTTTTTTTAAAAAATATTTTTGCACCAATTTTTACGAAATTTCTCTGTTATTGTTAGACCTATAAAACGTAAATTACCTTGTGTACATTGTATGTATGATCCTAACCCCCAACATTGATTACAAACAAGAAAATTACAATTACAATTTTCCCTTTTGCAAAGGGCAAAAATAACTTTTTGCTAAAACGAGACATTTCATCTTGAAAAAACGAGGCATGATTTCTTAAAAAACGGATTTTTCTAATTAAAATGTATTTTTTGAAGGAAAAAATTTAGCTTTTTTTCAAAAATATTTTTGCACCAATTTTTACCAAATTTCTCTGTTTTTTTGTATGACCCTAACCACAAACATGATTGGAAACGGGAAAATTTAAGTTTTTTTTTTTACCGAGGAATAATTCCTTGAACAACTTATTTTTCTAGTAAAATGTATATTTCGAAGGAGAAAATTGAGCTTTTCCTGTTCAAAAAATATTTTTGCATCAATTCGTACCAATTTTCTGTGCTATGGTTTGACCTATAAAAGGTAAATTACCTTTTTTATGTTGGACCCTAATTCCCACCATTGATTGCAAACAGAAAATTTTTTATCTAAAACGAGGCATAATTTCTTGAAAGACGAATATTTCTATTTCAAATTTATATATGGAAGATTATAAAATGAGCTCTTTTTTTAAAAGTATTTTTGCATCATTTTTCCCCAAATTTCTCTGTTATGGTTAGACCTATAGAAGGTAAATTATCTTTTGCTATGTATGATCCTAACCCCAAACATTGATTGCAAACAGGAAAATTTACTTTTTTAAACGAGGCATTATTCCTTCAAAACTGATTTTTCTAGTAAAATGTATATTCCGAAGGAAGAAAAGGAGGTTTTCCTGTGAAAATATTTTTGAATAGATTTTTTTTTCAATTTTTCCCTGTTATAGTTCGACTTATACAAGGTAAATTACCTTCGTCATGTATGAGCTTAAATCCCACCATTGATTGCAAACAGCAAAATTAACTTTTTGCTAAAGCGAGACAAAAATGAGTTTTCCATATGAAATAGTTTTTCACCAATTTTTACAATTTTTTTCTATCAGGGTTCAACCTATAAATCGTAAATTACCTTTTTCAGCTATGACCCTAACCCCCACCATTGCAAAGAGCAAAATTAACTTTTTGCTAAAACGAGACATTTCATCTTGAAAAACGGATTTTTCTACAGAAAATGTATATTTCGAAGGACAAAATTGAGCATTTTTTGTTCAAAAAATATTTTTGCATCAATTTTTACCAATTTTCTGTGTTATGGTTCGACCTATAAAAGGTAATTTACATTTTTCATGCATGAACCTAATCCCCATCACTGACTGTAAACAGGAAAATTTACTTTTATCTATGAAGAGGGGTAATTTCTTGAAAAACGGATTTTTCTTATCAACATGTATATTTTAAAGGACAAATTGAGCTTTTTTTCAAAAATATTTTGCACCCATTTTTACCAAATTTCTCTGGTTTTTTTTATGTATGACAATAACCCCAAACAATGATTGCAAACGGGAAAATTAAGGGTTTTTTTTAAAAGGAGGCATAATTCCTTGAAAAACTGATTTTTCTAGTAAAATGTATATTTCGAAGGAGAAAATTGAGCTTTTCCTGTTCAAAAAATATTTTTGCATCAATTCCTACCAATTTTCTATGATATGGTTCGACCTATAAAAGGTAAATAACCTTTTTTATGTAGGACCCTAATTCCCACCACTGATTGCAAACAGTGCAAATTCACTTTTATCTAAAACGAGGCATAATTTCTTGAAAACGGATTTTTCTATTTCAAATTTCTATATGGTAGATTATAAAATGAGCTTTTTGTTTAAAAGTAGTAGTGCATCAATTTTCCCCAAATTTCTCTGTTATGCTTAAGCCTATAAAATGTAAATTATCTTTTGTTATGCTAACCTCAAACATTGATTGCAAAAAGGAAAATTTACTTTTTTTAAACAAGGCATTCTTCCTTAAAAACTGATTTTTCTAGTTAATTGATATTTCAAAGAACAATATTGAGCTTTGTCTGTAAAAATATATTTGCATCAAATTTTACCAATTTTCTCTGTTCTGGTTCAACCTATGAAAGGTAAATTACCTTTTTCATGTATGAGCCTAACCCCCACTATTGATTGCAAACAGCAAAATTAACTTTATGTTAAAACGAGACATTTTATCTTGAAAAAGGGATTTTCTTGTTAAAATGTATATTTCGAAGGACAAAATTGAGCGTTTTCTGTTCAACAAATATTTTTGCATTAATTTTTACGAACTTTCTGTGTTATGATTCGACCTATAGAAGATAAATTACCTTTCTCATGTATGACCCTTATCCCCACCATTGATTGCAAAGAGTAAAATTAACTTTTCGCGAAAATGAAACATTTTATCTTGAAAAACGGATTTTTCTATTAAAAACTGATATATGGAAGGTTATAAAATGAGCTTTATTTAAATGTATTTTAGCACCAATTTTTACCAAATTTCTCTGTTATGGTTAGATCTATAAAAGGTAAATTCCTTTTTCATGTATGACCCTAACCCCCAACATTGATTGCAAAAAGGAAAATTAACTGAATGCTAAAACGAGACATTTTATCTTGAAAAGGTATTTTTCTTGTTTAAATGTATATTTCGAAGGACAAAATTGAGCTTTTTCTGTTCAAAAATACTTTTGCATCAGTTTTTACCAATTTTCTCTGTTATTGTTCGACCTATAAAGGGTAAATTACCCTTTTCATGTATGACCCTTATCCCCACCAATGATTGCAAAGAGTAAAATTAACTTTTTGCGAAAATGAAACATTTTATCTTGAAAAACGGATTTTTCTTGTTAAAATGTATATTTCGAAAGACAAACTTGAGCTTTTCCTGTTCATCAAATATTTTTGCATCAATTTTTAGCAATTTTCTGTGTTATGGTTCGACCTATAAAAGGTAAATTACCTTTTTCATGTATGACCCTAACCCCCGCCATTGATTGCAAACAGCAAAATTAATTTTTTGCCAAAACAAGACATTTTATCTTGAAAGATACGAATTTTTCTTGTTAAAATGTATATTTCGAAGGAAAAAATTGAGCATTTTCTCTTCAAAAAATATTTTTGCTTCAATCTTTACCAATTTTCTGTGTTATGGTTCGACCTATAAAAGGTAAATTACCTTTTTTCATGTATGACCCTAATCCCCATCACTGAGTGCAAAGAGGACATTTTTTTTATCTAAAACGAAGCATAATTTCTTGAAAAAACTGGTTTTTCTAGTAAAAATGTACATTTCTACGAACAAAATTGAGCTTTTTCTGTAATAAAATATGTTTGCATCATTTTTCACCAATTTTTCTGTAATGCTTCCACCTCGAAAACATTAATAACCTTTTTTATGCTTGACCCTAACCTTACCATTGATTACAAACTCCAAACTTTGTTTTTTATTTATAAACCGAGGCATTTTGTCTTGAAAAACTGATTTTTAAAAAATATTTTTGTATCAATTTTTAACACTTTTCTCTATTATAGTTCGACTTATAGAAGGTAAATTACCTGTCTCATATATGACACTTATCAACACCATTGATTGCAACAGCAAAATCAACTTTTCCTAAAACGAGACATTTATCTTGAAAAACAGATTTTCTAATTAATTTTTAAATTTCGGTTGATAAGAATGATCTTTTTCTGTAAAAAATATTTTTGCACCAATTTGTACCAATTTTCTGTGTTATGGTTCGATCTATAAAAGGTAAATAACCTTTTTCATGCATGACCCTAATCCCTAGGATTGAATGCAACCAGGAAAATTCACTTTTATCTTAAACGAGGCATAATTTCTTGAAAAACGAATTTTTTCTATTTAAAATTTATATATAGAAGGTTATAAAATGAGCTTTTTTTAAAAAAGTATTTTTGCATCAATTTTTCCTAAATTTCTCTGTTATGGTTAAGCCTATAAAAGGTAAATTATCTTTTGTTATGCTAACCCCAAACATTGATTGCAAATAGGAAAATTTACTTTTTTTAAACAAGGCATTCTTCCTTAAAACTGATTTTTCTAGTTAATTGATATTTCAAGAAACAAATTGAGCTTTGTCTGTAAAATATATTCGCATCAATTTTTACCAATTTTCTCTGTTCTGGTTCAACCTATAAAAGGTAAATTACCTTTTTCATGTATGAGCCTAACCCCCACCATTGATTGCAAACAGCAAAATTAACTTTATGTTAAAACGAGACATTTTATCTTGAAAAAGGGATTTTCTTGTTAAAATGTATATTTCGAAGGACAATATTGAGCGTTTTCTGTTCAAAAAATATTTTTGCATTAATTTTTACGAACTTTCTGTGTTATGGTTCGACCTATAGAAGATAAATTACCTTTCTCATGTATGACCCTTATCCCCACCATTGATTGCAAAGAGTAAAATTAACTTTTTGCGAAAATGAAACATTTTATCTTGAAAAACGGATTTTTCTATTTAAAATTTATATATGGAAGGTTATAAAATGAGCTTTTTTAAATGTATTTTAGCACCAAATTTTTACCAAATTTCTCTGTTATGGTTAGATCTATAAAAGGTAAATTCCTTTTTCATGTATGACCCTAACCCCCACCATTGATTGCAAAAAGTAAAATTAACTGAATGCATAAACGAGACATTTTATCTTGAAAAAGGAATTTTTCTTGTTTAAATGTATATTTCGAAGGACAGAATTGAGCTTTTTTTGTTCAAAAATACTTTTGCATCAATTTTTACCAATTTTCTCTGTTATTGTTCGACCTATAAAGGGTAAATTACCCTTTTCATGTTTGACCCTTATCCCCACCAATGATTGCAAAGAGTAAAGTTATTTTTTTGCGAAAATGAAACATTTTATCTTGAATAACGGATTTTTCTTGTTAAAATGTATATTTCGAAGGACAAAATTGAGCTTTTCCTGTTCATCAAATATTTTTGCATCAATTTTTAGCAATTTTCTGTGTTATGGTTCGACCTATAAAAGGTAAATTACCTTTTTCATGTATGACCCTAACCCCCGCCATTGATTGCAAACAGCAAAATTAACTTTTTGCGAAAACGAGACATTTTATCTTGAAAGATACGAATTTTTCTTGTTAAAATGTATATTTCGAAGGACAAAATTGAGCATTTTCTCTTCAAAAAATATTTTTGCATCAATCTTTACCAATTTTCTGTGTTATGGTTCGACCTATAAAAGGTAAATTACCTTTTTTCATGTATGACCCTAATCCCCATCACTGAGTGCAAAGAGGACATTTTTTTTATCTAAAACGAAGCATAATTTCTTGAAAAACTGGTTTTTCTAGTACAAATGTGCATTTCTACGAACAAAATTGAGCTTTTTCTGTAATAATATATGTTTGCATCATTTTTCACCAATTTTCTGTAATGCTTCCACCTCGAAAACATTAATAACCTTTTTTATGCTTGACTCCTAACCTTACCATTGATTACAAACTCCAAACCTTGTTTTTTATTTATAAACCGAGGCATTTTGTATTGAAAAACTGATTTTTTAAAAATATTTTTGCATCAATTTTTAACACTTTTCTCTATTATAATTCGACTTATAGAAGGTAAATTACCTTTCTCATATATGACACTTACCAACACCATTGATTGCAACAGCAAAATCAACTTTTTCCTAAAACGAGACATTATCTTGAAAAACAGATTTTCTAATTAATTTTTATATTTCGGTTGATAAGAATGATCTTTTTCTGCAAAAAATATTTTTGCACCAATTTGTACCAATTTTCTGTGTTATGGTTCGATCTATAAAAGGTAAATAACCTTTTTCATGCATGACCCTAATCCCTAGGATTGAATGCAACCAGGAAAATTCACTTTTATCTTAAACGAGGCATAATTTCCTGAAAAACGGATTTTTCTATTTAAAATTTATATATAGAAGGTTATAAAATGAGCTTTTTTTAAAAAGTATTTTTGCATCAATTTTCCCCAAATTTCTCTGTTATGGTTACATGTAAGCCTATAAAAGGTAAATTATCTTTTGTTATGCTAACCCCAAACATTGATTGCAAATAGGAAAATTTACTTTTTTTTAAACAAGGCATTCTTCCTTAAAAAACTGATTTTTCTAGTTAATTGATATTTCAAAGAACAAAATTGAGCTTTGTCTGTAAAAATATATTTGCATCAATTTTTACCAATTTTCTCTGTTCTGGTTCAACCTATAAAAGGTAAATTACCTTTTTCATGTGTGAGCCTAACCCCCACCATTGATTGCAAACAGCAAAATTACTTTTATGTAAAAACGAGACATTTTATCTTGAAAAAGGGATTTTCTTGTTAAAATGTATATTTCGAAGGACAAAATTAAGCGTTTTCTGTTCAACAAATATTTTTGCATTAATTTTTACGAACTTTCTGTGTTATGGTTCGACCTATAGAAGATAAATTACCTTTCTCATGTATGACCCTTATCCCCACCATTGATTGCAAAGAGTAAAATTCACTTTTTGCGAAAATGAAACATTTTATCTTGAAAAACGGATTTTTCTATTTAAAATTTATATATGGAAGGTTGTAAAATGAGCTTTTTTTAAATGTATTTTAGCACCATTTTTTACCAAATTTCTCTGTTATGGTTAGATCTATAAAAGGTAAATTCCTTTTTCATGTATGACTCTAACCCCCAACATTGATTGCAAAAAGTAAAATTAACTGAATGCTTAAACGAGACATTCTATCTTGAAAAGGGGATTTTTCTTGTTTAAATGTATATTTCGAAGGACAAAATTGAGCTTTTTCTGTTCAAAAAATACTTTTGCATCAATTTTTACCAATTTTCTCTGTTATTGTTCGACCTATAAAGGGTAAATTACCCTTTTCATGTATGATCCTTATCCCCACCAATGATTGCAAAGAGTAAAATTAACTGTTTGCGAAAATGAAACATTTTATCTTGAATAACGGATTTTCTTGTTAAAATGTATATTTCGAAGGACAAAATTGAGCTTTTCCTGTTCATCAAATATTTTTGCATCAATTTTTAGCAATTTTCTGTGTTATGGTTCGACCTATAAAAGGTAAATTACCTTTTTCATGTATGACCCTAACCCCCGCCATTGATTGTAAACAGCAAAATGAACTTTTTGCGAAAACGAGACATTTTATCTTGAAAGATACGAATTTTTCATGTTAAAATGTATATTTCGAAGGACAAAATTGAGCATTTTCTCTTCAAAAAATATTTTTGCATCAATCTTTACCAATTTTCTGTGTTATGGTTCGACCTATAAAAGGTGAATTACCTTTTTTCATGTATGACCCTAATCCCCTTCACTGAGTGCAAAGAGGACATTTTTTTTTATCTAAAACGAAGCATAATTTCTTGAAAAACTGGTTTTTCTAGTAAAAAATGTACATTTCTACGAACAAAATTGAGCTTTTTCTGTAATAAAATATGTTTGCATCATTTTTCACCAATTTTCTGTAATGCTTCCACCTCGAAAACATTAATAACCTTTTTTATGCTTGACCCTAACCTTACCATTGATTACAAACTCCAAACTTTGTTTTTTATTTATAAACCGAGGCATTTTGTCTTGAAAAACAGATTTTTAAAAAAATATTTTTGCATCAATTTTTAACACTTTTCTTTATTATAATTCGACTTATAGAAGGTAAATTACCTTTCTCATATATGACACTTACCAACACCATTGATTGCAACAGCAAAATCAACTTTTTCCTAAAACGAGACATTATCTTGAAAAAAAGATTTTCTAATTAATTTTTATATTTCGGTTGATAAGAATGATCTTTTTCTGCAAAAAATATTTTTGCACCGATTTGTACCAATTTTCTGTGTTATGGTTCGATCTATAAAAGGTAACTAACCTTTTTCACGCATGACCCTAATCCCTAGGATTGAATGCAACCAGGAAAATTCACTTTTATCTTAAACGAGGCATAATTTCTTGAAAAACGGATTTTTCTAATTAAAATTTATATATAGAAGGTTATAAAATGAGCTTTTTTAAAAAAAGTACTTTTGCATCAATTTTCCCCAAATTTCTCTGTTATGGTTACATGTAAGCCTATAAAAGGTAAATTATCTTTTGTTATGCTAACCCCAAACATTGATTGCAAATAGGAAAATTTACTTTTTTTTAAACAAGGCATTCTTCCTTAAAAACTGATTTTTCTAGTTAATTGATATTTCAGAAAGCAAAATTGAGCTTTGTCTGTAAAAATATATTTGCATCAATTTTTACCAATTTTCTCTGTTCTGGTTCAACCTATAAAAGGTAAATTACCTTTTTCATGTATGAGCCTAACCCCCACCATTGATTGCAAACAGCAAAACTAACTTTATGTTAAAACGAGACATTTTATCTTGAAAAAGGGATTTTCTTGTTAAAATGTATATTTCGAAGGACAAAATTGAGCGTTTTCTGTTCAAAAAATATTTTTGCATTAATTTTTACGAACATTCTGTGTTATGGTTCGACCTATAGAAGATAAATTACCTTTCTCATGTATGACCCTTATCCCCACCATTGATTGCAAAGAGTAAAATTCACTTTTTGCAAAAATGAAACATTTTATCTTGAAAAACGGATTTTTCTATTTAAAATTTATATATGGAAGGTTGTAAAATGAGCTTTTTTTAAATGTATTTTAGCACAAATTTTTACCAAATTTCTCTGTTATGGTTAGATCTATAAAAGGTAAATTCCTTTTTCATGTATGACCCTAACCCCAACCATTGATTGCAAAAAGTAAAATTAACTGAATGCTTAAACGAGACATTTATCTTGAAAAGGGGATTTTTCTTGTTTAAATGTATATTTCGAAGGACAAAATTGAGCTTTTTTTTGTTCAAAAATACTTTTGCATCAATTTTTACCAATTTTCTCTGTTATTGTTCGACCTATAAAGGGTAAATTACCCTTTTCATGTTTGACCCTTATCCCCACCAATGATTGCAAAGAGTAAAGTTATTTTTTTTGCGAAAATAAAACATTTTATCTTGAATAACGGATTTTTCTTGTTAAAATGTATATTTCGAAGGACAAAATTGAGCTTTTCCTGTTCATCAAATATTTTTGCATCAATTTTTAGCAATTTTCTGTGTTATGGTTCGACCTATAAAAGGTAAATTACCTTTTTCATGTATGACCCTAACCCCCGCCATTGATTGCAAACAGGAAAATGAACTTTTGCGAAAACGAGACATTTTATCTTGAAAGATACGAATTTTTCATTGTTAAAATGTATATTTCGAAGGACAAAATTGAGCATTTTCTCTTCAAAAAATATTTTTGCATCAATCTTTACCAATTTTCTGTGTTATGGTTCGACCTATAAAAGGTGAATTACCTTTTTTCATGTATGACCCTAATCCCCTTCACTGAGTGCAAAGAGGACATTTTTTTTTATCTAAAACGAAGCATAATTTCTTGAAAAACTGGTTTTTCTAGTAAAAAATGTACATTTCTACGAACAAAATTGAGCTTTTTCTGTAATAAAATATGTTTGCATCATTTTTCACCAATTTTCTGTAATGCTTCCACCTCGAAAACATTAATAACCTTTTTTATGCTTGACCCTAACCTTACCATTGATTACAAACTCCAAACTTTGTTTTTTATTTATAAACCGAGGCATTTTGTCTTGAAAAACAGATTTTTAAAAAAATATTTTTGCATCAATTTTTAACACTTTTCTTTATTATAATTCGACTTATAGAAGGTAAATTACCTTTCTCATATATGACACTTACCAACACCATTGATTGCAACAGCAAAATCAACTTTTTCCTAAAACGAGACATTATCTTGAAAAAAAGATTTTCTAATTAATTTTTATATTTCGGTTGATAAGAATGATCTTTTTCTGCAAAAAATATTTTTGCACCGATTTGTACCAATTTTCTGTGTTATGGTTCGATCTATAAAAGGTAACTAACCTTTTTCACGCATGACCCTAATCCCTAGGATTGAATGCAACCAGGAAAATTCACTTTTATCTTAAACGAGGCATAATTTCTTGAAAAACGGATTTTTCTAATTAAAATTTATATATAGAAGGTTATAAAATGAGCTCTTTTTAAAAAAGTACTTTTGCATCAATTTTCCCCAAATTTCTCTGTTATGGTTACATGTAAGCCTATAAAAGGTAAATTATCTTTTGTTATGCTAACCCCAAACATTGATTGCAAATAGGAAAATTTACTTTTTTTTTAAACAAGGCATTCTTCCTTAAAAACTGATTTTTCTAGTTAATTGATATTTCAGAAAGCAAAATTGAGCTTTGTCTGTAAAAATATATTTGCATCAATTTTTACCAATTTTCTCTGTTCTGGTTCAACCTATAAAAGGTAAATTACCTTTTTCATGTATGAGCCTAACCCCCACCATTGATTGCAAACAGCAAAACTAACTTTATGTTAAAACGAGACATTTTATCTTGAAAAAGGGATTTTCTTGTTAAAATGTATATTTCGAAGGACAAAATTGAGCGTTTTCTGTTCAAAAAATATTTTTGCATTAATTTTTACGAACATTCTGTGTTATGGTTCGACCTATAGAAGATAAATTACCTTTCTCATGTATGACCCTTATCCCCACCATTGATTGCAAAGAGTAAAATTCACTTTTTGCAAAAATGAAACATTTTATCTTGAAAAACGGATTTTTCTATTTAAATTTATATATGGAAGGTTGTAAAATGAGCTTTTTTTAAATGTATTTTAGCACAAATTTTTACCAAATTTCTCTGTTATGGTTAGATCTATAAAAGGTAAATTCCTTTTTCATGTATGACCCTAACCCCAACCATTGATTGCAAAAAGTAAAATTAACTGAATGCTTAAACGAGACATTTTATCTTGAAAAGGGGATTTTTCTTGTTTAAATGTATATTTCGAAGGACAAAATTGAGCTTTTTTTGTTCAAAAATACTTTTGCATCAATTTTTACCAATTTTCTCTGTTATTGTTCGACCTATAAGGGTAAATTACCCTTTTCATGTTTGACCCTTATCCCCACCAATGATTGCAAAGAGTAAAGTTATTTTTTTTGCGAAAATAAAACATTTTATCTTGAATAACGGATTTTTCTTGTTAAAATGTATATTTCGAAGGACAAAATTGAGCTTTTCCTGTTCATCAAATATTTTTGCATCAATTTTTAGCAATTTTCTGTGTTATGGTTCGACCTATAAAAGGTAAATTACCTTTTTCATGTATGACCCTAACCCCCGCCATTGATTGCAAACAGGAAAATGAACTTTTTGCGAAAACGAGACATTTTATCTTGAAAGATACGAATTTTTCATGTTAAAATGTATATTTCGAAGGACAAAATTGAGCATTTTCTCTTCAAAAAATATTTTTGCATCAATCTTTACCAATTTTCTGTGTTATGGTTCGACCTATAAAAGGTGAATTACCTTTTTTCATGTATGACCCTAATCCCCTTCACTGAGTGCAAAGAGGACATTTTTTTTTATCTAAAACGAAGCATAATTTCTTGAAAAACTGGTTTTTCTAGTAAAAAATGTACATTTCTACGAACAAAATTGAGCTTTTTCTGTAATAAAATATGTTTGCATCATTTTTCACCAATTTTCTGTAATGCTTCCACCTCGAAAACATTAATAACCTTTTTTATGCTTGACCCTAACCTTACCATTGATTACAAACTCCAAACTTTGTTTTTTATTTATAAACCGAGGCATTTTGTCTTGAAAAACAGATTTTTAAAAAAATATTTTTGCATCAATTTTTAACACTTTTCTTTATTATAATTCGACTTATAGAAGGTAAATTACCTTTCTCATATATGACACTTACCAACACCATTGATTGCAACAGCAAAATCAACTTTTTCCTAAAACGAGACATTATCTTGAAAAAAAGATTTTCTAATTAATTTTTATATTTCGGTTGATAAGAATGATCTTTTTCTGCAAAAAATATTTTTGCACCGATTTGTACCAATTTTCTGTGTTATGGTTCGATCTATAAAAGGTAACTAACCTTTTTCACGCATGACCCTAATACCTAGGATTGAATGCAACCAGGAAAATTCACTTTTATCTTAAACGAGGCATAATTTCTTGAAAAACGGATTTTTCTAATTAAAATTTATATATAGAAGGTTATAGATGAGCTTTTTTTTAAAAAAGTACTTTTGCATCAATTTTCCCCAAATTTCTCTGTTATGGTTACATGTAAGCCTATAAAAGGTAAATTATCTTTTGTTATGCTAACCCCAAACATTGATTGCAAATAGGAAAATTTACTTTTTTTTTAAACAAGGCATTCTTCCTTAAAAACTGATTTTTCTAGTTAATTGATATTTCAGAAAGCAAAATTGAGCTTTGTCTGTAAAAATATATTTGCATCAATTTTTACCAATTTTCTCTGTTCTGGTTCAACCTATAAAAGGTAAATTACCTTTTTCATGTATGAGCCTAACCCCCACCATTGATTGCAAACAGCAAAATTAACTTTATGTTAAAACGAGACATTTTATCTTGAAAAAGGGATTTTCTTGTTAAAATGTATATTTCGAAGGACAAAATTGAGCGTTTTCTGTTCAAAAAATATTTTTGCATTAATTTTTACGAACATTCTGTGTTATGGTTCGACCTATAGAAGATAAATTACCTTTCTCATGTATGACCCTTATCCCCACCATTGATTGCAAAGAGTAAAATTCACTTTTTGTAAAATGAAACATTTTATCTTGAAAAACGGATTTTTCTATTTAAAATTTATATATGGAAGGTTGTAAAATGAGCTTTTTTAAAAATGTATTTTAGCACAAATTTTTACCAAATTTCTCTGTTATGGTTAGATCTATAAAAGGTAAATTCCTTTTTCATGTATGACCCTAACCCCAACCATTGATTGCAAAAAGTAAAATTAACTGAATGCTTAAACGAGACATTTTATCTTGAAAAGGGGATTTTTCTTGTTTAAATGTATATTTCGAAGGACAAAATTGAGCTTTTTTTGTTCAAAAATACTTTTGCATCAATTTTTACCAATTTTCTCTGTTATTGTTCGACCTATAAAGGGTAAATTACCCTTTTCATGTTTGACCCTTATCCCCACCAATGATTGCAAAGAGTAAAGTTATTTTTTTTGCGAAAATAAAACATTTTATCTTGAATAACGGATTTTTCTTGTTAAAATGTATATTTCGAAGGACAAAATTGAGCTTTTCCTGTTCATCAAATATTTTTGCATCAATTTTTAGCAATTTTCTGTGTTATGGTTCGACCTATAAAAGGTAAATTACCTTTTTCATGTATGACCCTAACCCCCGCCATTGATTGCAAACAGGAAAATTAACTTTTTGCGAAAACGAGACATTTTATCTTGAAAGATACGAATTTTTCATGTTAAAATGTATATTTCGAAGGACAAAATTGAGCATTTTCTCTTCAAAAAATATTTTTGCATCAATCTTTACCAATTTTCTGTGTTATGGTTCGACCTATAAAAGGTAAATTACCTTTTTTCATGTATGACCCTAATCCCCATCACTGAGTGCAAAGAGGACATTTTTTTTTATCTAAAACGAAGCATAATTTCTTGAAAAACTGGTTTTTCTAGTACAAATGTACATTTCTACGAACAAAATTGAGCTTTTTCTGTAATAAAATATGTTTGCATCATTTTTCACCAATTTTCTGTAATGCTTCCACCTCGAAAACATTAATAACCTTTTTTATGCTTGACTCCTAACCTTACCATTGATTACAAACTCCAAACTTTGTTTTTTATTTATAAACCGAGGCATTTTGTCTTGAAAAACTGATTTTTTAAAAATATTTTTGCATCAATTTATAACACTTTTCTCTATTATAATTCGACTTATAGAAGGTAAATTACCTTTCTCATATATGACACTTACCAACACCATTGATTGCAACAGCAAAATCAACTTTTTCCTAAAACGAGACAATATCTTGAAAAACAGATTTTTCTAATTAATTTTTATATTTCGGTTGATAAGAATGATCTTTTTCTGCAAAAAATATTTTTGCACCAATTTTCTGTGTTATGGTTCGATCTATAAAAGGTAAATAACCTTTTTCATGCATGACCCTAATCCCTAGAATTGAATGCAAACAGGAAAATTCACTTTTATCTTAAACGAGGCATAATTTCTTGAAAAACGGATTTTTCTATTTAAAATTTATATATAGAAGGTTATAAAATGAGCTTTTTTTAAAAAGTATTTTTGCATCAATTTTCCCCAAATTTCTCTGTTATGGTTAAGCCTATAAAAGGTAAATTATCTTTTGTTATGCTAACCCCAAACATTGATTGCAAATAGGAAAATTTCCTTTTTTTTTAAACAAGGCATTCTTCCTTAAAAACTTATTTTTCTAGTTAATTGATATTTCAAAGAACAAAATTGAGCTTTGTCTGTAAAAATATATTTGCATCAATTTTTACCAATTTTCTCTATTCTGGTTCAACCTATGAAAGGTAAATTACCTTTTTCATGTATGAGCCTAACCCCCACCATTGATTGCAAACAGCAAAATTAACTTTATGTTAAAACGAGACATTTTATCTTGAAAAAGGGATTTTTTCGTTAAAATGTATATTTCGAAGGACAAAATTGAGCGTTTTCTGTTCAACAAATATTTTTGCATTAATTTTTACGAACTTTCTGTGTTATGGTTCGACCTATAGAAGATAAATTACCTTTCTCATGTATGACCCTTATCCCCACCATTGATTGCAAATTAACTTTTTGCGAAAATGAAACATTTTATCTTGAAAAACGGATTTTTCTACTTAGAATTTATACATAGAAGGTTGTAAAATGAGCTTTTTTTAAAAATGTATTTTAGCACCAATTTTTACCAAATTTCTCTGTTATGGTTTGATCTATAAAAGGTAAATTCCTTTTTCATGTATGACCCTAACCCCCCACCATTGATTGCAAAAAAGTAAAATTAACTGAATGCTTAAACGAGACATTTTATCTTGAAAAAGGGATTTTTCTTGTTTAAATGTATATTTCGAAGGACAAAATTTAGCTTTTTCTGTTCAAAAAATACTTTTGCATCAATTTTTACCAATTTTCTCTGTTATTGTTCGACCTATAAAGGGTAAATTATCCTTTTCATGTATGACCCTTATCCCCACCAATGATTGCAAAGAGTATAATTAACTGTTTGCGAAAATGAAACATTTTATCTTGAATAACGGATTTTTCTTGTTAAAATGTATATTTCGAAGGACAAAATTGAGCTTTATCTGTTCATCAAATATTTTTGCATCAACTTTTAGCAATTTTCTGTGTTATGGTTCGACCTATAAAAGGTAAATTACCTTTTTCATGTATGACCCTAACCCCCGCCATTGATTGCAAACAGCAAAATTAACTTTTTGCGAAAGAGACATTTTATCTTGAACGATACGAGTTTTTCTTGTTAAAATGTATATTTCGAAGGACAAAATTGAGCATTTTCTCTTCAAAAAATATTTCTGCATCAATCTTTACCAATTTTCTGTGATATGGTTCGACCTATAAAAGGTAAATTACCTTTTTTCATGTATGACCCTAATCCCCATCACTGAGTGCAAAGAGGACATTTTTTTTTATCTAAAACGAAGCATAATTTCTTGAAAAACTGGTTTTTCTAGTAAAAATATACATTTCTACGAACAAAATTGAGCTTTTTCTGTAATAAAATATGTTTGCATCATTTTTCACCAATTTTCTGTAATGCTTCCACCTCGAAAACATTAATAACCTTTTTTATGCTTGACTCCTAACCTTACCATTGATTACAAACTCCAAACTTTGTTTTTTATTTATAAACCGAGGCATTTTGTCTTGAAAAACTGATTTTTTAGAAATATTTTTGCATCAATTTTTAACACTTTTCTCTATTATAATTCGACTTATAGAAGGTAAATTACCTTTCTCATATATGACACTTACCAACACCATTGATTGCAACAGCAAAATCAACTTTTTCCTAAAACGAGACATTATCTTGAAAAACAGATTTTCTAATTTATTTTTATATTTCGGTTGATAAGAATGATCTTTTTCTGCAAAAAAATATTTTTGCACCCATTTGTACCAATTTTCTGTGTTATGGTTCGATCTATAAAAGGTAAATAACCTTTTTCATGCATGACCCTAATCCCTAGGATTGAATGCAACCAGGAAAATTCACTTTTATCTTAAACGAGGCATAATTTCTTGAAAAACGGATTTTTCTATTTAAAATTTATATATAGAAGGTTATAAAATGAGCTTTTTTTAAAAAGTATTTTTGCATCAATTTTCCCCAAATTTCTCTGTTATGGTTAAGCCTATAAAAGGTAAATTATCTTTTGCTATGCTAACCCCAAACATTGATTGCAAATAGGAAAATTTACTTTTTTTTAAACAAGGCATTCTTCCTTAAAAACTGATTTTTCTAGTTAATTGATATTTCAAAGAACAAAATTGAGCTTTGTCTGTAAAAATATATTTGCATCAATTTTTACCAATTTTCTCTGTTCTGGTTCAACCTATGAAAGGTAAATTACCTTTTTCATGTATGAGCCTAACCCCCACCATTGATTGCAAACAGCAAAATTAACTTTATGTTAAAACGAGACATTTTATCTTGAAAAAGGGATTTTTTCGTTAAAATGTATATTTCGAAGGACAAAACGTTTTCTGTTCAACAAAAATTTTTGCATTAATTTTTACGAACTTTCTGTGTTATGGTTCGACCTATAGAAGATAAATTACCTTTCTCATGTATGACCCTTATCCCCACCATTGATTGCAAATTAACTTTTTGCGAAAATGAAACATTTTATCTTGAAAAACGGATTTTTCTATTTAAAATTTATATATAGAAGGTTGTAAAATGAGCTTTTTTTAAAAATGTATTTTAGCACCAATTTTTACCAAATTTCTCTGTTATGGTTTGATCTATAAAAGGTAAATTCCTTTTTCATGTATGACCCTAACCCCCCACCATTGATTGCAAAAAAGTAAAATTAACTGAATGCTTAAACGAGACATTTTATCTTGAAAAAGGGATTTTTCTTGTTTAAATGTATATTTCGAAGGACAAAATTTAGCTTTTTCTGTTCAAAAAATACTTTTGCATCAATTTTTACCAATTTTCTCTGTTATTGTTCGACCTATAAAGGGTAAATTACCCTTTTCATGTATTACCCTTATCCCCACCAATGATTGCAAAGAGTAAAATTAACTGTTTGCGAAAATGAAACATTTTATCTTGAATAACGGATTTTTCTTGTTAAAATGTATATTTCGAAGGACAAAATTGAGCTTTATCTGTTCATCAAATATTTTTGCATCAATTTTTAGCAATTTTCTGTGTTATGGTTCGACCTATAAAAGGTAAATTACCTTTTTCATGTATGACCCTAACCCCCGCCATTGATTGCAAACAGCAAAATTAACTTTTTGCGAAAGAGACATTTTATCTTGAACGATACGAGTTTTTCTTGTTAAAATGTATATATTTCGAAGGACAAAATTGAGCATTTTCTCTTCAAAAAATATTTCTGCATCAATCTTTACCAATTTTCTGTGTTATGGTTCGACCTATAAAAGGTAAATTACCTTTTTTCATGTAAGACCCTAATCCCCATCACTGAGTGCAAAGAGGACATTTTTTTTTTATCAAAAACGAAGCATAATTTCTTGAAAAACTGGTTTTTCTAGTTAAAATATACATTTCTACGAACAAAATTGAGCTTTTTCTGTAATAAAATATGTTTGCATTATTTTTCACCAATTTTCTGTAATGCTTCCACCTCGAAAACATGAATAACCTTTTTTATGCTTGACTCCTAACCTTACCATTGATTACAAACTCCAAACTTTGTTTTTTATTTATAAACCGAGGCATTTTGTCTTGAAAAACTGATTTTTTAAAAATATTTTTGCATCAATTTTTAACACTTTTCTCTATTATAATTCGACTTATAGAAGGTAAATTACCTTTCTCATATATGACACTTACCAACACCATTGATTGCAACAGCAAAATCAACTTTTTCCTAAAACGAGACATTATCTTGAAAAACAGATTTTCTAATTAATTTTTATATTTCGGTTGATAAGAATGATCTTTTTCTGCAAAAAATATTTTTGCACCCATTTGTACCAATTTTCTGTGTTATGGTTCGATCTATAAAAGGTAAATAACCTTTTTCATGCATGACCCTAATCCCTAGGATTGAATGCAACCAGGAAGATTCACTTTTATCTTAAACGAGGCATAATTTCTTGAAAAACGGATTTTTTCTATTTAAAATCTATATATAGAAGGTTATGAAATTAGCTTTTTTTAAAAAGTATTTTTTGCATCAATTTTTAGCAATTTTCTGTGTTATGGTTCGACCTATAAAAGGTAAATTACCTTTTTCATGTATGCCCTAACCCCCGCCATTGATTGCAAACAGTAAAATTAACTTGCGAAAACGAGACTTTTATCTTGAAAGATACGAATTTTTCTTGTTAAAATGTATATTTCGAAGGACAAAATTGATTGAGCATTTTCTCTTCAAAAAATATTTTTGCATCAATCTTTACCAATTTTCTGTGTTATAGTTCGACCTATAAAAGGTAAATTACCTTTTTTCATGTATGACCCTAATCCCCATCACTGAGTGCAAAGAGGACATTTTTGTTTTATCTAAAACGAAGCATAATTTCTTGAAAAACAAAATTGAGCTTTTTCTGTAATAAAATATGTTTGCATCATTTTTCACCAATTTTCTGTAATGCTTCCACCTCGAAAACATTAATAACCTTTTTTATGCTTGACTCCTAACCTTACCATTGATTACAAACTCCAAACCTTGTTTTTTATTTATAAACCGAGGCATTTTGTATTGAAAAACTGATTTTTTTCAAAATATTTTTGCATCAATTATTAACACTTTTCTCTATTATAATTCGACTTATAGAAGGTAAATTACCTTTCTCATATATGACACTTACCAACACCATTGATTGCAACAGCAAAATCAACTTTTTCCTAAAACGAGACATTATCTTGAAAAACAGATTTTCTAATTAATTTTTATATTTCGGTTGATAAGAATGATCTTTTTCTGCAAAAAATATTTTTGCACCCATTTGTACCAATTTTCTGTGTTATGGTTCGATCTATAAAAGGTAAATAACCTTTTTCATGCATGACCCTAAACCCTAGGATTGAATGCAACCAGGAAAATTCACTTTTATCTTAAACGAGGCATAATTTCTTCAAAAACGGATTTTTCTAATTAAAATTTATATATAGAAGGTTATAAAATGAGCTTTTTTTTAAAAAAGTATTTTTGCATCAATTTTCCCCAAATTTCTCTGTTATGGTTACATGTAAGCCTATAAAAGGTAAATTATCTTTTATTATGCTAACCCCAAACATTGATTGCAAATAGATAAATTTTCTTTTTTTCTTAAACAAGGCATTCTTCCTTAAAAACTGATTTTTCTAGTTAATTGATATTTCAAAGAACAAAATTGAACTTTGTCTGTAAAAATATATTTGCATCAATTTTTACCTATTTTCTCTGTTCTGGTTCAACCTATAAAAGGTAAATTACCTTTTTCATGTGTGAGCCTAACCCCCACCATTGATTGCAAACAGCAAAATTAACTTTATGTAAAAACGAGACATTTTATCTTGAAAAAGGGATTTTCTTGTTAAAATGTATATTTCGAAGGACAAAATTGAGCGTTTTCTGTTCAACAAATATTTTTGCATTAATTTTTACGAACTTTCTGTGTTATGGTTCGACCTATAGAAGATAAATTACCTTTCTCATGTATGACCCTTATCCCCACCATTGATTGCAAAGAGTAAAATTCACTTTTTGCGAAAATGGAACATTTTATCTTGAAAAACGGATTTTTCTATTTAAAATTTATCTATGGAAGGTTGTAAAATGAGCTTTTTTTAAGCGTATTTTAGCACCAATTTTTACCAAATTTCTCTGTTATGGTTAGATCTATAAAAGGTAAATTCCTTTTTCATGTATGACCCTAACCCCAACCATTGATTGCAAAAAGTAAAATTAACTGAATGCTTAAACGAGACATTTTATCTTGAAAAGGGGATTTTTCTTGTTTAAATGTATATTTCGAAGGACAAAATTGAGCTTTTTCTGTTCAAAAAATACTTTTGCATCAATTTTTACCAATTTTCTCTGTTATTGTTCGACCTATAAAGGGTAAATTACCCTTTTCATGTATGACCCTTATCCCCACCAATGATTGCAAAGAGTAAAATTAACTGTTTGCGAAAATGAAACATTTTATCTTGAATAACGGATTTTTCTTGTTAAAATGTATATTTCGAAGGACAAAATTGAGCTTTTCCTGTTCATCAAATATTTTTGCATCAATTTTTAGCAATTTTCTGTGTTATGGTTCGACCTATAAAAGGTAAATTACTTTTTTCATGTATGACCCTAACCCCCGCCACTGATTGCAAACAGCAAAATTAACTTTTTGCGAAAACGAGACATTTTATCTTGAAAGATACGAATTTTTCTTGTTAAAATGTATATTTCGAAGGACAAAATTGAGCATTTTCTCTTCAAAAAATATTTTTGCATCAATCTTTACCAATTTTCTGTGTTATGGTTCGAACTATAAAAGGTAAATTACCTTTTTTCATGTATGACCCTAATCCCTATCACTGAGTGCAAAGAGGACATTTTTTTTATCTAAAACGAAGCATAATTTCTTGAAAAACTGGTTTTTCTAGTAAAAATGTACATTTCTACGAACAAAATTGAGCTTTTTCTTAATAAAATATGTTTGCATTATTTTTCACCAATTTTCTGTAATGCTTCCACCTCGAAAACATTAATAACCTTTTTATGCTTGACCCCTAACCTTACCATTGATTACAAACTCCAAACTTTGTTTTTTATTTATAAACCGAGGCATTTTGTCTTGAAAAACTGATTTTTTAAAAATATTTTTGCATCAATTTTTAACACTTTTCTCTATTATAATTCGACTTATAGAAGGTAAATTACCTTTCTCATATATGACACTTACCAACACCATTGATTGCAACAGCAAAATCAACTTGTACCAATTTTCTGTGTTATGGTTCGATTTATAAAAGGTAAATAACCTTTTTCATGCATGACCCTAATCCCTAGGATTGAATGCAACCAGGAAAATTCACTTTTATCTTAAACGAGGCATAATTTCTTGAAAGACGGATTTTTCTAGTTATATTTGTATATTTTTAAGGACATAATTGAGCTTTTTTTTAATAAACATTATTTTTGCACCAATTTTTACAAAATTTCTATGTTATAGTTAGACCTATTAAACGTTAATTACCTTTTTCATGTACGATTCTAACCCCCACCATTGATTGCAAACAGCAAACTTAACTTTTTGCTAAAACAAAGACATTTTTCTTGAAAAACGGATTTTTCTTGTTTTAATGTATTTTTCGAAGGACAAAATTGAGCTTTTTCTGTAAAAATATGTTTGCATCAATTTTTACCAATTTTCTCTGCCATGGTTCGACTTATAAAAGGTAAATTACTTTTTCCATGTATGACCCGAACCCAACCCCAATCATTAATTGCAAACAGCAAAATTAACCTTTCGCTAAAACGAAAAATTGTATCTTCAAAAACCGGTTTTTTACAATTACCAAAAATAAAAGAGCTTTTTCAGTAAAAAATGTTTGCATCAATGTTTACCAAATATGTCTGTTATTTACCTACCTATAAAACGTAAAATACCTTTCTAGTGTATGACCCTACCCCCACCATTGATTGCAAACAGCAAAATTTACTTCTTTCTAAAACGAGGCATAATTCCTTGTAAAACTGATTTTTCTACTTCAATGTATATTTCGAAGGACAAAAATGAGCTTTTTCTGTAAAAATATTTTTGCATCAATTTTTAACAATTTTCTCTGTTATAGTTCGACTTATAGAAGGTAAATCACCTTTCTCATATATGAAACAGATCAACATCATTGATTGCAACAGCAAAATCAACTTTTTGCTAAAACGAGACATTTTATCTTGAAAATCAGATTTTCTAATTAATATTTATATTTCGGTTGATAAAAATGAACTTTTTCTGTAGAAAAATATTGTTGACCATTTTTTACCAATTTTCTGTGTTATGGTTCGATCTATAAAAGGTAAATAACCTTTTTCATGTATGACCCTAATCCCTAGGACTGAATGCAAACAGAAAAGATCACTTTTATCTAAAACGAGGCATGATTTCTTAAAAACGGATTTTTCTAGTTTAAATGTTTATTTTGAAGGACCAAATTTCTCTGTTATAGTTAGACCAATAAAACGTAAATTGCCTTTCTTATGTACGATTCTAACCCACACCATTGGTTGCAAACAGCAAAATCAATTTTTGGATAAAACAAAGACATTTCTTCTTGAAAAACGCACTTTTCATGTATAAATGTATATTTCGAAGGACAAAATTGAGCTTTTTCTGTTCAAAAGATATCTGTTCATCAATTTTTACCAATTTTCTCTGATATGGTTCGACCTTTAAAACGTTAATTACCTTTTTCATGTATGACCCTAATCCCCACCATTGATTGCAAAGAGCAAAATTGACTTTTTGCGAAAATAAAACATTTTATCTTGAATAACGGATTTGTCTTGTTAAAATGTATATTTCGAAGGACAAAATTGAGCTTTTTAATGCTGTTCAACAAATATTTTGCATCAATTTTTACCAATTTTCTGTGTTATGGTTCGACCTATAAAAGGTAAATTACCTTTTTCATGTATGACCCTTACCCCAACCATTGATTGCAAACAGCAAAATTAACTTTTTGCGAAACGAGACATTTTATCTAGAAAAAAAAAGAATTTTTCTTCTTAAAATGTAAATTTCGAAGGACAAAATTGAGCAATTTCTGTTGAAAAAATATTTTTGCATCAATTTTTACCAATTATCTGTGTTATGGTTCGACCTATAAAAGGGAAATTACCTTTTTCATGTATGAACCTAATCCCAACCACTGAGTGCAAACAGGAAATTTTTTTAACTAAAGCGAGGCATAATTTCTTGGAAAACTGATTTTTCTAGTGAAAATGTACATTTCTATGGACAACATTGAGCTTTATCTGTTACAGTAGTAAAATATGTTTGCATCAATTTTTACCAATTTTTCTGCAATACTTCCGCCTCATAAATGTGAATTACCTTCTTTATGTTTGACCGTAACCCTACCATTGATTGCAAACTCCAAACTTTTGGGGTTTTTTTTATAAACCGAGACAATTTATCTTGAAAAACGGATTTTTCTTGTTAAAATGTATATTTCGAATATTTATGTATATTTTTCGAAAAAATGGAGCTTCTTCTGTTTAAAAATATTTTTGCATCAATTTTTACCAATTGTTTGTGTTATGGTTCGACCTACAAAAGGTAAATGACCTTTTTCATGTATGACCCTAATCCCAACCACTGATTGCAAACAGGAAACTTCACTTTTTTCTAAAACGAGGCATAATTTCTTGAAAAACGGATTTCTCTTGTTAAAATAAATGTTTCGAAGGTCAAAAATGAGCTTTTTCTGTAAAAAATATTTTTGCATCAATTTTTAATAATTTTCTCTGTTATAGTTTGACCTGTAAAAGGTATAATACCTTTTTCATGTATTATCCTTACCCCCACAATTGATTGCAAACAGCAAAATTTACTTTTTGCAAAAACGAGAAATTTTTTTTCTTGAAAAACGGACTTTTATAGTTGAAATGTATAATTCGAAGGACAAAAATGAGCTTTTTCTGTACAAAATATTTTTGCATCAATTTTTAACAATTTTCTCTGCTATGGTTCGACTGATAAAGGTAAATTACCTTTTTCACCTATGACCCTTACCCTACCCCCACCATTCATTGCAAAAAGCAAAATTAACCTTTTGCTAAAACGAGACATTGAATCTTGAAAAACGGATTTTTTCCCTGGATTGACAAAAAATCAGCTTTTTCTGTAAAAATACTTTTGCATCAATTTTTACCAAATATCTCTGTTGTGGTTTGACCGATAAAACGTAAATTACCTTTCTCATGTATGACCCTACCCTCAACATTGATTGCAAACAGCAAAATTTACTTCTTTCTAAAACGAGGCATAATTCCTTGAAAAAATAGCAATCCAAGGAATGCTTGTGTCGCCTGCGAAGTGGTTTGATTATTATTCTAGTAAGTGGATCAAAATTATTGGTATCAGTAGAAAAGTATTTTCAAATGAAATTCATTTGAAATATCAGACCACTTAATTACAAATTAAAAGATGTGGTGATTCCCAAATCTTCAGAAAAGAGTGTCAGTCATCTAGGTCAAGGTCAATATGTAAAAATTGGTAACAAAAAGGTCTCATCATAAGAAATATTAAAGACCTATCACCTACTGTACCAATTAAAAGATATATACAACCTTAGAAAAGTAGGTCAAATATCTAGGTCAAGGTCAAAAGGTAAAAAATTATGGTATGTGTAGAATGGCATTGTTAAAAGGAAAATACATGTGAAATATCAAAGCCCTATCACCTACCAATCAAAAGATATAGCCAATACTACTTTTCTTGAAAAGTAGATCAAATATCTAGGTCAAGTAGTCAAATATTATGGTCTGTGTAGAAAGGTCTTGTCACAAGGAATACTCATGTGAAATACCAAAGCCCTATCACTTACCAATCATAAGATATATCCATTCTTAATTTTTTGTGAAAAGTAGGTCAAATATGTAGGTCAAGGTCAATAGGTCAAAAACCATGGTATGTGTAGGAAGGTCTTGTCACAAGGAATACACATGTGAAATATCAAAGCCCTATCACTTACTAATCAAAAGATATAGTGAATCTTATCTTTTTTTCAAAAGTAGGTCAAATATCTAGGTCAAGGTCACAAGGTCAAAAATTATGATATGTGTAGAAAGGTCTTGCCACAAGGATTGCACATGTGAAATATCAAAGTCCTAACACTAACCAATCAAAAGATATAATCATTCTTAATTTTTTTGAAAAGTAGGTCAACTTTCTAGGTAAAGGTCACTAGGTCAAAAATCATAGTATGTGTAAGAAGGTCTTGTCACAAGGAATACACATGTGAAATACCAAAGCCCTATCACTTACCAATCATAAAATATATCCATTCTTATTTTTTTGTGAAAAGTAGGTCAAACATGTAGGTCAAGGTCAATAGGTCAAAAACCATGGTATGTGTAGGAAGGTCTTGTCACAAGGAATACACATGTGAAATATCAAAGCCCTATCACTTACTAATCAAAAGATATAGTGAATCTTATCTTTTTTTCAAAAGTAGGTCAAATATCTAGGTCAAGGTCACAAGGTCAAAAATTATGATATGTGTAGAAAGGTCTTGCCACAAGGATTGCACATGTGAAATATCAAAGTCCTAACACTAACCAATCAAAAGATATAATCATTCTTAATTTTTTTGAAAAGTAGGTCAACTTTCTAGGTAAAGGTCACTAGGTCAAAAATCATAGTATGTGTAAGAAGGTCTTGTCACAAGGAATACACATGTGAAATACCAAAGCCCTATCACTTACCAATCATAAAATATATCCATTCTTATTTTTTTGTGAAAAGTAGGTCAAACATGTAGGTCAAGGTCAATAGGTCAAAAACCATGGTATGTGTAGGAAGGTCTTGTCACAAGGAATACACATGTGAAATATCAAAGCCCTATCACTTACCAATCAAAAGATATAGCGAATCTTATCTTTTTTTCAAAAGTAGGTCAAATATCTAGGTCAAGGTCACAAGGTCAAAAATTATGGTATGTGTAGAAAGGTCTTGCCACAAGGATTGCACATGTGAAATATCAAAGTCCTAACACTTACCAATCAAAAGATATATCCATTCTTAATTTTTTTGAAAAGTAGGTCAAATTTCTAGGTCAAGGTCACTAGGTCAAAAATTATGGTATGTGTAAGAAGGTCTTGTCACAAGGAATACACATGTGAAATATCAAAGCCCTATCACTTACCAATCAAAAGTTATGGGCTGTGACATCCAAAGTGTGACAGACAGACAGACAGACGGACGGACAGACGGACGGACGGACGGACGGACAGACGGACAGACGGACAACGGACAAAGTGATCCCTAAGTGTCGCTATGCTTCGCAGGCGACACAAAAACTGATTTTTCTAGTTAAATGTACATTTCGAAGGACAAAAATGAGCTTTTTCTTTTAAAATATTTTTGCATCAATTTTTACTATTTTTTTCTGTTATAGTTCGACCTATAAAAGAAAGGAGGGGATCTCCAACAACACTAGGTTGAAGCACCCACAGCAAAATCCCAAAACACCCATGCAAAAAACACAGAACAGATACCCACAGAAAGAGACGCAAAAGGGACAAGGAACACCAGCTCACAACATAGAAACATGAAACACAAAAGACTACACATAAACCAACGAGACCAATGGGCAACCGGTGCCGACTTAGGACGGCCATCTGCCACGTAAATAGCAGACGGTGTGGTTATCCTGGATTACGTGCGCACAACCCTCCCACTATTCCGATTTCCCAGAGGTCTCGAAGAACGCACAATTATGGTGTAAAACAACCTCCTCACTGTTAGGTGACCACACACAAACAAGACCGTAAAACACAGGGGTCCAAGCAACACAGATGAATATGTAAATGGATATAAAAAGAGGACGTGCGTAATACAGTCCGTGCTCTGCCGGCTGTAGCGAGCTCATATATGTTATCACCCGAGGAGTCCGACTGACATTCAGAGAGGACAGGTGGTCGGGGCCCTGTCTTCTCTAAAGAGGTTTGGACAGGGCCCGTCATGGAGTCCCGTCGTCACAGTCAGTCAGAGTGCAAGTCTTAAGAATGCGCTCGTACAAGACTGTATATTGGTCAAGTACCAAGCTTAGTGTCCGTCTGGTGACATTAGGATCATATCCACGGTATAAAAGGCGTTTGATGACTCTGACGCATTTTCGATACATATGCTGTCTACCTTTGATCCTTCTTATTTTGTTAATTATGTCACCATAAAATGCAGGTTGTGAAATACCCAAAGTAATATACTCCGTTGCTTGTATGGGTCCGAATTTCAAAAGAAGTTGATCATAATTTTTGTAAAATTTCCAGAAAGTCTTTACTAGTTTATGAAAGCGAAAACCTTGACCTAAAAGTTTCTTTGTAATTTGTAGATTTCTATTATGAAAATCCAAAACATCAGTACATGCTCTAGCATACCGGATGAGCTGTGAAATGTAGATACCGTATGACGGTAATCTAGGGACATCACCGTCAAGCCAGCGAAAATTTACTATGTTGAATCCAAAATTATCTCGTTTGTCATATACACTTGTATGAATTTCTCCATTGACAATTTTGATATTTAGGTCCAAAAATGGTGTTTCAGTGTCTGTAAAGTTTGCCTTGTTTAGAGTCAATTCTTGTGGATAAATAACATCTTTATACTTTTCAAAAACAGGATTATCGATAGTAAGAATATCATTCAGGTACCTAGAAGTACCAGTGAAGCATTTCACATCATCATGTTTACCTTTTTCTTGTTTGACCCTTGCTCCCAATATTGATTGGAAACCGCAAAATTAACTTTTTGCTAAAACGAGAATTTTCTCTTAAAAATCGGATTATTCTGGTGAATATGTATATTTCGAAGTTAAAAAAATGAGCTTTTTCTGTTCAAAAAATATT
This sequence comes from Pinctada imbricata, assembly GCA_033119305.1. Classification (NCBI taxonomy): domain Eukaryota; kingdom Metazoa; phylum Mollusca; class Bivalvia; order Pterioida; family Pteriidae; genus Pinctada; species Pinctada imbricata. Next base: position 47,954,019 of record VSWD01000006.1, on the reverse strand, counting down.
TTTGCATCAATTTTTAACAATTGTCTGTTATAGTTCGACCTATAAAAGGTAAATTACCTTATTCATGTATGACTCTAATTCCCACCACTGATTGCAAACAGGAAAATTCACTTTTATCTAAAACGAGACATAATTTCTTTAAAAACGGATTTTTCTGGTTAAAATGTATATTTCGAAGGACAAAAATAAGCTTTTCTGTAAGAAAATATTTTTGCATCAATTTTTACCAATTTTCTCTGTTATGGTTCAACTTATTAAAGGTAACTTATCTTTTTCATGTATGATCCTAACCCCCACCATTGATTGCAAACAGCAAAATTTGCTTATTTTCTGAAACGAGGCATTTTGTCTTGAAAAATGGATTTTTCTTGTTAAAATGTATATTTCTCTCGACAAAAAATGAGTTTTTTTCTGTAACAAATATGTTGGCATCAATTTTTAACAATTTTCTCTGCTATGATGCGACCTATAAAACGTAAATTACCTTTTTCATGTATGACCGTACCCCAAACATTGATTGCAAACAGCAGAACATTACTTCTTTCTAAAATGAGCCATAATTCGTTGAAAAACTTTTTTTCTAGTTAAATGTATACTTCGATGGACAAAAATGAGCTTTTTCTTTAAAAAATATTTTTGCATCAATTTTATACCAATTTTCTCTAGTTATGGATCACCCTATAGTAGGTAAATTACCCTTTTCATGTATGACCCTAACCCCCCACAATTGATTGCAAACAGTAAAATTAAGCTTTTGCTAAAACGAGACATTTTATCTTGAAAAACGGATTTTTCTACCTAAAATGTATATTTCGGACAAAATTGATCTTTTTCTGTGAGAAGGAAATTCGTGATTGCGAAAATCCTGATTTGATAAAATCATTATCGCGAAAATCCAGATTTGAGGAAATCATGATTGCGATCATCCCGATTTGAGAAAAATCATGATTGCGAAAATCCCGATTTGAGAAAATTATGATTGCGAAAATGCAGATTTGAGAGAATCATGATTGCAAAAATCCCGATTTGTGAAAATCATAATTGAAAAAATCCGAAGGAGCTGTTAAGATAAGGGCCGGATTTAGCCCTGAAAGTACTCGATTATTTCTCTTGCGCCGTACTTCCAATTGATAAAAGTTGGTCAGGATAAAAATATGAAGTATTGAGATTCATTGTTGGTATTTATTCTTTAAAAAATGATGAAAGATGTTTATGTTTCCTATATAATCACTTCGTTAAATACAATCATTCAATTTCGGATATAACAATTACTCCAGTTCAGTCATTCTCAAAACTTAAAAATCAAAGTAAAACTGAAACTAAAAAAACGCCGCTTACAAGCTGAACTTGCCTGGATAACCAAACTGCAAACTGCGTACCCCCTTGGTCTAAACGATCAGATTTATGGACAAGGAAACATTTCATCGACCTCTTCAAATATTAATGTTTTTTTTTCAATCCGCCCTAACACTAAAAGGAAGCATATGTCTCATGGTAAAAGGCGAAACAAAAAACTCCGAAAAAGAGCTAGAATACATCGTACCCTCAATGATCTACTGATCATTGCACGCAACGGCGGCAGGCATGAACTGCTACATGCTCTCTCTTCAGTTCCAGCACTTCAAGTTAAAATCTATCTTGGATGAAGCACTGGTTGCATTCTTAAGAAACACTGATTGATTCAGGCTAAACATCATTGCTGTATTCGCACAAAATAAACTATATCCTTTGGTTAAAAACACCTCCCCTAAAAGACGATTCATAAAAATTCCATTTATTAACAAAGGATTTGATCTTCTAAACATCTCTAATATTTTTCGGGATCATCGCGTACAAAGTGCCATTCCTCAATATTTTGAAAATTTAAAACCTCCTCTTATTTGTAAGAATTATAAGAGACCTATTCGAAATTTCGTTTTTAACTACAACAAAGTTACACAAGATCCTGAAATTCTTGAATCATGTCCTGCTACTTGAGAATGTACAACGTCTGAATATCTATATAAACCAGCTGGTCACATTATTACAGGTGACTTTTCAATTATCAAAGACAGGCAGCTCCGTGGTCTTCTCAAAAAAGGACCTAAATTAGGGGTTACCATGCGTGTGTTTTACAAAAACTGACAGGGTATCGGCGAATCCCCTGTCAGAAATTGAGTTTTACTATCGTAAAACGGATATTTCTGACAGGGGATTCGCCGATACCCTGTCAGTTTTTGTAAAACATCAGTATGGTAACCCTATTCTAATGCTTTAGTCAGTTAGAAGCTAGAAAACGTCTGCTTTTAACGACGTCGCCACAGCAACGCATGACGTCATGGCAAAATCTGCAGTGAAACGTGAATCCCCTTGCAGTTTTTTAATCGCTCAGCCAATCAGAATGCGCGTTACAAACGGAGTGCATTAGAATATAGAATCCCATCCAAGACAGATTTCATTAAATGTCGCGAAGTGCTAAAGGAAGCTTTAGATAACTATACCAAACGATGGTGTAAATCGGAAGGGGTCGAATGCTTTGAATGACTGGAAAAACCTCATTTTGGACATTACCGATATTCGAATAGATAACTACCACAAAAATCCTCATCTTTTTTGAAAATCCAATTTCTAAATCTGAAAGATATTTCAAATCCAAGTTACGTAATTTACATGAAAAATATGTCTTCGCGCCTGCAGACAAAGCATTTGAAATCGCTACTACATATCAACTTTAGTTTCGGAACTTTCCTCTACTAATACTTATATCGAAAGCAACGAAAGTGTTCCCAATATTTTAAACAAACATAACAGTGAAATTTCCTCTTTTAACATCCCTATTTCTAAATTGTATCTCCCTACAATATACATGTACTGTATGCCAAAACTTCACAAGTCTCCTTACAAATTTCGATACATTGCTAATTCTAGCAACTTCTCAACAACAATTTTGTCTAGAAATCTGACGTCAGCACTCACGGCTATAAAGGAACACGTGGCAAAATACTGTGAAACTGTCATGAACAGGAATGGCGTAAACTTCTTTTGGTCTATTAAAAATTCAGGGGATGTGATTGCACAAAATGAAATCAAGAAATTTTAAAGCAAATACGATATCTTCATACGACTTTTCTAATATGTACACCACGCTTCCTCACGACAAAATAAATGCTCGACTGTCCAAACTCATTAAATGGTGTTTTGATCGAGAGGGGAAAACTTATACTTGTACTTCTGAATCTAAGGGCTTCTTTTCCGCCACAGATTACAAATCATACAAATCATGGACATGTGTTGAGCTGTGTATTGCCTTGTCCTTCCTTTTAGGACAATATTTATGTAAGATTTGGTGAGAAACTGTACAAGCAGGTTGTAGGGATTCCAAGTGGGTACTAATTGTGCGCCTCTTGTTGCAGATTTATTTTTATACACGTATGAAAAGGAATTTATCCAAAATCTTCAAAAGCAAAGAAAAAATGATGATGTGAAATGCTTCATTGGTACTTCTAGGTACCTGGATGATATTCTTCCTATCGACAATCCTGTTTTTGAAAAATATTAAAATGTTATTTATCCACAAGAATTGACTCTAAAAAAGGCAAACGTATCAAACACAGAAACACCATTTTTGGACCTAAATATCAAAATTGTTAACGGAGAGATCCATAAAAGTGTGTATGACAAAAGATATGATTTTGGATTTAACATAGTAAATTTCCCCTGGCTTGACGGTGATGTTCCTAGATTACCGTCCTATGGTATCTATATTTCACAGCTCATCCGGTATGCTAGAGCATGTACTGATGTTTTGGATTTTCATAGTAGAAATTTACAAAGTACCAAGAAACTTTTAGGACAAGGTTTTCGCTTTCACAAACTAGTAAAGACTTTCTGGAAATTTTACAAAAATTATTGTCAACTTCTTCTGAAATTCGGACCAATACAGGCAACAGAGTATATTACTTTGGGTATTTCACAACCTGCATTTTATGGTGACATCATTAACAAAATAAGAAGGATCAAAATTAGACAACATCACTATCGGAAATGAGTCAGAATCATCAAACGCCTTTTATACCGTGGATATGATCCTAATGTCACCAGACGGACACTAGGCTTGGTACTTGACCAATCTACAGTCTTGTACAAGCGCATTCTTAAAACTTGCACTCTGACTGACTGTGACGACGGGACTCCATGACGGGCCCTGTCCAAACCTCTTTAGAGAAGACAGGGCCCCGACAACCTGTCATCTCTGAATGTCAGTCGGACTCCTCGGGTGATAACATACATGAGCTCGCGGCGGCAGAGCAAGGATTGTATTACGTACGCCCTCTTTTTATATCCATTTACATATTCATCTGTGTTGTTTGGGCCCCTGCGTTTTGCGGTCTTGTTTGTTTGTGGTCATCTGACAGTGAGGAGGTTGTTTTACACCACAATTGTACGTTCTTCGAGACCTCTGGGTAATCGGAAAAAGTGGGAAGGTTGTGCGCACGTAATCCAGGATAAACACACCTTCTGCTATTTCCGTGGCGGATGGCCGTCCTGAGTCGGCACCGGTTGCCCATTGGCCTCGTTGGTTTATGTGTAGTCCTTTGTGTTTGATGTTTCTGTGTTGTGCGTTGACGTTCCTTGTCCCTTATGCGTCTCTTTCCGTGCTTGTCTACTTTGTGTTTTTGCATTCGGTGTTTTGGGGTTTTGCTTTGGATGCTACAACCGGGTGTTGTTGGAGATCCCCTCCTTTGTTTTAGATTACGGGTTGAAGAGGAAGGGGTATCGATGACGGAAAACGTTGAATATCGTTCGAAAATGCACAAAAAATGCATTATTGTACACATTTTTACGTTTATTATGCTTCTGTTTCCTTTTCATGTCAAATCGGATAATCGAAATTAACTTTGAGGTTATTATATCAATATAATCGGCAAACGCAGCAATCCGGAAATTGAAAAACTTTTTTATTTCGTTCTTCTCAGCCACCAATGTAGCTTTCTTGCGCGAAATACACACAGTGTAGAAATAGACAACTTTCTCGTTCATTTCCTTCCAAACGGTTAAATATTTGATCGGAACACACTTTGAATAGATTGTTCCATGATATAAAATGAAAAAAGATGGCAATATAACCTACTTTATCGCTCTAGAGGCAAATCTAAAAATATTCATCCATCCCCCCTTTTTTCGTTTTTCGCCTGTGCGACATTGTTCCCCCCCTCGCTTCAAAACCCCACTTGGCCAGAAAATGTGTTTTATTGATATACACCTTTGGTGAAAGTGGCATTGTAAAGCGAAGTGGGGGACGATGTTGTATAAAACTTTTCCGTTTTTCATTGATTTCTGTGTAAAGAACGCTTATTTTGACCCAAATATCGGCCTTATTTTGCATAAATTATCTCATCTGACAGCAGATTCATATGTGGATAAAGTCACTTGAAATTTCTACCGAAAAAGATTCTCAAATTTTGCATTTTTTTCAGGGCAGATTTTACGCCTTATCTTAACAGCTCCTTTGAGAAAATCTTGATTGCGAAAATCAGGATGTGATTTGAGTAAATGATTGGTTCAACCTATAATAGGTAATTTACCTTTTCATGTATGACTCTAACCCCCACCATTGATTGCAAACAACAAATTAAATATTTTGCTAAAACGAGACATTTTCAAAATCTGTATGCATAAGGAATACTGACCGAGATTAGATACACGGATGATCAATCAAATATCTTTATGGGCTAATATTGTAAATACCAATGAAGTTGTTCTTATAACGCATAATACACAGAACAGGACCTCCAATTGAATATGAAAAAAAGTTTGGAATACAGATCTCGTCAAGTCCTCAGCATCTTGCAGCATTGTCACTCGTTACAAATTGAAGGATATTATAAATCCTCAGAGTGCAGCCTAAATGTTCTGTATCCCTCTCAAAAGAAGGGAGAAGATCTCCAACAAGACTCCGTTGCAGCATCAACAGTAAAACACCAAAACACCCGATGCAAAAACACAAAAGACGAGTACAGCACAAGACGGAAAAAAGACACACGACATGTAAACATCAAACACAAAAGACTACACATAAACCGACGAGACCAATGGGTAACCGGTGCCGACTTTGGACGGCCATTTGTCACGCAAGTAGCAAATGGTGTGGTTATCCTGGATTACGTGCGCACAATCCTATCACTTCTCCAATTACCCAGAGGTCTCGAAGAACGTACAATTGTGGTGTAAAACAACCTCCTCAATGTAAGATGACATCATACAAACACGACCGCGAAAAGCAGAGGCCCCAGAGACACAGATGAATATGTAAATGGATATAAAAAGAGGGCATGCTTAATACAGTCCGTGCTCTGCCGGCTGTAGCGAGCTCATGTTTGTAATCACCCGAGGAGTCCGACTGACATTCAGAGAGGACAGGTGGTCGGGGCCCTGTCTTCTCTAAAGAGGTTTGGACAGGGCCCGTCATGGAGTCCCGTCGTCACAGTCATACATGTCAATGGTTAGAATATCATCCAGATACCTAGAAGTATTATTGAAACATTTCAGCTCATCAAATTTTCTTTGCTTTTGAAGATTTTGGATAAATTTTTTTTCATAAGTGTATAAAAATAAATCTGCAACAAGAGGCGCACAGTTAGTACCCATAGAAATTCCTACAACCTGCTTGTATAGATCCTCACCAAATCTAACATAAATATTGTCCAAGAGGAAGGACAAGGCATTACACAGGTCACTACATGTCCATGATTTGTATGATTTGTAGTCTGTCGAGGAAAAGAAACCCTTCGATTCAGATGTACAAATGTAAGTTTTTTGCTCTCGATCAAAACACCATTTAATGAGATTAGATAATCGATCATTAATTTTGTCATGAGGAAGTGTGGTGTACATATTAGAGAAGTCGTATGAAGAAATCGTATTGGCTTGGAAATTTTCAGATTTCATTTTTTCAATCACATCCCCTGAATTCTTAATAGACCATAATAAATTTACATCGCTCCTGTTTAGAATCGTTTTACAATATCTAGTTATGTGTTCTTTACTAGCAGTAAGTGCAGACGTCAGATTTCTAGACAAAATTGTAGTGGAGCAGTTACTAGAATTAGCAATAAATCGAAATTTGTAAGGAGACTTGTGCAGTTTCGGTATGCAATATAGTGTTGGGAGATCCAATTTAGAAATAGAGATATTGAATGAAGACAGTTCACTGTTATGCTTGCCTAAAATGTTAGATGCACTTTCATTGCTTTTGATATATGCATTAGTAGACGAAAGTTCCGAAATCAACTTTGATATTACACTGATGAGGGTTAAGTACCCGAAACGTGCATGTCTGGTCCACGTTTCCAATTTATCTGTTCTTAAATGATGCTATACAATTTGAAGACGTTTACATTTATACCACTTGGTGAGTGTCACTGCTGGTGGACCAGGAGTCCCCGAGGGCACATGTAGCCAAGTTCGATCAATTTCGGTTGTTCGTTTCTTCAACGCATTCTAAATTTCTGTTATCAAAATTTCTTGAAATTTCTAAAAAATGGGTCCTGTAGCATCATATCCCACCCATCCTGCTACGTCTTTCGGTACGCTTTTTCGACATAGTAACTTTCATACTTTTTTGGCATATTACATTGTTTAGATTTTAGGATCACTGATGAGGGTTAAGTACCCGAAACGTGCATGTCTGGTCCACGTTGCCAATTTATCTGTTCTTAAATGATGCTATACAATTTGAAGACGTTTACATTTATACCACTTGGTGAGTGTCACTGCTGGTGGACCAGGAGTCCCCGAGGGCACATGTAGCCAAATTCGATCAATTTCGGTTGTTCGTTTCTTCAACGCATTCTAAATTTCTGTTATCAAAATTTCTTGAAATTTCTAAAAAATGGGTCCTGTAGCATCATATCCCACCCATCCTGCTACGTCTTTCGGTACGCTTTTTCGACATAGTAACTTTCATACTTTTTTGGCATATTACATTGTTTAGATTTTAGGATCACTGATGAGGGTTAAGTACCCGAAACGTGCATGTCTAATCCACGTTGCCAATTTATCTGTTCTTAAATGATGCTATACAATTTGAATACGTTTACATTTATACCACTTGGTGAGTGTCACTGCTGGTGGACCAGGAGTCCCCGAGGGCACATGTAGCCAAGTTCGATCAATTTCGGTTGTTCGTTTCTTCAACGCATTCTAAATTTCTGTTATCAAAATTTCTTGAAATTTCTAAAAAATGGGTCCTGTAGCATCATATCCCACCCATCCTGCTACGTCTTTCGGTACGCTTTTTCGACATAGTAACTTTCATACTTTTTTGGCATATTACATTGTTTAGATTTTAGGATCACTGATGAGGGTTAAGTACCCGAAACGTGCATGTCTGGTCCACGTTGCCAATTTATCTGTTCTTAAATGATGCTATACAATTTGAAGACGTTTACATTTATACCACTTGGTGAGTGTCACTGCTGGTGGACCAGGAGTCCCCGAGGGCACATGTAGCCAAGTTCGATCAATTTCGGTTGTTCGTTTCTTCAACGCATTCTAAATTTCTGTTATCAAAATTTCTTGAAATTTCTAAAAAATGGGTCCTGTAGCATCATATCCCACCCATCCTGCTACGTCTTTCGGTACGCTTTTTCGACATAGTAACTTTCATACTTTTTTGGCATATTACATTGTTTAGATTTTAGGATCACTGATGAGGGTTAAGTACCCGAAACGTGCATGTCTGGTCCACGTTGCCAATTTATCTGTTCTTAAATGATGCTATACAATTTGAAGACGTTTACATGTAGTAACGTTTTCAAATGATAATGGTGTTGTTGGCTGCTTTATCAGCTGGTGCAAAGACATATTTTTCATGTAATTTACTTAGTTTGGATTTGAAATATCTTTCTGATTTGGAACGTGGATTTTGAAAAAGATGAGGTTTTTTATGGAAGTTATCTATTCGAATATCCGTTATATCTAAAATAAGGTTTTTTCAGTCATTCAGAGCATGCGGTTCGACTCCTTCTGATTTACACCATCTTTTCGTATAATTATCTAAGGCTTCCGTAAGCGCTTCACGGCATTTGACAAAATCTATCTTGGATGGGATTCTATACTTAGGTCCTTTTTAAGAAGACCACGGAGCTGTCTGTCTTGGATAATTGAAAAGTCACCTGTAACAACATGGCCAGCTGGTTTTTCGAGATATTTAGAAGTTGCACATTCTCTAGAATCAGGACACGATTCAAGTATGTCAGGATCCGTTGTAACATTATTATAGTTAAAAACAAAGTTTCGAATAGGTTTCTTGTACTTATAACAAATAAGAGGTGGCTCTAAATTTTCTAAATATTGAGGAATGGTACTTTGTACGCGATGATCCCGAAAAATATTAGAGATGTTTAGAAGATCAAAACCTTTGTTAATAAACGAGATTTTGATGAATCGTCTTTTAGGTGAGGTGTTTTTCACAATAGGATAAAGTTTATACCGTGCAAATGAGACAATGATATTAAGTCTGAGTAAACATTAAAGAAGTACCTGTCAGTTATTCAGTCTCAACATCGAGAAGGCAAGGCAATATCATTAGATGTTCCAAAGGAACGGTTGCGAACCTCGGAATGAAGGAAACGGAATGATCTCCAGCATTGCCACCCTGCACCCACCCAGCGAAACAAACCCATAAGAAAGTGACAAATCAATGGCATCATACAAAACTACAAATCGCAAAAAGACACAATATTCACTAGAAAATCATAATAAATAACATTCCGAAGTGAGACCAGGTATCCAGGGAGAGTCAGCGTCTCCTGATTGCATGAAACACCCGTCGCAACAGCTCCATGGAAACTTGTCAAATTCGGTGATTGTCTCGATGTAAATATTGATGTACACATCAGGTTAGTATTTTTGTTTGGTGATGATGGCAGTCATTCGATCACATTCCAGAATGTCACTGATCATTCTGGAAAGGGGGATCTGATATGCTTTTATTATATCCCCGTAGCAACCAAAGAACTTCCTTCAAGATAATTTCAGTCGTTGTGCAACATAACCCTGTATAAGTAACTTACTTGCAAGTTTTGTTGGTGTTTGCTGAAAAAGTAATATTTCTGGCACACAACCCCAAGATAAAATGTATGTGCCACAACTTCTCAAATCCGGATTTTCCAAAATTTACAGCATGGACCGTTTCGGGTACTTAACCCTCGTCAGTGATCCTTTGTACCGAAAAACGTAGCAGGATGGGTGGGATATGATGCTACGGGACTCACAACTTCGATCAGCACTATTTGAGTAAAAGTTATAGCCGCGTAGTCTCTGAAAAGTAAATATACAATTAAAATCATAAAAAATAAAACCAGCACAAGTGATATTAATTTTTTTTTTGGGGGGGGGGGGGAGGAGGTGCTTATGAAAAGCACTTTGGCTGGAAGCATCACTGATCAGAATTCAATATTCGAAACACGTGTCTGGTGCATGACATTTGGTTGGATTATCCCTATTTTTGATAATATTAAACTATATTTGAAAAACAATTATCTTACTGAAAAAAATTACATATTTCTAGAAAATCACAAGAATTTTGAAAAAAGTTGGAATACTTTGAAATCGATTTTTGAAATTTAAATTCTTTCTTTTCAATGCAATTTATCTTTCATACTCCAATTCAAATGTTTTTCTTATGATTTAAAATGCATGTATGCAAAAGTGAGTGCAAGTGTGAGCAAAAGGCATTTCTTCTTCTATCTTTCCTCTATCCAAAATAAAAAACCTCAAGTCTAGATGTACATTTATAACATCAAACATTCAAATGTTAACTATCTATATCATTTTGATATATACGTATTATTACATAGTATGTAGACTTGAACCAAAAAAAAAAATAAATAAATAAAAAATTCCTTCAAGAAGGCATAGAGTTGGAACACTTCCTTCCGTATTATTTAGTTCACATTTCCTCTGATAGACAACATAAATGTTCGAATTGCACAAGGTTCATTGACATGTTTAAGATGAGTTAGAATGATGAGTCTCTTACCTTTTGGCTTTTAAGAAGACTATAGAATAAGTTGTGATTGTTAATGTCACTCCTATAAACCGTAGATGATTTATGGTACTGTTCATCCTGGGAATATCTTCCAAGAAATGGGCGCACAGAGCAATTTCTGAAATCCGATTTAATCACTTGTCGACAAGTCATCCTATTTTTCTTTCATACTTACAACATTTTGGTAATCGTCTGGCTGATATATAGAGCACTGGGTGAAATAAAAAAGACTATTTTCTGGTGCATATGTGTCTCACAGTTTGTTAGTGTTTGCTGAGAAAGTAATATTTCTGGCACACAATCCCAAGACAAAATGTATGTGCCACTACTGGCGCGCAGTGTGCCACTACTGGTTTATAATGCGCCGTTATTGGTTTGAGCTGCACAGTTCCGGTCCACAGTTGTGGTGCATGGATTTGTTTGCCGCATCGCAACCTTTTGTAGCCACGAATTCATTTATAGGGATCTCGGAGTGTATTAGATTGATTTTGAACTTAACTGTGTCAGCCTGACTGTGGCAGTTATCAAATGTGGTGTACATAATCATCAAAATCGAATGCGTTGAACAATGTTGAAGAAACGATCTACCGAAGTTGATCGAACATGACAACATGTGCCCTCGGAAACTCCTGGTCCACCAGTGACACACATCAAGTGGTGCAAGTGTTAAACGTCTTCAAACTTCAGTTTCAGCATCACAAACTTCCCTCTTCGGAGTAGCAACATCCCTTCATCGCCTGCTTAAGGCATGTTCATACGTTATGCCAGAGCAAGTAGCAAATACATATGGAGGGGGATTAGGCTAACAATGCTATTTGACTTGCTTACATGCTATGTTGCTTCATTCAATGTTTGATTATTCCAAGTTCGTTCGCCATCATTGTTTCGTCCTAATGCTATGATTGCTTCATTAATGCTAACTTCAATTTTGATACCAGATGGCGCTTCGCACGACCGCAAGTGCCCGTTCCTTGAATGAGCTTTGAAACATCCCCTGTCGTTGGAAATCTCGTTTACAATCTACTACAGTATCGTTCGAAAAATAAGTTATATTATCGCACGAGAGGACAGAAGTAGATTGATGAAGCTGTATAAATATTTGAAAAATATGCTGTTATGAACTAGTAAATATTTACTTTTGCATGAATCAGACTTTTGTAACTTGTCACACTATAAAATACCTCTTGAAAGAGCGAATCACTGTGACGTAGTGGTCATCACGTTCGCCAAGTTCTGTTTTTTACAACTTTCTGAGTGGGTTCGAATCCCGGACAAGGATACTTTTTTTTCATTTTGTCAATTTTATGTATAATTTAAACTGTCCATTTTGTCCATCCGCCCAGTAGAGGATGTAGAAAAACAATATTCGGGGTACTTATAAACTAAAATGTTTTTTATGCAAGTTCTTTTTTTTATCCCCCAGTTTTTCTTTTCGGGGGGGGGGGGTGTTCAGTGTTTTGGAAAAAAAATATGGCAGGCAACTTTACATTATCACTATTCAGTTGAAATAAAAAATCTTATTTATAAATTTTTAGCATGGATCAGACATGCACGTTTCCGGCACTTACTCTCGTCAGTGATTCTCAATCTAAACAATGTAACATGGCCAAACAGTTTGAAAGTTACTTTGTCCAAAATGTACCAAAAGACGAGGCAGGATTGGTGGGATATGATGCTACAGGACCCATGAAATGATGTTTTAGGACTGTCAAGAAATTTTGATACCTGACAATTTCGAATGCGTTGAAGAAACGATCAACCGAAGTTAAAGTAAATATAAATGATTCTCCTTTTAGCTCGTGTTTTTCCTTTATCGAAGACTTTGCTGATTACTTAGTCGCCCACAGCCCTTTCCCCCTTACTTTATCTGATCTATCAGGAACTAGAACTATGTATGAATGACAGAAAATTCATACTAGTATCCAGCTATAGCTGTTCAGAATATTTTTTATTCTACTTTAATTGGATTCGTAGACTTACAAAATGCATGTGGCACCTTTTGGAGAGAGACTTTTATACAAACTTTTGAAAATAAGAATAAATGGTATTTTTTTTTCAAAAATATAGATACATGTAGTATGTACAATTAATCTGTGAGTGGCGTAAAAAATGTTGGCAAACAAACGAAATATTTCATAAGTAAGCTTAAAATGAATCATAGATGCAAAGTGCCGAGTTGAAAAACTTAAACGTAAGTGTATGCAAACTTAAAATAGACATGAATTGTATAACTATATGGTCTCGACAGATTGGAAACATCACCAGCACGTTTCAGGCTGATACACATTCATACATGTATATAGTTCAGACACCATTTTCAAATACCGGAGTCCTATGATTTTGATCTTTTGATCCCTAAATCAATAGGGGTCATCCTTGATTCATGGAAAACATTTCTGACAATGTTTCATGATCATAGGTGCATAGTATGTTCAAATTTGATCCCGAAACCATTTTCATTCATCCGAGTCCTATGACACTACAATTAGTATGAATTTGATATTTGATCTTTCGATCCCAAAATTACTAGGGGTCACCTTTGATTAATGGGAAACATTTCTGCAACATTTCATGTTCATAGATGCAATACAGGCTCAAATATTGTCTGGAAACCATTTTTAATCATCAGTCGTATGACCTTTGGACATCAAAATGAATAGGGATCCTTGATGCATGTTAAACGTTTCTGGCAAGTTTCATGATCATAGGTGCAATACAGGCTCGAATATGGTCCGGAAACAACTTCCATTCATCCGCGTCCTTTGACCTTTTGACCTCAAAATAAATAGATGTCATCCTTGGCTCATGCTGAATATATGTATGTAGTTTCATTACACTAGCATGTATCATACTTGACTTATAGTCCGGAAACCAATTGTTGATTGATGAGAACATTTCTGGCAAGTTTCATGATCATAGGTGCAATACAGGCTCTTAATATCCGGATTCCATTTTCAACCATCGGTGTACTAAGACATTGGCCTTTGGATCCCAAAATCAATAGGGGTCATCCTTGATTCATTGGAAACATTTCTGGCAAGTTTCATGATCATAGTTGCAATACAGGCTCTTATATCATTCGGAAACCATTTTCAACTATCGAAGTACTACGACCTTGACCTTTGGACCCCAAAGTCAATAGCGGTCATCCTTGACTCATGGTAAGTATGTGTATGCAGTTTCATTGTACTAGCATGTATCATACGTTACTTATAGTCCTGAAACCAATTGTTGTTGCCCGCCTGCAACATTGGAGTAAACCAAGGAGAAGTTTCAAGTCCTATGCTCTTTAAGCTATTCAAAAACGATCTACCGGGTCACCCAAGTAATAAAGATAGATCGATGATTAACAATTTAACCATTAAATACCTTCTTTATGCCGATGATTTAGTTTAATATATAATGTCTTCGTCAAAATAAAGAATACAGCAAAAAACTGATGAACTCTGAAAATATTGTAAAACAACTTCGGCTTCACGCTACAAAGACTGTTAAACAAACACTGTAGATAAAAAAAAAATTCAATGCTGAATACATATCATATACGAAGTTTCATAAATATCTAGGAGTAGATTTTGATGCGTGTAATAATTTGTTTATTGCAAGGAAAAAACTTACCTTACTCAATTTTTGCAACAACTTAACTAATTTCTCGGAAAAAAAAAACACTTTCATTGAAAAAAGATTTAAGAAAAATCATAATTTCCATTTTTCAATGGCAAAACGTTCGCTTGCACTGTACTGTTTTATACAAACAGTATTAATCAATGGGCCAAATGTTTAACAGATTCCATTCAAGATGGCGCCACTGAAAAAAAAAATAAATTGCGGAAGACTGAACATTATGAATATTTTGTAAAGTACTAGGAAACATGTAAAATACAGTGTACAGTCTAGTATTTTACAAGTACATTTTGGTATGTAACGGTGAAACATAGGTAAAGGTGAGATCATCAGATGTCAACATATCTTACTGTAAATGCACACTTGCCTGACCTTCAGCACAACATTTTTAGATATGTTAATCAGAATTGACTGTACATAGATGGCGTCACATGATATATACTACATTCACCAAGTTCACCGCTACAATTTACATTTTGGTTATATTATCTGTCATTGTAAATTTCAATTTTTAAAAGTAATGTTAAATTTAAATCGAAAAATGAATTTCTTTTTTAAAAAATCCAGAAATGACAGCTTGTTCTGAGATGTTTTGTTTGTTTGGTAGTTTCTCGATCTTCTATATTTATTCTTGATGGCGCTACAATTCTTTCCAGTGCGCTATTAAAATGACTGCACAGCGTGATTTACTCCAAATCTAAGATTTTAAAACAAATTTGGACAAGGTTAGGTATGATACATGTCTTAATCACCAGTTTATGGAATGAAAAAAGGAAATATCAATGGGTCAATTTGCTTATAGTGAACGCTGTAAAATACGTTAAAAAAATTCAGAAATCGATAAATTGTCAAATCTCCCTAGAACTCAATTGTAATAACAGGGTGCTTCTTAACAGAATTTCTGCAGCGCCTTCTAGTTTGCATCAGGTGTCTGAAGCTTTTAATATGATCTAAGAAAGACACAATGTGACTTCAAAGTTCGCCCAATACATTTTGTATCATAATTTCTGGCGGATAACCTTGTAGTGTTTTATTTGCATTTATAACAAAATCGACATCACAATGTCTACGACTGATACCATTCCAAACGGGATGGTCACCCTGGTTTTCGATACTGGATGCTATGTATTCTGGAAAGTCATTCATGTATATCAAGAAAAGAAATGGTTCCAGGACTGTGCCCTGGGCACTCCTGAAGTGACTGGTACTGATGTAGATTGTGTCTCGATAATAACAATTGTGTCGTACCTGTGAGAAATCATGTATTCAAATAGAATATGTATTTTTCATTGCCTAAAAGACAAGTTTGAGTAATAATCTATAACCTATCTGCTGTTTCTACCTATAATTTGTGTTAGACAATTGAGCATCTGAGAAAGAGGTACTCCATATCTTTATGACTGTCAAGTACTAGTTCTTAATGAAGAAGAAACCTATACAATATACTACAAAATATTTTGATATAATTAAAGCCATCATAAGACTTCTTTGATGCGTGTCTAGAACATTTAAAAAAAAGAAAGACAGTATTCCGGACAAACTCGGAAATTTGCCCTAGAAAAGACATCATTTCTTAGACAATAACTTATATGAGTGTATATAATAAACATTAAAGAAGTACCGATCACTTATTTATTGCTTTCTTTCTGTCAATCTATTTTGATAATTATTTCGTCAATATTTAGCTTGCGTTTCAAAACATAAGTCCTGCATACTAATTATGCAACGCGATTCTTGTGTGGTCATGCTGGAGATCATTCCATTTTCTTGTTACTAAAATGAACAAATAGAACAAAATTCTTCATGGTGTTCTATTCCTTGAACATTTTTCTTAAGCTATCATATGACTAAATATCCTCATATAAATTTACTTCTAAAAAGGAAGAAATTGTTCAAGTAAATTTGATATACATTTCTTGAAAAAAATGCACCTTGCAATTATTAATCATTTCGTTTATAAATTCCCTGACTAATTCGAATTTTTTTTAATGATATAAACCAACAAGCATCTTACATGGCCTCCACCTCCCACGATACCGTCGTATCGTCCCATTCAACTGGGATAGAAAATATATCATATTTAGAAGTTGAGAACTTGCTGTTTAGCTTCAATTCAATTACAGGTATATCAATGACAAAAGACACATAGCAGTCATCTACAAAAAAGAGATACAAAAGGGACAAGGAACACCAAGTAACACCATAGAAACATGAAACACAAAATACCACATGTTAAACATGTTGTAAGATAAAACATTGTATCATTTTTTATGAAATATCTTTGTATCAGTCTCCGAATGTCAAAAACACTCCCTGTTTCTCACCCTTCATCTCTAAATTTTTAAATAAAGTTCTGTCCAGGTCGGGAACAAAGTGTATCCATGTACTGGTGGCATTTCTTCATCGTCATGACCATTCCTTATATTGTACAAATGTTTGGAAAGTACACGAAGGAGCTGTTAAGATAAGACGTAAAATCAGCCCGAAAAAGAGGAATTTTGAAAATGGAAATTTCAAGAAATTCTTTACGTAAAATGTATACCTTCACGACATCCAATCAGAATATGAAGTTAATTTTTTTTTATCTGTTTTTTTTATAATACTGCTTGTCTAGTGGTCAAAATTAGTCTTTTTCTAATAGAAATCAATAGAAAACGGAAAAGTGTTATTGAACATTGTTCCCCTGAGATACATAACGCCACTTTTTCCGGCGGTGTATATCGATAAACTGCAGGGTCAATACACGTATCTGCTGTGCGAGTTATTCGAGTGGGTTCTCTAATAACATTCAATTGACTATGCAATGAAGGTATTTGTGTTAATGTGAGCAGGAATTGTATGAAAAGTATTCCAGTCATCAATGAGAATCAAGTATGGGGAAATATCGTCAGCACGATTTTCTGAGGTATTAAGTCGATTCCAAAATTCAGCACGTACGTGTCGATTCAGATTGATGCAATGTTCATAAGGTGGTTGAATAGTTATGTAATTTGACCAGGAGTCCCCGATGGCACATGTAGCCAAGTTCGATCAACTTCGGTTGACTGTCTCTTCAGCGCATTCGAAAATTTCTGTTATAAAAAAAAATGAAAACGTGAGTCCTGTAGCATCATATCCCACCCATCCTGCTACAGTTTTTCGGTACGTTTTTGGACATAATATTTTTACACTCTTTGGACATATTACATTGTTTAGATTGAGGATCACTGACGAAGGTTAAGTGCCCGAAACATGCATGTCTGGTCCATGCTGTAAATTTATTTGTTCTTAAATCATGCCATTGAATTTGAAAACGTTAAACATTACAACCATATTGTTTCATCGATATCGTTTTCGATTAGTTTCATTCAAAAGAAGGGAGGAAATCTCCAACAAGACCCCGTAGCAGCATCAACAAGAAACAGTTAGACTTAGTCTAGCTTTATAAAAGCAAGTACTCCTCCTTCGTGGTTAGGTCTGTCTTTTCTGAAAGGAACCTCATGATTATCTAGTATCAAGTCAGCAGAATTTATTTGGTCATCCAAGTGAGTTTCTGTGAAACATTAAATGTCATTATTGTCAATATAACCTCCTCACTGTAAGATGGCAAGACAGATAAACGTGGGGACCCAAGCAACACCCAGATGAATATGTAAATAGATATAGAAACAATGGGCGTACGAAATACAGTTCGTGTTCTGTCGGCTGTAGCGAGCTCATGAAAGCCTGACCGACAAAGTCAAAGTCAGTCAGTTTGGTGATTATATCCACGGTATAAAAGGCGTTTAATGATTCGGATGCAATTTTGACGGTAGGTCTTTCTGCTTTTGATCCATCTAATTTTGTTTATAATGTCACCATAGAAAAGCAGTTTTGAAATACCCAAATATACTCTGTTGCTTGTATAGGTCTGGATTGAAAAAAGAAGCTGACAGTTTTTTTTGTGCAATTTACAAAATGTACTGAGAAGTTTATGAAATCGTAAACCTTCATCTAAAATTGTATTGGTATTTTTGCAATCTACCAAAAATTGTATCGGATGAGCTGTGGTAGTCTATTGCCCTATGACGGTTGTCTAGGAACAGAGCATTACCGTGAAACCAGGGGGAAACTATGTTGAATCTAAAATTCTCTATTGTCGACATTTCCATTTTAGAGTACGTATTAACTCCCAAGTAGGATGGTATTCAATGTCAACGTTATTATTAATATATTATACAAATACGTCCCTTCAGTGCCATTTTGTTTGCACAATTGAATTACTATGTATTATAAGAAATGTTATTTATATCTATACGCTTTTCAATTTATGCTGTCAACCTCTTTTCTTTCATAATTTCCTCCTTTCTTTCATAATGTAAGATCCATTTTTTGTGCACAACCCTTTAATATATTCTCATCTATATCAGTTATAAATCCAATGAAAACAGAGTCAAAGATCTTATTGGTGAAGTTGGATCGTTTACCATGTCTATTGTGATAGGATCCTGATAATCTATATCAAAGGCAGTCGGAAACCCCAGGCGAATGCATACATTAGTGTACTTTGGACGGCAAGGCACGGATTATTTTTCGTTTAGTTTAATTATATTTTATTTCAAATAACAGAAAAGGGATCGGGCAAAGTACCTACAACATTTTATAATGCCCTCTCCTAACAGTTTTGATAATATGGTGAATCTTTAACAGTCTTCAAATTCATTAGCATCATTTTAGAGCAGATAGATTAACAGCATGGACCAGACATGCACGTTTTGGGTATATAACCCTCGTCAGTGTTCCTCAATTAAACAATGTAATATGGTCAAAATCTGAAAATTATGTCCTAAATATACCGAAAGACGTAGCAAGATGGCTGGGATATGATGCTACAGGACCCAGGTTTTTGAGGAAACGACCAACCGAAATTAATCGAACTTGGCTACATGGTAGACATACAATTTTTTTGAATGATGCTATTGAATTAAAAGACGTTTAACATACAATGGTAGACATACAATTAAAATAGAATTTATAAAAGTACATGAGGATTGAATTAAATGGAAGTAATACAAAAACAAATAGAAAGTAATACAAAAACAAACAAGAGAGAGACAGAGAGAGAGTGTGTGTGTGTGTGTGTGTGTGTGTGTGTGTGTGTGTGTGTGTGTGTGTGTGTGTGTGTGTGTGTGTGTGTGTGTGTGTGTGTTCCGAATTAAATTAAAATCTGTTGGTTGTTTAA
This sequence comes from Pinctada imbricata, assembly GCA_033119305.1. NCBI lineage: Eukaryota > Metazoa > Mollusca > Bivalvia > Pterioida > Pteriidae > Pinctada > Pinctada imbricata. Next base: position 47,934,163 of record VSWD01000006.1, on the reverse strand, counting down.
ATGTATGTAGCTCCGATTTCCCTTAAGTAATATATCTATTGTTAAGTTTGAAATAAACGATTGGTCATTAAATAGATTGCTTCTACCTGTTTGGTAGTTCCTACAATCAAAGAAAAATATTTTGCATTCTCATTTACGTTTTCTAAATAATTACTACATATTGGAGATTCCTTAAGATTTACACGAAAAAGGTCAACATTAAAGCCACTACAATTATGTCTTAGTTTGGTGTGAATAATGTTAGTTTTTCGTAGTCCTCATGCTTTTGATTTACCTTTAAATATATATTCATTTGTTAAATACACGGGTCCTTTCGTTAAACTGCCTTCTTTCCGTCGCTGTCGTAAAGGGAGGAAGTCACTATACACAATCACTGTGCATTTTTTTTACATACTAATTTTCACACTCGTCGTCAATATTATATTGCTTAGATTGAGGATCACTGACGAGGATTAAGTACCCAAAACGTGCATATCTGGTGAAAATTTATCTGTTCTTAAATTTGAAGACGTTCAACATTCGTTGAGACCACTAGGTGACTTGACAAGTAGAGGGGAAGTGTACACGTAATCCGGATTATCAAAACAATTGCTACTTACGTGGTACTTGGACGGCCTTGGTCGTCCCCGATTGCCCATTGGTGTCTTTGGTTTGTGTGTAGTATTTTGTATTTGATGTGTTCCTTGTAGCTTTTGCGACTCTTGCTGTGCCTTGTGTACTGTGTGTTTTCAAACTGGGGATTTAAAAAAAAATAAAATAAAAATTAATGCAGTTGAAGGTTAGGCGTAGATCACGATGCTTTTGAAGGATGTTCCCTTTCTCAGGTATATGCATGCGTCTTCCATTGTAATGTCATACTACCATTCCGATGCATTGGATGAATTAGGAATGCCGATTAAAAAATGAAAGGGTTGAGAATAAACAATGGAAAAATGAAAGTATTGAAGTAACAATGGAATATTAAAGGATTAAGAGTGAATAATGAATATTAAAGGATTGTGAGAAAAAGTGAATTTTAGTCTCATATAGAGACCTATTCTGTAAACGTGTTATATTCCTTTGTTCTTATGTAAGTGTACATATTAAACGTAAGTTTTAAAGATAAATATATTGTAAACTCTTTTCAGTTTTATTGAAACATATCAGCAGTTCTTGTGAAACAATTTGAAGAAAGTTCATTGCAAGGACAGTTAAACGGACTTCATGAATGCGACTATCATGGTTAAAATGGCGATTATTGCGAATCGAAATCAAACCGCTTTAAATGAAGTTGGAACAGCAGTTTCTGACGAATGCCCTGATGACCAAATAGCAAATTATTGTTTTATTTGAATTGCATGTTTACCGTCTTTGAGTTTGATTTTCCAGGCCTATATCGACTTAAGGACTAGTGCCTTAATCCAAATGAAGCCTCTTTCTGTGGGTGTATGTTCAGTGTTTTGCATTGTTTTTTTTTTCAGGTTTCGCTGTGGGTGCTGCAGAAGAGTGTTGTTGGAGATCCCATTCCTTCTTTTATGGCAAGGTCATTCTGCACATACTAACAATTTGCCCTCTTGATCTTGGATTCTGATCTGCTTTTGAAAAAAATTATATCGGGCATGATTTTTAATTCTAGGTGACAGGACTCTTATATTTGTTTAATCCTTATGACAAGAAAGGAGGGGAACTCCAACAACACTCAGTTGCAGCACCCAAATGTTAAACTAAAAAACCCAAAGCTAAACACAAAAATGCCTCTTGCAAAAAGACAGCTGACACACACAGAAAGAGACGCAAAAGGGACAAGGAACAGCAAATTACATTTATTCATAGACACTTAAATCACAAACGAATATACATAAACGAAGACCACACGTAAACCTTCATGTAAATAAATCAATTTTTGACCTGATTGCATGTGCCTTGAACTTGGACTACTTTTTGAATATTTTCATACTGTCCATACGTTTTGAATGAAAATCCCTAACGTCTTTTTTAATTTTTAAGAATTTTTCTATGATTTTTTTTATCATATCTGCACCAAACATTCATTCATCATTTCATAGAGTGATTCTCCCGAACGTCTTTTCTGAATTTCTGAGAATTTTGTCTTCACAAATGATATACTTTGCCCAATTTCTGAAAAATAAAGCTAAATTGAAATTAATTCAGAACTCATAATATTATAATTTGGTTCGATTAAGAATTCTGTGAATATTGGTTCGTTCTCTGCCTTTGCCCATTACGTAAAGCAATGAACCATATGAAGGGCTTTATACAATACTTGAGAATCTTCGTTTCATTCGTGATATCTTGAATTTTTGTATCTTTTTCTGTAAGTCTTCTCTGTAATAAAATGACCAAAACTAGATATTTAATGATTTTTTTATAATATCTGCACCAAACATTCAATCATCGTATCATTGACGTCTTTTCTGAATTTCTGAGAATATGGGCTTCACAAAAGGTATATTTTGCCCCAATTCAGAAAAGTTCATTCAGCACTCGTATAATATCATACTTTGGTTCGAATAAGAATACAACGCGCCGCTCGCCTTTCTCCATAACGTAAAGCAATGAAACAAAATGTTATGATCGCTGAGCGATATAGTCCCTTACCGGCGGCATATATTTATGTCCTGCAACTCTGCCTATGAATTACTCTTCAATTAAACATATATAGAGTTTAATTTTGTGCTCTATTGTGAGTGCTGTTGAGATTATCGTCAGGATCTTCTTTAACTCATTTGTGTCACACTTATGCCCTTTGCCGTGTGGAGCTCGTAAAAAAGTTCCCCAGTAAGTGTTTTGAATATACTTCCCTGACATTGTCGCCATGGCACTTCCTATATAGACATAACGTCAGACAGTGCATGAATTTATATAAATTCTCATTTCCATGCTTCATTAACATCGACGGCGGGTGCGGCTAGCCAACAGGGGATGCTTACTCCTCCCGGGCACCTGTTCCCACCTCTAGCTTGCTAGGGGTCCGTCGATGTTTAATTTTGTGCTCTATTGTGAGTGCTGTTGAGATTATCGTCAGGATCTTCTTTAACTCATTTGTGTCACACTTATGCCCTTTGCCGTGTGGAGCTCGTAAAAAAGTTCCCCAGTAAGTGTTTTGAATATACTTCCCTGACATTGTCGCCATGGCACTTCCTATATAGACATAACGTCAGACAGTGCATGAATTTATATAAATTTTCATTTCCATGCTTCATTAACATCGACGGCGGGTGCGGCTAGCCAACAGGGGATGCTTACTCCTCCCGGGCACCTGGTCCCACCTCTAGCTTGCTAGGGGTCCGTCGATGTTTAATTTTGTGCTCTATTGTGAGTGCTGTTGAGATTATCGTCAGGATCTTCATTAACTCATTTAAATTAAACTTACTGTATGCGCATCTCAGTTCTGAGGTTTTATCTGCTTTATCGATTCGAAAAAGAGGTCAAGTGTGACGAAAGTTGAAAGTATCCAAGACTAAGCTGAGTATCAAATTTCACCTGAATATCTCTACTTGTTGCAGGAAAAAGTCTGGAAAACTGACAAAAACTAAATATTCCAAGTCATAAAGGGGCATTACTCCTCGAAAAATACGTCAAGCGTGACAAAAGTCGAACTTGCTCTGTAACTATCCAAGACCAAGCTGTGTATCAAATTTCATCAGAATTTCTTCATCCGTTGCAGAAAAAAGTCCGGAAAACTTACAAAAACTGAATTTTCCAAGTCATCAAGTGAAAAAACTCCTTGAAAAATAGGTCAAGCGTAACGAAAGTCAAACTTGCCCTGTAACTATCCAAGACCAAGCTGTGTATCAAATTTCATCTGAGAAAAAAGTCCGGAAAACTGACAAAAACTGAATTTTCGAGTCATCAAGGGGCATAACTCCTCAAAAAATGGGTCAAGCGTGCCGAAAGTCAAACTTACTCTGTGACTATCCAAGACCAAGCTGTTTATCAAATTTCATCTTAATATCTCTATCCGTTGCAGAAAAAAGTCCGGAAAACTGATTATCGGAGGGACAGACAGACGGACAAACAGACAGACAGACAGACCGAGAGGAAACTAAGAGTCCCCTTCGGCGTTGCCGGTAGGGGACTAATAAAGGGCTTTTTACAATAACCTTGCTGTTGTTGCTGCAACTGAGTGTTGTTGGAGATCCCCTCCTTTCTTTTAAACCTTAAGAATCTTCATTCATTAGATCTTTTATAATAACATCTTTTTATTTTGCCCACGGAATCAGATTCGAGGGCATATAGTTTTTGGTCTGTTTGTCTGCTCGTCCGAAAAACTTTAACATTGGGCATAACTTTTGAATGCAAAGTGATAGAGATTTCATATTTCTTATGTGTATTTTTTGTGACAAGTGCTTTTCATTGATACAAACCTTTTTCAGCCCAGTTACCCTGACCTTGAGCTTTTGCATACTTAACAGAAAATGGTGTGTATACTAACAAAGATGCCACCGGGAAGATTCGTGTTTCACAGACGCTGACTTGATTCTGTTAGTCTTCTCTGTAATAAAAAAAAAGACCAAACATATTTATTTAATGATTTTTTTTATAATATCTGCACTAAACATTAACGAATGATGCTATTGAATTTGAAGACGTTTTACAATTCATTCATCATATCTTATCATCACATCCTTTTCTGTGACTCTTTTCTATATTAGAATAGATGACAAAAAAATAGATGTTTAATGATTTTTATAATATTTGCACCAACCATTCTATCTCTAGCCCCAAAATGACCTTGACCTCTAACCTTGAAAATAAATTTAAATATTTTATAAGCTAACGCCAATCTATATGAAAAAGGATTATATATGGTTTATATAGTAAAGTGGCCCCCTTTTAGAGCAAAATCGTAAATAAGTTAAAGAAGATCCTAAACGAGAAGGCAAGGCAAAATCGCAAGAACTCCCATCGAAACGGTTGCGAATACCGGAATGAACATTCCGAAGTGAGACCAGGTGCCCGGGGAGAGTCAGCGTCTCCTAATTGCATGCAACACTCGTTGCAACAGCTCCATTGAAACCTGTCAAACTCGGTGATTGCCTCGATGTACACCCTGATGCACAGACCGCATGTCCTGTTCGATGACCATGATAGCCTACAATGCAGAATGCCACCGACCACATGCTTTTATAATATCCCCGCAGCGACCGAAGAACTTCCGCAATAACGATTTCAGTCGTTGTGTGATATAACCCTGAACAAGTAGCTTACTTGCAAGCCGTCCGGCTCTAATGCTGAAATCTTCATATTTAGAAAATGCCCTGGCGTACCGTATCAGCTGAGAAACAAAAACGCCATAAGCAGGAGAAGACAGAATTTTGTTACTCATGAAAGGGAAGTTAGTTATATGGAAGCTGAAATCGTCACGCTTGCCGCACAGTGAGGCGCTCAAACGGTCGCCCGCGCCGAAAGAAGCAAATCCAAGCACGAAGCGGACCCGTCGCTCCCCTCTGCCCCCCGACCCCAAGCCCATGAGTATAGATTCCATGCAGATGGTCCCCAAATTTCGGATCACCGATGGACGTCATTCATGCATCCGAAGGTAGAATTGAACTGAGGTGCGAAGTGCCCTCGCCCAGTCGAGAGCAAGGTCTGGATGAAGTTAGCCCCGTATGAATATAAAAATAAGCAGTGGGGCGCAACTGGCACCCATGGGGATGCCGACCATCCGGAACAGCCCCCCCCCCCAAAAAAAAAACCACCACAAAAATGTTGTCAATCAAAAACTCAAGCATCCAGACGACATCGTCCGCGTTCACCCCCGTCCGAACCAGAGTATCCCTTTACAAAACAACCATCCCCACGCCCCACGACGAGGCACCCGTATCTCCCACCACCACTCCCTGAATAATGGCACCGCGAACAATACTAGCAAGTCTGTTTCTGAGTCTCCGGTGTGGGATTGCAGAACTAGAGAAGCCTCAACGCTGGCCATACAACTGAAATTGGTGGCTTTTAAATTTTCCAAAAGTTCCTTAGAATCTCCCAGGACCCACACCCGATTGACTCCACCTCCGGAGCAAGCTGTCTCGCAGCCCGATGCGAGTCAACACCCCGTAAGCAAAACGGAAGAGGTCCTGTGTAGCACCCGGACGAAGCGGCGCCTGCAAGGATTTTTGTGCACCCTGGGAACCCAGCAGACACAAGGAAGCCCAAGATCAGAGTGACCGGCGCGAACACCGAAAGACCCAAGAACAGACCCGTGATTGTCAAGTACTTCGGACACAGACAAAGCTTCAGGTGTGCATGCTGGACCTTCAGGTGTCGAATGCATCCCAAGTTCCTCTCCAGGCATTTGAAACAGCACGCCCTGCAAACGAAAACAAAACCGCCTGGCGCCCTGCCAGTAAGAACAACGACATATTTGTCATGGAGGTCAGAAAGTCTGTGGCAACAACAGGGTCGTGAAAACTTGACCCGCGTCTGTTGTGAACTGAATGCGGAAGACGTCTCATTCTTCTTTCAAGTAATTCTCCGATTGACCTCATCCACACGGAGATTGTGTCCAGTTCCACGTCCTCCGTCCCTGCCCACCGCCTGGCGTACTCCTCACATGCATCCATAATTATTCCAAAGTTTTCCCGCCATGTGAAGGAGAGAAGTTCCCTGTACTTTGGACCTTTACTGAGAAGGTTCCTAAGTTTATTGTTACTGACGATATTTTAAATGTCTCTGAATGTCAGTCGGACTCCTCGGGTGATAACATACATGAGCTCGCGGCGGCAAAGCACGGATTGTATTACGTACGCCCTCTTTTTATATCCATTTACATATTTATCTGTGTTGCTTGGGCCCCTGCGTTTTGCGGTCTTGTTTGTGTGTGGTCATCTGACAGTGAGGAGGTTGTTTTACATCACAATTGTACGTTCTTCGAGACCTCTGGGTAATCGGAAAAGTGGGAGGGTTGTGCGCACGTAATCCAGGATAACCATACCTTCTGCTATTTCCGTGGCAGATGGCCGTCCTAAGTCGGCACCTTTTGCCCATTGGTCTCGTTGGTTTATGTGTAGTTCTTTGTGTTTAATGTTTCTGTGTTGTGCGTTGACGTTCCTTGTCCCTTATTCGTCTCTTTCTGTGCTTGTCTGCTTTGTGTTTTGCATTGGGTGTGTTGGGGTTTTGCTGTGGGTGCTACAGCCTGGTGTTGTTGGAGATCCCCTCCTTTGTTTTAAGGTCACCAATGAGTTAAAGAAGATCCTGACGATAATCTCAACAGCACTCACAATAGAGCACCAAATGGAGCATCGACGGACCCCTAGCAAGCTAGAGGTGGGACCAGGTGCCCGGGAGGAGTAAGCATCCCCTGTTGGCTAGCCGCACCCGCCGTCGATGTTCACGCACAAAAATGAAAATATATTAAATACATGCACTGTCTATGGTTCTGTCTATATAGAAAGTGCCATGGCGACAATGTGAGGGAAAAATATTCAAAACACTTACTGTCAAACCCCTCGCGGGGAACTCTTCTACGAGCTCCACACGGCAAAGGGCACAAGTATGTACACAAATGAGTTAAAGAAGATCCTGACGATAATCTCAACAGCACTCACAATAGAGCACCAAATGGAGCATTGACGGACTCCTAGCAAGCTAGAGGTGGGACCAGGTGCCCGGGAGGAGTAAGCATCCCCTGTTGGCTAGCCGCACCCGCCGTCGATGTTCACGTACAAAAATGAACCACATTGCCACACGATTGGTAGATGAAATCAGGGTATGAACATACACACCGCAAGGGGCCCCGCCAAAGGCGGCGCACACCCAGACGCCTCAAATTTTGTCCATAACCAAACACTTCGGAAACAACGGATTGTGCATATGTGTAGGAAATGCAAGGCGACTCCTGGTATTCAAAACAACCAGAATGCCGCCCAAACGCAGAGCATCGATCCCCTTATCCGCAAATTTGATCTAAAGGAAGGGACGATTTCCACCACCAACAGGCATCTCTGACCCGACGGCCCCAAAAGTATGTTTGACGAGATGTCCAGAATAATACTTTGTAGGAGAAAATCTTCATTTTGTTTGTCTAAAAGATATCAGTAGAGGTACTGTTCTGACGTAATTATGCCCTACATTAGATGATTCATTTTCTCTATTCAAAACTCCCTGACCTTGAAAAAATTATATTTTCTAGACTTTTCAACTAGCAAACATGGCAGCCCTGCCCAAGATCAAGGTCAAAAAGGCCAAATGTTTCGTATCAATAGAAAGATAATATTGCTACAAGGAATGAACACGTGTAAAAAAAGTAACGAACATAAACATATAAAGGGCTTTAGATACTATACCTCATAAGTTTGTATTTAAATGCGTTTTTCCATCTGGGAAATCTTCGTTTTGTTTGAATAAATCTTGTTCCAGTCGTCGAATTTTTATTTAGAATAAAAAAAAAAGAGACAAATCAATAAAAGCTAAAGGAATTTCTCCTTCATAGAGCTAGAATGAACCATAAGTCTATGACCAGACTGAAGCTCTCCAGGTTGTTATGTTCAATTCATTCACTTACAAGAGAATTCATATATGATATTGTCCCGTGTATTGCATCCGTCCTAATTATGTTTTTGGGGTTGCGAAACGAGATAGGTGACGTGTGCGACTGTAAATGCGGAATGCAACTCCGCATTTTGCTGATAAGAGATTGTTTTGTTGGGGGAAATGGTTTTTTTTTCTGTGATGACTCTCATAAGTGTTTATAAACATATCCTTTTCGATTGTAGATTATTCGTCTGCGTTCTTTAGCCATTCTTATCAGTATAGAGTAAAGGATTCCCCTTATCATAGTTAGAATGAACCAGAAGTTTATGAAAAGTCTGAAACTCTCCTAGTTGTTTTGCTCCATAATACGTAACGGTTCTAACTCTTATACCTTCTCGAATAAAATTTCAAATCAATTTACTATGCAAGTTTTTTTTTTCATTTTGAAATTTTCAGTTTCCTTCTGCAAAGCTTTTTCCAGATGTCGAATTTATTCAAATTTACTACTGTACTCATAATGATTAACCAACAGAGAGGGACTTTCCCGTTCTTGTTTAATTTTATATACTTCCGGAAAGGTATTTCGAAGAGCGAAGGAAAATGGCCAGAAACGATGTTTCTTGACTTATTTAAGGTGCTTAACGTCGGATGAATTGAAAGTTATGTAAATATTGGTTACTTTTAAGATATCTCAAGATCAGTCAGCCAAACCCAAAGTGCCACATAAAAATTTTGGAATACGCTGATTAATCAAGTCTGTTTGATTTTGTAAAAAAAAATGGAAGGTGAAATCCTTGAAATAAAGATAAGAAAAGGAAGATGAGATTGTAGATCTGTGACATTGAGCTCCTGTACAAGAACCATATGTCTGCTGGCAGCACTTTCAAAGGTCAAGGTCAAAACAGCCACATTCTGGTATCAATAGAAAAATCTTCCCAACACATGTAAATAAGTAAAGAAACGAACATAAACATATACATGTTTGACAGTAAGTGTTTGAATATTTCTCCCTGACATGGTCGCCATAGCACTTTCTAATGACATCACCACAGACGGTGCATGTATTTAAGATATAGTTTTCATTTTCGTGCGTGAACTAGCGGCTAGCCAAACAGGGGATGCCTACTCCTCCCTAGCACCTGTTCCCTCCTCTAGCTTCCTTAGGTTCTATCGATGCTCGATTGTGTGCTCTAGTGTTGTTGAGGATCTTCTTTAACTCATATAAAGGACTTTAGATACTATACCCCTCTTAATTTTCCATTAATTGTTGTTTCTCTTGTTCCAATCGTCGAATTTTTATCTAGAATAAAAAGACAAATCAATAAAAACTAAAGGATTACCCTTAATTATGGCTAGAATTGACCAGAAGTATATGATGAGACTGAAGATCTCCTGGTTATTATTTTAAAATCATTCATCGACAAGTGAATTATATATGATATTGTCACGTGTCTCGAATCCGTTCCAGTGCTGTGTTTTGGGGATGCGAATCGCGATAGGTGACGTGTGTCCTTTCTGAAGCATTTCATGTGATGAAAATATTGTACAACGAAAGAAACTTAATTCATTTGAAGATGCATATGATGTTAAACGTCTTCAAATTCAATAGCATCATTTAAGACCTGATAAAGGACCTCGCACGATAAGGCGGGAATTCCGCCCAGATAATAAAATCTCCTCCAGGGTTACTAAAACTTCTTTAAGGTATAAAATATATATTTATGGATAGAAAAACTTATAATCTATAATATTTACTCAAATGTCTATCATAAACGTCACCTACTTGGCATTTATTCGAAATCGAAGCAACGCGGGGTCCACCAATTAGAGTCCGTGGTATTACGTTATAAAATTCAATAAGATGAGATGAAATTGAGAAAATCCTTTTACTCTGAGTTATATTAAGTTATCATACATTTAGTGATTTAATAAATCTTTATTGTCCTTCTTCAAAAACTAGTATTTCTTTTCCGTATTCAGAACTACATTTTTGGTTCATCAGTATACTCCCTATAGTTCACAATGGATGAATACGCTTAGTGCGTTTACATTACGAAACGATACATGTAAGCGAAAAACGATCGAAAAACAGAAATTTTTTTGTGGTTATTCGTAAAAACAAATAAAAGAGTGTTTGATAAATAGAGGAAAATAAAATATAATCGAGAACAGTATTCTTTGTTGGAAGTGTTTGAATGAATATCTCAAAAGAAAAAATGTAGTCGCAAAATGTTTACTACTCACCCAAAGCATAAAATGACATCATAAAAATAATTAATTATTTAACATATTAGATATAGTTGCAAAGTATCATCACTCTAAACCCATCGAAAGAAAACGAGATAGATTTATGTATAATTACTCAAGATTTCGAGCCTTCTCACCCCCCCCCTTTTTTTTTATATTTCGATCGCCTGATTGACATCGTTCCCCACCTTGCTACAGGATCTTACTTGTCATGCTTGAGGATCTTGTCAAACTAAAGTTTTTATTAAAAGGAAATCCTGTAGCAAGGTGGGGAACAATACTCTAAAAAACTTTTCCAGTTTCCATAGGCTTTAGTGTTAAAATCGACTGTTTTAACCCAAGTTATACACGAAATATAGGTCGCATGTTTTAAATATTACTATTTTTCTTAAATTCAGCAAAAATCTTACCGAATTCAGAGTTTTAATTTCTTTTAATGAGAAAAAAATTTTTCGGTCCCAACTGGGCGGAATTCCATACTTATCGTTCGAGCTCCTTTACAGCATGGACCAGACATGCACGTTTCGGGTACTAAACCCTCGTCAGTGATCCTCAGTCCAAACAATGTAAAATGACCAAAAAGTATGAGAATTATTGTGTCCAAAAATGTACCAAAAGACGTAGCAGAATGGGTGAGAAATTATGCTACAGGACCCACGTTTTAGAAATTTCATGAAATTTTGTAACAGAAAATTTCAAATGCGTTAAAGAGACAGACGATCAACCGAAGTGATGTGCTCTCGGGGACTCTTGGTCCACCAGCAGTGACACTCACCAAGTTGTTCAAATATTAAATGTCTTCAAATTCAATAGCATCATTTAAGACCTGATAAGTTATATAATGTAGCCGTAGATTATGATTTTTTACAGTTGTTTATAAATACCATTATTTTAATTTTCTTAATCTCCCTTTGATAATATTCTATATCTTCCTCCTCCTCCTCTCCATCCTCGTCTCGTCTTCTCTTTCCACAATGAAAATTATTATCTTAGTAACAACAATGATGGTTGTATCAGTTACTTTATCTCCATCAACATGGTGATTACAATAAGGCTACCAGCATTTGGCGAGCAGCACTCATTTGGTATCCTTTAGAATTTCTTGTAAAACAACTAAACAAAGTAAAAAAATCTTGATGAACTTCATATCATTCCCATGCCCAACATATTTTACCTGAAAATAAAATTCAGCAATAAAATCAGACTTACTTCACAAATAAACTTATTAACACTTTTTTTTCAATTAATGATGGAAATTTCCTATTAATTTATTCGGGCTCATATATTTACAATATTGTATATTGTACAATACAGGAAACTAAATTCATTTGAAGATACATGTAAGTTATATAATGTAGCCGTAGATTATAAATTGTTACAGTTGTTTATACATACCATTATTTTAATTTTCTTTATTTCCCTTTGACAATATTCTATATTATCTTCCTCTTCTTCCTCTGCATCCTCGTTCCTTCTCCTCTTTCTACAATGAAATAATTATCTTACTAAATTGTGAAAAAAAAGAAGATTTTTGTAGCATTGCCTTAAAGGTCTGGGATCCTTTCTGTACAATGCAGGAAATTAAATTCATTTAAAGATACATACAAGTTATATAATGTAGCGGTAGATTATAAATTGTTACAGTTGTTTATACATACCATTATTTTAATTTTCTTCACCTCCCGTTGCAGATTATCTATATCTTCCTCCTCCTTCTCCTCTCCATCTTCGTCCCTACGTCTCTTTATTCTACAATGAAATTATTATCTCTACAATGAAATTATTATCTTAGTAGCAACAATGATGGTTGGAATTTCTTGTAAAACAACTAAAACAAACTCAAAAAATCTTTATAAAATTCGTATCATTCCCATGCCCAACATATTTTACCTGAAAATAAAATTCAGCAATAAAATCAGACTTACTTCACAAATAAACTAATTGACACTTTTTTTCAATTAATGATGGAAATTTCCGATTAATTTATTCGGGCTCATATATTTACAATATTGTATATTGTACAATGCAGGAAACTAAATTCCTTTGAAGATACATGTAAGTTATATAATGTAGCCGTAGATTATAAATTGTTACAGTTGTTTATACATACCATTATTTTAATTTTCTTTATTTCCCTTTGACAATATTATATATTATCTTCCTCTTCTTCCTCTCCATCCTCGTTCCTTCTTCTCTTTCTACAATGAAATAATTATCTTAGTAAATTGTGAAAAAAAGAAGATTTTTGTAGCATTGCCTTAAAGGTCTGGGATCCTTTCTGTACAATGCAGGAAATTAAATTCATTTAAAGATACATGCAAGTTATATAATGTAGCCGTAGATTATAAATTGTTACAGTTGTTTATACATACCATTGTTTTAATTTTCTTAACCTCCCGTTGCAGATTATCTGTATCTTCCTCCTCCTCCTCCTCCTCTCCATCTTCGTCCCTACGTCTCTTTCTTCTACAATGAAATTATTATCTTAGTAGCAACAATGATGGTTGTAATCAGTTACTTTATCTCCATCAACATGGTGATTACAATAAGGCTACCAGCATTTGGCGAGCCGCACTCATTTGGTATCTTTGGAATTTCTTGTAAAACAACTAAAACATAGTAAAAAAATTCTTCATGAGCTTCATATCATTCGCATGCCCAACATATTTTTACCTGAAAATAAAATTCAGCAATAAAATCAGACTTACTTCACAAATAAACTTATTGACACTTTTTTTTCAATTAATGATGGAAATTTCCTATTAATTTATTCGGGCTCATTTAATGATTGCGGATTTTTTTTATACAGATCCATAAATTTATCTACATTGAAAGTGTATAAAGTCATTTAAATCAGTAACGTCGATAGATGCTCCCTTAATATGACCTTGAAGACCTTTTTCTGAAAGCTCTCATCTTGCAAACCAGCTTGTGTAGTTCGACAAATTACTCACCAGAAGTTATTCGCAATGCCAGCCCCCCCCCTTTTTTGTACATAATTTCTTATCAATGCAATACATATATGTAAGATATATAAACGAATATGCATTTTACCTTTAGTAAACGAAATTTTAGGACATTTTGAATTGAAATAGATATTTATTGAAAGAGACTACAAGAAATCAATAGCTCCCGGTGGCATCTTTGTTAGTATGTGAAAGGTCAGGTCAACAATTTTGGTATCAATGGAAAGGTCTAGTCACAAAGAAAAGAATACACATGTGCAAAGGCAAATTCACTCAAGCGGAAAAAGTAGGTCAAGGTCATCTCATGAAAGTTTGATCAAAGATACTTGCAATATGCATGTTTGGTACATGTAGCACTTATACTTTGCTCAATATTGGCATTTAAGGAAAATCACTCAAGTGGAAAAAGTACGCCAAGGTCATTTTATGAAAGTTTGATCAAAGATACTTCCAATATGCAAGTTTGGTACATGTAGTACTTACAAAAGCTTAAAAGCAAAATCTATCAAGTGGAAAAAGTAGATCAGATGCTGCATCCGATGCATGGGTCCATCTCAGTATCCCAAATGTTCAGAAAAATAAAAATCCAAATATTTAATGCACCCCTGGTTTTCAAAATGACACTGACCATGCAAATTATCGGGTGGACGTAACGATTATCAGGCAATAGTGGAAAAATAGTTTGTTGTACATCCCGATAATTTTCTGAAATTTTCTGAAAGGTACCCTCACTACCCTGTGTTCGGTCAGAGAAGAAATGACAAATATGGATAATGACCATATCCCTGTCTACAGTACAAAATCGATAATTCAGAAAATCAGAAACCGAAGGCATACAAAATCAGGATAAAACAGGAACCAAAGCAAACAAAAACAAAAACCTCCACCATATGAAAAGAAGCGAACTCCCGATATGAGAGTGAGACCAGGTGCCCAGGAAGAGTAAGCATCTCCTGCTTGCATGCAACACCCGTCGCCTCAATTCGGTAGAACTGTCACATTCGGTTACTTCCATTTTGGAAGATATAGAGTACAATCTTTGGTTGGATGGTTCAAATGGTCTATTACAGAATATCATCCACCATTCTGGATAGTGGGACATCATAGTGTATGACGAGTTCCCCATATCGACCGTAGAACTTCCTCAGTGACGATGTTAGTCGGTCACAAACATATCCCTGACTGAGAAAGCTTAATCTGAAAGACGCCTAGCTCTCAGAACAAAATCCGTATATTTGGTACTTGCTCTGGCATAGCGTATCAACTGAGATATGAACACGCCATAAGCAGGCGATGAAGGGATGTTAATACTCAGAAAAGGAAAGTTCGTAATGCTGAAATTGAAGTCGTCATGTTTGTCATAGAGTGAGGTGTTCATGTGACCATCAGTGTCGTAGGACAACATTATGTCCAAATAGGATGCTGAATTATTTGTCTCTGTAGTTTCTTTGACTTCAAGCTCCGAAGGATAGATACTGCTCAGATAATCCGCGAATTTTCGATTATTGATGGACAACACATCGTCTATGTATCTGTAAGTGAAGTTGAAGTCAGAAGCTAAGTATCTTTTCCCTTCAGAGACCAAAGATTGAATGAATTCAGCTTCGTACGAGTGAAGGAAAATGTCGGCAAGGAGTGGGGGCACAAATACAGGTAAACAATGAGCTCTTTTTCCATTAAGGTTTTTGAATAGGTAATTAAATTCAAGGAAAGATTTTCTAATCGAGTAAGGGCAGTATTTCTTTATTTTGTCAGTCAAGTTCCACAATATACATTAATTTGGAGAGCATTTAGAATAATTGGTCTTCAAGAATCGCTATGGGGATCTAGATTGATATGAGATGGCATTTTGAGCTTTTAAGGATAGGAGAACCTGCTCACATTTCTCATTAAAGGATTCTTTCGCGTACTTGAAACACAATATTATCTATACTATGGCCGAATACTCTTAATAATCAAAATTCACACCCGCGACTGAAATAATTTTCTTTTCTCCGCCCCTCATTGTTTTTTATTTACCTCCACACTTCACTGAACGTTAATAACACATCGTATATTTAGAATTAGAATCGTCCGCAGTCTTTATGAAATGAAATGACCGATGAATAACAAAAGAATCACATTTGAAGGTTTGTAAATCAAGATATGAAACAAACTGTAAGAAGGGTTCAAGAGATATATAGACCAGACAGGATCAGCATGTAAAGTTTCATTGAAAAGAACTAAATTATCTTTAGCTTAGACACATCACCTTGGGTTAAGGTGATAAGAAACGTTTTGCTTGTGAGCAATAGCATACTAAAGTATCAAAGGGATCCATTATACGATTCAATAGATAAAACCTAGAGACCACAGCATGTACAATTCCAGGACTACTTGACCTTGGATCAAGGTGGTGAGAAACCTTTGGGTCAAAGGCCACAACATACCTAAATATGAAAGTTATCTGGTAAACGGTTCAAGAAATATAGCCCGGATAGTCATGTATGTATATATAATTTCATTAAAGATGTACTAATTTTAAACGTCTTCAAATTGAATAGCATCATTCAAGAACAGATAAATTGGCAGCATGGACCAGACATGAACCAGACAAGTTACAGCAAATCAGAATATATAGTATATGAAAAAAGATTGAAAAGGTCTCTAGCGGCATGGACCAGACAAGTTACAGCAAATCAGAATATATAGTATATGAAAAAAGATTGAAAAGGTCTCTAGCGAAGCGAGCCAAAGTTTCTCTATGATATGATAATGAAGTCAGAATGTATTGCAAGTCACAATTTGTACATGTCCAAGAAGCAAACAATTTGAAAATCATTTTTAGCACGTTTGCCCAAACAAGAGTCCCAGGGTGCACAATCCTCACCTGAAAGTAATGCACCTTCTTAACATACTGAGCATTGCACAAAAATAGTGTCAGTGCCAAGATTTGAACTCATAACCTTTTGGTCCAAATATGCACATAAACCATGTTTAAATAAAGGCAACACAAGTGTAGCATCCCCTCGTAACTGAATATTTTTTTAATCAGCGAATTATTTTAAAATCAAGTCAATAGTTATCTTGATCTTTGATCTTTTACATTGAATATGAAAAGGGTTAATCCCCTCCTCATGAGGAATGTTGGTAGAAAAATTGGTAATCCTGCGATGATTGCTTTGTCATCTACGTTGATCAAAAAGATTAAAAGCCTACGTTAAAAGTGAACTAACTTTTGACCCTTGACCTTGAAAATCAAAATTGTCCATTATCTCTCCGTGGGAAAAATTTCTGGAAGGTTTGATGTACGTTACTATGATGATTACCATGTCATCTATGCTGTCCACAAGGATTTTAAGATTAAGACAATAGTGACCTCGAACTTTGACCCTTGACATTGAATGTCAAGTAGGTTTATCCTCCCTCTATGGGAACATTTGTTGAAGGGAAGGTTTGATGTTTCTTTGATGATTGCTTTGTCCTTACTGCTGTTTACAAAAAAAAAACCCTCCCCCCTCTCTCTCTCTCTCTCTCTCTCTCTCTCTCTCTCTCTCTCTCTCTCTCTCTCTCTCTCTCGCACCCTCACACACACACAAAACATGGAAGGCGCTGATTTACTGACACATTTGTTACTTTTCCTCTGCAGCCACTGCACAGAATTTCACAAAACCTTACAAAGAGCAAGTGTTTGTTGTTCCTATATCTTTGAGCAACATACTCTTGCTTTAAATGACTTGTAGAAGATTCAGCGATATAACACAAACTTGGTAGAGGATCTTGAGTAGGTTTCGTGAAATTCTTGTCTGAAGCAGAATTCGAAAATGTACAATGTAAACTATGACTCTACCTGGACACCTGGTCTCACTCCCATATTGAGAGTTCGCTTCTTTTCTTTGTTGGTTCGTTTGTTTTCTGTTTTATCCTGATTTTGTATGCCTTCGGTTTATGATTTTCTGAATTATCGATTCTGTACTGTGTGTAACGTTGGGATATGGTCATTGTATACATGTATACTTTATATCAATTGTTTTTAAAACATCAGTAAACCGCGAGGGGTTTGACAGTAAGTGTTTTGAATATACTTCCCTGACATTGTCGCCATAGTGACAGACAGTGCATGAATTTTATATATTTTCATTTCCATGCTTCATAAACATCGACGGCGGGTGTGGCTTGCCAACAGGGGATGCTTACTCCTCCCGGGCACCTGGTCCCACCTCTAGCTTGCTAGGAGTCCGTCGATGTTTAATTTTGTGCTCTATTGTGAGTGCTGTTGAGATTATCGTCAGGATATTCTTTAACTCATTTGTCCATATTAATCATATACATGAGAGACGACGGACGGATGCCACTATCAGATGAAATGCAGACGGACACTGAAAGAAGGACTTCGTGGTATGACAATAGCTCACTTTAAGCTTTGTATCAGGTGAGCTTAAAAACTACTGAAAACATCAGTAATTTTAAAAACTACTGATATAAAGTATACATGTACCCCTAGCTCTTTCAATTTTATGAACTTTTTTACGTTTAGATTGACAAACATGATATGCACGATTAAATTAATCATACCTCTCTATCTGGCTGCTGTTGTTCTTGTTGTTGTTGCTGCTGCTGATGTCGCTGCTGTTGTTCTTGTTGTTGCTGCTGCTGCTGATGTCGCTGCTGTTGTTCTTGTTGTTGCTGCTGCTGATGTCGCTGCTGCTTCTGTTGTCGCTGCTGTTGGTGTTGGGTTATTGGTTGGGGTTGCTGCTGTTGCTGAGAATGAATCAACGAAATATGATTTATCTAAATTGATAACTGAATTATCGATTTTGTACTGTTTATTGGGATATGGTCATTGTCCATATTAATCATATAACAGAGAGACGACGGACGGATGCCACTATCAAATGAAATTCAGACGGACTCTGAAAGAATGACTTCAGAGGTATGACAATAGCTCATTTCAAGCTTTGGATTAGGTGAGCCAGAATACTACTGAAAATATCAGACTGAGTCATTTTGAAAACAACTGATTTAAAGTATACATGTACCCCTGGCTCTTTTATTTTATGAACTTTTTTAAGTTTAGATTGACAAACATAATATGCACGATTAATCATACCATTCTATCTGGCTGATTTTGGTGGTGTTGCTGTTGTTGCTGCTGTATTCGTTGTTGTTGATGGTGCTGGGTTTGGGTTTGCTGCCCCTGAATCGACGAATATAATTGATCAAAACCTCAATTTTAAATGGTAATCAGCTTAAAATATATGCACAACCAAATTTCAATTTTCTGAGATTAAACTCTTGAAATAGAATATGTTGCATTTTAGTAGGAAATCATTGTTATATCACAATGATTTTAGCTTTTATATAACCTGCAAACTGAATATGCGGCGACCTTAATTTTAAAGTATATTTTCAATTAGATAAAGAGTAAATTACAGAACATAAGAATAGAACTTAGAATTGTGATGCAAACTGCACATATACAGGTATACATAATCAAAAAAGTGTTTTGTCTTGCACAGAAAGATATATTTGAAGAAATTGAAATCAAAACCGTCGAAATGTATTTAATTTAAAAATCAATTTTGTTAAACATCGCAATTTAAGTATACATATATACGAGTGAATGCAAGTTGTTGTGAAATTCTGTGTAGTTGTTCCAGAGAAGAATTTGTGTGTCGGCCAATTGGAACATTCGTCGGCTATATTTTTTTACTTATCAGCAAGAAAAACACAAGCTTGATAGAGGACCTAGACTACTTGCTTCCTTCCTTAAAGGCTTCGTAAAATTATTTGCAGTGGTTGTAGAAAGGCCAAAAAATGTGAAAGCCAACCAGATCCATTTTTGTCGAATGATCGGCACGAAAAACACAACATACGAAGCGGACCTTGAGTGAGGTTTCATGAAATTATGTGCAGTGGTTGAAGAGTGAAGTAGAAAATATGTTTCAGCCAATCAAATATTTGGTTGTCATATTTGATAACTGACCGGCAAGAAAAACACAAACTTGATGAATGACTTTAAGAACTTGTCATCTGTATGACTGAATGGCAGCAAAACAAATCAAAGGACTGAAGGTCCTGAGAGATACTTCTTTTCAAAATTTATAGTCAGGAGATGAATGTTGGATCATTTTATTGTTTAGGTATTTAAATGATGATAATTTTTTATATAGGATTTGAAGCTTAATAATAAAAATAAATTATCCATTTCTATGTGCTTAATGTGTTCTATAAGCAGCATAAACTTGTTATATTTACTAGAAGTGGTATACTTTAAATTACATTTTTTTTCTCATGACTAAAACCTTGAGCGTCGTCTTGAATTAATTAACCCATTTGGTTCTACAGAAACTAAAAACTAAAAAGACCATGTATGCATGACTAAATTACTGACAGTCTACCGTATATTTGATAACGGTAAAAGAGCGGTTGCATGTACTTAGTTCTAGCGTAACTTTAAGTTTATTATTGCTGGTAATCTCCAAATATTCTCATTTCAATGACCATAATTTCCTATTACTTTCAACAAGATCGTGCTTTGTTTCTACTTTCGTTTCTCATCGTGTCGAGAAAGACAACTTTTATCAGGGGTACTATATTATTACGCCACCAACGTGCAGTGAAAACAAAAAATGTATCGCTGATTTTTTAAGATGCATTTACTTTATATGAAATTGAATTTTTTTCAAGAAGGACAATATTCTTGTTCTTGCATTTTGAATGTGTCAGACAGCAAATTCTAAAATTAGAAAAAGCACTCTTCTTTCGATAGGTTGCAAAGCGGCGGTATCTCAATTGAAGCAGTTACCGTAACAGTAAGAGACTTCCTGAATCTTAAAAATTAGTGAGGGCCTTGAATACTTACTTGCTGTTATATTTCGTAAAAAATTCTGTACAGCAGTTGCGGTGGAGTCGAAAATGTGTCGAGCTTTGCATGTCTGGTCCATGCAGCAAATTTATCTGCTCTAAAATGATGCTGCTGAATTTGTGGACATTTAACATGTTCCACTTGATGAGTGTCACTGCTGGTGGACAAGGAGTCCCCGAGGGCACATGTAGCCAAGTTATATCAACTTCGGTTTATCGATTCTTCAACGCATTCGAAGATTTCTGTTATCATAATTTCTTGAATTCTCTGAAGTTTGTCCTGTAGTATCATATCCCACCCATTCGGCTACGTCTTTCGGTACATTTTGGACACAATAACTTTTAGTCTTTGGCCATATTACATTATTCAGATTGAGGATCACTGACGAGGGATAAGTACCAGAAACCGACAAGTCTGGTCCATCCTACAAATTTATCTGTTCTTAGATGATGCTATCGAATTTGGAGACGTTTAACATTCAAAGCCCTCAGCAGCCATATTTGTTGACTGATCGGTACAGCATTCATAAACTTTGTTAAAGACCTTGATTACTTGCTTCTTATTAGGTTTTGTGAAATTCTGTGGTAGACAGAAGAAGTCAAGTCACAGCCATCGACGGCGAAAGTTGTAGAAAATACGGTGAAAAAAAAAACTTGGTAGATTACCTTGAGTACTGTAAATTGCTTTATTTTTGTTAGTACCAATTTCTGTCAATTCGATAAAATTAATATTTGCTAGAGTCACCTTATGCTCGACTGCATAGCATAATGTCTGTAATAACAGCCATTTTCTTAAGCTAAATTGTTCCCAAATTTAATTATACATAATTGTATACTCATGTAGCACCTATACTTAGCTTAATATTGGCTTATACATGTATAAGCAAAATCACTCAAACGGAAAAGAAGGAAAAAGGTAATTTTATGAAAATTTGATTAAAGATACATCCAACATGTAAGTTTGGAACATGTAGCGCTTATACTTTGCTCAATATTGATTTTTATAGGCAAAATCACAACAGCAGAAAAAGTAGGTCAAGGTCATTTTATGAAATTTTGATCAGAGATACATCCACTATATAAGTTTGGAACATGTCGCACTTATACTTTGCTCAACAGTGGCTTTAAAATGCAAAATGACTCGTAAGTCACGACCATTTTATGAAAGTTTGATCATAGATACATTTGTATATCCAATATGTAAGTTTTGGAACATGTAGCATTTATACTATGCTCGACATTGGCTTTTAAAGGCGAAATCATTCAAGCGGAAAAAGTAGATCGCGGTCATTTTATGAAAGTTTGATCAAAGATACATTCATCATGTAAGCAACAGGGGATGCTTACTCCTCCCGGGCACCTGATCCCACCTCTAGCTTGCTAGGGGTCCGTCGATGCTCAACATCGTGATCTATTATGAGTGCTGTTGAGATTATCGTCAGGATCTTCTTTAACTCATTTGGAACATGTAGTACTCATACTTTGCTTAAAATTGGCCATTAAAGGCAAAATATCGCTATCTTAATATTTACCTTATCATCTCAATATTTGCCTTATCATTTCAAATAATTTTTAAAATCCCCACCCTAGGGCCCCCAAGTGAAAGAAAGCCTATGGGAATTCAACTGGAGTATTCAGTGAAGGCTCGACTAATACTCAGTTGAGCCTTAATTGAGTGCTAGTTGAATTTTTACCATGCAAATGAGGGAGCGCTCAAATTCCTAAAAAGGAAATTTAGTTGAGGCTCAACTTTTTTGTTCTCAACAACTGCCTCATTTGCATACTCAACAAAGGCTTAACTTTTGGATCGCTCAACAAATACTCAGTTGAGCCTTAAATGAGTGCTAGTCATCCTCGGTACCCCAGGCTATTTACGCTTTGGCTGAATACCCTGAGCCAGATGGTACTATTTCGGGGATTTAAAAAGAAATAGCCCTTCTTCGTGAAGTTAAAAAACTGACGGTAATGGCTGCGCTACCAGTGAGGACAGCATGTGGATCGTAAACAAGAGGGAATTTTTGTCGGTTACTTGAATATTTGTATCGAAAACATCTAATTAACAATTCGATTATTGTCTCAGGGCATCGAGAAGTATCTTACCTAGTCAAACATGCACTTTTTATTATCGCTATTTAAATGAGTTAAAGAAGATCCTGAAGATAATCGCAACAACACTCACAATAGAGCGCAAAATTAAACATCGACGGACCCCTAGTAAGCTAGAGGTGGGACCAGGTGCCCGGAGGGAGTAAGCATTCCCTGTTGGCTAGCCGCACCCGCCGTCGATGTTAAAGCACGAAGATGAAATCAATATATAAAATTCATGCACTGTCTGACGTTATGTCTATGTAGAAAGTGCTATGGCGACAATGTCAGGGAAATATTTTCAAAACACTTACTGTCAAATCCCTCGCGGGGGAACTTTTTTACGAGCTCCACACGACAAAGGGCATAAGTGTGACACAAATGAGTTAAAGAAGATCCTGACGATAATCTCAACAGCACTCACAATAGAGCAGACGTTTGTAAACAATTATGCGATTGGATAAAATATTTGTGAGGGAGCCAATCAGCAACATATACATATGAATGGAAATTCTCGAAATAGTAAGATATGACCCAGGGTATTCCACCAAAGCGCAAATAGCCTGGGGTACCGAGGATGAGTGCTAGTTGAATTTTTACTATGCCAATGAGGAAGCGCTCAACTTTCCAAAAAAGGACATTTAGGTGTGAGGCTCAACTAAGGCTCAACTTTTATGATCTCCACTACTGCCACATTTGCATACTCAACTAAGGCTCACCTTTGTGATATTCAACTTTGCCTTATTTGAATACTCAACTGAAGATCAACATCTCTGTCCTCAACTTTCTGTCGAATAATCATCTAAGGCTCAACTATTTCATACTCAACTCTTTGAATTATATTTTGATGAATATTTTTAGAACACGACATTTTCTATTCAGGGCCCATCGACCTAGATATTTTTTAATTCATCAATCAACAGCAACTGCATTACCCGGATACACATATTCTTATTATAATATATAATTATTTTCTTTTTGCTGTCGATTTGTCCGGAATTGCATGTTTTTGTCAATCAAAAGCTAGAGCCAGATTTTTGCAAATTAAGTCTTTCTCCCCGGACCCAATCAAATGTAACATGGTTAATTCTAGTAATATTGAGAAATTGATCAACATGAAATAGAAATTAGAGTGAAATTAGTTTTTGTGCAAAATATCTACGGATTGAAACGTCGTTTAGCTCAGATATCCTCTGTTAATTAAATTGACATTTATTTTGGAAGACTGCACGACTAAAGAATTAGGTCTTAATCATCAACACAAAAAATGTAAAAGCCTTACCTTCTTTATTTATGCATATTTAGATACAAATTTGTCAGTCTAAATTTCAAACACAATTTTCCAGATCGCCTGCTGCCAAAATTTACCCGCGCATGTTTGAAACATGTGTACGGTGTGTAATATCCCATAATAGTATAAATACTCAACTAGCAATCAACTCCTTCATTTCTAAAGTCCAAGCACTCAACAAGCACTCAACTCCTGTATTTCCCTAGGATTCTAAGTCCCAGCACTCAACTAGCTCTCAACACCTGAATTTCTCTAAGTTCAAACACTCAACTAGCTCTAACTTTAATATTTACTAAGTTCTTGGATTTAGCTAGGTCTCAACAGATTTACTCGTCTGAAATGTTCAAAGACCAAACACTCAACCAGCTCTCAACTTTCCTTTTCAGTTGAGCATTACACTCAACTTTTTACACTCAACTTTTAGCTAAAGAAAGTTGAACCTTAGTTGAGGCTAAGCTGAGGTATAGTTGAGCCTTGGTTAAGTATTAGTTGAGCCTCAACTTTTCATTTTCACTTGGGGCTACATTCCAATCTGGAAATATTAAACAAAGTATAATTAAACATTAACAACAAAAGGAACCAACAGAATATGAATATAGGAAAGGAAATTGAGTGATCTCAACATTCAGTTCTTATCCCTTATGATAAGAGAAGAAACTGCCCAAAAAAAAGTTTCAATTTTTGATAGGACAAAATTATTTCCAGTATTTTAAGTGATTTTAATGTTAAACGTCTTTAAATTCATTAGCATCATTTAAAACCTGATAAATTTACAGCATGGACCAGACATGCACGTTTCGGGTACTAAAAACCTCGTCAGTAATCCTAAGTCTAAACAATGTAATATGACCAAAAAGTATGAAAATTATTATGTCCAAAAATGTACCAAAAGACGTAGCAGAATGAGTGGGATATGATGCTACAGGACCCACGTTTTAGAAATTTCAAACAATTTTGTAACAGAAAATTTCATATGCGTTGAAGAGACAGACGATCAACCGAAGTTGATCGAACTTGGCTACATATGCCCTCGGGGACTCTTGGTCCACCAGCAGTGACACTCACCAAGTAGTTCAAATGTTAAACGTCTTTAAATTCATTAGCATCATTTAAAACCTGATAAATTTACAGCATGGACCAGACATGCACGTTTCGGGTACTAAACCCTCGTCAGTGATCCTAAGTCTAAACAATGTTATATGACCAAAAAGTATGAAAATTATTATGTCCAAAAATGTACCAAAAGACGTAGCAGAATGAGTGGGATATGATGCTACAGGACCAACGTTTTAGAAATTTCAAACAATTTTGTAACAGAAAATTTCATATGCGTTGATGAGACAGACGATCAACCGAAGTTCATCGACTTTGGCTATATGTGCCCTCGGGGACTCTTGGTCCACCAGCAGTGACACTCACCAAGTAGTTCAAATTTTAAACGTCTTTTAATTCATTAGCATCATTTAAAGCCTGATAAATTTACAGCATGGACCAGACATGCACGTTTCGGGTACTAAACCCTCGTCAGTGATCCTAAGTCTAAACAATTTTATATGACCAAAAAGTATGAAAATTATTATGTCCAAAAATGTACCAAACGACGTAGCAGAATGAGTGGGACATGATGCTACAGGACCCACGTTTTAGAAATTTCAAACAATTTTGTAACAGAAAATTTCATATGCGTTGAAGAGACAGACGATCAACCGAAGTTGATCGAACTTGGCTACATGTGCCCTCGGGGACTCTTGGTCCACCAGCAGTGACACTCACCAAGTAGTTCAAATGTTAAACGTCTTTAAATTCATTAGCATCATTTAAAACCTGATAAATTTACAGCATGGACCAGACATGCACGTTTCGGGCACTAAACCCTCGTCAGTAAGTCATTTCTAAAGTATATAGGAAACACATTGACATTGACCATATCTCTTACCCGAGTGATGTGGTACCAGAAATAGAGATAGAGATATTTTATATTTATAAATGAAAACTATACTGTCTACCAAAAGAAACGATACATGGTTGTACTCCAAACAATTTTCAATCAATATTTGAAATATGTGGAATCTTACGATAAAATTGTTTTGTAAGTCTAATTACTCATTATACACAACGTTTTGCGCTGTTCACTCATCCAGAACGTCAATATTTACATTGTCATAATTTGCACGAGCTATGCAGTACCAAGATATCTTGGTTTAATCCAGGCGAATTAAACAACGTGTTCGATAGACTATTATCTCACAAAACAAAAAATCATGAAATTTTGTTAAATGTCTCTCTCCACAAAGTGTCAAAATTTTATCAAAGAATAGCGATGTCAAGCAGTTGGAATGTTAGGAGCAGGTCTACGTCATTATGACGTTTCCGCTTATTAAAACATTATTTCACTTTTAGCTAGCCGTTACAGGATGATTGGATCAATCATCGGCCTGTAAGACCCTGTGTAAGCACAGCACCCTTATGTGACGTCATATCGACGTAATCTCTCTGCGGCTCACTCAACAGCAGCGTATACGCACCAACAATAGAGTAAAAGTGAGCGATACCAGTAGGAGATCTTTAGAAAACGGAATCAATACTCGGTGTTCTTGCAAATCAGTCGAATTTACCAAAAATGGATAGATTTGTGATTTTCTTTATGCTATCCTTGCATTTAGCAAAGGTATTGCGTAATGCGTCATGTGATAAAATTAACATTTGTTTCATGAAATGAATTGTTCATGATCTGAATTTAAATTAATCCAAAAATTTATACTTATGTGTTTGTATGTTGTAAATTTATTTCAATTCATTTATATGTAACGTTTCTTTTAGGAGTCAGTATATATATATAATGAGTATATCAGTTATTAATAACAAGAAAAACAGTATCTAAAATTTGTTAGCAGTGGTTGTGGAGAAATCCAACATGAGCCAGCCAGACAGAGAATCCTCAATTGCCATATTTGCTTACCATTCGGCTTTAAAGCACAAACCTATAATTAGAAGAGGACTTTGAGTACTTGTCCCTCCAGTTTGGTTTTGTGAAATTCTGTACAACGGCTGCACAAGAGATGTAAAAAAAGTGTCGGCCATTCAGAGCCTTAGGTGGTCATATTTGTTGACAGATCGGAACAACAAACACATCGCGCCTCACTTTGTACATCCCTGAGAATATTGGATCGTTCTCGGTCATTCTCCTTTACGTAAAGCAATGAAACATATAAAGGGCTTTATACTATACCTTTAGAAACCTTATTTCATTTGTGATTCTGTGTATTATTAGGTCTTTCTCTTTAAGTCTTCTCTGTAATATAAAAATAAACAAAATAGATATCTAATGATTTTTTCAATAAAGTACAAACCTATAATTAGAAGAGGACTTTGAGTACTTGTCCCTCCAGTTTGGTTTTGTGAAATTCTGTACAACGGCTGCACAAGAGATGTAAAAAATGTGTCGGCCATTCAGAGCCTTAGGTGGTCATATTTGTTGACAGATCGGAACGACAAACACATCGCGCCTCGCTTTGTACATCCAGGATAATATTGGATCGTTCTCGGTCATTCTCCTTTACGTAAAGCAATGAAACATTTAAAGGGCTTTGTACTATACCTTTAGAAACTTTTAGGTCAAGAAACTTTTAGGTCAAGGTTTTCGCTTTCACAAACTAGTAAAGACTTTCTGGAAATTTTACAAAAATTATGATCAACTTCTTTTGAAATTCGGACCCATACAAGCAACGGAGTATATTACTTTGGGTATTTCACAACCTGCATTTTATGGTGACATAATTAACAAAATAAGAAGGATCAAAGGTAGACAGCATATGTATCGAAAATGCGTCAGAGTCATTAAACGCCTTTTATACCGTGGATATGATCCTAATGTCACCAGACGGACACTAAGCTTGGTACTTGACCAATATACAGTCTTGTACGAGCGCATTCTTAAGACTTGCACTCTGACTGACTGTGACGACGGGACTCCATGACGGGCCCTGTCCAAACCTCTTTAGAGAAGACAGGGCCCGGACCACCTGTCCTCTCTGAATGTCAGTCGGACTCCTCGGGTGATAACATATATGAGCTCGCTACAGCCGGCAGAGCACAGACTGTATTACACACGTCCTCTTTTTATATCCATTTTATAAAGGGCTTTAACTATACCTAGAAACCTTATTCATTTGTGATTCTGTGTATTATTAGGTCTTTCTCTTTAAGTCTTCTCGGTATTAAAAAAAAATAAACAAAAATAGATATCTAATGATTTTTTCAATAATATCTGCACCAAAAACTCTATCTCTTGCCACCAAATGACATTTCCTCCAATCTTAAAAATAACATTGAATATAAATTTAAATATTTTATAAGCTAGCCCCGATCTACACGACAAAGGATTATATATGGCATATATTGTAAAGTGGCCGCCTTTTAGAACAGAATCTTTAAGTTTCAAGATGTGACCAATGAATATGTATCAATAGTTACTCTGCAATGTAGGCTACAAATGAAATACCAGGTACGTAATCCTTAACTTCTTTTCTCAATTTCATAGAACTTGGGCTTTAACAATGGTATTTGGCCAAATTTCTTAAGATTAACGTCAGTTTGGGGCTTTTCGACAAACTTCCTCTTAGTGATTATCGGGCATTTGAACAACTATTGTATTTTGTACTGATGTTTTGGATTTTCATAGTATAAATTTATAAATTACCAAGGAACTTTTGAGCAAGGGTTTCGCTTTCAAAAACTAGTAAAGAGTTTCTGGTAATTTTACAAAAATTATTGTCAACCACTTTTGAAATTCGGACCAATACAAGCAACACAGTATATTTATTTGAGTATTTCACAACCTGCATTTTATAGTGACAGAATTACATGTAACAAATTGAGAAGGATCAAAAATAGACAACATAACCATCAAAAATGAGTCAGAATCATCAAATTCCTTTGAAAGCGTGGATATGATCTTAATGTCACCAGACGGACCTTAGGCTTGGTACTTGACCAATCTACAGTTTTGTACCAGCGCTTTCTTATAACTTGCACTCTGACTGATGGTGACGACGTGGCTCCATGACGGGCCCTGTTCAAACCTCTTTAGAGAAGACATGGCTCCGACCACCTTTCCTCTCTGAATGTCAGTCGGACTCCTCCGCTGATAACATACATGAGCTCGCTACAGCCGGCAGCGCACGGATTGTATTAGGTGCGCCGTTTTTTATATCCATTTACATATTCATCTGTGTTGCGTGGGCCCCTGCGTTTTGCGGTCTTGTTTGCGCGCGGTCATCTGACAGTGGGGAGGTTGTTTTACACCACAATTGTGCGTTCTTCGAGACCTCCGGGTAATCGAAAAAGTGGAAGGGTTGTGCGCACGTAATCCAGGATAAAACACACCTTCTGCTATTATCGTGGCAGATGAACGTCCTAAGTCGGCACAGGCTTGCCCATTGGTCTCGTTGGTTTATGTGTAGTCCTTTGTATTTGATGTTTCTGTGTTGTGCATTGACGTTCGTTCCTTATCCCTTTGTGTCTCTTTATGTGCTTTGTCTGCTCTGTGTTTTTACATTGGATGTTTAGGGTTTTGCTGTGGGTGCTGCAACCTGATGTTGTCGGAGATCACCTCTTTTATTTGATATGTTCTTACCTTTGCATGTATTTAAGTGCATGCAAAAGGAAAAAGTTGTTCACGATCTCGCTCAAAATAAAGATATTCAAGAATTACGCTATTTTTGTGAAACAATTTACGAAATCATCCGTTTTCTTGATATTTATGCAAAATTTACTATGTCTTAGAAAGCGTGGATGAGTTTCATCACTCGTATCCTCAAAATAAAGAACATTTATCTCCCTAAAAATGACAAAAAAAACCAATTTTGGAGAGGTCGATTTGGGGCCATAGGATTATTCATCTTTTTTAATGTCATATTATCCACTTTTGATTCGCTAGGTGAAAGGGTTCTTGCTTGTAGAGTTGTCAATTGAAAAGCTTTATTTTCAGCAGGTACTTTCGATAAATTCTTTTGTCATAAGTGTATAAAAATAAATCTGCAGCAAGAGGCGCATACTTAGTACCCATAGGAATCCTAACGACGTGCTTGTTAAGATTTTTTTTACAACATCTTACATAAATGTTGTCCGAGGAAGTAAAAAGGTATGCAGTTTGTTTCAGGAAGAACCCATTCAGAAATAATGTAGTCATGCGACGAATGTTTTCTCGCGATTTGGCATTGCCTTCTAGACTTTAAGACTGAGTAACTGTAAGGTACTATTTTTATTTATTTCATGAATATGACGACATTGTACCACGTCATCAAAAACGCGTCATACTTATGCCTCATTCACACGTTTGCACAATAAATTTATTTCGCAATAACTTTATTGCGCAACAAATTTGTTTCGCAATTTTTTTTTTTTGTGTTGACACGGTACCCAAACCATTGCGCAATGAAATGCAGAAGAATAATGAATAAAAATGTACAATTTTTTTTTCTAATTTGAATAATTTTCATAAAGTCTAAATTTAGAAGTATTTACAGAGGTAGCATATAACAAACATCATTTATTTGTCATTTGTCTAGAGCATGACGTCATTCAATTGTGACAAGCGTTCTTATATATACGAAACATAGTGTAATCAAGCAAGATTACAAAGCTCACCTCATGACAGCATTCTATCATGGCAGCAAGCACAAAGGAGTCAAAGATTACAGTTTTGAATTTGAAAAACCTGTGAACCAACAAAAGCGAGACCACACAAAAACAAAGAAAAAAGGAAAGTAGAGTATTTCATTTATTGACCCAAATTTTGCATTAATGGGTCTACTCTATTGATACCCAAATCTCCCTACCATATGCACTCTAACGGAAAATATAGATCATGACCTACATTTGCTCGCAGATTTGTAATCTACTCATAAAGATGCACGAACTGTGCAAGTTTGGCCTTCCTAGCACTTACAATGAAGAAATAATTTTTTTCAACATTGATATCAAAATCTTCCTAACATGTGCAGTCAAGCGAAAAATATAGGTCATGACCTACATTTGAACGTAGATTTGTGATCTAATCTTAAAGACGCATCATCTGTGTACGTTTGAACTTCCTAGCACTTACTATGAAGAAATAAAACTTCTTAACATCGATACCCAAATCTTCCTAACATTTGCACTCAAGCGGAAAATATAGGTCATGACCTACATTTAAACAAAGATTTATGATCTACTAATTAAGACGCATCATCTGTGCAAGTTTGAACTTCCTAGCACTTATAATAGGTAAATAAAATTTCTTATCATTGATACCCAAATCTCCCTAACATGTGCACTCAAGCGAAAAATATAGGTCATGACCTACATTTGAATACAGATTCGTGATCTGCTCTTAAAGATGCATTATCTGTGCAAGTTTAAACTTCCTAGGACTTATAATAGAGAAATAAAACTTCTTAACATTGATACCCAAATCTTCCTAACATGTGCACTCAAGCGGAAAATATTGGTCATGACCTGCATTTGAACGTAGATTCGTGTTGTACTCTTAAAGACGCATCATCTGTGCAAGTTTAAATTCCTAGCACTTAGAGAAATAAAACTTCTTTACATTGATACCCAAATCTTCCTAACATGTGCAGTCAAGCGGACGCCGACGCGGATGCCGACGACAGGGTGATAGCATAAGCTCCCTCTCACTTCGTGAGGTGAGGTATAAATCTGAATCTCTCAATAGAATCTTAAAAATGAAGACGTCGAATAGTTATATTCACAAGTACAACAATCTCTTTCCTTGTGATAATGATGAGCATGCGTCAATTTCATTGCGCAACAGTTTCGCTCAGCATTTACACAACATCATTTGTTGCGCAATAATTTACGTTTATCGCGTAATAAACTCTCCGTGTAAACGAAGAACAAAAACAATACAATGAGCAAAATGTAAACGGAATTCGGAGGAGAAAACGAGTAACAAAACTAAAAACAAACCGTAATGAGATTCTTAAGAGCCCAGAAAGCAGTTCTGCAGATGGAGATACATCTTAAAATGGCGCTAAGAACATTTCGGTAAAATTCAAAACTAAGGAAAATGGGAAAGTTACAAACCTGTGCAAGTTCAAACCCAAGGAAATTTCGCTTTTTACGCAGGGATTGTAATTTATACCGGATGGATCCAAGATTGATACATTTGTATCACAAAATTTTTGCATGTTGCTGATTTAACAGGAAAGGAGAGACACACTTGACTTCGTGAATTTTTCTATAATGCGAAAAACAACGAAGTTGATCCCCGAGAAGATAACGAGGAAAGATTTGTGGAGAAGAAGAAAAGTTTTTTTCACTCCAAAAGTTGGAAGAGACCAATGTTTAGACACGTACGTGTATTTTGTTTGGAATGACATCGTAAGCAGTCGTCGTAAGTCAGGTAAACTTAGCAACACGTGCGAGGAGATAAGGCTTTTCATTCACTGTTTGAAAACAATGACATAGTAATTCGACCCGCCGATAAAGGTTCAGGTATTGTTATTTCCGACAAGGATAAGTATACTGAAAAACTCCAAGAAGAAATAAAAGAGAGCGAATTATACGAGGAAACGAAAGACGACATAACAAGTGAAACAATGAAGAAAACTAAGTAACTAGAGAACAAAATGTATAAAAGAAGGCCTGGAACGATTTTTAAAGACCTAAAAAAACCCTTATTCCGAAATAATCCACTTCCGGCAAATTAAATTAACCCGGAGTTACACAAAAATGGCGCGCCTCCTATGATGATAGTTGACGGAATAAACACGCCAACGGAGAGACTTGCAGAAGTTGAGGAATACAAATGAAGTCAGTACGTAATTCAAAGCCATACTCGATGTAAACCGTATTCGAATATTCTCGAATAAATTAGGTTTCTAAGAAAATCCGAATAGAAAACTTGAATATAAGTTCACACAAGCTTGTGATTTGCGTACAATGTTCTATCTTCATATTATTATTTTCACGTTGTCACGTTTATGTACAGTACAACTTACAATACAGTCAAGTACGAGTTGGAACAACAGCTTGAGTATGACTGCTCTTAATGAGAATTACGAGATTACCTTTGGGGTATATTTACTCTAAACTTTACTTTCCATCGGGGCATTTATTTTGCCAGGTTTTTTTTACCAAAGAAAATCCAGTGGTAAGACATATAAAGTTTAGGACAACACTTAAGACTTTACATGTGAGAACAAATGTTCGCATACGAATCGAATACATGTTACGAATATAGGGATACCAATTATTATAGGTATTTATATTATCTCTAGTGTGAGGTGACTAGTTGTCGACGTGTCATTTCCGTGATATCGTATGTAAGTATCTTTCTTTACATCTGTTGGGATATATTTGAAGCGTTTCAAATATGCGAATCGAAGGACCTCGCGAATACCGCGAAAATAAAACGCTCGCGAAAAAAAGTATATTCGACTATATTTCAAAGTTAAAGAGGAAAATATTCAAATAAAAGAAGACAAATCAATTGCCTTGGATGCCTAGACCTTGAGGCTTGGCAGTTTGTTGTCAACCTGAATTTGTACTGTATTTAGCAAATCATAACATTAACGTTTGGCGAGGATCTGTACAATCAGGTTGTAGGAATACCTATGGTTACCAATTGTATGCGTCTTGTTGCAGATTTATTTTCATACACACAGGAAAAGAAATTTAAATTTAACCAAAATCTTTTAAAGCAAAGAAAACATTATGATTTGAAATGTTTCATTGGTACTTCTAGGCACCTGGATGATAATCTTAATCTGCATTAATTTGGACTGCTTATGAAAAGCACTTTGGCTGGAAGCATCACAGAAATATATTTTACAGATAATTTGTAAAATATGACTTCTGTTTACTAATTTGTGAAATCAAAAACCCTGACCTAAAAGATTCTTGGTAATTTGTAAATTTCTACATTGAAAATCCAAACCATCAGTACATGTTCTTACATACCGGATGAGTTATGAAATGTAGATACTGTATGATGGTAATCTAGGAACATAACCGTCAAGTAAGGCAAAATGTACTAATGTTGAATCCAAAATCATCTCTTTTGTCATACACACGTGTCTGAATCTCCCCATTAACATTTTTGATATTTAGGTCCAAATATGGCGTTTCTGTGTTTGTAACGTTTGCCTTGTTTAGAGTCAATTCACTCGTTCTACCTTAATCTATAATACAACTTGAACACATTTGTGATTTGCGCATCTCTTCTTATCTGAAATAATAATCAATAGAAAAATATTCTTCTTCGTTCAACCTCAAAGTAGGACCAGAAATCTACAAAAAGACGCAAGGAATTCTCATATTCCAAGTGTCATTGGTTGAGAGTCGGGCACTTCACTATATAAACTAGATCACATGTATTCAAATTTACTGCTGTGCTCAAAATAAATAACCCATCAGAGAGTAATGGGATTTCCCGTCCTTCTTTAATTTTGTGCACATCCAGAACGGTTTGTCGAACAGCGAAAGAAAATGGCCAAGAACGAATAAAACATGTTTCTCAGCTTATTTAAGGCGGTTTGCGTCCGATTATTTGAAAGTTGTGTATATGTTTGTTTAGTTTTAATATATCTAAAGATATGACAGCCAAACAATTATTCATGACATTATAATTTTGCTTCATGGAATACGCTGATTAATCAAGTATGTTGGATTTTGGTAAAATGGATAGTCAAATTCCTTGATATGAAGATAAGAGAAGGAGGATGAAATTGTAGATTACGTGATATCGAGCTCTTGTGCAAGAACCATATTTCGCTCATACCCGCGTATGTGTCACAGAGTAGGCCCATGAAATACAGCTATGTGAGCTACTTCTGTATCACATATCATCAGACAGCTGTATCACATATCACTAATGTCGAAGGGTTCCAACTCTCTACCTTCTTGAAGAAAATTTCCAAACCAATTTGCATGCACCAGACACGTGTTTCGATATTAAATTCTTATCAGTGATGCTTTCAGCGCATATCCGTTTTATCCGTTACTCGTCCATTATCTCTCCGGTAGGTGTCCATTGGGTGTCCGTTGATATCCGTTAGGTTATGTTTGCAGAGGAGAATGATATATTATGCGGCGGTTGCACAGGAGAAGTCAAAATGGCTTCAGCAAATCAGAACCATCCACAGCCATATGTGTTGATCAATCAGCATGGAAAACACAAACTTGGTAAAGGTACTAAAGGACCTTGAGTATTTGCTCTCTGTAAGGTTTCTTGAATTCTTAGCAGCAGTTTTAAAGGAGGAGTCAAACATGCGTCAGCCAAACAAATCCTTCGGCGGCCATATTTATTGACCGATTCGCACGAAAAACACAAACTTGGTAGAGGACCATGATCACTTGCTTACTGTAAGGTTTTCTGAAATTCTGTGCAGTCGTTGTAGAGGAGAAGTCGAAAATAAATTAGCCAATCAGAGTTCTCGGCGACCATATTTGTTGACCGATCGGCACAAAAAACGCAAACTTGGTAGAGGACCTAGAGTACTTACTTCCTGTCAGATTTCAAGAATTTCAATATTGTGAAGCAGTTGCATGGGAGAAGTAAAAAAGGCTTCAGCCAATCAGAACCATAGATAGTCATATTTGTTTACCAATCGGCATAAAAAACACAAACTTAGGAAAGGAATCTTGAATATTTACTTCCTGTAAGGTTTCTACATTTTCGAGCAGCGGTTGTAACTGAGAAGTCAAAAATGCTTCCTCCAATCAGAGCCCTGGGTGACCATATTCATTTACCGATCCGCATGAAAAAGCACAAACTTGAGTACTTGCTTCCTGTAAGGTTTCGTGAGATTATGTGCAGCGGTTGTAGAAGACATTTCGAAAATGTTAAATAAAATTACGCCGGACAACGGGCGACGACGACGGGCGACAACAACGGACGGACGGACGGATGACGGACGGACGGACGACGGACGGCGCACTATGACGATAGCTCACTTGAGCTTCGCTCAGGTGAGCTAAAAACAGACTGAGTAGAGGACATTGATTACTTGCTTTCTATAAGGTTTCGTGAAATTCTGTGCAGC
Organism: Pinctada imbricata; assembly: GCA_033119305.1. Taxonomy (NCBI): domain Eukaryota; kingdom Metazoa; phylum Mollusca; class Bivalvia; order Pterioida; family Pteriidae; genus Pinctada; species Pinctada imbricata. The sequence continues at coordinate 47,898,206 of VSWD01000006.1, read as the reverse complement.
AGTTGCAGAGGTATATCATAAATCAGAGCACTAAGCAGCAATATTTGTTGACTGATTGTCACAAAAAAACCTCAAACTTGGTAGATTGCTTCATGTAAGTACTTATGTGCAGCAGTTGGAGAGGAGACCTCGAAAATGTGTCAGCCAATCAAATGACATTAGTTGCCTTGTTTGTTGATAGATCGGCACGAAAAGTACAGACATGGTAGAGGATCAAACACATACTTCCTGTCAGATTCCGTAAAACTCTGTCAGGCGGTTGCAGCAGGGAAATCGAAAATCTACAAGTCAATAAGAGCCATCGGCAGCCATATTTGTTTTCCGATCGATACGAAAAATTCAACCTTAGTAGATGACATTGAGTACTCGCTTCCTGTAAGGTTTCGTGAAATTCTGTAAAGCGATTGTAGAGGAGACGTCGAAAATGCGACAGCCAAGGAGAACCAAATTTCTTGATCGACGTAAAACACAAACTTATTATCTTAGTTGCAACAATGATGGTTGAAATCAGTTATTTTATCTCCGTTAACAGGATAATTACAATAATTTCCCCAAATTCTAGCTACAATGAACCAGAAGTCTATGACGAGACTGAAGCTCTCCTGGTTGTTTTGTTCAAGTCATTACTTGACAAGTGAATTCACATATGACATTGTCACGTGTCTCGCACCGGTTCCAATTATGTGTTTTGGGGATGCAGGACGAGATAGGTGATGTGTGTGACGATAAGTGCCGAATGCAACTCCGCATTTTGCTGGTAGAGCTTGTTTTGTTGGGTGAATAAGCTTTTTATGACTCTCTCTTCTTTCGCTCCAAAAATTTCCATTTTTTATAAGGATCTTTATTTTTGAATAGACCGTAGGGAACAGGAGTTGTAAGAAATCATTAGTAGCATTATGAAAAAATAAACCATAAACCGATAACAGCGGTAAGGTCGGATTGCAAAGTGTTTGTATTAGATGACGTATACTTTTTTGTGCAGACAGAAATTTCAAAGGTCAAATGTCAATGTAAAAAAATCTTCAAGACGTTGAATTTTATTTTCCGTTGTTTTGATGTAATAATTACCGATTTTATCTATTGGTCTGAAAGAACCTAAAATTAAAACTTCAATTAGTAGGTCACCAAGTAGCTATATTTCCATAGCAACCATTTCCACAGGTATGAAATATTGATAAATTTTACCATCTGAGCTTGATGATTAAACATATCAAATTGATTGATAAAGTGTGTTAACATCAAATTAGTTAAAGAAGATCCAGGGATGCAAGACGAGATAGGTGACGTGTGTTAATGCAATTCCGCATTTTGCTATAAGAGTTTGTTTTGTTGGGGTTTTCTGTTATGACTCTCTCTTTTTTCGCTCCAATTACCATTTTATCTGGACTTGACCATAGGGATAAGGGGGCTGTAACAAATAATTAGTATCATTATGAAACAAAGTATCAATTTAATTGCAAATACAATATCACTCATATCATTTATAATTTCTGATATATAGTATAAAATAAAGAAATAACAGACCCATTTCCCAAGACACTTGGACGCATACAAAATAGCAGGTGTACAATTAGACTATGGATTCATCATATTGCAAAAGAATAATCAATTTTAGTCATTAATAGCTTCAAAGGCGTTAAAAAGCCAATGCATATTATCTAAGACCCTGGGGACCCAGGGCTCATATAAATATCAAGTGCACAACTAGACCAAAAGAATTTACTCTCCGTCAATTATAGCTTTGTGAACGAATTTGTCTTCCGCATAATATTTCTACCTCGTGGAAGATTATTTTTATGATAAAATTCCCAAAGGTTTTCATTATGGAATATTTCTTACTGTCCCATAATGCTTTTTCGTTAAAACAGAGTAATTATTATACGTGAGTAGCATGTAAAATATTTTTTTCTTGTATGCTTCAAACACATAGATGACTTTGACTTTGAAATATTTCCTCATAATTAAAAAAAGTTCCATGACTTTGATTATGACTTGTGAAACAGAATACAACAATATATTTACATGTATACATATACATTGATAGTGGTTGAGTTTTTGATTGACAACATTTTTGTTGTGTTTGAAGGAACTGTATTGCAGCAGATAGTCGAAATCTCCTTGGGTACCAAAAGCGCCCCACTGCTTGCGGACTTATTTTTATGCGAGGGCCGTTCCAAAAATTCGTGGACACATGCCTTAGAATCACATTTGAAGTCGTATGCGAATGATATTTTCTAGAAATGAAAGGGATACATTCAGAAACAGAAAATAAAAAATAGCAGGTCAAAATAATTAGCTAAAAGGGAATAATTGTCACCTTTATACATGAAGGGTAGAGGTTACGGAGCAGTAAAATTTGAGTTGTTGAAATAAACCTAACCCTTTCATTAAAGTGCTGAATAAATTTAGAAACTTTGACTATCAATTAAACTTTCTATATCAATAATACTATTATTTGGTATGAAAACTGCAAAGTTTGTAACAAAACTGGATCCGATTTACGACTTTTGTGATGAGTTATGCATGATATTGTTGAACAAATCAACCAAACATTTATGACGTCAGCGCTCTTAAAGGAGCACCAGACAGTCATTCAGCTTTGAATTTCGGTTGAATAAAACAGACGGAGACTTAATAGCTGATGGATGCATCTTGATATGGACAAAGTACATAAAAACTAATGCTGCTGGAATAGGAGGAATGATGATTAGATACATAAGCACGCGATTTTGGTTGGAGTTGAACAAATAAGAAAACGAAAATAAGTAATCTGCCTTAATGGTGACCTGATTTTTTACGTTTACATTTGAATGATTCAAAGATGAAAGCATAATATGATACAGAAGTAGAAATGCACATGAAAATAGAACAAATTTTCCGTATCAAAATACATGAAAAGTTATTTAAATTTTATACAGATGAGAGGTGTTGTTATTTCTTTTAAAATGTCAAATTTATAGTGGACACCTGACGACGTCGTTACTTTTTATCAGCTGCTCCGTTACCTAGAACCTTGCGTTATTCAAAAGGGCATTTGGAAGGTTATTATTGTATTATTATCGTAATGAAAATTCGTATATGTATTCAAGATTATCCATATTATAAGGAAATCAACATGGCTTTTATCAAATTCTACAGATCTTTCCTTAAATGGTGTTGTCCATGAACTTTCGGAACAGCCCACGTATTCATACGAAGTTGACTTCATCCAGATGTTAAACGTCTTTAAATTCAATAGCATCATTTAAAACCTGATAAATTTTCAGCATAGACCAGACATGCACATTTCTTGTTCTCGACTAGGCGAAAGCACCTCGCATCTCAGTTCAATTTTACCTTCAGATACATAGATGACGTGTTGTCCGAACTTTAATGATCATCTGCATGAAATCTATCCTCATGAACTAGAGATCAAAGAAACAACAGAGAGCGACAGATCCGTTTCTATCTTTCGATGCAAACGGCCATTTGAAAACCTCACTGAATGACAAGCGTGAACATTTCAGCTTCCACATAACTAACTTCCGTTTCATGGGTAGCAACATTCCGTCTTCTCCTGCTTATGGCGTTTTTGTTTCTCAGCTAATACGGTACGCCAGGGCATGTATGATATATGAAGATTTCATCATTAGAGCCAGACGGCTTGCAAGTAAGCTACATGTTCAGGGATATAATAAAAGCATATCAGATCCCCCTTTCCATAATGATCAGTGATAGTCTACATTGCGATTGAAAGGCTGTCGTCATCACAAAACAAGACATACTTACCGGATCTGTACATCAAAATGTACATCGAGACAATCTCCGAATTTGAGGTTTTCATGGAGCTGTTGCGACGGGTGTTGCATGCAATCAGGAGAAGATGAATCTGCCTGGACACCTTGTCTCACTTCGGAATGTTGTTTATTCCGGGGTACGCAACCGTTCCGATGGGAATTCTCAAGATATGGCTTTGAATTCTCCACTTAGAGACTGAGTAAATGTTAGGTACTTCTTTGATGTTTATTCTAATATTAGTAAAAGTAAGATGAACCTTTTCCTATTTTAGTTTCATTATGATAATGTCGTATATTTATATACATATGTTTTGTTACAAGGTTAGGTACAACACTTCAGCTATCGGAAGAAATATTATAGGGATCAAATGTCCATTTCAATTACCATGCTATATAGTACACTATGTGAAGACGTTTAACACTATGTGTAAGAAATAGTATATCCGAATTTACTTTTTGTGTCGCCTGCGAAGCATAGCGACACTTAGGGATCACTTTGTCCGTTGTCCGTCTGTCCGTCTGTCCGTCCGTCCGTCCGTCCGTCTGTCTGTCTGTCTGTCACACTTTGGGTGTCACAGCCCATAACTTTTGATTGGTACGTGATAGGGCTTTGATATTTCACATGTGTATTCCTTGTGACAAGACCTTCTTACACATACCATAATTTTTGACCTAGTGACCTTGACCTAGAAATTTGACCTACTTTTCAAAAAAATTAAGAATGGATATAACTTTTGATTGGTAAGTGTTAGGACTTTGTTATTTCACATGTGCAATCCTTGTGGCAAGACCTTTCTACACATACCATAATTTTTGACCTTGTGACCTTGACCTAGATATTTGACCTACTTTTGAAAAAAAGATAAGATTCGCTATATCTTTTGATTGGTAAGTGATAGGGCTTTGATATTTCACATGTGTATTCCTTGTGACAAGACCTTCCTACACATACCATGGTTTTTGACCTATTGACCTTGACCTACATATTTGACCTACTTTTCACAAAAAAATAAGAATGGATATATCTTATGATTGGTAAGTGATAGGGCTTTCCTATTTCACATGTGTATTCCTTTTGACAAGACCTTCTAACACATACCATGATTTTTGACCTAGTGACCTTGACCTAGAAATTTGACCTACTTTTCAAAAAAACTAAGAATGGTTATATCTTTTGATTGGTAAGTGTTAGGACTTTGATATTTCACATGTGCAATCCTTGTGGCAAGACCTTTCTACACATACCATAATTTTTGACCTTGTGACCTTGACCTAGATATTTGACCTACCTTTGAAAAAAAGATAAGATTCGCTATATCTTTTGATTGGTAAGTGATAGGGCTTTGATATTTCACATGTGTATTCCTTGTGACAAGACCTTCCTACACATACCATGGTTTTTGACCTATTGACCTTGACCTACATATTTGACCTTCTTTTCACAAAAAATTAAGAATGGATATATCTTATTATTGGTAAGTGATAGGGCTTTGGTATTTCACATGAGTATTCCTTGTGACAAGACCTTTCTACACAGACCATAATAATTGACCTTTTGAACTTGACCTAGAAATTTGATCTACTTTTCAAGAAAAGTAATATTGGCTATATCTTTTGATTGGTAGGTGATAGGGCTTTGATATTTCACATGTATTTTCCTTTTAACAATGCCATTCTACACATACCATAATTTTTTACCTTTTGACCTTGACCTAGATATTTGACCTACTTTTCTAAGGTTGTATATATCTTTTAATTTGTACAGTAGGTGATAGGTCTTTAATATTTTTTTATGATGAGACCTTTTTGTTACCAATTTTTACGTATTGACCTTGACCTAGATGATTGACACTCTTTTCTGAAAATTTGAGAATCACCACATCTTTTAATTTGTAATTAAGTGGTCTGATATTTCAAATGAATTTCATTTGAAAATACTTCTCTACTGATACCAATAATTTTGATCCACTTTCTAGAATAATAATCAAACCGCTTCGCAGGCGACACAAGCATTCCTTGGATTGCTATTTTGTAATGTTTCATTTCATATACATAATAAATTTACTCAAAAAGGGGTATTTTTGTGGTAGATGTTGCAGTAACATGGCTAGCTTGTAGGAATAAATATTACATATCAACGATCACTAGAATTTCGACTGTGCGATTCTTTTATTAAAAATGTATATAATATACGTCAGGAAAGTGGGAGATTATTGTGAATTATTGGTGACAAATCAGAAATGTGCATCATTCCATGGATTCACCTCTGGATTCCTCTCGATATTGATATGGCTATTAGCACGTGTGAAATGATCATATCCGGCATTATGAGAAGGTATGTGCAAAGTTTGAGGACACATGTTTGTAGATATATCATCATAGTAAAGTTATAATAGGTTATATTACTTATCATGAATTCTGAACCCTTCGACATTATTAATATAGCCACTTATTTCACGTTGCATTGTGGAGCAGTTAAAATCGTTCCCCGTGGCCAGATGTAATTACTTCTTTCCAGCTCTGTCACCTGAAAGAAGCTTTGTTTTGGCCTTTTATCAATGTGACATCATATATATTTTTTTGCTTTTCGGAAACTAGCCATTTTACCGATAAATATCATCGAAATTAAAGGAGTTTAACATCTTAGCACCATCCCTCCAATGCTATTTTGAACATAGATTTTATTTGGATATGCTACTGAATCGACCCTTCAGGAAATTTGGAGTCGCGCGCTCTCTGTAATGTAAATGTTAAAATCTAACTTCATAAAATTAAAGAGGGCGCTACTGAAATTATTTTGGTGGCTCCGCTAAAAGCATCACTGATGAGAATTTAATATTCGAAACATGTGTCTGGTGCATGTAAATTGGTTTGGAATTTTCTTCAAGAAGGTAGAGAGTTGGAACCCTTCGACATTCTGAAGAGCTATAGCTGCGCAGTTCTGTGCATTAAGTTCAAATGGTTGTCATAAAAAGAATTCATGCAGTTTTTGCTCAGAACCAATCGGTTCGCTGCTGCAGTATTGAAGAAATTTATTGACTGGGAATTAGGGCAATATATGATTTGTTGGACCTTCAGACAAACTGTAGCCTTCGGCCTGGGGCAATATTTTATCTTCAGGTCCAACAAATCATATATTGCCCTCATTGCCAGTAAATAATTTTATAAAACTATTACTATACTTAAAAATGATAATTCTCTCATATGTATATTTTATAGATGAAAGGAGGGGGTCTCTAACAACACCCGGTTGCAGTACCAACAGCAAAACACCCACTACAAAAACGCATAGCAGGCACGCATAGAAAGAGACGCAAATGGTACAAGGTACGCCAAATTACATAGACACATCAAACACAAATAACTACACATACACCAACGAAAGGGCAATTGGTGCCGACTTAAGGCGGCCATCTGACACGTCAGTATCAGACGGTGTTTTATCCTGGATCAAATGCTCAAAAACCTCCTACTTTCCGATTACAAAGAGGTCTCGAAGAACGTACAATTGTGGTGTAAAATTATCTCCTCACTGTAAGACGAACAGACAGCATGCCGCAGGGGTTGAAATGACGTAGATGTTTTATATGGCTTAAAATCAAGCAAATATCTCTATCATCATGCTTACAGAAGTAATTTTGTAACTAACATTATTGTCATTTTATCATGATGTGAGTAATTGAATTCCCATTAATTGATGGATTGGTTGATGGTTTGTCCTTACCGATGTCCCTGGCAAGCTAAAGACAGTTCTTATCATGTTGCAAAAGAAGCTAATTTAAACTTGGTCCTGCTTCTGTGGAATTCATTCGTAGTGAAGGGAAAGAAATATTGTTTAGATATTTTAAAATCAATATGAAGAAACTTGTTCATGCTAACAATTGAGTAACTTATACAGTTGTATTAGGATGCTTCTAAAGATTAAAACATTTGAGAAATATATCTCCCTAATATACACTGTTAAACAATTAAAGGAACAATTATCACACTGAACAAGAAAATATAATGGTACATGGAATGCATTATTATTTGGAATCAGCAAATATAACAAGACTAATCATGTTTAACCGCCAGCCTGTTCTAGGTAGACCTAGTAGGTAAAAAATGACTTAAATATGTCGAAATGCATTTTTGTTAGGGTACATGTACATGTAACATTTGTACCACTTGGTAGGTAAAACGTATTCAAATTAAGTGTCACGCCTGGTAGACCAGTGGCGGATTTAGAGGGGGGGGGGGGGCCCAGGGGGCCCGGGCCCCCCCTTTTTCACCCAAAGTGTTGATTCAGAGTAGTCTTTTTATGCTTAATCTCTTTACTTTTGAGGGGAATTTTCGGCTCGCTTCGCTCGCCGCACTTAATTTTTCATCAGCTGTCTATTTTTTCGTCTTCAATTTGTCTTCAACTTTCTATGATCGTGTTTGAACGGATTCATATGTCATAAACATTTACAAAATTCAAAATCAAATTAACATGTGAATAATTACCAAATGCTTTATTTTCATGGGCCGATCTAACCAGGTTAGACAGGTGGATAGTAGGGTTGCAATGCCCTAATCTTCCCAACCATCCCCAATTGGTCAAACAAAAATAGAGCATGGAAAATGAGAGAGAGATTGTATTCTTATGACAAAATGTAACCATCTATTCCAAAAATTGTACGGCTCGCTCCGCTTGCCAATATAGAATAAAATTGTATATACATGTATGGATGACTGAATTAAAAAAAAAAATGAAAAATTCAAATCTTAAAATTTTCCGGCTCGCTACGCTCACCAGTCTACCTATAAACTAAAGTAAATGTATTGAGAAACTCTATATCTTGTACATGCAGTGGGAATGACCCCCCCCCCCCTATTTCTTAATTAGATCATAAGTCTTGAGACTCACGTTTTTCGTTTTCGACCTTTTTTTTTTTTTTGTTTGTTTTTTTTTTTTTTTTGCTTGTCAGTTTTTCTTCGAGCTGAAACCTTGGGCCCCCCCCCCTTTTCTGAAATTCTAGATCCGCCACTGTAGACCAGGATTCCCCGAGGGCACAGGTAGCCAAGTCCGATAATCTTCTGTTGATCGTTTCCTCAAATTTTTGAAAAGTTGTTCTGTAGCACCAGCTCCCACCCATCCATTTTCTTAAACATAGCTTTCATAGTATTTGGTCATATTTTTTTTTAGAGTGAGGATGACTGACGAGGTTAAGTACCCGGAACGTGTACAATGTATGTCTGATCCATGCTGCAAATTTATATATTCTTAAATGATACTAGTAATTTGAGATCGTTTAACATTTGTACCACTAACTGAGTGTTCGGTGGCAAATTTAAAAAAAATCTAAATGGTTCGTAATGTTATATAGAGACTACATGTATATACCGGTATCAAGAAGCAGTAGAAAACCTCTTATGTCCCGGAAATAACTTTAAATAATACTCTGTGTTTTCGCATAGGGTATCTTGGTGCCATGGGTGCTGTGATCAGGTCTGGTTGTAAATATCCTCCTTTCAAGGATAAAAGGTTGGAAAAAAAAAGATTTGAGTTTACAATTACCTATCGCTGTTTTTTCCTCTGCCTTTATAGTGTCATCTTAATTTTATCTCATTTATACCGCATATGCCATGTCATGGAATTTCAATGAACATATAAATCCCTTAGAACACGCCTTAATAGGAGAGAATTCTTAAAATCAAGCAAACAATGTACATGTATCATTAACTCATTAATAATAGAAGGTATACAAAATTCAGTTTTGTCCTGAAAACTACTTTCTATCATCAAAGCTTTGTAACCGTAACCTCATTATGTGTATCCACAACCTATGGTGATCAAGATTCATGGTATTGTAATAGTACTTAATTAAGAAATGACTCGAAACGATCCTCGGAAAATTTACACGTGTCAAACAAGAATTATACTACCATGAACACCCAAAGTAAGACAGCCATTTCTTTATTTCCATTTGTACTGAAAATCAGACACTTCGTTTAGCATTAATAATGAGTTCATTGAATGATATAACGTCTTAACATGAGGATTCCTCTACAATGGAAATATCCTATTTGTAAACATATGGTCCAGAAGCAAACTGACTGCCGATGTCCACAAGAAGGGAAAGATTTCAAATTTAAAAACGGAAGTAAGTTCACTGTTCGCTCTTCTTTTAATTGTACATCATCCAATCTTTTATACGTAATTACATGCAACGGATGTGGAGAAAACTATATCGATCAGATGGGCGACACGCTCCGTCACCGCATGACGGTACACAGACAACAAATCCGAGAACCAAAGTATCAATGTACACCAGTGAGTGGACACATACGGAACTGTGCAAAGGATGTTTTCCCGAATTTCACCGTGTTTCCATTTTATAAATTTCACAAAAAGACAACAGAAATAGAAAGAGAAAATAAAGAAAGTTTGTTTATCAGTAAATTTAATCCTGTTTTGAATGCTTTTCTTAAATGAGAAATCAATAATATTCTTGTATTCATATTATTTAGCAAGTGAACTCTATTTATGAACACTATGTACATATTGCGCAAGTATATTCATCACGCTCAGACGTTTTAAAAATCGCAAAAGCGCAACATAATTTACGCGCATTATTTTCATGACGTCGCATTATATTGTTCTTGTACATTTCAATGTTTCCTTCGTTACAGTAAAGCGCACTCAATATTTTCGCGCTATATGTATTGATGACGTCATAATATATTGTTTGTATATTTGCAAAACTCCTGATGATACCAATGAAACCGGTTGAGTTTTAATTCGGCGTTTGTTATTTTTTCAGTTTATTGAAACTTGTGGAGAGACTTATTGACTGTTTATTGATTTTAGATGTTATATAGAAGACTCGTTAAAATTTATACAAAGATACATCTCATCATGCTTTCAGAGCTAATTCGTAACTGTACCATTATACTTGTTGTTACTTATATGATTCTCTAAATGAAAGGGTCACTTAATTTGTCCTGTATGACTTCCCAGGCAAAACTCTTGGTCTGCTTCAGTACTTGGAGCTCCCTCTTCGGGATTGATTGTTTTTAATTGTAGTGAAGGCAAAAAAAAAAAAAAAATGTTCTAAGCATTTTTGGTCGGATTGCAAAGCAATTCCGGCCTATAGATTGACGATGTCCGTCCGTCCGTCCGTCCGTCCGTCCGTCCGTCTGCCGTCAACATTTTGGTTAAAGTTTCTGGTTGAGGCAAAATCTAAGTAACTATATGCAGTAGAAACTTTATATTATACATGAAGCTTGCCCATGACAAGACCTTTCAATTTATGCGGTAACATTTGACCTAATGACCTTGACCTTGGAGTTTGACCTAGTTAAGGATTTTGGTTAAAGTTCCTGGTTTAAGCAAAATCTATGGAACTGTGTGCAGTAGAAACATTATTTTATACATGTAGGTTGCCTGTGACAAAACCTTTCAATTTATGCTGTATCATTTGACCTATTGACCTTGACCCAGTTAGTGACAAAAACTTACTTTGCAATCCGGCCATACCGTCTTTAAATAGCGGTGTTTTATTTTAATCACAATTTAGCGACCGAAACATTTTTATAAGGACGATATATATTCTTTAATTTCAGAAACATTTCTTCGTGAATTTCAAGAATGTACCTTCTTGCTGTAGGTGCTGCAACCGAGTCTGGTTGGATATCCTCTCCTTTCTTTCCTCAAATTACATAGCTCAATGCTTAAAAAAGGACTTACATGCACTTAATTCTAAATTCCAAATAGGCGTCATTTATTCCTTGAATCCTGCTTTGACTAGTCATTCTGAAGTAAAAAAAAAAAGTAAGAATATTTGCTTAATCCAGAGACATATAATTAAGGGACCGCTTACTTTTTCGAGAATCTTGGATTTTTCTTTGAGTAAATGTCATTCGGGTGTTCCGAATGTATTCGAGCTTCCTGTTTTCACAGCGCCCCCACCGAGTTTCATAGAAACGGTAAACTATGGCGACCTGATTGTGAGAATGCCGGGAAAACACTGTTGTGTGGTTGGATGCCACAACAACAGCGAAAAGACAAGATATCAGGGGGAGAGCAACACATTAGTTACTTTTCTTTTCCCATTGACAACAGGGAATGGCGATCGAAGCCGATCGCAGCAGTAAACAGGTGCGACCCATCATTTAATCCCGACAAGGCTAACATTTGCTCTGCACATTTTGAGCATTCAGTGTATGCTGTTTCATGGTAAGTCAGATTTCTGTAGCTATAATAGAGTTTTAAATAGATTGAAGGCCTATACAAACATTAATGGCCTTTAAAATTTATTGTTAAATTTAACTATTTACATGTCAAATGTAGTTGATATTCATATCTGGGAAAAAAAGGTAGAGGGATATCAGCTTGCCTACCTTGGCTATACCAAGGAAGAGAGTGGAGACACCACGACCACCAAGACATAGCCCAGTATATATAAGAATTGTTCCAAATTATTTTTTTACCCAATTTTCAGTGGAGGATTCTGTTCAATGCTTAGCCAGCTTAGACCCCCTTACCCAATAATTTTTATCGTAACAATATTCAGTCTGTTGTATTCAAATACATAATATATACTTCATTTCTAATTTAAGTTCGATAAAAAAAGCCAATTAATTTTCCACTTTCCCACTTTCAAATGATAGAATCTTGTACGAAAAATGAGTATATCTGTGCAAAACTTCCCGGATCCATTTTCATGGTATAGAAAAAACAAGCACAGAATCCACCATAGCTCTCAGTTCTTGTATAAGTTTTCTTAGAGCTAGTTTTTGTATTATGTTTTATCCCGCCTCTGGCAAATTTCTTGCAATCTGATTGGTCGAGAAGAACCGAATATTATGTTGTATTTTCTTACTGACAGGATATCATTTGATATCCTGCCTCTGCTAAGACGCTTTACGTTGTTGACGTCACTGAGATGCTTTAAAACATGTTGACGTAACATACACAAACCAAAAGCCATCGGCGGGATACATTCGTTATACAGTGTTTTACAGGGGAGATACAAAAATATATTGGGTCGATGAAAAAAGTTGTATTGGGCTCGGCTTCGCCTCGCCCAATACAACTATTTTCATCGACCCAATATATTTCTGTATCCCCCCTGTAAAACACTGTATAACTAATATTATCCCACCTATGGCAAATTTCTTACAATCTGATTGGTCGAGAAGAACCGAATATTATGTTTTATCCCACCTCTGGCAAATTTCTTGTAATCTGATTGGTCGAGAAGAACCGAATATTATGTTGTATCATTTTACTGACAGGATATTATTTCAATATCCTGCTTCTACTAAGACGCTTTACGATATTGACGTCACCGAGATGCTTTAAAATATGGTGACGTTACATACACAAGTCAAAAGCCATCGGTGGGATAAATTCGTTATACAGTGTTTTACAGGGGAGATACAAAAATATATTGGGTCGATGAAAAAAGTTGTATTGGGCGAGGCGAAGCCGAGCCCAATACAACTTTTTTCATCGACCCAATATATTTCTGTATCCCCCCTGTAAAACACTGTATAACTAATAGTATCATTTTACTGACAGGATATTATTTTAATACCCTGCTTCAACTAAGACGCTTTACGATAATTGACGTCCCCGAAATGCTTTAAAATATGTTGACGTTACATACACCAGCCAAAAGCCATCGGTGGGATAAATTCGTTATACAGTGTTTTACAGGGGAGATACAAAAATATATTGGGTCGATGAAAAAAGTTGTATTGGGCTCGGCTTTGCCTCGCCCAATGCAACTTTTTTCTTCGACCCAATATATTTCTGTATCCCCCCCACCGTAAAACACTGTATAACTAATAATATGTCCATTATAATGATTATACTTTAAACATTTGCTTAATTTGTGTGAAAATTGATTTTTGTTTGTCAATGAGACCAATTAAAGACATAAATAAAAACATCCAGCATATAAGATGAAACAAATAGAGAACATTTTGGTCCATTCTCCAAACGCATATGAAAATTCCTGTTTACAACATTTTCTCAAATTTCTAAAACTTCGGTCCTGTAGCATCATATCCCAGCCGTTTTGCTACGTCTTACGGTATATTTAGGACATAATTTTAACAGATTTTGGTCATATTACATTGTTTAGATTGAGGATAACTGACGAGGTTAAATACCCGAAACGTGCATGTCTGGTCCATGCTGTAAATCTATCTGCTCTGGAATGATGCTGGTGAATTTGAAGACGTTAAACATTTGTACCACTTGGTGAGTCTCACTGCTGGTGGACCAAGAGTCCCCGAGGGCACATGTAGCCGAGTTCGATCAATTTTGGTTGGTCGTTTCTTCAAACGCATTTGAAAATTCCTGTTTACAACATTTTCTCAAATTTCTTAAACCTGGGTCCTGTAGCATCATATCCCAGCCATTTTGCTACGCCTTTCGGTATATTTAGGACATAATTTTCACAGATTTTGGTCATATTACATTGTTTAGATTGAGGATCACTGACGAGGGTTAAATACCCGAAACGTACATGTCTGGTCCATGCTGTAAATGTTTGACAGTCAAGTGTTTTGAATATTTTACCCTGATATTGTCGCCATAGAACTTTCTATATAGTGATAACCTCAGACATGCATAGGCCGAGAGATCGCCCGGCAATTATTCGCATGTGCCTCTAAAAAATCAAGGATAATAAGACTTGTTTTACACTCTTGTCGGAAAAATTCTTGGAAAAATAAAAATTCTCAAGGTGTGATTACCAGTATTACTTTAATCGGCAGACAAAAGGTTAAACTAGATACTGACCAAGTTTGGTTGACGTAGACCACAGAATAAGGGAGAAACTCCAAAATGAAAACGGAATCCTACAATTTATTTTACTCGACATTAGCTGGTCCACTCTCTCTGAAGATAAAATAGAATGGCTTCGCCTAGAATGCTACCGTCAACTGCATTGCATATTAGATTCTTATATCAACAAAACATTATTGTTTTTTACTCTAATTCAGTTGATATTACTCCCTATTGCCTGTTTCAATGAAAGCAGTCATTTATATCTCCAGTCATTGAGAGTGGACCAGCTAATGTCGAGTAAAAATAAAGCGCTAGATTCCGTTTTCATTTTAGAGTTTCTCCCTTATTTTGAGGCCCAGGTCAACCAAACTTGGTCAGTATCTAGCTTAATCTTTTGTCCATCGATTAAAGTAATAATAGTAATCATACCTTGAGAATTTCTATTTTTCCAAGAATTTTTTCTGACAAAAGTGTAAAACCAGTGTTATTACATGTAGCCTTGATTTTTTGGTAACGCATACGAATACTCGGGCGATCTTTCCGCCTATAACATCAGACAGTGCATGCATTTTATATATTTTCATTTTCGTATGTGAACATCGACGGTGGGTGCGGCTAGCCAGTAGGGGATGCTTACTCCTCCTGGACACCTGGTCCCACATCTAGCTTGCTAGGGGTCCGTCGATGCTTAATTTTATGCTCTATTGAGAGTGCTGTTGAGATTATCGTGAGGATCTTCTTTAACTCATGCACATGCACAGGCAAACAACCGTAACACAACACTCTACCGAGTGGGCAGATGTGGGCTCCTAATCTTGCAAGGTAGTGAGACCCATGTACCAAGAAGGACTGAGTCACTTTAGCTCTGTAGAAAATCGTCAAATCCAGATGATATTTTGCATTTATTCACATTTCCCGTTCTTGCATTCATTTCAATACTCAATGAAGGCCGATTTGTGTTCAATTCTTGCTATCTCCGGGAAAGAAGATTAATGTCAACCCAGAGATTCAATTATCTTAAAGTATCAGTCTAGAAATTTTTATTTTTTTTATTTTTCAACGAGATGAAATTTGGCCGTAATTTATCAAATTGAGTAGTATCTCCGGGTCGTCCACTGTAAGGTTATCTGATAATGTGATGATCATTGCAGATGACGCAAGTCCCTTGTCAAGTGATGTAGAAGTAAGTGGATCAGATTCCGTGACAGTTACACTGTCAGAAAGGAAAATTTAATTGTGATTTAGTACAGCATATTACAATCCATTTTCTATTTTCCGCAAATTTCAGAAAATAAAAATTTTAAGAGGGAAAATTTTCTACTTTATATTAATATTTTCACATGAAAATTTGAATCAATTTTTCATTTTCCTTTTACAAATAGAAAAGGGAAAAGGAAAATGGTTTCAATTTTCCTTTTTTTTTTACTTTTGCAAAGGAAAATTAAATTGTGGTTCAATACAGCGTATTTGTGTTTATTTTCCATTTCCCTTTCCCAATTTGAAGGAGCATATATGGTTTATATAGTAAAGTGCCCCCCCCCCCCCCATAAAATCGACTTCTCCATACTTATCTTTTGTTGTCAATTTCAGTGAGTTTTAAAAATATCTATATTTTAAGTTGACAAAGCTAGTAAGATCAGCTATGATATTGAAACGTTTGAGAAAGGAAGTAGGGAGGAATTTTACATGACTTATAGAGAACATGTACTCTACTTCAAAATGTGCCTATAAAGTATCCACATTTCATAGTGAAACATTCTTAACAAATATTGGTGTGGAACAAGGGGGTAACTTGAGCCCTATTCTCTTCAACATTTTTATTGATGACTTTTCCTATTACTTAGATCACTGAAATAAAGATCCTGTTTTATTAAATGTATCACAAATATATCATTTAATTTTTGCTGACAACCTAGTCATGATATCTGAGTCATCTGCTGGTCTTCAAGATGTCTCAATGGATTGCAGAAATAATGTCAACAATGGAAGCTTAATATCTTATATAAAACTAAGGTACATGTATTTAGAAAAGGACAGAATAACATAGATTAAACGAATTTCATGGTATTTAGTAAAGGAAAGAACAACGTTTCTCATGACTTCTTTTTTAGTTTAAACTGTCTTTATTCAATCAAGTTACAATACATCAATATTCGATGAAGATAAACATGATAAATAAATAATATTTGGAAGCAAATATATTATGGGGATGGATTAGCGCACTCGGTTGGTTCTCACCTTCAAGGTCCCGGGATCGAACCCCTGATTCGGCAAAAGGGTCTTATGTGGGATGGTACATGTATGGCGGTCGCCCACCCAGCCCGGGAGGTTTTTCCCCAGGTACTCCGGTTTCCTCTGCACCAAGAACCCCCTCAAGCCAACATCTGAGCCAAAATGAGACATTGATTCAAGTTTGTTACTTGTTTGTTAAACGTTGTAAAATAAAGGTTTTTTTACAAGTATATTCATACTTAAATTAATCCATTTCCTGTTAGTTCAAAATTGCAATGTATATTTCATGCACGTGTAAAGAGGTGTGAAAAAGATGATAAATACAATGGAAGGGAAGTAAAAGGTTAATAGTGATGAAAAAAGTGAAATGTTTTTCAAATGCTTTATTGACTTTCACCATATTGGCATATATCAACATAACACATGATATGCATTAAATGAACAAATGGTAATATTTGGTTCACATGTACATGTACAAAGTATAATCAATCAGTCATATAATATACAATGATAAAATATGTTAAACTAGCGGTATATTTTGTACTATGTTTTGATGAAGTCATCTCTTAAGATATAGCATTCTTTCAAAAACTTGCATGTTTTATTCATCATTGTTAAGGTTTGAGGATTCATAAATTTAAGAAGAAAGGTATCATCATTATTAGTATTTTCAAATAAACAATTATATTTAGTTCTGATATTAATATATAGTGGACATTTTAGTATGAAATGCTTTTCATCCTCAATTTCATTTGTACAATATTTACAAAATATTTCTTCCCTCGAAATCATTGGCCGTGAATATCTCCTTCTTTCAACTAGCTTATGAGCACTGATGCGCATTTTTGTTAAAAGGTTTCTCTCTTTAGGATTAATAGGAAATGTTAAGTATTTTTGCAATTCAAATCTTTCTAATATAGTACTGCAAAAAGTTAATTTTCCTGTATTGCTTTTTCTTATTCGATTAAGTTCATCAAGCATTATTTTTTCATACAGGGACTTAATGTTATTTGAAAGCACTTGTTACATCAATACCGAGTAACTCCGAAAGTTTTGTAACAGTGGAATGAATAGAATGGTTCTACGAGATCATGCTTAGCCTTTTATCTTCATGTTTTGCAGCAAGTAGGATTTCATTGGTGACTTTAGTATTGTTATTCAAACGTACATAGTATCTGACAATTGAAGTGTACATTTTAAGACATATAGGGTGTACACCCAGTTCACTGCGTATAGCTAAATTTGAGGTTTTGTTATGGACCCCTAAAACATTTCTCAAGATCAGGTTTTGTACCTTTTCTGAAGGTAGTTTATCAATATTTGTTAAATTATTTAATTTGAAATCGTTCAACCAGATTTCACGCGAGAGAGGAATTAGCATCAGTGGGCATACCGCTTGTTTTCCAATCTCTTATAATAATTTCTGTCTGTCTTATTTATTTTGAATATTTTTTTAATAAATACAGTTTAAACTAACCAGATTTCACAACCATAGGAAAGAATAGGTACAATGATTGACTCGTAAAGTTTAAGTTGATTTTGTACAGAAAGTTTATTATGGAACAGTAAAGACGACTTCAGAGAGAAAAATGCTTTTCTAGCTCGATCAGCTAATTGGTCAGCAGTATGGCAAAGTTTACCATTTGATGTGAAAATAATACCTAGATATTTGTATTTGTTTGTTATGCTTAATTCTTGATTATCAGAGATGAATCTGGGTTGTATCTTGACGCTGTTTCGATTTGAAAAAATCATAACACGTACTGGATTTTTTCAAATTAATCTCTAATTTTGAGTTATTACAATATTCTTTAAGATGATTTACACTATTTTGTAAGCCCTCAGGTGTTGTTGATGCTAAAACTAAATCATCTGCAAAAAATAAATGACCTACAGGTAATTCGTTTAAACTGGGAGGATGCAGGTTTCCAGTGCTTAGTAGAGCCTCTTCAAAATCATCCACAAATATATCAAACAGAATTGGGGAAAGATTATCACCCTGCTTTACCCCGCGATTTGCCAAAAAAGGTTTGCTTACAAAAGGGTACAACTTACATGCATATTCAGTATTTGAATACATATTTTCAATAATTCTGTAAAATTTACCACCAACTCCTTTCTTGAACAGTTTTTGCAATAATAAAGATCGGTCTACAGTGTCAAATGCTTTAGTAAAGTCTATGAAGCATGTGTACAATTTATCTTTGTTGTGTAAATATTTATTCACTAATGTTTTAAGGTTTTTATCAACGATGTGGTGAATAATGTGAGGGAAATTATAAAAAAGAGAATGAGAGAAAGAGTGAGATGCATCATAATTCTAAAAGCATTCAACTGGTAATAAAATATAATGGTAAATAAAGTGGTAATAACTGGTAATAAAATATAACTGGTAAATGAAGTATTTAATTTGTGAATTGTTTGCTTTTTATGAGATACTCGTGTATTGTAGAAAAGATTTGGGAGTTTGCATGGTTCTGTAACATGACATCGCCATACAATATAAGTTTAACATTTTTACTTGGTAAAAGATGTGCTCGTACCTTGAAAAATGTCTCCTTTTCCACCCGCGCATGTTCAGTCTACTCTATTTTGGTCGTGATATATGTTAAAATAACAGATAAGTACAAACAAGGACTTATAAACAGAAGGATTCGCAACTCTCTACACCGCCTTGAGAATAGTAACAAAAACTCGCGTGTAACGAGATCTGAACGAGATCAAAACATTGCCTAGTCCTATCCGAGAGGAGTGATAAAATAACATGATTTTCTCAAGCATCACACCATAAACATATAAAATATTGATACGTATATGTAGAAGAAACCTTACTGTTTCAATAAATACCAATTTTATCAAAATATATTCATATATTGTTATAATATCTAGCTTCAAAGCGGAGCCTTGACATTCACCGTTATGACCCAGATATCGTCAAAGAGAGTTAAATAGGCATATGCTCTGTCCCATTTTCTCAGTCATTACTAGACTTACACATGAAATATTGGTGGCAAATCGAAAATGAAAACCTAGTGCGTGCATTAGAGCCGATTTTTGATTAATTTATTCGACGATTTCATCGTATACCGGAGGTTCAAAAATAGAGGTTTTCACTCTTCGGTATTCCCGGACATTTTCTGAAAGAGGTAAACAGCCCAACGCTCTGACCCATTTTCTCAAACTAGACAAGATTTACATATGAAATATTGTTATCAAAATAAAGACTAAAACCTAAAGTGTGCATTAGGACCAATTTTGTTTAATTAATTCGACAATTTTATTGTTTTACGGGGCTTCGAAAATGGGTGTTTTCACTCGTCGGTACGCGCGGCCATTTTCTAAAAGAGGTAGATAGCCCAACGCTCTGACCCATTTTCTCAAACTAGACAAGATTTACATATGAAATATTGTTATCAAAATAAAGACAAAAACCTAAAGTGTGCATTAGGACCAATTTTATGTAATTAATTCGACAATTTCATTGTTTTACGGGGCTTCGAAAATGGGCGTTTTCACTCGTCGGTACGCGCGGCCATTTTCCCGAAAGACGTAGTCAGGTCAACGCTCTGACCCATTTTCTAAAACAAGACACGATAAACACAAGGAATATTTTTATCAAAATAATTAATAAATTCTCATGCGTGCATTAGTACCATTTTCATTTCATGATACCGAATATTAATAAGAATACAAGACTTCGAAAATGGGGGTGTGTACGATCAGGCTTGTAACGAAGAAGGTAAACAAGCCATCTAAAAACCATTTTTTCTGTTTTATTTTATAAAGTATCTTTGAAAAGTTGCTTATAAAATAAATTTGGACTTTTTTGTATCTGATAGAATTATTTTTCATGTATAGATGTCGATAATTGACCACAATATATAACTGCCTCAGATATAAGGGATCTCGACGCAAGTTCGCCCTCGCCATTACGACTACGAGTACGACGTGACCTAGGCCTGATTTAATTTACCATTTTCTCGACTATTTCAAGACGTAATATCAAAATATTGGTACAAAAATGATCAGGATAATCTATTCTACTTATTCAAGTTGTTTTTATGTTGTCATAATTAACATACTTAGGGCATTCATGGTTTTGAATATCACAACCCTAACATCTCGTTGCCTAATTTGCATATCAAAAGGGCACGCGAGATGTTAACGGGAAAAGACGAGATTCCAATCCTTCTGTTTATAAGTCCTTGGTACAAATATTTAGGATTAATATTTGTACCAAATGGAAATTTTAAATATTCCACATCAAGTCATGAAGATAAAGCAAGAAAAGCATATTGTTCTCTAAAATCAAAAAATCCATGTAATGCAAATTTCTCAGTATAGAAGTATGGCTAGCGCTAGCTAAAACTTTACCAAACCTTGATAATGACAATAATTATTCCTTACTCTCCAGAATTTATGATATGGTGAACAGATTTGAAATAGACATATGTAAAAGAAGTAAAGCTCCTACAGGGAAAATTCAAAATATGATTTTAAAAGACATTCAAAATATGATTTTAATAAAAGACATTCAAATATATTTTATTAAAAGTTGCTTCAGAAGGGAAATGAGAAACCTGGTTCAATATCCCATTTTTCATTAACCTTTTCGAAAATTAAAATTGAATCGTGGTTTAGTAGACGGATTCATCTCTAACAGTAAAAGATCCGAGTTGTAATTACATTTTTTTTTTTTATCTATAGCCTGTCGAACATATTGACCAAGCAAGACCCGCCTAGTTGCACATCTCCTTTTCACTGTTCAAATAGTTAAATTCTGATTGATTGATTGATTGATTGATTGATTGATTGATTGATTGATCGATCGATCGATCGATCGATCGATCGATGGATGGATGGATGGATGGATGGATGGATGGATTCATTCATTCATTCATTCATTCATTCATTCATTCATTCATTCATTCATTCATTCATTCGTGTGTTTGTTTATATTCATTCATTCTTTTTGCTTATTCAATCATCATCATCCATTTGTTTAATACGTTCATTCATCCATTTGTACTTTCTTGTTCATTCATTATCATTAATTCATTCATTTGTTACATGTTTTATTGATTGATTTTTTCAAACTACATGTAACTAAACACTCAGTCCACATACATATTTTGATTTTTAAAAAAAGCAGTATAAAGTATTCATTTTATCTTATGAAAATTTCGACTCATTTTCCATTTTAATTTACTAGTCTGCTGTATAGTCTACATATACATGTATTTCTGTCTTATCCACAGATGTGTTCACCAGATTTATTCATGTACAGTACCATACATTTCATGTTTCCACCTGTATTTAGCCTCATTATCCATACATGTATGTCTTGTCCAAATTTTGTTCGTCATATAGTCATATTCGTTTTGTATTGTTTATCGAATCATTTTGTGTTATTCTGTCGTCGCATCGCATGCAATTGTTTAATTCTGTCTGTTACTTGAGAGGAACTTGTAAGTTTGATAACTTGTTTCCCATCCATTTGCTTTTTAATGCAATTAAATATATTTACACTAACTAAGCAATTGTTACAGAAAAAAAAAAAAAAAAAAGACGTAGATTTTTTTCTCAGCTTGGTCGGATTCGGAATACAGTTCTATGCGCTTGCGCAATCGGGATGAGAGGTCGGATACCGGATCAAAACAACTTTATCTAATGAGCTTAGTCATATGGTAGATGGAGACATATGTGTGACAAGGTACAGGTTTTATGTGATTTTAAGATCAATCAATCATGCTGATGTATTCATATCATTCTTCATACATTGGATATGGAGATCAGAGTCTCAAACCAAGCCACCGAGACAAAGTGAAAGTCACGTCAGTCATACATTTGTTCAGTCGTAGGAATTAATCTTTCAGGTCGAAAGTACACGCCAGACATCGCGAAAGTTAACTTAGGCCTACCAGAAATTTTTGATTTTTTTTTAGAAATTCAAACATGTTTATTAAGAAAAATGTTGAAATATATTGCCTAATTTTTTGTCTAAGCGCTCAGACAAAAAGTAAAGAAGCTCCTCATTTTCCATCGAAATTATATATTACCATGATCACAGGCACATATAGAAAGAGCGTCAATATCCTGATGATACCCCTTCACAGGTCATAAGAGAATATATGTAAAGAAAGACTAGGCTTCCGACGAATTTTCAGCTAGAAGTAGCATCTGTATTTTTGCATTTGACATGTTTGAAGGGCAAAACGTGGTATGACCTTAAAGATTGAATTGTATATTTCCTAAAAACATCAATAATTCACCCAAAAAGATCTCAAAACATAGCTTAATGGCCTACCAAAGTTGGACTGTTTTCTACTTTCTGTCTTGAATCTCCATTGCCAGATTGGACAAATACTGATTCATTCAGAGGCTTTACTTTGCTTTCTGTAAGCAGGGTAAAACACCTGGATGATTCAGACAAGCTAATCTGGCAATGGAGGTTCAAGACGGAAAGTAGAAAACAGTCCAACTTAGGTAGACGATTAGGCTATGTTATGAGATCTTTTTGGGTGAATTATTGATGTTTTTACTAATTTTAGGAAGTATACAAATCAGTCTTGATGGTCATTCCCCGTTTTGCCCTTCAAATGCAAAAAACTACAGAAATGCTACTTCGTCAGAAGCCTTGTCTTTCTATAGTATTCTCTTATGACCGACCATACAGGATATCAACACTCTTTCTACATGTGCCTGTGACCATGATTATCAGTCCAAAACAAATTTTACCAGGTTTGTCTGGTATGTCTGGTGACTTTTGGATTGTCTGCACACATATGAATTTATGTCAGTTAGTGATGAATTTTACTATCAATTATCGGATCACTATCGGAGGCTTACTATCCATTAATTATCAGAACTATCGAAGTTTAAACAATCATGTTCAAAACCAGTGAAATAGCATTCATATGTTGGCTGTTCAAACATGCTATTGCTGTTTCATACAAATACATACACTTTAAATGCATAATTTTACAGTGAAACAAACACTTTAATGAATTTTTCTTCACATTGTGAATATGAATTTAGAAAACAAAAACAAAAAGAACATGTTCTATGACAAGTTAACAGCATAATGTAATTGCATATTTTGCAAAAAGTAAGTGACTATTGCACAATAAATATTCAAATTCAATACTTCATTATGTATTACATTTAGTTATTTACATGTTGAAGCTTCTGAAACTTGTTATACTGGGTCGAAAATGCAATGTCACATTATGTGACATATGTGTACCTTTGTTTGCATATCCCGAGTCATATCAAGATTATCTTTAGTTGGTGGTCCCTCTTTCTTTTTGTAAAATCCGAAATACTTCCATTCATTGTACATCAGATTTAGTGACACCTGGGTACGGATAAATCATTTTGTTCTGATTGTTGTTAGTGTCAGGCTCGCCGGGGGAACGCCATTTTGTCTAATGACGAACGAAACATAACTATCACCCTTTCAGGAACAATCAACTGTGAAAAATGAAATCCATAATCAAAATCAAAAGACTTTTCACAATCAATTATCGCTAGAATTGGTTCATCGCTACCTTCATGTACCAATAACTTCAAATCCAAAATTTGATTACATTTTGGTTTCTAATCTGAACCAAATAACAAATTCTAAAACATCGAAACTTCATATTATACATGTAGGGTGCCTCTGACAAGACTCTCAATGTATGCTGTTATATTTGACCTATTGACCTTGACTTAGTTGGTGACAAAAACTTTTAAATTTGCAATCCGGCCATACCGTCTTTAGCGGTGTTTTATCTTTATCACTTGTTCATGTTGTTTGATTGAAGTAAATTTATGAATTAGCTGTTACATTTAAATTTTCCCAAATTTCAGCTAAATGTTGCAATTTTTTCCAAATGGGAAAGGCACAGGCACACCCCCCCCCCCCAAAAAAAAAAAAAAAAACACTGATCAATGTGACATTGACTAATGTCACTACTTGTATGAACAGATGTAACAAATGATAATTTATTTCATTATTTAGATTGTAACCTACCTCTTCCCCATTTCAGTGTTGATGCCCATGACCCAAGGGTGTTTCATGACTTTGAACACATTGAAGCATGGTCATATCCCCAATGACACAGTGAAAAGGAAATTAAAATGAAAATGGTAAAATCTTTTCCAGACATTAATATTACTGTATTACTATTTGAAATATAACATTTTCTTGAATTTGAATGACATGTCTGATTGTCATAGAATTGTTATGATCGACTGCTGTTCCATGGCCTTGAACCATGGTCATACCTGCAAACTCAAGGTCAAAATTAAAAAGAAAATGTAAAGATCCTGTCTTGATGATAATTTGTGTTAACCTCAGTATGGATTTGAGTAGTATTTCTGTTGCATAGGACTCGATATTTTGAAAATTGTTTTAAGTTTAAGTTGAAAATTTACGTTTTCAATGACTGAACATGATCATGATGACTTCTTTTTGGTCTACATATTTCTTTCGTGAGCATGATAAACTTCAGGGATTTTTTTTGCCCCTTTTTGGGGCCGTTATTCGGCCCCATTCCCAATGAAAAATAGTATCTTTTTTTCCCAACTGTGACTCTGAAATTTCCCAATCACATATAGATGGAATTATCACCTAAAAAAGTGAAATTTACTGGTTCAAAAGTAGCAAATTTACTAATTATTTGCCATTTTATTGTAAGCAAAAGAAATTAAACCATACCTAAAAGAAAATTATTTGATTAAACATTCAACATGTTCAACTCTGATCTTTTGATTGTATAAACTGTCTTTTTACATATATATTAGTACTTCCCAAAATATTCCCAAATGTCGTTAATTTTCCCAATTGCACGGGCCCCGACCCCATTACCAAATTACTGAAAAAAATCCCTGAACTTAAGGGAATATTTCAGTAATATTTTTAGTTCACTTTAGAAGTTTAGAGCTTAAGCAATTAATCAAGCATTGATGAAGTAATATGAAAAATAGCAATCCAAGGAATGCTTGTGTCGCCTGCGAAGCGGTTTGATTATTATTCTAGAAAGTGGATCAAAATTCTTGAAAAGTAGGTCTAGGTCAAATATCTAGATCAAGGTCAAAAGGTCAAATTTTAATGGTCTGTGTAGAAAGGTCTTGTCACAAGGAATACACATGTGAAATATCAAAGCCCTATCACTAACCAATCAAAAGATATATCCATTCTTAATTTTTTTTTAAAAGTAGGTCAAATATCTAGGTCAATGTCAAAAGGTAAAAAAATAATGGTATGTGTAGAATGGCATTGTTACAAGGAAAATACATGTTAAATATCAAAGCCCTATCACCTACCAATCAAAAGATATAGCCAATATTACTTTTCTTGAAAAGTAGGTCAAATATCTAGATCAAGGTCAAATTTAATGGTCTGTGTAGAAAGGTCTTGTCAGAAGGAATACACATGTGAAATATCGAAGCCCTATCACTTACCAATCAAAAGATATAGCGAATCTTATCTTTTATTCAAAAGTAGGTCAAATATCTAGGTCAAGGTCACAAGGTCAAAAATTATGGTATGCGTAGAAAGGTCTTGCCACAAGGATTGCACATGTGAAATATCAAAGTCCTAACACTCACCAATCAAAAGATATATCCATTCTTAATTTTTTTGAAAAGTAGGTCAAATATGTAGGTCAAGGTCACTAGGTCAAAAATTATTGTATGTGCAGAAAGGTCTTGTCACAAGGAATACAGATGGGAAATATCAAAGTCCTATCACTTACCAATCAAAAGATATAGCGAATCTTATCTTTTTTTCAAAAGTAGGTCAAATATCTAGGTCAAGGTCACAAGGTCAAAAATTATGGTATGTGTAGAAAGGTCTTGCCACAAGGATTGCACATGTGAAATATCAAAGCCCTATCACCTACCAATCAAAAGATATATCCATTCTTAATTTTTTTGAAAAGTAGGTCAAATATGTAGGTCAAGGTCACTAGGTCAAAAATTATGGTATGTGTAGGAAGGTCTTGTCACAAGGAATACACATATGAAATATCAAAGCCCTATCACTTACCAATCAAAAGTTATGGGCTGTGACACCCAAAGTGTGACAGACAGACAGACGGACAGACGGACAACGGACAAAGTGATCCCTAAGTGTCGCTATGCTTCGCAGGCGACACAAAAATGTAATAATTACCAATCCAGTATTTCTCTATGGATCTGTTAGTATTGTACATGTACATGTGCCTCAATACATTGTACATGTACATGTGCCTCATTTTTCATTTGCTAAAAGGATTATTATAATGATAAACTTGTGGGTCATGAGTTGCCCTCAGAGAAGTGGATGAAGTTGAAGGGTGAGGGTAGTGATGAATGTGTGGGTTGTATGTGGGTCAGTTGCCCTCAGAGAAGAGGGTGAATTTGAAGATTCATTGAGGTGATTGCTATTCATATTTTTTTCAGGCTTTCTCAACCTAATCCACACCTCTGCCCATGCCATCAAGCTATCCCCACCCCATCTACACCTCTGTCATGCTATCTGGCTTTCTCAACCCCATCCACACATCTGTCCATGCTGTCAGGCTGTCTCATCCCTATCCACACCTTCCATGCTGTCAAGCTTTCCCAACCCCATCCACACCTCTGTCCATGCTGTCTGGCTTTCTCAACCCCATGCACACCTCTGCCCATGCTGTCAAGCTTTCCCAACCCCACTGTGTGGGATCGAAACATATGATGTCGTGATTCCTTATGGAGATTTATTAGATTTTTTCATCATTTAAGTGAAACTGCACAAAATTGATGAGACGTTGAAGTAGGGCAATAACTAATAAGTAAGTCCATATTGATTATATATCTCACCCCCATCCACACCTCTGTCCACGCTGTCTGGCTTTCTCACTCCCATCCACACCTCTGTCCATGCTGTCTGGCTTTCTCACTCCCATCCACACCTCTGCCCATGCTATCTGGCTTTCTCACTCCCATCCACACCTCTGTCAATGCTGTCTGGCTTTCTCACTCCCATCCACACCTCTGTCTGTGCTGTCTGACTTTCTCACTCTCATGCACACCTCTGTCCATGCTGTCTGGCTTTCTCACTCCCATGCACACCTCTGTCCATGCTGTCTGGCTTTCTCACTTCCATCCGCACCTCTGTCCATGCTGTCAAAACATTTTCCTATATTGTGAGCATGGTGAGGGAGATTTAGGGGTGTTTAAAGTGTATTAAAATGTCCTGATTTAACGAGATTGCCCTCATGAACATATTGAAAATATCAGGGATGATGTAATCCTATCCGGATCCCTGATCAATTGGTATCTGTGCAAATATCGATACAATATAAGGACAGGAAAGGAGTTACTAGTATTTCAGTAAATGTAAATGAAACAACGAGTCGTCGGACCAAATCCAGGTTACCTACAAATTTATATTTGATTGTTTGTTGGATTTAGGTGCATTTGAGAATACTTGATTTATCCTCTTGAGGGCAACATACATGTACGACATTCAAGTTTTTGTACCGTTTACCTGTTTATACCGAAGGCGTTGTAACATACATGTAGAAAAATGAAATAAAGACAAGTGATTTGTGTCAGGTGTTGAAGATAATATACATATATTTCAAACAGTTATCTTAACTATGCACTAATTCATCCCATTCATCTGTTGAATATATAATTTTGCTAATCCCGAGGTAACATTTACAGCAGTTAACTTGAGAAATGGGAAATGTAGTCTGATACATGTTATAAGGCGGAATTTACGACATTACTGAGTACGATTTGTTTTATTATTATATTTAATGGAGCGAAGCTGTAGGTTTTTGACATCAGGCCAGGGCGTTGTCAGTTAATTTAATCATCAAAAATATTTTACTTGCACATTTTACGATGACGTATGAAAATGGAGGCTGTTTTTAATCAGAATAACGTTTAAAGAGAGGACAAATTCATTCATTAATAGAGACATAGGCAGAAATTAAGAAGTTTCATAATCATTGTCGATCCGAGTTTACAGAGTTCATTTTACCTTCATCATCTCATTATACATCATACCTCGGGTTGGTGTAATCGTTTCATCATATTTATCAATAAATAAACAGCTTTTATCGACCGTGTAGGTATGATGTATCCGTGTCGGGTGGCTGGACACGCATTGTTATAATAATTACCTTCTCTCCATTGTTTTTAGTAATACTTGGATTTAATACAGGAAAGCGCCTTTTTCCAGGTAAATGAATTCGATATCTTAGTTTCCCATCAAATCTAAACTAGTATATAAAGTATTTTGTTATGTTTATTATCCAAATTTTGCTTAACGCTTCAGTACCTGAATCTGAATTAAACTCTTGAACTGTAACAGTCAGTGTATGGTGTGATTTTATCATTCATATTAACCTTTGACATAGTTTCGACTGGAACCTTATGACACTAACTTTAAGTTGACTTAGCATATTATTATAACTAGGTCTTTGTATCGACCGCTTTCAGTAATCTGGGACCGGGTAAATAAAATTAAAAGTTTAAATTTATAAAATTAAAAATATTTAAAAAAAAAAAAAAAATAAACTCAGCAACTTCTTGATCTCCTCTGTGCTGTGAAATGGTTGGGTACAAAAGCTAAGTTGCATGTTAAGAACTTATTTTGTTAACGTCGACATGTACAAGAGTCGAATTTGCTAGTAGAAAGATTGGCACGCTGGCAGCACAGAAACATCAGATCTTCCCATCTAGGCTTCCCGTGGGGCAAGAACGATCCCTGATAATTTCATGGAGAGCAAACCAAAAGTTCATGTGTTTTATGTCGGCACCTGAATGTCTTAATACTAGTATTATATTTACTTACTCCACATAATTTTTTCATGCGTGTACTTTGCATTGATGTTTGTTTGTACTGGTGGTCTTCGAAATAAAGTTATTACTGCAATCCTAGGGAATAAAGAATATTTTGCAAACTGTATGTCTATTGTCCTTTATTCTCCCCTTTTACGCTATGCGTTTTTAATACATGATAGTGTCTTCACCCTTGCTGTAGGAATTCCAAAGACATTCCAAGGTGAACCCCCCCCCCCCCCAAAAAAAAGACATGTGACGTCTGTACAGGTTAGAACTAGCGTCATAGTAAATTAAGTCATAAGTAATAAAATATTCATAGTCCGGGTCTCTTACCGTTTTAGTTTAGTAAACCTTAATCATATTACTGCAATTATTGCTCGTATGTCGAAAAAATCATGAAAGTCATGTTGCAATGTGACCCGTTTTTCAGAATATACATGTACACACAGGGGTGAGGTATCATCGCTTGGTCACAGACCCTCTCCTCAATACAAACCCTTTCTTCTATATGTCTATATCAAAAACCCCATATAGACATTTGTATTGAGGAAAGGGTTTGTGACCAAGCGATGATACCTCACCCCTGTGCATGTACATCTATAATATACAACAATGTACACATGTACTAACAACATACATGTAGTAGAGAAAATGCTGAACTTCCTTTTTAAGGAAGATTTTCTCGTGCATCTTTTTCGTTTGTGGGCCGAATGTTGACCATGTCATTCAAATAGGTTCACATTGGGAGAGAAAACTTTGAGGAAGTCGGAAATTATTATGGTTTTAATAACGCAATTTCAGAACAACAGATAAAGTATTAATCGCTGTTACGGAAAAAATCATGGATATTTTGAAGCGAATGTTTTATTAATTGATAGTTACGACAGGAACTTTTTCAACTTTCCCCGAAACGCCCACAATTAGACAGGTAAAACTAGTTTCATTATTTCAAAAGAAATGAAAAAGAATAAGAACCCCCGATTTTGGATAATATTACCTGAGTTTCTATTGACACATCGATTTTTATCAGACGCTTTTAATATTAAATTTAAGGTGTACCTTGATAGGAAGGGCGCTTTAATGTTATCTCAGACTGGTATATTTTTACGTGGCCATAAGGACGACAACAAATTGTGTCACTTCAACTTTAACTTTTTCATTGGATTGTAAAGTTAAAAGTACATGTATTAGTAAGTAGGCTTTTTGAATCCTGAAATTGGATACCTCTTGGTAAGATGACATCTGTTTATCTATTCAATACGTGTATATAGATGTGTAGACAGATCGAGGTTATGAGAGAAAATTGTTTTTGAACTTGATTGTACTTGAATGCATATTGTCTAGTTTAACGAGCTATTTACATTTAATTATGTCCATTATATACAGATTACAGTTGATTGTAATATTCATGAACAAACATGTAAAATGTCAATATAGGATTTCCTTAAATGTTATTGCTTTTCTGGATGACCGTGTCCATCTATAATCTCTCACTCAGCCATTGTTTAACCTAGTTGTTTGCACACGCAGCGGGATTATGAGCTTTTATAGTATTAATATCGGCCGATACTTATTATTAAGATGAGGTAACCCTTTTGAACAAATGGCTTCTCAAATAGAAAAAAATAATATGTTTGTTGATAATATATTAGCAACACTTGACACGGCTTCTACATGTACGTTACACGGTATTGGACTAATGAAAGAATTTTAAGCAACTCTGTATTGCTAGACTTTATTTTAGACCCATCATCATTTTCACCTGTCGATGCACATGAACGAGTTAGAATCTACCTGTACAATTGAGAGTAATTTTATTTCTATATTTTTACAGGCTAGGTTCCAGGAGGAATAGAATGTTCACACCGGCTGGCGACTCTACACGGAGGAAACTTTAACCGGTCAAAGATTGTGTCATTCCGGACGTGTGGTGGGGATTAGTGTACTGTCAAGATGCAGGCCTTACATGGGGATCGTGGCTGCATGTATATAGTGGCAATATTGATATTAGTGTATTTTGTGATTATGGATGTCATATTATATTGTTCTCTACAGACTTCAACTTTGGTCGATCCAAAGCGCCAAGGAGTGTACTCCCCGTTCCATCCTTTATCAGTCAAACTATTGATGAGTGATCCCGTTCAACACTACATCATCAACCCATTGTCAGAATATTTCGACGATTTCACCCATTTCAGCAAAGTATTCTACTTCATTACTCCAAATATGATAAGCTTTTTCCACCTTTTTCTTGCCGTTGTGTCAGCAAAATTCGTTTCTTCCGACTCATTACGGACGAGACGCCTTGGCGTCGTCATATACCAGATTCGTTCGTGGTTAGACAGTCTAGATGGCGTCGTTTTCAGAAGTCAGCATAACGAGAAAAACACATACGTGTCCCACCATGAAAGCTGGGGGTATTTAGTTGACGCCATGTGTGATATCACGGGTGGCGTTCTCGTCTCATTTGGCGTCTTATTCTATTTATTCAAACAACCGACCTCTTTCTTTAGTAAATATAAAGATGACAGTAGTGCCTCTCTACCATTGACTAAGTCTGAAAATGGATTTGTTAGCAGCGAAAAACATTCGTCCAAACCTAGTAAAAAGATGTTATTTTGGAAGTGTTGGTGCTGGGGCTTTCAGATTTTTTGGCGTCTGGTTCTTGGGATAAAAGGGTGGAGCAGTACGGTAAAGTCTTCACAACGCATATGCCAACTGCAGATCAACAGGTAAATCTTTGTTATTTGATGTGCAAACCGTACCAACTAAACATGCTAAATGCACTGCAAATTATGTTTGTAGATAGCATAATTTATAATATGGCTGGAGGTAGATACACTTTTTGCCTGTTGAAACTGGTTTGATACAAGATCGAGGGAAAATTATGCACAAATTTTTTGTATATGTAATTTATCAGTCTGTTATTCAGCGTCATTCTTGCGCATTATGAACCTTGATAATTACAAAATGTACTTTTGGGAAAACTGCAACATGTAAATTGGATACATATCCATTATGTTTGCTGCACCCAATTTTAAAGGACATGTCAAATTATTAATATTCAAACGAAAGCAACTAGGAAAAACAAGTTAATCAATGGATTAATGAATTGGAGTTATTTTCTCGTAGATCTTAAAGAAAATAGAACAATGTTTTTCTTACATTTCCTTGCTTTTTGTTGGCTTTTAATTGAATCTATTAAACATGGTTTGACGACCGGATATCAGTGATCTTGCCGTCAACCCGATTGTTATCCATAACTCTACAGTCTATTGTAATATACACATCAAGGTACTTGTTAATACTGGCCTCAGGCATATGATTTGTACAACATAGTTTTAAAAGGTCTAGATTTAAACCAATAGGTGTCAGAAATCTGGGACTGAGGAATTCTGAAGTAATTTCGTAAATATACAATGCATAAATGCATGTAAAGATTTATATCATCTATCAATTCAATGTGGAATATTAAAGGTTTTTTAAACTTTTTGTAAGCAGAGGGAAGTCTTGACAATCTAGGTACATGTGTACAACCATTCATATCATGGCATATGATTGTTAAACCCATCCTCATATTTATTATGTTCTGTTATTTCGTAATTAGTATAATGTAGGAAATAGATATATATTTCCTGAAATACATGTACGTAGCATATTTTAGCAGGAATGGGAAAGTGGTATAAAAAATAAGTTTAATGTACGTGTTCTAAAGTTTCTAATATCACATGGTATCCGAGTACAATTTATATTAATCATGTCACTATTACATAACTATATATATATATATCCCATTATAAATGATTACAGTCTCTACAGACCACAGCTCTCCATTCCACCAGTACGTGGGTTATATTTTACATATGGCGGTACATAGATGGTCAGGCACTTATACAGATCTATCTTATAGCTATATTCGTGGACAAAGTATGGGTAAGTACGAGAATACAGATGAATTAAATCCAAAAAGTAGGTCAAAATGTAAAAGTCACGGTCACAACTAACAAGGTCAGAATTATGGGTGAAAAGGTCATGTCACAAGACTCTCAACGTGTTTTTTGTTTCATCCGAGGAGAATATAAAAAAAGTTTGTGGTTTCTCACTATAGCATGTTCCAACATAGCCATATATTTCCTCCATTTAATAGAGTTATCTCCCTCCTTGGATTGCAACTTTCGGACTTTATCCATCTCTGCATTGTTAAAATTGCTCTACTTTAACAAATTTTCTGAAGTTTTCACATCGTATACATCAATGTCTTGATAAGAATTACAAACAACAAGATATCTTTAATTTTAACGTCTTCAAATTGAATAGCATCATTTAAGAACAGATAAATTGGCAACGTGGACCAGACATGCACGTTTCGGGTACTTAACCCTCGTCAGTGATCCTCAAATCTAAACAATGGAGTATGCCAAAAAAATATGAAAGTTACTATGTCGAAAAAGCGTATCGAAAGACGTAGCAGGATTGGTGGGATATGATGCTACAGGACCCACTTTTTAGAAATTTCAAGAAATTTTGATAACAGAAATTTAGAATGCGTTGAAGAAACGATCAACCGAAATTGATCGAACTTGGCTACATGTGCCCTCGGGGACTCCTGGTCCACCAGCAGTGACACTCACCAAGTGGTATAAATGTTAACGTCTTCAAATTGAATAGCATCATTTAAGAACAGATAAATTGGCAACGTGGACCAGACATGCACGTTTCGGGTACTTAACCCTCGTCAGTGATCCTCAAATCTAACAATGGAGTATGCCAAAAAAGTATGAAAGTTACTATGTCGGAAAAGCGTATCGAAAGACGTAGCAGGATTGGTGGGAAGATTAGAATTTATCTCTTCTGAAAATTTAGTTATGAATATAATGTCAACGTTTTGCATGGTAGTAATGGATAAAATCCGATAGTTGTAATCCAATATGGAGGTTAATTTGAAGGTATGACATCATCATGTGGTGTTGATTGTTTCTCAGAATACCGAATTATAAAAGGTATGATGGGGTATATGTTTCTCAGGTGTCAATTCGTAAAGGGCATTTAAGATGATCTAGATGACGTTTGATAATTGATATATAAATGTCAGACTGAGTTATGTAAAACGCACCGTGTGTATAATGTAAGACATGCTCTCACTTTGATTAGAATTCCTACCAAGAATTTAAGAAATTGATAAAATGAGTAAAGAAAACGGCAACATTCAAGGAACGACACATGTCGTGTTATCTGTACGAAATTCAATGTATTTATTATGAGAATAAAACATAAATAATAGATAAATAGACATGATGCATAGACGATAAAAACATGAATGATCACTGAGCATGCTGAGTGACAAGTTGAATATTTACCATGTTTTCATGTACATGATGTAGCTACGAGGGCTGATTGATATGTTGTGAGGTTCCTATTTAAGAATTTGAATTTTATCAGACATAATTCCCTTCAGTATCACAGGGATTTATCACGCTAATACCGGTTGCTCTAATTACTATATAGTATAACACATATAGTAAATAGAGCAATCGGTATTAGCGTGATAAATCCCTGTGTTCAGTAATATACACTTTTGCCACCGATGTTTAAGGGCCTCAATACCACTCTTAATGAACTCCTTATCTTAACTGGTAAGAAAGCCATCCACTGCAAGTATGATGTCATCATCGGACTGAAAGTGGGAGCCAGAAATAGCTGCTTTCAGTTTTGGGAATAGATGAAAGTCTGATTGAGCAAGATCAGGTGAATAAGGCGGATGCTCATTCAAATTAAAGCCACAATCATGAATGGCAGCCCTTGTGAACAGGAGCATTGTCCTGATGGAACAACGCACCTTTAACTAGTGAGCTTTCCGCAGCGCTTAAGTTTAATATTTTCCCGTGACTGTGTCAGAAGTGAAGCAAAGTATGCGCCATTGGTTGTTTGTCCTTTTTGGAAATAATCTATCAGCAGAATACTTTCTGCATCCCAGAAACCGTGGCTCACAACATATCAATCTCCCCTCGTATGTGTATGAAACTACGAACAAGCAATATCTTGATCAACATTTAAAACTTGATCTTCTGCTTTTGGTTTGCCTTACTGCTTAAATCTGAGCTTTAATTTGTCTGTTCAGTTTATTTTCTTAATATTTATCCGAAAACAATGCATCAATAGATAACGGTACTTAAAAATGCAGTACTAATATAAAGCATTTACAAACTGGTAGCACCTGTTACCATCCTCTGTTATTCGTGGTTATATAGATGATTGGATATCGTTATCTGATCTGTATTGTAGCTTTGATAAACATTATACAAGTCTTTTTTAGAAAGAGGGGGAAATAAATGAATTTCGATTATCTCGTTTACTTGTAAGGTTTATTCTGTTAATAGTCTCGTGGCATATCAATTATCAAAAAGCCTCTTAAAATCTAGGATATATCAAACTGTTACATGTAGGAAAGCCAAGAAAAGCATAGTTTTGTTGAGAATTAAGAAACGATTTTGACTCGTAAATATATTGAGAAACTTTAAAATGTTTGTTCGACAACACTTGCGTACGTACAGGAGATAAGAGAGGGGGGGGGGGGGGGTTATGTCAGGATGTCCTCTTGAAATATGTCAAAAATATTTATTATCTCGGATATTAGCACGTACTTTTTGTCAAAGTCATTAATATAGTCTGTAACCCTCCTCCTTTTCCCCTTGGTTGGGCTCTGAACATATCCATACACGCCACTCTCTTGATCTGGATTCGCGCATTTTCAATATTGGCGACCGGGTAATTTTTTTTTTATTTTATCTTCCATACCTCTGTTGTGTGGCACTGTGGTTACTCTGAATAAGAAATTAATCGCTGAATATCGATCTGATACCTTATCTTGGCATATCTGACCGAGTCTCCAGTTTAAAATGAAAATACTTTTCTCGTAGGATATACAAGAATATAGCTTGCAGTATATCAAATATAATGATACATTTCAAAGTTTTGGATTAAACTTTCAGTAAACATTCATACTGCTTTTGATGTTGAAACGAGTCCAATTTGACACTTTTCCTTGTAGAAATTTAACTCCACAATTTGATAGCATAATATAATATCGTGAGTTTATCATTCGTGAAGCATTAATTGATTCGTCCTTCAAGATAGTACTTGATATTCATCCAAGGTCGAAGTGATAACCGTGAAGGGTACATCAAGGTACATTATTGTAAGTGGGGACCGGGGACATATTGCCTTTGTCGTCAGAGTGCACAAAACTTATTGTCATCTACCCTCTCTTTTGCGAAATAAATTTCAAGTTTTTTCAATCTTGTGATATATCAAAATAACTTTAAGTTTCAATTCTATTCTTCAAATTCCTTTGAAATATTGTGGCATTTCACAATACCTTTTAATTGATGTTCGAGTATTGTATTTTCTATATTTCATTTTTGAAATCTTATGAAAATTCACAATGCTTCAGAATTTCGCTTTACAATTGTTTTTTTTTTTCATTAAGTAATTATATATGTATTAGTATACAGCTGTATTAATGAATAGGTAAGATTGTCATTTACTTCTTTGCTGTCATCACCATAGTACCGGGGACAATGGGGTGATTGATAGTAGATTTGGGTCTATTTGTCAGTCATATGTCGTATTGATTGTTAAAGTACAGTGTATAAGTAAAATAGTTGCCTCATATTTATGTAGGTAATAGGCACGTGAATGTTCGTTCATATATTGATGGCGGAAAAAAACGAGACAAGGTCACATGTGATAATAATAAGATCATGAGGTCATATCAGCAGTTCTGTAACAGTCAATGCCCTACGTCACTTGATACATATATGTACAAATAGTGACTTTTCTTTATCTTCATCATATTATAGTGACTATGGACTTTTAACTCAGTGTACATTGTATATGATGTGATATTGACTTGCGGTGAAAGTATTGACCGATGCGAAGCTGAGGTCAATATTTTCATAGTAAGGCAATATCACATCAGATATACTGCGTGAAAAGTCCATAACTGTTTCATTCTATAATTTCATATTTGATTCACAATAAATAACGTACCCATTTGCAGAAGTTAGTAGGGTAAACCTGGTCTACTTTTAGACTGTTATATGTTGATTGATTCAGGAGCATCTGCGACGTTATCAGCCAATCAGAGCGTCGCTATTTAAAGCTTATATCATTATAATTTTGTTTAGGTATCCTTAACAAATTCAGAGATTCTCTACAATTTTTAATTTAATATAATAATAAAAAAAAACATGATTGTTTACATCCTGATTTATTTGAATGTTTTATAAATTTCTTTGCAGGAGTTTCTGAATTTCATCCAGTATATTGGTTATATTGTGTTACTTGTTGCCAACATTCTCACAGAGGTGCATCTCAGACATGTAAGTGTTATGTCAGACTTGGAGTATTCTAATTTTCAAATTGTATGACCATGATGACAATTATCTGTATGACAACATTTTAATTTTACATAATTGTAAGGGTTATAAAATCGTAACACTAATTTAAAAGTATGAGATCATATCAAAAGAAATTTGTCAATTTGGCTCAAACAATTATATATATATATATCATATCATATATATCATATCGTATCATATCAAATTGTTGTAAATGGCAGTCTGCATTTCCCTACTATAAGCTCTTCAGTAAACAAAATGCCAAGATAATCTGATATTAGCTGCAAAATTGCTGCCTTTGTTCAAGTGTCATCGTTGTCCATTCTGCTTTTCGATATACAAAATGACTTCTCATTTAGGACGGTATTTGACGTAACTGCAATATGATGTAACAGAATTCCTATAGAAACCTCGTATTTGAAGCCTGTTTTTAAGCTGGTAATTATAGAATTTGTAGACATCACACAATTACTTTACATCAGACAATGTCCCAAAATGGGAGGTTACTCTGTATATTGAAAAAAAAGAATAAGTCCCACACAAGTAAAACTGAAGGGGACTAATATCTGTCTGTCTTTTACACTTTAGTTCTCCTGACTTAATTTGGCTGTTGTTAAATAGAATAGACTGAATATGGTTTCCAAGTATGAATTAATAAGCTACTACTGTCCTAGCTCAATTTTTTCCTGATTGAAGCATTTTAGAAAGAGTTACTAGACTTAGACTAATTCCATAAGTGGCCATGCTTTACTCAGTGATCAAATGCATGTTTAGTATATGACATTGTGATGTAATTTGTAAGACATAATCAATATGTAATATCTAGGGAGTCGGCATCTCTAAAATCAGCGGTTAATCCTCAATATTCATGCAGTTCATTGCCAAGATTGATTTCTGAATTATAAGGGATTGATTATGAAATATTTCTTTGTCAGTGGAAACTGGGTTAGGCAGTATTGCCATTGGAGAAAATAGTGATTACTTGATATATACTAATTACAAATTAACAATCATATGTTTTAATGTGTTTCGTTTCATATTTGAACTTAAGAATGTACCAAAGTTCAAATATCAATATCTGCTTAAACATGTTAAAAGCTAGAGAAAGAGCAATAGTTTCTTCATCGTTCATATTAGTGGAACATTTGTTCAAATACCTGCCAACTGTTCCAATTTTAGCAGAATTTTTCCAATTCCGCATTCCGGATTGAGACTTGTCTGTTCCGCTTTCAACAATTATTGTGCACTTGCTGGAATTTCCTTTCTTGTTTCGTCACTCTCTTGTAAGTGCTTAACGGTAGATTCCTTAAAGATGCATGTTTAAAGCACTAAATTGACCAGGGTGACAAACAATAACAAACAAGCAGGCAACTTTCAAATAATAAAAAAAGCAGGCTGCAAACGGCATTGACAAATGACAAAACCAACACTATTGACAATGGTGATAGCTACCATGAGGGGTCGCCTATATTGGAATATGCATAAGAACAATTAGGTGTCCTGTTTTTACAGGGTCCTTTGCCAAAGTAAAAGGGGACACGGAATATTCGCTTACTTTACAGTACCATATCAGTAAGGGGTATAAATGTGATTTTACTATATCTCAATGGCGATCACCATTAGATATTACCATATTTGGACACATGGGTTTCTGAACTAGAGAATTAGAAAGACTAAGTAAGAAAGGTTATACATTTCTCTGTGGCTTAAGGTGTTAATTTTAAGGTTATTTTATTGTAGAAGATTGAAAAAATCCAAGTGGAAGATTGGGGAGGGATGGTCGGGACCCTGCTGTTTCTCTGAACTATGTCCTAGGGTTGTGCATGTATTTTAAAAACATATTTTAAGCAAATATTGTCTAATGTGTACTTTGCTTTCATTTTATCATGAAAGATTGTATGTTTAAGCAAGGAATAATCATAATCAATCTGTATTTTCAGACGAAAGAGTTTATTGGACTGAAATGAACGTTCATCAGATCCTGAACTTCTGAACTGGAGCGCCGCTACTAAATAAAGAACTCTAAAGAACTCTAGAAGAACCTTAAAGAACTCAAGGTTTTTTTTTAATATGGGTGGGTGAACTGCAATAATAATTCGATATTCAGCTATATGAAGGTCATACGAACCTAAAAATATATAGTTTATTGGGGGTTATTCAGTTGTAACAACATATTTTGTAGATTAAAAGGTAGATTTACGAATCGCGCGCGGCGCGCGTAGGACTCCATATTTGAAACGTATATATGGTAAATGTACTGGATGTAAAATATAACGGTAATGTTGATTAATAAAAAAAAAATTGGTAAAGAACTACTAATGTTTTGTTCACAGTTGGTTGGTTTTTGATTTTAAGAAAAAGAGAATGATAGAAAAGAAAAAAATGAAGGAGTGTTAGATTGAAAGCTGTTGGATTTTCGTATAGGTGCGCGTGGAAGACGACATATTGAACATGTTTGCCTGTTACAATTTTAATTATTTCAAGTTCGTTAATCATTAAAGAAATAAATAACACGCAATTTTCATAATTGCATCTTTCGCTGCTATCAAAGGTCGTGTCTCGATAAATAGAATTTATGTTTAGATAGACATAAATTATAATTACGATAATGAATATTTGGCTTGTGCAGTAAAGTCAGAGGCCATATAATTTGTTAATATCAAAGTCGGCAAAAAATTATCGTCATAGATATATATGACAGATAAGACTTTTTCAATTATTCGCTTTCTCGTCACGATGGGAAAAGCACGTAAATCTGGTGTTCTTGCACGTCCATGTGTCGCTTGCAATACTTCTTGCAAAAAGCGCATGTTTCGTGGCAAGCTTCGTTTTATTTGTTCTTGCGCACCTAAGATCGATCTTTTTATAGGTACGTTTATGAATAAATAAATGAAATGGTAATTAATATATGATATTTATTCTTTTCAGGCATCAGCATTGTTGCAATTTGATACACTGTTCTCTAAATTCTTATTAGAATTCATTGAAATACCTGAATTTTTTTATGCTATCGTTTATTTTAATTATTCCATTAAAAAAGAGAGAAATTCATTACAATTAAAATAACTTAAGAATTTAATTTTCTTTCGCTTTCGATTATTTAAATTATTCCATCGATCAAAAAAAAAAAAAAAGAGAGAGAGAGAAATAATAACGAACAGTGAATCTTATTGCCAGGTATAGTATTACGTGTACGGAAACCTAACGGTGCCAACTGAAGTACGCGGTTTACGTTACTTTTCACACAAAACTGGCTCCTACACTCCTTTCAGGCTTTCTACTGCTCCTACTTTTTCCTACTATTTCCTACTTTTCCTACTTTTTTATTTTGATCCTATTTTTTCCTACTTTTTCTTCAAAACCTCCTACTACTCCTACTTTTTCATCTCAAAAGTAAAAAATTACTTACTTCACTTGTCATCGACATCTGATTCAAAGTTTTTTTAAAAATTTCGGGCTCGCTTCGCTCGCCCATTCTGTATATTTACATGAAAATTCAATCTGTCCTTATTTTTCTCTGTGATTTCCTCAAAGATCAACATTACCAGTCTATAATCACTGCTTACTGTGATTTGTGTGTCATACTTACTGAAAATTGGCGCTAAAAGTGAAGGGAAATTTCCTACTTTTCCCCTATAAATTCCTTCTTTTTCCTATTTTTCTCCTACTTTTTTTCATTGACTACTCCTACTTTTTTCCTACTTTTTCATCAAGGTAGAGAAGAAAGCCTGTCCTTTCATACCTACGTCTGAGTTCTTCGGGGCTTACCGGAGGACATTATGCGGGATTGCAATATGATGAAAAACTCATATGACTGTCCTAACTCCCAGCTGGGTATTACACGAAAGGAGACTAACATGTTAGGGCCCCTCTAACCTTTATCAATATAAATGCCTGTGACAAGTTTTCAAATTCCAAGAAAAATACCTTATTTTAACATTATTTCCAAATCCATATTTCATAATTAAAAAATTTGATTCTAAATCAAATTTCGACAATATAATCCAAAGTTATCAAATTTATGTATTAATAATTTAATTTCATTTTTATATTTCGACAATTACCATATTTAATCAAATTAAAGTTCAACGTTGGTTTGAAAATTAATTCATATTTCGACAATTTTATCAAAAATTTCAAGTGGTTTTCTTTCTCAATAAATCTAGTTCGCATTAATTTTTGTGAATATTTTTTTTATAAACACAAGCTTGTCACGGGCATATACAACTTCAAAGATAGGTTACAACGGCTTTTTAAAAATGGGTATAAAATGTATGTGTGACAAAGTGTGTGCAAGAGTGATGAACTAAATTTTCTTCTGTAGGCAAACATTGTGAGTAGTGTACAACCAAAGACAGATCACACGCACATTGTTTTTCAGATCAAGTCCAACTAGCGCAGTCGATGTACCAACCAAGGCCCGTACTCAGTCCATCCCACCAAAAGTACTGTATAAATTACAGAAACCCGTAAATAAAAAGTATGGAGACTTGAAAAGATTAATAGTTCTTTACATGTACATTAAAAGAATGAAACAGAAAGATGGAAAAAAATACAAAAAAAAGTCGAAAAAAAAGGAATAAAAAGATAAAATATGGATCACATTTACGTTTCCAATATGGCGTCTTACGCGTGCCGCGCATAATTCGTAAATTTAACTTTAACTGTACAATAAAAATGTTTTGAATGAATAAACCCCAGTATACCACAATTTTTTATGTTCGTGTGACCTTCAAATAGATGAATATACGAGTACATGCAGATAAAAGCTTTGAGTACTTTAAACATCCAGTACATATACATAGTTACGTTTTCAATATGGAGCCCTACGCGCACCGCGCGCGATTCGTAAATCTAACTTTTAATCTACAAAATATGTTGTTACAACTAAATAAACCCCAATAAACTATATATTTTTAGGTTCGTATGACCTTCATATAGCTGAATATCGAATTATTTTTGAATTTCACCCACCCATATTAAAAAAAAACCTTGAGTTCTTTAAGGTTCTTCTAGAGTTCTTTAGAGTTCTTTATTTAGGACCACCCGAACTGGAGCGTTTCCTAGAATTAACGTCTTTCGAAGTTAAAAGTTTCTCATGGAAAACCACATCTCTATGTTAAAACCAAATAGAAAATTTATGTAGAACATTTGTTTTGATTGAAAGCTTGATCCCAAAGAGAGATTTTATATTAATTATTTGCAGATTATTTTCTATTTTGAAAAAGTGCTGAGTTATATACAATGATGTATCCCTAACAATGGGTGATATTTTTGCCTGATGTATCACTTACAATGGGAGATATTTTTGCCTGATGTATCCCTTACAATGGGTGATATTTTTGCATGATGTATCCCTGACAATGGGTGGTATTTTGTCGTTATAGCCTTGTTATATCATTACAAGTCGCCTTGTTCTCAAAGATTATGGGTATTATTATAGCATATCATTCCATACAAGGGTAACTTGCTAGTTTTATGTAGCTCTAAGCATTGGGATCAGATTCTAGTTTTCTATTTAGTAAGTTTTTTCAGCTTTCATGATGTGTAACATAATTATCATGTCTCATTGAAGGAAATATTGAATTTATTGTCATGATTATGTCATACATACTGGGAAGAACAGGTTTTATATTATGACATTTTCTCAGCACTAGAGATATTTTTGCTTTTCTCTTTTTGAATAGAGAGTTTTCTTAGCATAGTTTTTGCCACTTAATCCCTTTTTGTTCACTGATTAGTTGTTTTATTTAAGCCTTATTTTGCCAAAATTTAGTGCAATTTACAGTACAGTTTTGCTAGTTTATTACCTTTTGAATTCATTGAAGTTATTTTTTTTTTTTTAATTTGGCCAGCAATTTTTCACAGACCAGAATCACATAGTACCTCTTGCCTTCTAAACCTGTGTTCAATTCTATTTATTTTCAAATTAACGGTTCAAAACCAAAGATTCTGTGTGTTTCAAAACCTTTTATTATCAACTGATTGATTGCAATTTTATTTGCGAAGATTTTTTCCGCTTGACAATATACACGTATTTATATATATGTAATATTGTAACTTTTTAATGGTCATTTTTCCTTCTCTTTTTCTTAAAGATAGTCTACATTTAAATATTTGTACTGAACTTTTTCCTCATAAGGGTCAATTTTTTATTTTCTTTATGTAACCTAATATATGTCAAACCATTTTCGGGTAAAGAGGTTTGTTTTTTCATCACAGAGCATATAGTTGACTGCTGGTCAGTAGTTACTTACAAGAATAATTTACTACATTTATGAACTGGTATTTTTTTTTTGTTCTTTTCTTTTTCACATTTAAGGATTTAGACTCAAATGAAATAAATGAAATGAAAATGAAATGAAATAAAATGAAAGAAATGAAATATATTTGTTTTGATGAAAAGAAACCCAACGAAAGTGTTAAATAAATGAAAAGATTAGGGATAGTGAGTATTC
Source organism: Pinctada imbricata (assembly GCA_033119305.1). Lineage (NCBI taxonomy): Eukaryota > Metazoa > Mollusca > Bivalvia > Pterioida > Pteriidae > Pinctada > Pinctada imbricata. Next base: position 47,853,769 of record VSWD01000006.1, on the reverse strand, counting down.
CAAACCAAACTTGACTACATATACATTAGATTCTGAACTGGATGCATACAAGGTTCTTCTTCAATTTGCCATGAATTATATGATTTTTTTTTAGTAATTCTCTACACTTCTTTAGGATAGAATTGGGCAGAACTTGAAGAAATCAGTCGAAATCCGGTGATTTAGAGGGAAAGGGTGGAGAAATGTCTATCAATGAAATGCTATGATAGAAGAAAAATAATTATTGTTCTGTTGATTTACAGTCTAATTTCTGTTTGTGATTGATTCTTATAGATTTTCACTGCTGAGTTTATACATGATTTGAGGTTGTACTACATTATACATACTCTATATAGAGAGGTTAAGCCATATTTTCATGATTTTTCATCTATACATTATGTACACTGTTGACTTGATATGTCTGTCCATACAGTTGAGTGAGAAATTAAAAGTGAAATGGAAAAAAAAGGATATTTTTGCTCTATCTTAATGAAAAGTTGAAAACAATTGAATGTTTACTTTGCTACAGTAGCTTTCCTTCCCATTAAGCATCAATGTTAGGAGCCGATCGGAAATGAAATGAAAGAAACGAATTATATTTGTTTATAGTACCAGAATTTTGGAAGCAGTTATCAACCTTGTTTATTTTTCGATCAAACTTCATTTACATTACCAATCCCATTGTGCAATAGAAGTTTCAATATCGTACGCAAAATTAAACGTACATATTAATCATGATTATTTAAGTCAGTACATTTGTAGTCTTCATAAATTTTGTTTGACACAACTGGTGCTTCATACCATAAAGTCACTGATTGAGGGTATACAGATATAGTTTTATCATACCTTTATAATAAAAAAAAAGCTTACAAGTTCGTGCTTTAACTCTAAGGGTTTTTTTTTTAAATCTATTTACTAATAGGGAGAATCTACTTGTGATATTGATTGAATGGTTAGTGTTTAGATAAAGAAAACTCTGGTGGAAATCTGAAATTTACTTCAGGGAGTTTTTGTCTTTTCTTCTTTGTTTGCTTGTTTTTATATTAATTTCTGATTGCTTTTATTTGATTTTGTTACATTTGATGCATGTGAATTTCTTTCACTTAGTAGGTATATCAAAAATCATGGATCAAGTTGCACTGACAAGGCACAATGAAATGCCAGTATTTATTTGGAATCTTAACATATTGGGAAATACATGTACTATGCCTTTTAAACAACCTATCTGACATAACTTGGGTTTGCTTCAAGGGGTCAATGGACATACATGTACATGTACTTATTTCAGAAATTTTATTGAACATTTGCTTTTTTCCAAAATTATTATGACATTGAGAAGAAATGACAAATTATGATCATGACCATAAATTACATGCACTTTGGATGAATAATTTTCAAATTTTCCAAAGTTAAGTAATTTCTTTAAACTCTTCATTATTTCAGACTTCCATCAGTACATGTTTGTGTTCAAAGTGTTAATTTGTTGTTGTAGTGTTAGTTCAGTGGAAATTAATAGAATCTATCCCCAGAATGGCAGATGTGATCAGGGACAAGGAAATCCAACCATAGTGTCCAGTAACAAAAAGCAAATCCTGGACACGAGGGATGGATTTTCGTGTCCCTGGTCACATCTGGGGATTGATTATTTTTCTCCGACTGTCTAAAATCACTCAAAAATGAGATTTTATATATTCTTTTTCATATTTTGATCGGCTAAGGCAGCAATCATGTATGACGTCACAATTGACGTTTATACAGTCAAAAGGCACGTGAAAATGTTATCTTACCCCTTTGACAAGGATATTTTTTCCCAGCGTTTCCATGGATATCCCTGTCCACAGTGGGAGAAAATTTAATTCCACAGTCAAACTTGCTTTAATAAATATATTGGTCACATTTTGTAGATCAGTATTTGAAGCATTAGTGCAAAATTTATTTGTTTGATGGTTTTATGATGAGACAATTATTTGATTGATATTACAAACCAGTGATACCACAAGATTATTTTTATGATTGTTTATCTCTGCTGTTGATAAATAGATATTACTTGATGAAATATGACAGAAAACTTCTTGGAGAAAATGTGATTATACCATTTTGTGATTACTTCGCAAGTAGTAATCGATAGGGATAACTTTGCCTGAGGTCCATCTGTCTGTTTGTCCATCTGTCTTGCCACACAAGTACTTTTTTTCAGATATTTGTTTTGATTTACTGCACATTGACTTAACTTTGAGGGATTAATTGGATTATAATCTCACCTTCAAAGTCAAGGTCACAGTTTTCGGATTAAACACCTCAGCAATAAAATTTGTTCTTGAACGCTTAGTAGTTTTTAAGTCATGTGTTACATACTAGTATAACAACACTTAGGACTACAAAACTATTATTCCTCAGAATTTTGCCATTCTAGTATTTTATTACATATATTCACATGATTCACAAATATAATCTTGCCTGCCTGATAATCAAAAGTCAATTAGTCAAGGTTTTTGGGAAAGGATGATTATAATTATACATTAGTAATAAGAAGATAATTATTACCAATATTTAATCACATTTGCTATCATTAAAGTTTTAGATAACAATTTAGATATTCTTTATTAAGGATTTAGCTTGTTCTGTTATACATATAGTCACTTGCTTATAACCATTATTATAGAACTTGCATTCTTGTATATTTTAAACTTTTGATATAATTGATGCCATGCCCTTTAGGGCCACCTTCATGTGAGGAAAGTTACTTTTTTTATTGAATAAATATGTTATTTTCATCTCATTATTGTGTATTTCTTGTTTATTTGAATTACTTGTACACCTTCTGACGCTCTTTGGACGCTGTCTTTGTAGTTGTCTGAATAAACGTGAAGGCCAAGTATATATGAGAAGAATGGACTGATTTCACCATGTCAGTCAGTCTGTCTGTCTGCCTGTCTGTTAACAGACACTCATTTGGATTTTATATTATAATAACTCTAGTTTTTATGACCAAATACTTTAAATGTTATTGATAAAACAATAATCTATTAAGGAATTCAAAGGTCATTCAACATCATTTACAGGAACATGTACTTAGAAAAAAATACTACCTCTGCCCCCCCCCCCCCTTCTCCTACGCCCATGTAAAGTAAACACAATTTCCTGTTTATAACTAAACATGCATCGGAGCAAATATAATTTTATAAGCCTCGAATCTTCAACATTATATTAATATTCAGACTTCATGTCACAAATGTTGTACACCCTTTTTTTTTTTTTTTTTAATTTTTTTTTAGCTCATTGACATTGACAATATATAGCAATATTAAACAATTATAAATGATGAGCATTTTTTCTTTTTTGGAAAGGGAAAGAGAGAGATGAAGAAAAGAAAAGAAAAGAAGAAAATCACATTTACACCTCATTCACACAAACATTCATACTTCAAAATAATGTTTGATCATTTTAAGTACAATGACATGCATTTTGTTTATAATACTAGTATATCTTGGTCCAAGTATCTGATTTCATTTATTTTAATTCAAAATTCAGTTTTACGTAAAAAGGTTACTTAGTATCTGCCATTTTTTGAAAAATTGTTCTTTCATACTAATTTTAAATCGCATCTTCTCTGTAGAGTAATAACCATGTAAGTAGTTTTTGACTTGGTCACTTGATGGACGTTTATTATTATATGAAAGTGAGAATAAGAAGTACTTTACAACTAGTAAAATCAAATTAATTACATTGTTTTCTGTACCAGGTTTTCCAAAGATTATATCTGTAATATTGAGTGTTAGTCCTAAAGAACATTTAATATTTATCCAGTTTTCTAATTCATCCCAAATTCTTTTTACAATACTACAGTGATAAAACAAATGTTCTATTGATTCTTCCTCTAAATTACAGAAACTACAGTTTGGATTGGTTTTTGGCCGGATTGCAAAGCAATTCCGGTCTATAGATTGACGATGTCCGTCTGTCCGTCCGTCCGTCCGTCTGTCCGTCCGTCCGTCTGCCGTCAACATTTTGGTTAAAGTTTCTGGTTGAGGCAAAATCTAAGGAACTATATGCAGTAGAAACTTTATATTATACATGAAGGTTGCCCATGACAAGACCTTTCAATTTATGCCGTAACATTTGACCTAGTGACCTTGACCTTGGACTTTGACCTTGTTAAAGATTTTGGTTAAAGTTCCTGGTTTAAGCAAAATCTAAGTAATTGTATGCAGTAGAAACCTTATATTATACATTTAGGTTGCCCATGATAAGACCTTTCAATTTATGCCGTAACATTGGACCTAGTGACCTTGACCTTGGACTTTGACCTAGTTAAAGATTTTGGTTAAAGTTTCTGGTTTAAGCAAAATCTAAGGAACTGTATGCAGTAGAAACTTTATATTATACATGAAGGTTGCCCATGACAAGACCTTTCAATTTATGCCGTAACATTTGACCTAGTGACCTTGACCTTGGACTTTAACCTAGTTAAAGATTTTGGTTAAAGTTCCTGGTTAAAGCAAAATCTAAGGAACTGTATGCAGTAGAAACCTTATATTATACATATAGGTTGCCCATGACGAGACCTTTCAATTTATGCCATAACATTGGACCTAGTGACCTTGACCTTGGACTTTGACCTAGTTGAAGATTTTGGTTAAAGTTTCTGGTTTAAGCAAAATTTAAGGAACTGTATGCAGTAGAAACCTTATATTATACATTTAGGTTGCCCATGATAAGACCTTTCAATTTATGCCGTAACATTGGACCTAGTGACCTTGACCTTGGACTTTGACCTAGTTAAAGATTTTGGTTAAAGTTTCTGGTTTAAGCAAAATCTAAGGAACTGTATGCAGTAGAAACTTTATATTATACATGTTGGTTGCCCATGACAAGACCTTTCAATTTATGCCGTAACATTGGACCCAGTGACCATGACCTTGGACTTTGACCTAGTTAAAGACTTCGGTTAAAGTTCCTGGTTTAAGCAAAATCTAAGGAACTGTATACAGTAGAAACTTTATATTATACATGAAGGTTGCCTCTGACAAGACCTCTCAATGTATGCTGTAATATTTGACTTAGTGACCTTGACCCAGTTGGTGACAAAAACTTACTTTGCAATCCGGCCATACCGTCTTTAGCGGTGTTTTATTATTTTACATTTTACAAGATATTTCTTAGTCCCCAATATTCTGTAAATTATTCTAAATTGGAACCAAATTAATTTTGTATCTTCGGTGCAATTTCGACAATTTTGTAAAAGGTACTCCATTGAAAATTTTCTGGTAGATTAAAGATAGATTGCCATTTTGATTCTGTTTTATTTTTTACTGGTTTATCTTTCATATAAGTGTCATAGATTCTTCTTGAGCCTTTACTATCTTTACAAATAATTTTTATAAATTCTGGTATTATTGGTAGCACAGAATGTGTGGTTTCTAACTCTTTCAATTCTGGCCAGGTTTTTAAAATACTATTTTTTAATCCCAAGAAATTTGTAAAAGGAACACTAATACCATGAACATCTCTTAGTACATCAAGTTTAATGAATTTACAATCTTCATCTAACAGATCTTGTAATATGTAAATTCCTTTATCATAAAACTGATCATAGAATATTGTTTTTTTTTATCAATAGTAATATTCGGATTATACCATAAAGGATATTCTAGTAAATTTTTTTGAAGATTTTGAATTATCTTTCCAAAATGGATTTGTGATTTCTTTAGCTTTTTTGTTTGTATATCCAGATCCAAGTTGACAAATGTGTTTTATATCACAATTATTAATATGACAAAATACTTTTTTCCAGGTGCATTCACTTGATAGAAGCCGTCTCAGCCATGTTATCTTCAAACTTTTTATAAAATATGTAATATCTATCATACGAAATCCACCATTTGAATAATTTTGAGAAAGTAATTTCCTGGCAATTTTTTCAGGTTTATTTTGCCAAATAAATTTATAGAAAGTATGCTCTAAGTCTTTTATCCATTTCAAACTTGGTTTTGGTAGAACAGTAAATAGATGTATCAGTTTTGGGACAAGTAAAGATTTAATAACAGTTATTTTTCCTATGGGAGAGATATTCCTTTTTTTTCCAGTGGTTTACTTCTTTCATGATTTTATTAAGCCCATTATCAAAATTATGACTTTCAATATTTTTAAGGTCTGCAGTAAAGATAATGCCTAAAACTTTAAAAGGGCCATTCTCCCAGTGCAGATTATATTCATTACATAACATATCATTTGATTTTGATTTTGAGCCAATCCAAATAGCACTAGTTTTTGAAATATTAGGTTTCAATCCAGAATACTTAGAAAATTGAAAGAGAAGATCTAAAGTACTTTTTAAACTTTTTTTCAGAGCCATTTAAGAAAATTACAGTATCATCCGCATATTGGAGGAGCTTTACTTCTTTACCGATTTGTATTCCCTTTATGTCTTTATTTTGCCTTATCAGTAGTCCCATAATCTCGGCACATAAATTGAAAATGTAAGAAGAGACGGGATCCCCTTGACGGCATCCACGACTGATAAGGAAGAAATGCGAAAGGAAACCATTCTGAGTCACACAGAGTTTTGCATTATTATTAAGAACATTGATCCATTTTATTAAGTCAGGTCCAAAATTAAAGAAGTGTAATGTTTTGTTAATGAATTTCCAAGAAACAGAATCGAAAGCCTTTTCAAAGTCAATTAACAGGAGAATACCAGGAATTTTATGTTTTTGTGTTTCATACAGGACATCATAAATTAATCGAGTATTTTCCCCTATATATCTCCCTTTCATAAAGCCTTTTTGATTTTCGTGAATGAGGAAATGAAGAACTGATTTAAGTCTATTTGCAATACAGGATGATAGAAGCTTATAAGAAGTATTCAGTAAAGCAATGGGTCTCCAGTTTTTCAGGAATTCTCTCGGTTTATCTCCTTTCGGTAAAATAGATAGAACCCCTTGACTCTGTGTGACTGACAATGTTCCCCTCGCAAATCCATCATTCACAGATCTTATCCAAAAAATTCCTATGTTTTTCCAAAAAAATTTGTAGAATTCTGGCGAAAAGCCATCAAGTCCGGGGCATTTATTATTCTTGAGTCCTTTTAAGGCTACTAGAGCTTCATCATAAGTAATTTTACCTTCTATTTTCTCTGACATTTCTGTACTCAATCTGTTTATATGATCTGTATTTATAATTGCTAGCTGATAAATTAACATCATCTAGTTTGTCGTCCTGATTTTGGTATAGATTCTTATAAAAAAGTTCAATTTCCTTCAAGATTTCATTTTGTTGTGTAATATTCTTACCATTATCATTGACAACTTTAGTTACAGTTTTATTGACAAAATTTATCTTTTCTAGACTTAGAAAGTACTTAGTGGGTTTTTCACCTTCCTCGATCCATCTGGCGCGACATCTTACAAACATACCTTTAATATAATCTTTCCTTATTATTTCTAGTTGATCTTTTAGGTAATTGAGCCGCTCCTGTTGAGCTTGTGATAGGTTTTGATTTGTATCTATTATTCTATCTATGTTCGAAATTTCGGTTTTTATGTCGACTTCACGTTTATCTCTCTCTCTCTTTTCTTGTTTGATGAATAACTAATAGTGTATCCCCTAATTTGAAGTAAGATTTGTTCAAAGAAAGATTGGTCATCTATAGTAAAAGTTATCTCCGCTGGATTAAGTTCAGATATTTGATTTAAATTATATGGTGATGCTGCATATTGTTTATTAAGTCATCTATTATTTTTTAACACCTGTGACATAGTCTTTATCTCTTAATAATAAATTATTAAATTTCCAGGTTCCCCTGCCTTTGGTATAGTTTGAAAAGGATAAAGAAATTTCTGAGATTGAATGATCTGACCTATATCCTTGATTAATGTCTGATTTTTCAACAAAATTCATTGCTTCTTTTGAGATTAAAAAGAAATCAAGTCTACCTTTCTTACTATTTTGTCCAAACCATGTGTATCGTTTAGTATTTTCATGTTGTATTCTCCATGGATCTACAAGGTCATATTCAGTTTTTATATTTAGGAGCTTATTTCTTGCAATGTTGTACACCTTGGTGTTGAAAGCTTGTTAAGTACGTAAGAAGGACAGAGATTCAAAGTTTTTTTTAATGTAAGAGCTCTCTCTCTCTCTCTCTCTCTCTCTCTCTCTCTCTCTCTCTCTCTCTCTCTCTCTCTCTCTTACCCTTTGTTTTTGTTTTTTTTTGGTCGGACCAAAGGGGGAGGGGGGTTGCAACCCCCCTATCCACCTCGCTAGATCCGCCAATGGAGGGTTCCACTTGATTTAATTGTCAAAAGTCAAGGACAAATAGTTTGTTTAAAAAACACATGAAATTGTTTTTGCCAACAGTGATGAAATTTCAGATTGCATATGACTAAGGGAGGATATCTAGTTATTTTAAAATTTGAAGTCAGAAGGTAAAACCTTACAATAATGTATTGAACTAGCCTGTTGGATGTTTACGGTGTGTCCAAATAACAGTGTAGTATAACACTAGTATATAAAGATGACTCAGAGGTTGCTCACATCTAATGGCACACAAGAGAAATGTGTTTTTGCACACTAAACATACTGCTTCGGTCTTGATGGTCAAATCTCGCATACACGTATATGAAAATATACACGACCTGCCGCGAAAACATTTCACATTTAAGGCTGCATGTGTATCATTATATTGGGTCTTGATAAAAAAATCCCTGTTTTTTAAAATAGGACAAGGTCATACTCAAAATGAATGATTTCATGTCTCTTGCAACATAAAAGGACGATATATATATAGTTTCTTCATAGTGTGCATTCTTCATGTGGTAAAGTCAAGGCTTTCTCATCACTATCATGATTACATTTTTGATTCACTAAGGGGCTTAACCAAAAATGTATAGATAAATAAAAAATGTAATCACTGAAAGAAATTTACTTTCAATATTGGGGTCCCTGTAAAGTGCGAAACGAAACAAAAACGAAAAGAAACGAAACGAAACAAATCGAAGCGAAACGAAACAGATCGAAACGAAACGAAACAGATCGAAACGAAACGAAACGAAACAAAACATAAATCTTAAAGAACTTGAGAAAAATTGATGTAAATGCAGAGAACTATCATGGATGTCTATGTCTGCATATATCATTGCCTTCAACCATAAGTTCTTGTTTAAAAACGTTTTTAAAAGATTAAAACATGATATATACGATATATAGCACGGATTAAAGGAGAGTGAACGGGATGAATAACATCGGCATAGGCGGAAAAAATATTATTCAGCAGGGAGGAGTCTAATACAGAGGAAACGTAACCGTTCCGTTATGTGTATTTGAAAATGAGAACAAATACCGGGAGCTCATTTCGTTTGAAAAGGATAAAAATTTTTCCTGAAATGTGCCCCCCCCCCCCCGTTTTATGACCTCATTAAGGTGTCATAGCGTGGTTTTCTATTCCCTCCCCTTTATTCATCTTACAGTAAATACATGAATGGCATTTGACATTCACTTTTTTGTTAACTTTGACTCTTTCAAGAAACCCTATTGGCACTTCTTACACATGCAGAACTCTTGGATTAAGGCAATATCACATGCTGATCTTGTCTTCAAATATTCGTTCTAGGCGATTTTTCTTTTTATCATATTCTTTAAGTTCTATGTTTTGTTTCGTTTCGTTTCGATCTGTTTCGTTTCGCTTTGTTTCGTTTCGTTTCGATTTATTTCGTTTCGTTTCGATTTGTTTCGTTTCGTTTCGTTTTTGTTTCGTTTCGCACTTTACAGGGACCCTCAATATTGTCCCTATGGGGTTTAAAGAAAAGGGAAGTATCCTTAAGAGAAAAAGTGATATATGACTGATACAGACTCCAGAAGTTTCTATTACTGTACCCGAAAGTACCTTGCAATTTTGTTTCATGTACTTTGGAGCAGATCTCACGTACTATCGCTACATAGTTAATATCTAAAACAAAATAACAAAATTCAAAACACGTCCTATATAAAAGTGTATTATGTATTGAAGTAACAACAATTCTACTTTCTTAATCAAAGTATTAAAGTTATAAAACGGAAGAGAAACGGAGTAAGGGATAAACAGTGAAGCACCAAATATCGAGAAAAAAGACATGCAAATGATACTTTGTACTCGTAAATTCTTCTAGCTTTGACGAAACTTGACATGCACAAAATATTTACCAAGAATAGTCGCGACAGAAAGATAACTGACAGAATAAAGTCGTAGCTTTTATAATCTCTACCGTTCGGTCATTCATTATTCAGAAAACAGTAAGATTTATTTAAGGGGAATACAACAGAACTCACCCATAGCAAATTACTGAACGAACAAAATCTTAATCAAATTTTACATGAATAATTGGCTGGATCAAAATTATATCGCTTGAGATATAAAAACAATAAAACAGTAAACAGTAAATTTTATATAATGTATTACTTCTACATACGGACCAAAAGTGATTTCAAAAACAAAAGTGAAATCTAGAGCCCAGGAAGAGTAAGCATCTGCAGATTATTAAGAAAGTTACCGATTGATCTACATACATGGATAATACCAAACTTGTGTTACAAAATGTACATTATATTGTGAATTCTGTGTAATGTTGTTGGCATTAAGGACGAGAAGCTTGTCGGCAAGTTGTTCCTTTAGAAATAACTTATTGTGCTAGGATTTATTTCCTAGTTCTTGCCATCAAATGCGATTCGATTGTAAGGAAGTGCTACATGTAGCTTATACGGCTTTTACTGTTAATATATTGAGCTATGTCTAGCAATTGACTTTTTCTTCAAGGGAAAGAATTTTTTCATCTTTACTGTATAAGTCCCAAATCTTGGTGAAACTTTATGATTTATAGTTTATTGATGTGTCAGTATAGGAACAATAATTTTCTTTAAGTTTTATTTTTAAGATTCATATTCCGGCTTTGCTCGCATTGTGTAATTGACCACCATAAAATGTATAAACATAAGTATTTCGAAGAAAACCAGAGAGTGATTCTTTTCTAAAAAAATAATAAGAAATTCAAATGAAAAATTATATATTGCAAGGGTATAATATCACTTTTATATAAAAACTTTATGAGAACATGTAATTTCACTATCAATATCTATGAATGAAAATATTAACCACAATGTACAAATGTAGGTAAATCATTACGAAATGACTATCAAGGCAGTCTTGTTACCCCACTGTTCCATCAACCGGGGTATGTGATGTTTATATTACTCGACTCGGAGGATGAGAGTTACGGGGTCAGGGGATACTACTATAAACTCTCACTTACTTATCATACCTGCTGATTGATACACGGAGCGCCAAAAGGTAAGACTTGTTGTTTTGTTTGGCTGATTTCTTTTACGAGGAAAAATAATAAGATTGATAGCACTTAATTGAAATTTTGGTAAAGTGAATCTGTTTACCTATTATAAAAAGTAAGAAATAAGATGTGTTGGATACAAAATTGTGAAATAATAACTTGTTGTTTTGATGATGCATACGCGCATCTCCTCTTAAATCAAATTATCAAAAAAATTAAAATGAAAATGAACAACAAAAAAAAATGGAAAAGTCAATTTATCTATAATAAAATGCACGGAATAAATAAAAAGGGTAAAATTTTGATGTAGATAATGAAAAAAAATAGTTTTACATTTACTGCCTGTTTGCTTTATTCAAATCATTCGTTCATTTATGCAATCAGTAATTCATACATGTATTCTTTTAAATTTCATTTTGCAAATAAATCTTTATGATAAATATCATTTAATATATAAACTTTTTTCCAGATCTACTCTATGAAATGTCCTTCAAAATGTGTAACCAAAATAGAACAAACAACACTATCTTGGTATTCTTAATGTTGTTTGGATTGTGCTTCCAATTTTCAAAAGGTAAGTAATATTATTTGGTACATAAGTACATGCTAGTAACTTAATTTACTTGCACACAATTTTTCTGAAGCAACATAGAACTATTAAATGAAACACTAGCATAATTGTGCAAATATTGTGTTTTAAGTAGATCTATCTATATTTTGCAATGCCCTTTTCAAAATTTCGGACAATACATTTTGATAGTAGTCAAATATATCAGTTACTAAACTGACCATAACATAGAATACTGGACGATAAGGCTGTCCACCAAGTATTTGTTACGGAGGTACTGAAGATGCCTAAATTTACATAAAGTGACGTGTTTATATTCACTGTATCCTACTAATGCTAAGTCTGTTAGACATGGAGATAATAGTCAAACCAACATCGGATATGCCGCAATACACAAATCTATATCTACTCAGTGTCAAGGGAATTTTAAAATTCCATTCAAAAATTCCCAGGGTCATTCTTTTCCCTTTATTGGGTACTCGTTACATTTGTAATCATAACAACTTAAACTAGGATATTTTGTTTTGGAATATCTTAAGTTTATCTTGTTTTTGAAAATGTTTTAAGTATTTCAGAATCAAGTTTAAATGTTTGTAACTTCGAACCGAATTTTATCTGTGGATAAAATGTCATGATAAAATAACAAACACATTAAGACTATCTATGGCGAAAACAAGCAGCTCAGTTGCAGATATCCATCTTATTTGGGAAAGTACTCTCCGCAATCTGTTAAATATACCAGATAATGGACGTACTGCTAAAAGCAAGGACCTACAAATTATAACTCATTCGAATGATTATATATTTTGCACCGCTGTGGCGTAAACATCGATAGTTTACTTGAATGACCAAAAAGGCAATTGTAGAGGGTATTTGAAATCTAAGAATCATAATCTTTCGTCCGCAAATTCGTCGTTGGAAATTGTTTTTGTGGTCGCAAGTGCATCAAATCACAGAAGCCTAAATTGCTTAAAATTCAGATTGAGAATGACTGACCAAGTGGTAACTTTTGGTTGCTATAAGACTATCTTGACGACGAGGTTAGAATTAGCACAAGTTTCAGGCAAGGACTGTTGTCGTTTGTTTGACTTGTGACGGTTGCGAGGCAACGAACTTGTGACTTCTGAAATACTGCGTGCCCATTCTGATATGAGATTGCATCCTGTGATTTGGCGACTATCTAGAGCTCAAAACCGAAATAAATTTGGATAACCTGTCCAGATAAAGTGTTGAATCCAATTTGTTGGTAAATTAGCTGCATCAAGTCCTACAGAAATTTTATACTAAGATGCCAGCAAGCTATGGTGTCATTTAACAAGAGGATAACAATCTTTACATAAAATATGTTGCACCATTAGACAAATAGATTTGTTTTTAATGATGTTCGAATAAAAACAAATATATATCATTTATTGAGCTGGTACATGTATGCAAACATTTGCAAATAATCATACTAAGATGTAGATCCATTAAATGCACCATAGAAGTGATTATTACTCTAAATGTCATACTTCGGAATAGGAACACTGGTATTCAAGACGCAAATTTTCATGCTTTTAGTCACAATAAGGTACATTTCAGTTGTCTAATTCTATAATTCAAATTTAAGCATTTGTATTTTTTTTAATATTTCCAGGTACATTGAAACTTGATGAAAAATGTGATGCAGCGAGTGTAAACTCAAAATGTCCTTCCAACTCCACGTGTACATATAGAGGCTGCAGTGGTGCCATCTGTATATGTAACAAAGGACTTATGCCAATGAGTGACAGCTACGACAAATGTGTGCAAAGTATGTTATTATTTTTTTTCATTTCTTACTAAATTTTTGGCGTTATTCTTGATGTCAAGGGTAGAAGACAAAACAGCAAACACCGAGTGGTAATTTATTCTTGACTGTCAATTCCCTGCATATAAATCCAGAGGTAAATCCAAACACTAAATGCACGGTTTGATATGCGTTTTACTCTCGCTAAATAAACAAGCAGGACCCCAACGTGACAATTTTCTGTCATACCCCACCTTTTATAAACATAGATGGTCCAAATTATCTATAGCCTAGCATTCCTCCGTTAGTTTACGTCTCCACGGTATACAACAGGTGTGGAACCGACGGATGCTTTCACGGTGCACGACCCCTTATCTCTTCCTTGTTTCCCTTCCTGAATACACAAGCTAACGATTGTTTGAAATTCGGATGTCAGCTACAGACTCCTTGTTTACTAAATTAAGTAGGGTTAAATGACCAAATTAGTAGGTTAAATGAATTGGAGGCGATGTCACTTACTAAAGTATAATAAATGATGGCGCCGGCGTCACGAGTTTCCTTGCTTTCACCAATATCAAAATGTATGGAATCAAAGGTAGAAAATTCAATGTAAGAAGCTTTGGAGTGAAGAAAAGGCTAATTGAAAAGTTCGAATGTTGCATAAACATGATAAAGCGAGGAAAAAAAAACCATTTACAAAGATTGGTAACATTTTATGTCTAAGTAAGGATATACAAAATACGAGAAATACAACTTATTTTACTCTTTTTTGAACACACATTTTCAAGTATGATTTTTAAAACCATTGAAAAATACAAATAAATTAGTTTTTCGAGAAAAGAATTCATAAACATTTTTTTAAATTAGAAAATTGATATTGATTATCACGGCTTTCATTTCCTTTGTACTTTTCTAAAATGGGCTTTTCTGAATGCAAAATCAAGAAAGGGACATTTATTTGATTATGCTTTATAAGTTTCTCATGTCTTTTATCTTATGACAGTCGCAGAGCTAGGAGATAAGTGTATAAACAGCAACAAACGTTGTCGTGGTAACAGTAGATGTGACGTCACCCTTGGTTGTGTTTGTCAGAGTGGATACAATCGCTATGGCAACCTATGTATACCACGGGAACCATTGGGAAAGAGGAAAGCCTATATCGGGGAATCGTGCAACGATACATCGGATTGTTTGAACAATTATCACCTAGAGTGTGTCCAAAATAGATGTGCATGTGCCCGGGGCTTCAAGCCGCCCGACCAGTCCACGACTGATGCTTACCCATTTTCACCTCTTGTTTGTGTTAATGATAACTTCAAATTAGGTATTTGCTTTTGATGATAATTCTGATACATTGAACTCAAGATTGATCTATGCTTTAAAATAATTCGTTATTTTCAGCATTCAAACTTGACACTGAAGAAAATGAAAAAGTTTGTAAATTGTCTGTCATGACTAAATCTTAGAATATAAATGAAATACCTTTACTCATTTGAAATTCACGTGTACCATAAATCTCTCTTTAAATACTTCCTCCTTAATCTGATAAAGATGCAGGAATATTTATGATTTAGTGACTGACAAGATTTCAATTAAAGAACAAATTAATCAGATACTAGTTAAGTTATAAGGATTTACAACTGTATTTAATGAAAAGTGCAATTATTGTTCTTTTACTTTATACAATTTATCACACAATATTACAGGAAAGAGTACGATATTAAAGAAGAATGTTTCATCGGTAAGCTCATGGTGTACATCAGACTACATTAATTTTCTTCTATACCATTGAGTTCTATTGCTATCTTAAAAATCTGCATATATCATTTCTTTCTGAGTAATTATGAATATAAAGAAATGTTTTACCTTACAGTTGATCCTTCGCCGCCATCTGTTTTAAATAATACAAGTACGTCAACAACACCAGGTAAATGTTATTTGGAAATACCTTTCTTTTTATTCTCAAAATAATCATAATTGTCAAAACAATACATTGTATATCAAATTTCTTTTTTTTTACATTTTGTCTTTGAGTTTATCCTTATTACTTTGTCAGCTTTTTTAAAAGTCAGAAAAGTCATAAAGTACCCTGGTTATTTACATAAATTTCAAATGAACTGAAATTGAGTTAAACTTTCTTACAAGATTTGTCTCCTGATGGTAAATTATGTATCATTGCCATATGCAAACATGCATTTTCCCCATTATCTTTATTACTTGAAGTATGCATTTATTTACATCTTGTGTAACATAAAGTTGTTTACTTCACTGAATTAAGTTGCAGGTACGACGACCACAGCGACCACGATGAATACCCTATCACTAATTACCAAAAGGTCTCAAGGAAGTTCAGTCGAAGCAACGATATCCCCAACAGAAAATACCATAGGCCTAATGACCACATTCCAAGCTACCGGTATAACTACATCATATCAGATTTCGTCGTCAATTTCCTCAAACAGTCAAATATTCAACAGTCCTATTGTATCTTCATCAATGTCTTCCAGTACGGACGTAATGAGTAGTAGAGTAGATATATCAACACGAGCTACAACACAGACACTGAACACCGGCCAGCCTACCCAGACAACAGTTAATCACATCTCACCATCATCGGTAAAAGAACCTTCCTCTAAAGATGTTGTTTCTTCTTCAGAGAGTCAAGAATTTCATACATATAGTTCGTCTTTCCTGGCATCATCAAGCAGCGATGTCAAAAGCACGAGTGTAACATCATCACTTGCGACACAAATATTTTCCAGTTCGATAGAGACCACTAGTGTTAATCTAATGACTACTTCATTAATGCCAGTACCATCGACATTTAAAAGTTCTATTTCGTCAAGAATTAGCTCCTCAGCAGAATCATTTTATCAGAGTAATATACTTTCATCAGTGGAAATGACTACGTCAACTCTAGTGATATCGGAATATGAAATATCGTCTTCCTTAGAAAACATCTTACCGTCTGAGTCTTATTCTACTTCATCATCATCGAATATTATTCGAAAATCAACATCCATCTTAAGCTCTGAATTATCGTTGGATCAGGCAGTGTCAGCGACTAAATCAACCACCACTTCCATAATGGATCCATCGTTGCTGACACCAAGTTCCCATTCATATCAGTTTACCCATTCGTCCAGTTCAAGTTCGACAATGCCATCTGTTACTTCAACATATCCCGTCCCGATGTCTTCTTCAGTATTGTTGAGCAGTGTTATGATATCAACAACTACACAAATAACAAACACAAGTGTTCCACCAGTGAGTGAGTAAACTTCCTGATTTCAAAAAGCAACATTATAAATCAAATGTTTTTTTTTCAGCTGTTGCGACGGGTGTTGCATGCAATCAGGAGACGCTGGATCTCCCCGGGTACCTGGTCTCACTTCGGAATTTTATTAATTCCGATGTTCGCAACCGTTCCTATGGAAAATCTAATGATTTTGCCTTGCCTTCTCGACTTTGAGACTGAATAACTGATCGGTACTTCTTTAATGTTTATTTAGGTACAACTTTTTCTTTGTCCGAAAAATGCATCTCTAGTGAACAGTATTTCTTATTTTGTTGTCCAGATGGCTGCTCTGTAGATGGGATACTCAGTTCGAAATGTAACGCAAATTGTTGTGCGAGTAGTGAATTATGTTTTATCGAAGAAGCATAAGTATTCATATACACGGTTATGACTTCTATAACCGAATGAAAACCTAGTGACCAAATTGTACAGAATGTAAGAGAAAATGAAGTAACGAAAAAGATTTCCCATGGAAAAATAGAATATTATAAGGAGACTGAAGCTGTTCAAACACTCACACAAATCTCTATATAAAAGAAATTGCTGACCGAGGTCTTTACAATGCAATATTTATCGTAAGAAAAAGCAAATTAGAACATTGGCTTATGGAATGCATAAGATGTTACACGTTTTCAATTTCATAGTATCATTTAAGAACAGATCAATTTGCAGCATGGACTAGACATGCAGTTTCGGATACTGATCCTCAATCTAAACAATGTAATATGACCAAAGAGTGTGAAAGTTATTATGTCCAAAAATATATCGAAAGACGTAGCAGGATGGATGGGATATGTAGATACCCATTGTTGCATAACTTTTAAATTACCATTTAGAGGCAAACTGAGATTACCAGATAGTTGCTTGAACTATTCAATCAAACGCATTGTAAGAGCACATAACTAGAAAATAAACATAGCGTGTACTTGCATGATGAATATTTTGTACTCTTATGCTGGTAGCGAGTACAATAGAGTGGTAAAAAGTACCCTTACAGAAGACCAAAATTTTTCAGATCAGGTTTAAAAAGCACCGATTATGGAATCCAATAAAGAACGCATACTTACTATTAATATATTATTCAGAGATATCCCTCTATATTAAAAATACTGAAATGTTCCAACTCTATACCTTCTTGAAGAAAATTTATAATAACTTTTCATGCTCCAGACACGGGTTTCGATTATTAGATTCTCATCAGTAATGCTTCCAGCCAAAAGGCTTTTCATAAGCCGCCCAAATTCATTTCAATAGCGCCGTCTTGTTTTGTTTTTAGAATTTAAATCTGTGCATTCACCTCACAGAAGGAGCGCGGCCCAAAGCCCTCGCTGTGCCGATCCAGTAGCATATCAAAACAAAATCGATGTTCAAAATAGCATTGGAGGGATGGTGCTAAGACGCCCCCCACCTCGATGACATCTTTCGAAGAAAAGACAAATTTCCGAAAGATCCCCTCCGTTCTTTTCTTTTCTTAAATTACTGTATATGAAGTAATAAACATCAAAGAAGTACCTATCAGTTATTCAGTCTAAAAGCCGAGAAGTCAAGGCAAAATCATTAGAATTTCCATTGGAACGGTTGCGAACATCGGAATGAATAACATTCCGAAGCTCGCAATACTTTGTTATTATTGTGTTTTATAAAAAAACCTCAGTATTTTGAAAAGTATTGGATCTGATTTAATAAAAAATCCATCGATATATAAATTCCATTCCATTATAAGAACTCTATCTTTTAATTGCTTTCAGACAGTCCTTGTGAACATGGTGTTATTTGTCCCAATAACGCTGTTTGTACAGAAACATCATGTGGTAGGAAATGTGTGTGCAAGAACGGGTATGCTCCCGACCAAAACAACAACTGTGCCAAAGGTAACTTCATTGAAAAACACTTTAAAACAAAATGATCAGCTGTTAATTTGAGAATTATTGATTCGAGAGGTTACGATATATACACAAGATATACTGAGGAAGTTTAATTTTTTTCTGCTTCACAGTGGTTACTCTAGGACAGGACTGTGGTTCAGACAAAATCTGCATGGGTCCAAAAGCGACTTGTGAAGATGGAAAATGTCAGTGTCTCCATGGTTACAAGCCTGACGAAACGAACACTCGCTGTAAGAAATCTACCTCCTGGTTCATAGAATTTCCATTGCTGATGGAAGAGTGTTCGATATTCTTTAAGGAATGCCACAATGCATTTGAGCAGGAATGTAGAAAAGATAAATGCACGTGTAGAGAAGGGCTGCGCAAAAAGACATTGATAGAGATGAAGAAAAGCTACAAAAGCTACAAACAATGTCTCAACGAAACTGACACTGAGGGTAAGCTTATGTTGTCTTTAGAGAAGACTACAGTTTATGATTTATTAATGAAACAGTCAAAATTATCGATTGAAATCCGTATAGGAAAAAACACATGCTTTTAGGTTTTTCATAAGAAATCGGGAAGGTTTTTGATTTCGTCTAAATATTTTACTTCCCAATTTACGCGCTTTGGGATTATTTATTTTTCATTCTTAATTATTTTGAAATCGTTAACTGCAGGTACAACTAAATGATGCATGACAACAAAGGTATATCTGCGTTTCCAAAAGTATATATCCCCTAAATAGAAAACAGGTATCTAATTTCAAAATGAGTTTAACTAATAATTTTTACATTGAACATTCTTCATGATCATGACGTAAAAAAATTGTTTCTATTTTCATTTCAGATTCTTTATTCGGAAACAACTGTGAATACTATTCTGCCAACGAAGTTGAACCTTCGATAAACGATGCAAGGAGACGTAAGTAGCAAATTGATTATTTCTCATTCTTCCTAGACATCAAAATCTTTCAATACAGCATGAATAAATTTAGCGTTTAAGTCTTTCAAAATCTTTATCGGACATTTACCAGTAAGTACAAAAATGAAAAAGGTGGTCTGTTAGCAACCTGCTACAGCAAGGAATAGAAAATCTCCGAAAATGCTTAGTTCTACAGTGAACACAAATTATATTACTATTTACTAAAACTTTTCCAATATCTTTTAGGTATACAAATTATGCAGGGTGTAATCATAGGCGGAGGTCTACTTGTTGTATTTTTGATAGCTGGGTTGATTACAATGGTACTGTGTATTCGCTACAAAAGGAGGTAAGAGTATTATAATGAAAAGATATATTCCTAAAACACTTAGAATTGAAACGACATATCCTACAATATTCCGGGTATTTGAAGCAGCAGCCTTGATTGAAACTTTAATTATTGGATCTTCACTTAGTCTAATTATTTTTACAAAATAACCCCTCCTCGTTACAGGATAGGTGACATGCGCAGTGAAACATCATCAATTGTCTCCCTTGATAGATGTTCTGAAGGGAAATATTCTTTCCGGATTCCACGACCGTTTGCGACTCCAATTTTATACGCTAGAACCGGTGAAACGGACACAGACGCTATGTCATTCCAGAATACTGCGTACGATAGTGAAAGAGAGAGACTCCGAGACGAGGAGCACAAATCTATAAATGGAACAATGGCCAGAGGCTTCAATCTCAAAAGTGAAGACATTGAATTTAAATTTTACGAAGACGACAAAGAAAATAAGGAAGATAAATAGTGCTTTTTAACTGTATAAATATCACATGAGATTTCAGACTGTTTTATCATATTGATGCAAATATCGTCATATTATTATTGATCATGAAACCCATATTTTAAAATGTTCCACGAGCTGTTTTATTATGTATGAATTATTGACTTTTACTGAAAGTGTTCATAAATTTTTGAAGCAGCTATCAATAACAGGAAAAAAACGTGCCCGTTAACAGTCATCTATCATCCATTCAATGTTGTTTCCCAAAAGACTTTCTATAAACAGTTTCCTATATTGAATGTAGAAGTAAAGAAAGAATATCGGTAAACTTCATTCAAAGTTAAATTGATCTAAACGTAATCGACTTGAGAAAATCCGCCATTATGTATGTGTCATATATGTACAATATCGTCTTTTGCAAACACTGGTACCCCAAACTTCAGATTTTACCATTAAAAGTAATACTAATAACATGAATAATCAAAGAAATCTCTAAAAGATTTTCAGTTTGAAAAAGATCAAGATTTTGAGGAAAACGTTCTATTGGCACTAGGTATAAGATCAACTAAGATGATTTCCATTTTACTATCCAAAAGTATATTACGAAGATCTTTGTCATAAGGACTGGTATTTTGTGAAATTTTCAAAAGAGTAACGTCGATTTTCAAAATAAATTAAAAAGAAGATAGGAGTTTGGAAGCGGTCATTCTTAGTGGAAGTCATATTTAACGCATTGGAACATTTGATGAAAAATTTCATTCAGATATCGAATGTTTTGCTGTCTTTCGCTTTCTTCATATCGTAAATCATTTTATTCGTTCTATTTTACTGCTTTTTTCACTTAACTCATCTGATGATAATATCTAAAGTATTATGATAGGTGTTATACCTCGTGTCATTGTTGTTAGTACAAATGTCCATCAGGCTTTTCAAGTAGAATATGTAAACAGTAGGATTGTTGTTAAATAGTTGCATCGATTCCGGTTGACACTATGTATTCGTTGTAATATGTTATATCAATGCAAAGAACATGTATATTTGAAAAATCAAAATACAATAATCAAAGATAAGAGCTTATTTTCTTATGGTTGCAAAAACAAACAGCACATGATTTACGAGGAGACCTTATAATACAACAGTTATTACAAGTTATATATTATGCACTTCGCACAACAGTTTGAGATCTAACATACAAAAGAAAGTCGAAAATGATTGGTTTATATGTTTGTTATTCCTATCATTTGCTGAATAACAATAACAACTGACCAAATTTAGTCGGTAAAGTACTTCTGTCACGCACAGATATTGAAATTGAAATGAAATATTAGAGAGAAAGAAATTACTTCGAGTTTATAGCTGCAAACCTATCATCGCCGCATCGTAATAGGATAGACCCTGATGCAAATATTGATAAATAAAAGATAGTGTAATATAACAGATCAATTGTTAAACTCCCCGGTGTATAGGAGGAAAGAATGGAATTGAATTCATGTGACCAAAGAAACACTGTAAATCATGTTCACAATTGCTATTATTTTATAACCATTCAGCGTCATGGAAGATATTTTGTTAGCTGTATCTCTGTCATGTTTCTGGTTTTTCCCCAGAAATTGACGTTTAACAGAGTACACATTGGTATATATAACTACTTCTTTCCTTTTGCAATTGACATTTAGCATGTTAAGATTGTCTGAAGCAGATAATGATTGCGAACTCGTGTAAAAAGACTTACTATTTGTAACTGTGAGTTCTACAATATGCTCCTTTGGAATAATAGGAAATACCATTAGCTTGATGATATGGTATCGGAAAAGGAGGGATTCGTGTATAGGCTATATATTCACTGCTTTATCGGTGTTTGACAGTTGCGCTTTGTGTTTTTATGTGTTGTTCGACGTGTATTTCAAAGGTTTTGTTGGTCCCTTTGAGGAGTGTAATCACACTAAATCGGGAATGACATTTGTTCTTGTCATCTTCCATGCTTACATCGTTTCGTGTTCGTTATCAAGTTGGACGACAATATTGCTTGCGATATTCAGATACATTACAATTTGTCACAAAAATATCGCAAAGAATCTGTGCACCAAAAGGGCAACGAAAGTCTCAATTGGAGTTATGTTTCTGTGGGTACAATCAACATCAATCCCTTATTATTTCTATTACGAAGTCGAGAAAATGAAACGAGGAGAAAATAATTCATCGTCCTATTGGATTTACCATACTAAATTCGCACAGACACATTACCAGACGTATCAGGTACCCCTGCTTTGGCTGTTTGGCATATCAATGAAGCTGATTCCATGTTTTGTTCTCACGATTTTAAGTTTCAAGATGGCGCTTAAACTGATTCGAGTCAGATCAAGATTGGCGTCTAAGCTCAGGACACGGACAGAATACGGACGGACATCCTTCATGCTGATCGCCATAGTGTTGATTTATGTTGTTACTGCCTTACCCATTGGGATAACAGCTTTTGTTACTGGAGTAAGACATACACAAGAATTACACTTTTTCTACTTTTTGGCTGATGTTGAATTAAGTAGCGTCCTCAATTTAATTCAAATTTTGAACTGCAGTGTAAATTTCTTTGTTTACATAGGGTTAAGCAAACCCTTTAGAAAAGAACTCCAATGTGTCTTTCAGAACTTCGCCATTTGCTGCAGAAATAGAGGAGAATCTGATCAAGTGTGATAGTAAACTTTAAAGAACCTCAAACTATATGAAAAAGAATTGTTGAAAATGAATGAAAATTTTGAAGTACGTATACTTTGATTTGTTGATAAATTAATTCAAACATACATACACATATGCATAGAAGGAAAAGCATTTTGGTATGATGAGTATTGCAGGGAACCATATAACGTAACATTGACAGGAACAAAAGAATTCTTGTTGGAAAAGTCCTTAAACGGCAATCATTTTTTGTATCATATTTGTTTGCAATTGTCAATATTGAAATATATGCTCTATAGTACCAATATTATTGTACTAGACACGTGTTTCGGATATTTGAATCTTCGTCAGTAGTACTTCATGCCAAACAGTTTAAATAAAGCCGAGGTGAATTTTCCTGGCGCTTCACGCATCACAGTAAATCACATCTAATCATATTATGCTACTGATGTCGAATAAAACATTAGTGCTTATCGGATTAGTCTTTGAAAAATTTACATTATCATGTTGTAATTAATTAAATTTTGATTTTGCAAAATACATATGATATTGTTTTTCATGATTTTATAACTTCTACAATATCGACCACAAAATACCAAAACTATGTAAACAAAAGCACAACAAAAGCAAATACAAATACGATAGAGATTAGAACAACTCGTTCATGCAAAAGGTTTATTTATGTATAGGTTCAGATCACACGGCTACCACCCTTTCACTTATCACAACAGAGAAGCTTTCTTATTTTGTTAAATGGTGATGACCTCTGAATACTGTTATGAATAAACAAAACTATCCGACAGCGATACCTTCAATTACTTTTTAGAAAAAAAAAAACTTAATCCGAAGAACAGAAAAACAAAGCAAACATAATCAAACCGTGTATCGACCAGATTCGAGTACCAGATTCGAGTCTGTCTTCAAAGACCATGATGTAATCACAGAATTAACCTACCTCCAGGAACATTATATCATCACACCAGCAGATAAAGCCTCTAATAATTATACATTCACTTGTAAGAAGTATTATTTAGAAAGTCTTGTCAAAGAATTGGGACTAAATTCTTCTGGAAATCTCAGCTATGCTCCAACAAAATTTTCGGCTTCAGAAGTAATTGAAAATCACAATTCAGAACTTGCTTCTTTCGGTCTTGACACCAACAAATTGGATCTAGATTTACCGTACCTGTATTGTATACCAAAATGCACAAAAATCCGAATAAACAACGCTTCATTGCTGGTTCCTCAAAATGGTCGACGACCAAATCTATATCGGTCTTACTCACCCAAATTAGTCAGGCCTTCAAAAGTATTGTTCAACCGTGTATTCGCATAACGGTACAAACCAAATATGGATCTTAAAAAAAATTCGAAATAGCTTTTTTAACATCTCAAATCAACACAGTTGAAAAGAGTACACTCTATAAAATCGTTTGACTTCTCGACACTTTACACCACAATTCCACATACTAAATTGAAAGAAAGACTGTCACAAATGATTAAGTGCGCATTTACGAGTAAAAATGGTAATCGTAAATATATAATTATTCATTATCGTAAATTACGACATAACTTACTTTGTAAAAGAGAAATCCGAGTCAAAAACAGTTTGTTGGCATTCCAATGGGAACCAAATGTGCCCCGCTCCTTGATGACATATTTTTATACCCATACGAAGCTGAGTTCATTCCATTCCAATGGGAACCAAATGTGCCCCGCTCCTTGATGACATATTTTTATACCCATACGAAGCTGCATTCATTCCATCCTTGCAAAAGACAGTTATCTCTTAACTTCAACTTTACGTTCAGATACGTTGTTGATCTATTGTCAATCAATAATCCAAAATTTGCAATTTACCTTGGCGCAATCTATCACGTTGAACTTGAAGTTTAGGAAATGAAAGAGACCATTAATTCAGCGTCCTATTTGGATATCATGTTGTCTTTTGACGCCCATGGTAATATGAACACCTCACTCTATGACAAACGTGATAACTTCAATTCCAATATCACAAATTTTCCTTTTCTGAGTAGCAACATCCCGTAGTCACCAGCAAATGGCGTTTTCATTTCTCAATTAATATGTTATGCTCGGGCAAGCTCCTTGTACTCAGATTTTGTTCTAAGAAGAAGACGGCTTTCAGTTAAGCTTCTCAGTCAAGGATACATTTGTGACTGAGGAAGTTCTATGGTCGATATGGGTAAATGGTAGCACACTATAGCGTCCTCTTGTCCAGAGTCATAAATGATATTCTGACGTAGACCTTTTGTGCAATGACATACCAATTTATAATTTTGTCTTCCTTTGTGGGATTTACCGATTGGACCTTTCTACCGAACTGAAGTGGCGGTGTTGCATGCGTGCAGGCGATGCTCACTCTTCCTGGGCACATGATCTCATTCCTTCGCAGGAAGTTCACTTCTCTTCACTGGAAGAATTTTTTTATTTCTGTTCCTTTGCCTTATCTCTGATTCTATCCTGGTTTTGTATGCCCCTAGTTAGATGATTTTGTACTTCTTGATTGGGATAGGGTTTTTTTCCATTTTGTCATCGAGTAGAAAAAAAAATAAATTCCAAAAAGAGTTACAATATCCTAATGGTGTTAGAAAAATAGTCGAATTCAGTAGAGCTACATGGTTTTTTTTTTGTTCGGATTCAGTCAGTCGAGTTATCCAATTGAGGCAGAGAGGTACAGGCAACATTCAGAAACGTTTTTTTAATGAACTCTGATTTCTATTAGCAAGGGCTGTTATGGAGTCAAATTGCTGGGTAATATAAATGCACGATACAACTGTTTTGTAAGAAGTTTCAAGTGAATATTAAAATCATCAAACAAAACAATTTTGTTTTGTTTGATGATGTAACACAATTTAAAAAGTAAATGCATTATATGAACGGATAAATAAAATGCATTAATTTCCCTGTACGATTGTGGTCTTTACGACTGAGTAATGGAAGATGAGGTACTAATATCACTTAACATCTGATTTCTCCTCCATACGGATGGCTTTTCCATGTATAGTGTTCTATTTGTTATATTTGTGTCTTCTTTTTTCTTGGTTTCTTAGGTCAACTGAGCATGATTTTCAAATTGTTACTGTTTATTTTTGACTTTCACTCGCGCGTTCATTTTTATTAAGATTATTTTTTATTTCATTATTTTTTTTTAGATTTAGGCTAGTTCAGAAACTTCAAGACTCGATCATCCATTCTTTTCTCAGTTTCGATGTTCTCATTTGTCGCCTAAATTATTAAAATGACAATTAGTGTAATTTGGAGTTCAGTTTTAATTTTCATACCATTGGGGAATGAATATTGATGATATAATAAATCATGGGCATAGATTATTGGTAAATGTTATACTTGCAATGATATTCAATTTTTTTCAATTTATATTTGCATATCAAATTAAAATGCAGAACTGCAAATTTTCCTCATCGGTTATTACATCTTTGTATGATATATTGATCTGGAAACAATTATTTCTGCTCGTCATTTTATAAAATAAAAACGAGTCGACTATTCTGGGTACAAAATCTCGTAATTACCGTTATGTGTTTATGGAAATATAAATGTATCATCATTTCAATTGCATATCAAAGATGAAATGTGGGAAGTCATCTCCACGAAGTAAAGAAATCATTGCTAATGATCACCATAACAAAGTTGCAAATACCGTTACGGTAGCTTTCAGTGGCAAATCAGTGCTTTATAGCTTTGAAGTGCTGGTGGCGTAGTGGCTAGCGCGATGGACTAAGAACCCATAGAAAGTAGGAGATCTTTGATTTTTAATCTTTCACGGAGTTTTTCTCTAATACTAGTAACAAAGTTTTGACCCTCTAATTTTCATAAACTATAAACTTTATATGTGCTAATATCAGGTTGGGACTTGAATCCCATTATACCATCGTGTGGAACCCCGCCTCATCGCTCCCTCTCTCACTTTCCAGAAGAATGAGAGAGGGAGCGATGAGGCAATGGTCATCACGATGCTTTATATAAATCTTAATTGAATTTTAAAATAAAATCGCACATGCAATAATTATTAATTTCAATAGACTACTTTGAGGTTTAAGAGTTTATTGAGGAAAGAAAATGTAATTAATGATAAATATAATTATGCAATACAATCTAATAACAGAAGAAATAGAATAACATAAACCATCAATGAGACAAACGCCCATGGAAGTATGACTTCATTTTTTCGCCATGTACAATGAAGAATAGAGAAAATTATACACAAGTTTAAAATGAATAGCATATCAAATCCCATTAAGGTGTTGCAATTTGACGAGATCGGGTTTTAAAATATCAACAAATACATTTATAAGTGATATGAACATGATGAAACAGAAAGCAATCTCATTTTTTTCTCTGATATCGGGTATTGTGATTGGAAACAAATTCTATGTACTCTCGTTTTTTTTTCAACACAACAATTTCACTGCAGAATAACACCATGGATTTCATGCGTAAAATATATTGACTGAAACAAGGACTCATACAGAGACAGAACTTTTCCATACGCTACACGTTTGCTCCATCGAAATTTACTGCATAAATCTACAACAATTGAATTGATTATGCACGTTAACGTTGAACTTTTACATATACAAATAAATCTTTAATTACACTCTCAACGTCAATATATGTAAAATCACCTTTTGATGAATTCAACACGTGGGTATGAAGGACGAACGGGATCTTCATCGGTCCTTTCTCAACGAGCACTACTTCTGAAATAGTTGATCCTATTTCAATGTCAGCTTTCTGCATATCCATCGCCCGCTACATCCGGGTATCAAATGCTAGTCAGCTCTTCATATGGGTATCCTCCCTCGTGAGACTTCCGGGAGTTGCTTTTACCTCCCCAAGACTTACTGGCCTACTACCCTGACGGCTTTTTGCTCTGCTTCTTCTTAAATGAAGAAAACTTTTATTAAATTAATAATTCGTATGGTTATTTGAAATAATGATCCTGACATTATGTGTGCAAATAACTAATGATTTTTGTGTCTATTTAAGATATGAATTTAGATTATTCAGATTCACCAATTCCATACTTCAGCCACTTCATCTTCACTAATACTTATGATAAAAATCCCTATATTACATGTTATTAAATTCAGATGTATTTTGTTAAGCAGAACTGAGCACGATTTGAAGAACAGGAGAAAATAATATCAGATAAATAATTGACTTAATTTTGAGATAATTTGATTTTTCTGTAAATATGCACACAGATTACAACATTTAAGATTCAAATGTTATAGCTAAACATACAAGTATTATAATTTATCTTTTAAATACTTGGTATAAAGTTGCTATCCAATGAATGGAATTGATAGCATTGACACCTGTAGCTATATATTTCCCTTTCAATGCTGGAGAATACTGAATTCAAACAGACGGATGGATCCGACTATAGGACAAACATGATAATACAATATAGTTGTGCCTTTCCATTTACAGCAAAGTAAAAAACCCGTTTCATCATCATAGTAATTATAATCATTGGACGATTGAATTGAAAATACGATGTGCATACATGTACTACATTAAATTGTTTTTGCAATCCCTTTCCCTTTATGATTTACAGTCTTATATGAAAGGAAGGAGGGGAATGAAAGAACATAGCAGCATAAACAAAAAGAGAAATACATGACATCACCTTATGGACAAAAAGGAAGAAATCCGTTTGGTAGCATTCAAAATATGAATTTCTTACTACAATTTGATCCTCTAGATTTTCTACGAATCTGATGTTTACAGATACTGTATTCATTTCAAAACATGTGGACAGAAAAAAAGACAGACTGACGGACAAAAGAAATTTCAGAGAATTAACATATGGAAGAATGATACCTTGTCATTGGGCGGTATACGCGTGTTAACTCTGCCATTTTGATATCATGTGTATCAGATTTGCTTTCTTTCATTGATGATTCTTCAAGTGGACATGATATATCCACGAAATTTCCTTCCCTAAATAAGAAATACGGAATTCGTTACAAATGAGAGGTTACTTTCAGTTTCATTTTCTGCCTCCATGTAGAATCGGAGACACCATTGCAGAGAAAAAAATGTGGGACTTGGTGAACAAATCCGCTATTGCTGCAAGTAACAAGCTGTACACAAAAACGTAAGGAAGCTGAAAAGAGGATAATATACAAACCTCTGCATGCAAACAGATGCCTGGAATATATATTTGAAGCAAAGACAGACATTTAAGTTAGAAAACAACAACAACAACAACCAAAAAAGAGAGTATATTGAAGTTATGAACAACAGCTGTTGTAGCTTCAGCTTGCACATTTATAAAGAAAATCAAAATTATTAGATGCAAAACTCAAGTTATTCATGTATATTGGAAAGCGCAATCTTTTTGCAAAATGAGAGCCTCTGAAATAATTATTTCGCTTTATCCTCCACCAATAGATGTCACAGTTCTGACTTCCTATTACCTAGATCCTGCAGATGAAGTTGTCCCACGGTAGATGGCCAGAGTCTTATCTACGCCGTCCATCCATTTATCCTTAAAGCATCGCAATAAACATAAAATGACAATCAGGTAATGTATGCATTAATCATTAATAAACACTCTGGGACACTGAAAGTATCTTCAAGTACACGTACAGAGATTTCAATTTTATATAATTTCATACCATTTCATCTAAGTCATCCTCTATCCTTGCCGTTCGCTTCTCCAGTCTCTTCAGGGCACGATCTTGCTCTGATAGTAACCTTTCTAGCACTTCAGTTCTATCAACTTGGTCTCGGAGCACCTTGAACAATGAATGGACAATACAACTAGTTCAAATTAGTCTTGAAGTTAAAAAAGGCGATGCAAGTTTTATAATATCTACTTCTTTCCATGAAATGACATGATGACACCATATAGTTGTAGGCTTTCAAATATAAGTCGTGTGAAATATTATAAATTAAAGGAAACATTTTTTCAGATGCATTTACTATCCCTAGAAGTACACATATATTTTCATATGAAATAAATAATATCCACAGTTTACTTACGTCGCTCTCTTCCGCTTGGGTCACTGGTGTGATTCTTTGAATAAAACAAGAAAAATAAATAAATAAAAATCACATATTTTAATACATATTCGCAAAAACATGGTTTGCATAAAAAGAAGCACCAAAAATAGCTCGTACAATTAGAAACTTAAGTAGCATGAAAGAATGATAATTCAGCACATACATGTAATTCCGAATCTGAGCGCTACAGATTGTGCTGTATGCATGTAAAAAAGAGGACAAACAACGAGTGAATTACCGTTTGACATATTGCTGTTTCATTTCTTTTTCAAATTTCCTTACAATGTCCCTCTCAATTTTCTTCTCTTTGTATGTCATCGCAGCAAAAACTGTAAGAAAATTCAGAATTCACATAATGGAAATAAGCAATAGATTTTCAACAATTTCTTTTTGTGCTCCGTTTTGGCTCGTGATATTACCAGTATATAATAATATGTCATGGCAATACCTTGATATGATACATGTATATATTGAAACAGATATGTGATATTAGTTGTATTTAGTTATTTGTTAGATGTGCAGTGCGACAGTGAGGTTATTGAAATGTTTTAAAATAGATATTTGAGCCTTTTCATCATAGCACAACCATCTTTTTTTTTCTTTTTTTTTCATTCATTTTTTTTAAATTTTTATTTCAACAATTCCTTGAATAGTGATACACAGAAAGACAGTGACATTCTTCCAAATAAATAAATGTAACTTACAAATTACATAAAAACATAGACTTGTAGACTCGATGGTTCATAACCTATAGGATATAAAATCCATAATCAAGCATACTTTCACTGTCTTTGGTCATATCTGGCCCATGCTGCAAAATAATCTTCTTTAATGATGCTATGAATTTGAAGAAGTGTTACATTTATACCACTTGGTGAGTATCACTGCTGGTGGACCACGAGTCCCCGAGAGCACACGGAGCCAGATCAACATCCATTGATCGTTTCTTTAAACACATTCTAAATTTCTGCTCACAAACTCTCAAATTCTGAAAATTTCTAAAATGATAGTAACACTCATGCTACGTCTTTCGGTAAATTTATGATATAACTTTCACTGTCTTTGGTCATATTTCGTTGTTTAGATTAAGGATCACTGACGAGGGTTGAGTACCAGAAACGCGCATGTTTGGTCCATGCTACAAATTAATCTGTTCTTAAATGATGCTATGAATTTGAAGACGTGTTGCAAAGATGCAAAATTTGAAGATATTTAAATAGAAGCAGAGTTCCTAATAGAGTTATTAAGAAAATAAACCCCAATGAAAAGCAGGTGTCTGTTAGGTGCAACGTACGCAGACTTCTTACGAAAACATCCTTCTACAATTAAACAGTTCAACGGAACAACACATAGTATGACATGTTTACGAATTGAGAAAGTAAACATCTATCTGCTTAACATCAAACTATCCTTACTTTTCATGAAGACTTCCATTCCTTCGTAGAAATTAGGAGCGCGACCTTCCTCTGATTCTGTACTGTCATCCATGTTTTCTATCGTTAGGTCGCCATCTTGACTTTCTTTTGCAGAGTTTGTCATAGATTTATCATTAGTATGATTCACATTATTTACATTATTGTTTGTACTTTTATTCTTATCTGTCAGTTTCTTCCTACTTTCACTCCTCTTTTTGTCTGCGACTCTTTTTGACCGAGCTCGGTGACACATTCTTATTGGAATAGCGATTAGCCAAGCAGTAAGAAAGATAACTCCAACAAACAAGAAAAGTACTGCGTAAGGGGGAGGCAGGAAAGCCTTAGCCCTGTATTCTTCAATTACCCCTCGGAATGTTTTAAGCCAATGCATATAACTTTCTTCTTGGACCTTCTTGAAAGAGTCTCTGAAAACAAGAAAGAATATCAAACTCATATTCGATTAAATTTTTTTGTCTTTTCATCAATTTTCTTGTCACCGTTTTGCAATGCTTTTAATGAATATAGGCATGTTCGAGGATTTTTATCCGTATGAATTGCTTTAGTCTTATTTTTCAAGCATTTGGCTTGAAATCTACATATACATGTAGTATACATGCTCATAACAAGAATTCCAACCAGTCCGACAAATAATACATCTGAACAGAAATGACGTGCTAAGAATAGGCCAAATACTTACATTAACATGACAAGGAGAATGTTAAGTAGCAGAATTACTACCAACAGTATAAATAAGCCTCTAAAGTACGGAGCTGCTGATTGGCCAACGGATGACGGACATCTTGGGAGAATTCCCTCTTCGTACACCGTCACATTGTTTGAACAATCTGGTTCATTCACTACAAACATCAACACAGACAAAACTCAAATTTATAATCTCATCAAATAATAAAGTTATTATTATAAAGCAATGCAAGCGTATCATCCCCTCGCAACTGCATGCTCTATGTCATCAGCAAAAAGAATTCAAATGAAGTCCATCGGGTCCTTGACCTTTGAATCTTGACCTTGAAAATCAATAGGGTTTATTCCCATCCCAGGTCAAACATTTGTGGAAGGTCTGACATTTCTACAATGATTGCATTAGCTTCTATGCTGTTCACAAGAATTTTAAGTCCGAGTCCACTGTGACCTTGACATCTAGCCCTTGAGTTCATCCACTTCCTGGGGCAAATATTTATGGAAGGTTTGATGTTTCTATGATGATTGCTTTGGCTTCTTTGTTGTTCGCAAGGATTTTAAGCCTAAGTCCTTTTTGACCTTGAAAATCAATAGGGTTCATCCTGCCCCAACGGCAAACATTTGTGGAAGGTTTGATGTTTCTATGATAATTATGCCCCCTTCGAAGAAGAGGGGACATATAGGTTTGCCGCTGTCGGTTGGTCGGTCGGTCGGTCGGTCTGTCGGTCGGTCCGCGACATCAGTTTCCGTTCAATATCTCTGGAATGAATACACATATTGAAATGAAATTTTGTAAACAGACACATCAAACAAAAATCTAGGTCAAGTTCATATTTGGGTCCGATCAAAAAAAAATTTGACAGAGTTATGCCCCTTGCATTTCGAAAAATACCAAAATTATAGGTTTTCCGTTCAATATCTCTTGAATGGAGTTACATATTAAAATGAAATTTTGTATACAGACACATCAAATAAAAATCCGTATTAAGGTCCGATCGAAAAAAATTTGACAGAGTTATGCCCCTTGCACTTCGAAAAATACCAAAATTTCAGGGTTTCTGTTCAATATCTCTTGAGTGGAGTTACATATTGAAATGAAATTTTGTATACAGACACATCAAATGAAAATCTAGGTCAAGTGTATATTTGGGTCCGATCAACAAAATTTTTACAGAGTTATGCCCCTTGCACTTCGAAAAAAAAAAACAAAATTTCAGGGTTTCCGTTCAATATCTCTTGAGTGAAGTTACATATTGAAATGAAATTTTGTATACGGATACATCAAATGACAATCTAGGTCAAGTTCTTATTTGGGTCCAATCAACAAAATTTTGACAGAGTTATGCCCCTTGCACTTCGAAAAATACCAAAATTTCAGGGTTTCCGTTCAATATCTCTTGAGTGGAGTTACATATAGAAATGAAATTTTGTATACAGACACATCAAATGAAAATCTAGGTCAAGTTCATATTTAGGTCCGATCAAAAAAATTTGGACAGAGTTATGCCCCTTGCACTTTGACAAATACCAAAACTTCAGGGTTTCTGTTCAATATCTCTTGAGTGGAGTTACATATTGAAATGAAATTTGGTATACAGAAACATCAAATGAAAATCTACTAGGTCAAGTTCATATTTAGGTCCGATGAACAAAATTTTGACAGAGTTATGCCCCTTGCACTTCGAAAAATACCAAAATTTCAGGGTTTCCGTTCAATATCTCTTGAGTGGAGTTACATATTGAAATGAAATTTTGTTTTCAGACACATCAAATAAAAATCTAGGTCAAGTTCATATTTGGGTTCAATCAAAAATTTTTATGCCCCCCTTTGAAGAAGAGGGGACATATTGCTTTGCCGCTGTCTGACTTTCTGTCTGTCGGTCCGTCCGTCGGTCGGTCGGTCCACGACATCAGTTTCCGTTCAATACCTCTGGAGTGGATTCACATATTGAAATGAAATTTTGTGTACAGACACATCAAATGAAAATCTAGGTCAAGTTCATATTTGGGTCAAATGAAAAAAAATGACAAAGTTTAGCCCCTTACTTTTCGAAAAGTACCTAAATTTCAGGATTTTCGTTCAATATCTCTGGAGTGTATTCACATACTGAAATGAATCTTGTGTACAGACACATCAAATGAAAATCTAGGTCAAGTTTATATTTGGGTCCGATAAAAAAAAATTGACAGAGTTATGCCCCTTGCACTTCGAATCCGATCAAAAAAAATTTGACAGAGTTATGCCCCTTGAATTTTGGTTGGAAAATTTACCAACATTCTGTTCAGTATCAGGTTTGTTGAATATGACTATTTAATAGAATACTATTAATTACCTTGTAGAAGTTTATTAGAAGAAGAGCTTTAACAAAGCGTAAATGCTGTACATACAGGTCCTCCTGACAGTTATACTTCTTTGACTTTTTTCATTACACTGTTACTTTATACCCCCATAGGTTGTATCAATGCAAGTATAAAGTTGTGACGGACTTTAATCACAGAAGGGGTAGGGGGCATTAATGTTTTACAAACATGACTTTTAACTTGTTTCTTTAGTTTTTATGCTGTTCAGAAGGATTTTAAGGCCAATTCCAATGTGACCTTGACCTTTGACCCTTGACCTTGAAAATCAAGATCATCCTCTTCCCATGGGGATCATTTGTATAAGGTTTGATGTTTTTATGATGATGACATTGGCTTCTATGTTGTTCATAAGAAAATCCAGACACACAACACACATACACCCTCCTTCACACACATTCACACACGGATGCATGGCAGCGATGCGAGGTGACAGAGTTGCGAGGGGATAATAATGCAGTAAAAGAGGGAACTGTGCTTCATCAAAAGTTTCCGAGTGTTCCTAATATATTAACCAAAAACTATCAAAGTGAAATAAGGGAAGGAGCTACCAAAGATCCATGACAAAGATCATTAACAGTTCAAAGTGAATAAACATTTATCTTGTGTATTATACAAACGTGCTGTGGATTTCAAAATACTAGTACGTGGCAAGTGGTTTTTGAAAAAAAAACTTCTAACCTGAAAAATATCACGTAACTTTCAAAATACAAAGGCAAACACCTAGTTACTGTTTTACTGTAGCTATAGGACATTGATATTCATAATACTTACACTCTAATTCTTTTACTCCAACTTCGTTAAATACCAACCAGTATCCATTCTTGAGTACACTTTGAATGAAATACCAGTTAAAATCTGAGTTTGGATACAGAACTGCAAAGTCGGCGATGGTAAATGCCACGAGCAGTAGGAAGATAAAGGCCAGTACAGGCAATAAGGCTTCTTTAAACTACGAAACAAAAGAAAGTATGGATATTGAAGTTTTCAAATTGGTGCACGGACAACATAGTAATGTAATGTAATTCTGGGGGTAACTTTCTTATGTTCCTATTGAATTTCCCCACCCGTTTCGATAATTTATAATATAAAATCATATTATATTTTCGATTTTTTAAAATAAATAACAAAATAATGAAAAAAAGACTTGAATTAAAAACTTGTTTAATAGTCTCTCATAAGACCATGTAGTCTTTTTTTTATTTGAGTAGAGAGGAAATGCTATAAATCAAAGATTTCCCTGGAATTTTTTTCTTAGCTGTTAAAATCACATTTTGGTCTGAACGGTAGAGACATAATCTTCGCTTTTTTGACTTATTGGTGTTTTTTTCAATATATGAAATAAATTTGTTACGTTTGGTTAATGAAGTCATGTAGCTTTTTCAATTGAACATACCAATCTTCCAAAGATAATTAACTTCGGTCCCATATATCCAGATACATATAACAGAGAAAATATCCTCCCGGTCAACGCAACAAAAGAGAAGGCGAAGCAGACCCTTGCAGCGTCTTGTTCCTCTGGACCTAGTCGTAGCACCATCCCCACAAAGAAGAGAACTACACCCAACAAGTCTAAGCTATTCCATATCGAGAAATAGGTCTTTATCTTGTCCAGGAAAGATCCCCTGCTCACAATAAACTGAAATGCAAAGATATCCAATGGTTAAAAAAGGTAAGCGCAACACCTAAATCTGACAAATATGAGGCGTAACTTTGAAAAAATGATTTTTAATCGCATGAGACATAATAAAAAGTGTTGATATTTCAGTCCTCATACTTTATGACAGACCATTTACAAGAGTACAAAGAATATATTATAAGGGCATCGTGGTGTAAAAATAGTTTCTGAAGAAGGAAATGAAAAAAAAATAAATGGCTCGGTTGAGTTCATACCTTCCTAAGTTCCTCTAGAAACATGCAGAAAACCCATCCGATCATTACTAGATCTGTACCCGTCAAGTAGTCAGGGAGGTGTAACAGCAACATGTAGGCGTATACAACCAGAAATATCACATGCATTATCTGAAAAAAGGTAAAACATTGCCATTCATTACATTTTTCAGTCTTGTATTTTAAATTCTATACGTGTAGACCAAAGTTTCGTTAATTACAAGCTTGGTTATTTTTATTTAGGTTCTATCTCGAATAGATCAAATTTCTAGTAAACCAAGACAAAGAATTTTATATATTTCTTCAAAATCGTTGTGATATTAAATATTTTGACTATGCCATTTCATTTATGTAGAAGATTTTCATTTACCGTGTGCATACAGCATTTCAAAGCAGCTGAATTGTACTTCAGGAGAAAACTGTCTATTGCATCTTTCTTGAGAATCCTATGGATGTATAAAATATTGTGTCATTTGAAAAATGACCTCTGAAACACTTACACACTGTCCTTCAAATAATCAAATCGCACTCTCTGCTTCCAAATATTCTGAATTATAGACAAGGTTGTTGTATCTTAAATGTAGAAACTGGAGTTTAAGATATACTTACATGAAGAATGGCAAAGCAAAGGCAAAGAAGGGCATTGCCATCAATATCAACAAAGACACCACAAACATCTGGAAATACAAAGGAAGTTTTTGTTTTCTCGTTTCATCTTTTGAAATTGAAGATATCAAAGTGATGAAATAATTTGAAAAGGAATTGTTATTGTTGTACATAAACGCTAAGTATACTTTTTTCACTTACGTATCTGACTTTGTTCGTTGGAAAACTTCCAAAACAGTTCTGTAATTTCTGTACGAAAAAAAGGCAAAAAAGTGATAATTTTAACTAAAAAGGATTACATTGTTCATTTCATTAATATAATAAAAAAAAATAAAGGCTAAGAAAATACAGACTTTTCATATTAGACATTTATCATATCTGTGTTAAGCAAAAACGAAGATCCCAAACAAGACGATGTTGAATTGATTACAGCGGAACACACCCTCATATGGCGAGACAAAGTAGATTTCAGGCAAAGCCACCTCGTGAATAAACAGATCAATTTAAAGAGCTAGAGACAGTGGACTGCAGGCAAAGCCACCGCGTGAATAAACAGATCACTTCATAGAGCTAGAGACAGTGGACTGCAGGCAAAGCCACCTCGTGGAGAAACAGATCAATTCATAGAGCTAGAGACAGTGGACTGCAGGCAAAGCCACCGCGTGAATAAACAGATCACTTCATAGAGCTAGAGACAATTGACTGCAGGCAAAGCCACCTCGTGAATTAACTGATTTCATAGAGCGAGACAAAATCGACTGCGAGCAAAGCCACCTCGTGAATAAACAGATCACTACATAGAGCTAGAGAAAGTGGACTGCAGGCAAAGCCACCTCGTGAATAAACAGATCACATTATAGAGCTAGAGACAGTTGACTGCAGGTAAAGCCACCTCGTGAATTAACCGATCACTTCATAGAGCTAGAGACAGTTGATTGCAGGCAAAGCCATCTCGTGAATAAACAGATCACTTCATAGAGTGAGAGATAGTGAATTTTAGGCAAAGCCACCTTGTGAATAAATAGATCACTTCATAGAGCTAGAGATAGTGGATTGCAGGCAAAGCCACCTTGTGAATAAACAGATCACTCCATAGAGCGAGAGATAGTGGATTTCAGGCAAAGCCACCTTGTGAATAAACAGATCACTTCATAGAGCGAGACAAAGTGGACTTCAGACAAAGCCACCTCGTGAATAAACAGATCACTTCATAGAAAGAGACAAAGTGGACTTCAGACAAAGCCACCTCGTGAATAAACAGATCACTTAATAGAGCGAGAGATAGTTGACTTCAGGCAAGCCACCTTGTGAAAAAAACAGATCACTCCATAGAGCGAGAGATACATTTATGTAATGGACTGCAGGCAAAGCCACCTTGTGAATAAACAGATCAGTTCATAGAGCGAGAGATAGTGGATTGCAGGCAAAGCCACCTCGTGGAGAAACAGATCACTTTATAGAGCTAGAGACAGTTGACTGCAGGTGAAGCCACCTCGTGAATTAACAGATCACTTCATAGAGCGAGACAAAGTGGACATCAGACAAAGCCACCTCGTGAATAAACAGATAACTTAATAGAGCGAGAGATAGTTGACTTCAGGCAAAGCTACCTTGTGAATAAACAGATCACTTCATAGAGCGAGAGATAGTGGACTGCAGGCAAGGCCACCTTGTGAATAAACTGATCACTTTATAGAGCGAGAATTAGTGGACTGCAGGCAAAGCCACCTTGTAAATAAATAGATCACTCCAAAACGACCAACATACAAGGCAAATAAACATCAAAGAAGTACCTATCAGTTATTCAGTCTCAAAGTCGAAAAGGCAAGGCAAAATCATAAGAATTTTTACTCAAACTGTTACGAACCTCGGAATGAACGACATTCCAGAGTGAGACCAGATGCCCGGGGAGAGTCAGTGTATCCTGATTGATGACATCACCCGTCGCAACAGCTTCATGAAAATTTGTCAAATTCGGTGATTTTGAAATATTGAAGGACGACACATAAAAAGTAAGTAACAAGTAGTTACCTCTGGAGTGGATTCCAATTTACTTTGTACTTCCCCATACCACCTCTGACGTAAGATACCTATGACACAATCTTTGTTGAAAAAGTCTAATTTGTTACGTTCATACGAGACACTGAAATAGTCAAAGTGTCTGTTGATGAGTAACGTCTCCACGATTTGTTTACTCTGCTTTTCCTCTTTGTTGTCGTTTGCCTCTTTTAAAACATTTGATACATGGTCCATGTAAGTGCTGGCAAAATGAACAAACAAATAAATAAGATACGAATTTATAGGTTTGAACAACAACATATATAATGACGCTTATAAGTCCATTTTTTTCACTCTAGATCATTAGTCTTGTCCATATAAACAATTTTCAAAAATCCATAACTGCATGTATTCCAGTTTTACATAGATTTTAAACTTACATGGATGTTTTATCTAGCTTCGAGGCATTGTCTTCACCGTACACTAACTCTTTTAAGCCATCCAAAAGCCTGCTTGCCAAGAACGCCTCTTGAACCGACATCTGTAGATATATAGAATGACTCCTCAAAATTTCAGCATCATTTAAAGCATTCATTAATAATTGTGACCAACAATTAGAAAAGTATCGGATTTATTCAGAAAATTACATGTAAGCTGTAACGATTTGATTAAACGTTGAAAACGATAAAGATACCTGATTTGATTTCATCCAAAGCATATGGGCTACGTCCAGTTGTTCTGTTAGCAAGAACCACACAAAGAAATCCTTGTGAGTCGGCTTCTTTGAAAGTCTGGTGTCGGTGGCTAGAGTAACGAAGAAAAAATTAAATATATCTAAAACATATTTAAATTGCTTTGGCCGTATATTGTCTATTTACAAACCTTATTACATCCACAGAGCCTCGTGCAAGAGGCTGGGTGTGCAAGTCTTAACTTGGATCCATAGACTATACTGTAAACTGCTGTCTGAAGTCTCACACATAAGTCCATTTTAACTTGTTCCATGAACTCGTTTGTCTGGCAGTAATTTGCTTTTTATGAACATTGCTCATAATGACGAGCTAATGACATCTCTGTGTATTCTGATTTGATGTTATTCTTCTCATAAAATTTAAGGATGAGTAACCAAGGAAACAGATCAGGAATCATGTGAACAAAGTCATAATTTGGATTCTGTCAGGCTGCATGAACCAATGATGTATTCTAAATACAATGAGGTAGGCGTATGTACATGTACAATGCCTCTAAGTTTTAATTCTTTATTTGATCGAATTAGGATACAAAATAGTCAGCCATTGAAAAGAAACATCTTAAAATTCATCACTTACGTAGTGAATATTCTTTTTTCACTTGAAAAGTTTTCTCTAAATAACTGTTCAATTCTTCAAACACTTGTCGCTGAAAAAAATGCATCATCATCTTTAATATCTTTTTTTACACCTGTACATGGTTGAAATTATCAGAAAGAACAAATCATATATTTAGTATTTCAATTTTTTTTATTTTCATGTGTACAAATATCTTTTGAATACATATTGAAAATACATGTACCTGGGTGGGCGAGAGGACATTTGGCATTTCGACCACACTAGCCAACTGAGAATCAGGCGGCACCTATACCACAAGAACAAAGGCATATAGAAAATAAATGTCATTTTCTCTGATAAATTCGTATTTAAAAAAGTAGAGATAAGTCAAGAACTGATACATGTAACCATGAAAATTGATGAAAATAACTTACATTTTTGTACAGTGCATAGAGAACATCCCAGGTGAGATTTTCAAACAATAAGTCCGCCATTTGTTGTTTGTCTATGATTTCTTGGAAAAGGTCCTGACCTCTGTCTATGATGTTATGACACAGGACTTTGTAATCCTACGATGAAATAAAGCATACAAATACACATCAGACAAGTAACAATAGAATATTGTGCAGAAGAGAGTAAGTGTGTGTGGAGAGGGGTTGGTATTTTGCTTTCAATTTTTTGGCCTTTTTAGTAGTTGAAAGTTGTCTATTTATCATTTCAATATTTGAATAGGTTTTAAACTGAATAATTTTGATATCATGGTTTTCTTCGATGGATGTTTATCTTAAAGTAAGAGCATCTTTCTAACATTTTGAACATAGATAATGTGACTGTCAATGTATTTTTAAAATTCTTTTATTTCTGTCATTAAATTCCAATATTCAAACATTTGAGCATTCCATCTGTTTAAGAACTCATTCGTTCATGTACAGTAAATCACATAAGAAAATTTTTTTTTTGTTCTGATGGGTTCTCTATTCCTGGTAATGAGTCACACATTTCTGTTCTTTTTTGGACATCGCGGTGTTGCATGCAATTAAGCTGGAGATGCTTACTCTTCCTGGGCACCTAATCTCACTCCCATATCGGGAGTTCGCTTCTTTTCATATGGTGGAGGTTTTTGTTTGTTTGCTCTGGTTCCTGTTTTATCCTGATTTTGTAAGCCTTCAGTCTATGATTTTCTGAATTATCGATTTTGTGCTGTGTATAGGTTAGGTCGTTATCCATATCATGACTTACGCGTATTACGAATAATATGTCCTTGAAAAAAGAGGTTTCAAGTAACGGAGAAAGGAGAACATCTTTTTAAACATCTTAACTGTGACATATATGCAGGGGTTTGTTTGAGACAATATATATAGTTATAAGAATGTCAGTGTTTTGTGTGAGAGAAGGGTAATAGAACAGAGATTATAGTAATTATTTCATATTATTTATTTATAAATTATCTAAATATATATACATAAATAGTAATTATTAGATAAATAGTTATTATTTCATATTATTTTC
The DNA here is from genome assembly GCA_033119305.1 of Pinctada imbricata. Classification (NCBI taxonomy): domain Eukaryota; kingdom Metazoa; phylum Mollusca; class Bivalvia; order Pterioida; family Pteriidae; genus Pinctada; species Pinctada imbricata. The sequence continues at coordinate 47,811,753 of VSWD01000006.1, read as the reverse complement.
ATATTTGGAAACTTTCAGACATTGGTTCTGCTGTGTGCTGCCTATTTGACGTTAAGTCTCACGTTCCTTCATACCACAGAGGCGCAAGCATCAGAAGAGGATTTTGATAAAAATGTTGAGACATTGTACGGATGCCTCTGCGCATGCGCGGGATATCCAGTGACGTCATGCAACCAGTCTGCAGAATGTAACCAGGCTTTCAAACTGTCTGCAGAGCGGATGGAGAGGTTTTTGAATCTGAATGCTACAGAGATAGCTTATCTGTGGGGTCTGGAGATAGAGGCACAGAAAGCTAAAAAACTAAGACGCTGGTGGTACTATACACCCCCTGTTATAAGCAGAAACGCAGTGATCTGTTTTATGCAATTAATTATCTAAAGAAGAATACAAGCAATCCAGTAAGTTTCATTTAGAGTATTTTGCAGAATTGCAAGTTAGAAAAAAACACAAGTAGTAAGATAAAGGGGAAATACCCTTATGTATTCAAATAATGGAATAAATATTTGTTTTTAACAAGCATACAAATACACATCAGACAAGTAACAATAGAATATTGTGCAGAAGAGAGTAAGTGTGTGTGGAGAGGGGTTGGTATTTTGCTTTCAATTTTTTGGCCTTTTTAGTAGTTGAAAGTTGTCTATTTATCATTTCAATATTTGAATAGGTTTTAAACTGAATAATTTTGATATCATGGTTTTCTTCGATGGATGTTTATCTTAAAGTAAGAGCATCTTTCTAACATTTTGAACATAGATAATGTGACTGTCAATGTATTTTTAAAAAATGAAGGTATGTTAGGAAACACATCAATAAATCACGGCAGTTTAACAGAAAGGCCATTTGTCACTTATGTTGTAACTCTAACACGTTAAATACAGCATACATCTAAACCACTGTATCACGCCAAGACAAATACACATTTATTATACAGACTTACTTTTCTGGGATTTCTGATACACTCTATAAGGGAGAAAAATGAGCAAACTTGATGACTAAAAGTTTTCACACTAGATTTATTTTTATGTGACATACAATGTATATGTAACAGCAAAATAAATTGTAACACCTAGGAAATGCAAAGTTAACCCAATTTTAATCATTATTTACAAGTTACAACAAACCTAACATGCTCCGTTTAAATATGTTTGCGGAAAGTTCTCTTAATGGAAACTAATAAGTTCTCATACCTAGAAAAATGAAGATGCTGAGCATGTCAAGCGAACACTCCCTACAGTATTGTAGTTTTTCTGGAGTGAGATCGTCCATTATCCTCCTCCCCTCTTCAACATGGTTTGTTCCAACGACCTCAGAGAGGAGTTTATCAGAGCTCCTCATGGGCATTGGTGTTTTAGGAGCCGTCATGGCGGTCTGCTGTCGTTCTAATGCCGGGGTCCCCATTCTGTCGTTTTTCTTGGCTATGAGCAGATCTGTCACTCCACCCGAGTGCTGGAACGTTTAGGATAATGATAGTGATGAATGAAAAATTATTCAAGGGGAAGTTAATATACATTTTTGTTAACTTTTTCTTGAATAATTTTAATGAGCACATTTTTACTTTTCTTTTAACTTTGAATTATTTTGTTGAACTATACATACGTGTACTCGTACATATATAATAAATCTAGTCTTGTTTTAAACAAGTGCTCTTTCAGTTTGAGTAAAATACTAGTTTGGTATTGACGCCAATTGTTGTAAATTTGAGATTAATTAGTATCAGATGCGAAAAGAGAAACAGAGATGAGAAACTTTTAGGAGGCGATGGTAAAATTCAGAATCCATGCTTACATATACTAGCAATGAGAACAATTTCAAGAACTGACCTTTATAAAATGTACGACAGTACTGTTGTCCACGGCGGCATAAACTTTCCTCAGTGTCTCTATACCTCCACCATAAGCCACCACAACACGGGGTATGACGTATGTACTGTCTGTAGGATCTAAAATATTGATCATGATGTTTTCTGGGTTTTGTTTTCCTTTGAAATCGCTTAGGTCAGCAAAGCATATTACTAGTATATTACTCAACATACGTAATTATGGACAAGTTTTTAAAACAAATCAGTAAATTTCCCTTTCATTTTGAAGTAACTGTTATTTTTTTTATTTCAAGAATCTGAAAGAGGTGTCGAATTTTCACCATTTGAAATCAATGACTTTTTCACGAGGAGGCTAGTTTTACCAGAAGCAATGACTTTCTCCACATATTCCATAGCGTCATGTTCTTTAGAGTTGATGCCCGGTCTGACGATAAACATCCTGTTATGGTGAGGCTCAAACAAGTCCGGCTCCTCGTACTCCTCCAAGTCCTAAGTCCAGAATAAATGGGGTACAATTTTTACAAATTAAGGGCAAGTTTTGAAGTACATGGAACTGATAATTGTGACTTAACGCTGGCACTAGTGCTCATCGGCACTTAAACTTCTGTACACAAGATGAGAGACCACTATGCCTGTCGCCATAATTTAAGAATTGACGTCAGTTTAGATTTCACTTATTCTTTTGTCTGGTTATGATAATTATTCGCGATGACTTGGAATTATTCAAATAATTTTTCTATTTTAAGAGTACGATAAAATGGATGAACTGATTATTTCAAATTTTCACTGATCTATTTTATATCGTATATTGAGAATTTGACTTTCTAAAGTCAATTTTAAATTTATAGTGCCGGGCCCAGGTATCAATGGGAAATCATCACTATATGAACAAAATATAGAGGCGAGTCTGGATTCTAAGGCGAGAGACGCATGTATTAAAAGTTATAACTTAGACATCTGGGTTTTATCTTAAAAACTATCAAATAATTCGGGTTTTTATGCATTTGAGATACTTTTAAAATTAGAATTAATAAAATCAAACAAAATTTAATTCCTTTCGTACCGTGTAGATGTTTGCCCAGGGCACCATTCCAACGGTAACATATTTTTCTTTACTCATTCTTTTCTTGTTCAGATTATTCGCCATTCGTGCTAACGCATCCACCATTGGCGACTTTTGGCCGTTAGTAATCACTATGGCATCTTCGAAAATATAAATGAATCTTAAAAATGAAATGAACAATTTCATTTTCATCGTAGTTATAACGTTTAAAATAGTATCATTTAATCATCATATTAAAATTACAAAAAATGATAAAAAAAAATTAGTAAATAAATAAACAGATTTAAAAGAAAATTAGAAAGAAAATGAATAAAAACAAATTTTCAACTTTAATATTTTTTCAGTCAACAAACTAACGTACTTGTACACCTGACGACCTTCTCCATTACATCACATACATCCTTTACAGATCTATGGTCGTAAATATTCCCTATGCTCCCAGTGAACGTTAAAACCATTCCTCTTTTCGGGAAAATATCTCCGATGTAAACCCGCTATTTGATTGTGTCTTTTTCCAGAAACTCTGGAGCTCCGATAATGTTCCACATGCAAACTAGTACCAGCATGAATATTTCAGATAATGAAATTATTCAGTGAAATCAGTTATTTGATTGCTTTTCAAAGAAAGAAGAAGAATTGCATATAAATTTTATAAACTCTTTATTTTTTTCTCTAAAAAACATTAATTTTCATTCTCTATTGAAAATTTTGTGTCCATACCTGTATTCTTGATCGATCCCTCACGAGTTCACCTTTTTCGTATCCACATGTTCTGCTTACTAAGATTAAAATATTACAAGATATGAGTGACTTGTTTCAATTTCTTATATTCTTATGAAGGGTGACTTCTCGTTATTTGATATGTATATCTGAAGTTTAGAATTAAAGAATAACATAGATGATGATCATAGAAATAATACAAAACGAACGTCAATGAAGAAACATATTTATAATTTGATGCAAAAACGAATAAGGAAAATATAAAGCCTAGATACTCAAGACTTTCTCTACTGAAAAAACACACAAAATTGATGTCTTACAATTAACTCTAGATACGATATATCCGTTGAGAACTGAATCTGTTCTGATGGGTTCTCTCCCTCTAGTTTTAGGTCTTTCCGTGACCTCATGTGTAATGGTTGACGACCTTGTAAATCGCTGCCTTGACCTTGCCCATTTGACCTTGTTGTACTCGGACTGGTCCTCCTCTGTCCCCTTGTCGTCGTCTCTCGCAGTAGACATTTTGATCTAAAAAAAATCAATTTATGTATTTATATGCACAACAGTTTTACACGTATCCTAAGAGGGTTATTCTTCGTACCAAAATTATTCATTTTAAAAAAATATGTATCATATGTCATACATAAAGTTCTTCTTAGGCTCAGTGACCAACATCATACTCTGCACATATAATCTGCCTCACACAGTAAATGTATTCATTGAAATTCATAAAAAATACCCGTTCATAGGGGTTTGAAATATGTCTTTTTGCGCATCCTTAAGTGAACATTTTACAGATATAGAGGCATCCGACTTTGCCCGTTTATCGTATATTTGCTTTGTGATACATTTAAAATTTAGTATCGAGTCTAACGACTAATTAGGATCATCAAAAAATTAAAGAAAGGTTTGCTTAAACTTTTTTTCATGATAAAATTATGATTTGAAACTTAAGAATTGCAAGAAAAAGTCTTTAAAATGGGAAATAAAAACTGTACCTTAGATTTGTCACTCCGACATTATTAAAGTCACTTTTGTGTCTTCATTAGTTACCGTGTATTACCTATACAAACATTTAACATATAAAACAAAGACCAATGGTGGACCGGTATCAGAGAATCCAATCAAAGATGGCTGATTTAAACTACTGTGGTCTATTATAGTCCTATCTTAGGGGCATGCCGCTAGGCTATTCAATTAAAGGACGACTCATTGGTGCTCATTTGCTTAAATAATGTAATGAAAAAAGATAAAGTTTGGGTTCAACTACTTCATATTTAACTCGTGCCTCTAAATTCCATATGACATAGAATTTTGATTCCAGTCTTTCCGCACTTTAGAATTGTCATAGCGTTAATTTTTACGAGTAGGCGTTGTGAGACGACAGTCAATGAAAGTGAAGAAACAGATTGAAATAAAACTTAGTTCCTCCTGATTTGCATTTAGAATGCAACGCATAAGGATATTTTTTCAATTAATTGCGCAATGGCCAATATATTACCGACGAGGAATAGAAACTTAAAGTGAACGTGGTTGGACGTTCCTAACAACCAATCTTTAAATTAAATCCGGTCTTTTTATCAAGGATTTGCATAATTTTGAAATTAATATGAAGAAAAAGAGAAAATGATATGAAATGAGATTACGAAGAAAGGATTATATGCAGTGTATTTGGTGGTATGAAGGCTATATCAAAAAAATGTTATAATTCTTTGTAGAGCTGTAATTTGAAAGTAGATATTCATGGAAACATATTGTAATCGCCGTGTTATTACGTACTGCTTTCAGTGTACGTGTATTCTTGTTACACGTCTTGAATTTTTAAATCCAATATCGAAATTTCTCTTTGTTTAATAATCCTTAAAAAGATGTTGGACTCTTACACTGAAGTAATTATGAAAGACAACATTAAAGAATGATAGAGAAAATAGAGAAAACGAAATATTAAAATTTACTGCAAGAAAGCAGCAGTCTGAACAAACATTAAGCCTTAATGTGGTATTCCAGACATACATGTACATGAACACCTATTAGAGGCTAAAATGATTCAGAGTTTAAACATTGATAAGGTAGCTCGTACCTCTGGTCATGAGAGCTTATATTCTCCCTTTGATCACTTTTTTTTTAATTGCTTATCATCTTTGAACCTTTTATAAAACTTTTCAAATAGACCCTACATCATCGTCAAGAAATTCGAATGACCCTAACCTTACATATAACATTACACCCTTTGGAAAAATCCAAAGATACATTTTTTAACAAAAAATATATTTGAAACTTGTATTAGCTTTACCGAATGTGAAATAACATGAAAAGAAAATATAGGGTATCATTGTATATTTTCCCCCGATTTGGGACCAGAGGTACAATCTACATGTACCTCAAGTGTGGGGCTCACCAGTACATGTGATGCACTTTGGTTTTTCTGTATAAGTCTATGGGCTTTCCAGTTTGATGCAGATGTTATGCAAAACAAGCTATGTCGAGCGATGTTATCTTTACATTTACTATACCAATGTCAGACAGTTTGAAATATTATTTTCCCTTTGAATCAATAAATAATTTCCAAATAAGTAGTTATTTACTTGTTTAATACACTCTCAAAACCCTGTCTTTATTTCATCTTTTTATCCCGACGTTTCATTCACAACATTAAAGATTACGTCAGACAAATCATTGAATTTGAAATAATCAAAAGTATCGTAAAAGGACAATAAAACCCGGATATCAATATATTCGGTTTTTAATGTACGCAAAGATTATAGAAACAACATAGCATCTGAACATCAGCTCTTTGCCATGGAGCTTAATGATATACAAATTAAACGCGCTGTATTTAAAAGGAGAACGTTGGCATCTCAGAGATAGAGGTACATGTACATATCGTAATGACGGTAAGACTTCACTCAACATTTATATTATAGTTAAATCAAATTTGATTTGATTTGGTTTATAAAAAAGTTATCAGACTATGTTTGTTTGTTTTTTTTTTCAAATCAAACTTAAAGTCCTTTTATTTCTGCTTCATCTTCAAACATTTGAGCATCCCATCTGTTTAAGAACTCATTCGTTCATGTACAGTAAATAACATATGAATTAGTTTCTTCTGTTCTGATGGGTTCTCTAATCCTAGTAATGAGTCAAACCTTCTTGTTCTTTTTTGTACATCGAGAAAATTATGACTTACAATTACCATTGCATTATTGTATATTTATATATATATTATACTTTGTCTATAAGCTGTATGTGCTTTTGACGAATAAACAATACAATACAATATTACGAATAATATGTTCTTGAAAAAAGAGGGTCTGCAGTAATCAAATCAAATGACGGAGAAAGCAGAACTTCTTTTTAAACATCTTAACTGTGACATATATACAGGGTTTTGTTTGAGAGAATAGTAATAGGAATGTCAGTGTTTTGTCTGAGAGAATGGTAATAGAACAGAGATTATAGTAATTATTTCATATCATTTATTTATAAATTATTTAAATATATATACATAAATAGTGATTATTAAATAATTAGTTATTATTTCATATTATTTTCATATTTGGAAACTTTCAGACATTGGTACTGCTGTGTACTGCCTATTTGACGTTAAGTCTCACGTTCCTTCATACCACAGAGGCGCAGGCATCAGAAGAGGATTTTGATAAAAATGTTGAGACATTGTACGGATGCCTCTGTGCATGCGCGGGATATCCAGTGACGCCATGCAACCAATCTGCAGAATGTAACCAGGCTTTCAAACTGTCTGCAGAGCGGATGGAGAGGTTTTTGAATCTGAATGCTACAGAGATAGCTTATCTGTGGGGTCTGGAGATAGAGGCACAGAAAGCTAAAAGACTAAGACGCTGGTGGTACTATACACCCCCTGTTATAAGGCAGGAATGTAGGGAACTGACTGAGCAGAAACGCAGTGATCTATTTTATGCAATTAATTATCTAAAGAAGAATACAAGCAATCCAGTAAGTTTCATTTAGAGTATTTTGCAGAATTGCAAGTTAGAAAAAAAAAACAAGTAGTAAGATAAAGGGGAAATACCCTTATGTATGCATAATCAGTATTGCTGAGTCGATACACATATTACAGGTGATCATATCCCACCCATCGTGCTACGTCTTTAGGTACGTTTTTGGACATAGTCACTTTCACATTTTTTGGCACATTTCATTGTTTAGATTTGAGGATCACTGACGAGGGTTACATGTAAGTACCCGAAACGTGCATGTCTGGTCCATGCTGCCAGTTTATCTGTTCTTAAATGATGCTATTCAATTTGAAGACGTTTAACATTCCAACCCAATATCTGTAAGATTGACAGAGAAGAGTCCGGAAAACCAGTTACCTTAAATTGACAATAAAATTAACACTAGCCAATGTCATATTTGATCTGTAATTTTGAAAGCATTTAATATCTGTATAGCAGTTGCAGAGAAAAGTAAAAAGAAACTTCTAAAGGTAATTGCTCCTGCTGAAGTAGGTAAAACAGAACCATAGTGGAACTTAATTAATCTGTAAGTCATCACTCCAATACTCCACACAAAGTTGTGGCAATGACAAAGACAGTGGACAATTAGATGGAGGTTTATGATTTCCTCTAGTTTCACTGTTCATGACCGTTAGGTTAGTTATAGGAATAGTTAAGTGTTATACTTATTTCGTTACAGAATGTTTACTTGTTATTGGCAAAGCTACATAGAGGTCTATATGTTGACAGACATGCGCACGGAGGATCCAACTTTTTAGGATGGCATAGGGCATACTTGTATTAGTAAGTATCAGTTGGACAGAATATACTTTCGCTCTTTTTTTATACATCACAAATGCTGTTTACACAGACAAAACAACATATGCTACAAGTATTAGCTTTCCAAAAAAGCTTGGTCGATATCAACATCTCTTTAATCCCACAATATTTTTTTTTTCGTCGACATAAAATTAAAATCTTTTACTCTTAAAATAAAGATTAAAGAGTAGTACTTATAGAAACGTATGTCTTTATAATTCTGACAAGTTAGAAAATAGATACATTTACACCGGACAACTCAAGATGCAACACTCTTCATATCCATTCAGATCGAAATTGTTTGATCCGTAGGAAAATTCCATTATAACACATATTGACCAATCAAAAACCTTTCTGGGTGTATTCGCGGGAAAAGTGGAAAGTTCCGATTACATGTATAAGAATTTCAGTGTCGGATTAAGGGGGTGCGGAGGGGGCGTCCGCCCCTCCCCCCCGGCACTGACCCAAAATTTTCCAAAAACTGGCATATTTTCGCCCATTTTTAATAAAAATCGGCTAAATTCGCCCCTTGACCCCCCGGCAAAGGGGGCGCTGGATCCGCCACTGAATTTGGAGGGAAACTTCTAAAAAGTTCAATCAAATTTTGTGACTCGTACAGTCTTGTCGACGTTTTTTAATCGCTCATTAATTTCTTTGTTTCATTTATCAACTTGTCTTTGGGAAGAAAATAAACAAACAAACAAAGTGGTATATCCTTAACGAGAAAAAAGCTTAGTCGGATGAACGGTTAGAACCTTTTTAGCCCACTGGCACCCCTGGCATATGTTGTGTTCGCGTATTTCTTTGTTGCAGTGGATCCAAGGATCCAGAAATGTCGTCCATAGGAATTTTGAAGGCATAGGGTTCACTGTATCACTCACCAATTGGTCATGACGACATGTCCTATTTTTGTGAAGTGGATAAATACGTGGGAGGTCATGGGAATGCCTGTCTCTGGTCACGTGTTTTTCTTTAGTCATGAAAACGTTTCTTTCATAAGGATAATTCAATGATGCATTATTGAATCTGACGGACTCAATAAGGAACTTTCTCCTATTGACATCATCCGGTCTACAAATCTAGTTAGGTCGATTTCTTGAAATCGACCAAAAAATGTTTTATCTAAACATATTACTCATGTTATAAGCGATGGATACTTTACTTTGCATCATCATTTTACAAACACACATTGGTAACTTCTTTTCTAGTTATGAGATGGCGCTAAGACGAGTTAGAAGCAGCGTAGCCCTTTGTTATTGGGATTCTACGATAGACTATCGACTAGGACGAAATGAATGGGTTTTTACCAATGCTTTCTCAGACTTGCTATTTGGTAATGCCGATGGAGAGGTCATCAACGGTGCCTTCACCAACTGGACATTGCCAAGTCCGAATGAAGGATTTCTGCTACAGAGGAATATGAGACTAGGAGTATCACAACCTATGGACCCTGCGGCAGTGAGTCTTATAATACACAGTCTTCAGCTCCTCAATCACTCCAGTATTACTAAAGGAGGATCGGGTCACCTGACGATCACCAATAGCCAGGGCAGGACAAGGCCTGTAATACTGGAGGCTGAGCATGATAATGTGCATGTATGGGTGGGTGCCATAATGAGTTATATAGACTTAGCACCGCTCGATCCAGTATTCTTCTTTCATCATTGTTATGTTGACTATGTATGGGAAAGATTCAGACAGAAAATGAAGGTCCAGGGCAAGGATCCTACCACTGACTATCCGAGCCTCGGCACAGAGTCGCATGCCAAGGACTACCCCATGATAGCCTTCAACTGGTACAGGAACATAGACGGGTATAGCGACTTCTTCACCGACTATATCTACAAGTATGACGAACCGCCAACTTGCACGGGATACTTCGCGACGTGCCAAAACTCGCCATTTATGGAGTGTAACTCTGAGAACGAGTGCGTGGCTAAGAAAAGATCACAGCTTGTACCGCCGATTCCACCTTCCATTAGTCGGACATTTGGATTCTCGGACACTGTCCTGGTCAGCCTGGGGACAGAGGGTGAGGATGCAGCGGTATCTCCATCACTCACAGTCACTGGACGTTCCTTCAGTGCCAATTCAAATAGTGATTGATGCATTAGGCATTTATACAGGGATCATGAACATTTTTGTAATTTGTTTTTAACGGTAACTTATGAAGTTGAAATATCCAAGAACAAAATATTAACGTCGGTTTTAATTTCCTTTCATTACTCAGTTTTTCTATATATCATTTTCGTATTTATCAATCCTATCTCTTAAATTCTTAAACTGTGTTTTAACGTACCATTTCCTTTCATTCTGTCTTGATACTTTTATCATATCCTATAGATTCATTAAAAGGAATAGAAATCATTCACATTTGGTGTTTATATATGGCGTTTTGTTAGTGCCCCGACTTAAAAGATAAAACTTACCATTTAGCCCGCCAACATAAAAAGCAATTCAGATGATACTAAAGTAAAACAAAGGAAGGGATCTCCAACAACACCAGGTTGTAGCACCCACAGCAAAACCCCAAAACACCCAATGCAAAAACACAAAGCAGACAAGCACAAAGAAGTATAATCACCATCTCCTTAATATTCATGTAATAATAATATTTATGCAAGATCTGTTTGGGGTATGCCTTTACTTGAATCCGAATAGAATTGTGTATACATGATGGAATAAAGGAGCAATGAGATCTCCAACAACACTGGGTTACAACATCCACAGCAAGACACCGAAACAACCCAAGTGAAAATGCAGAGAATTGTCAGCATGGCACACGCTGCAAATTCATCTGTTCTAAAATAATGCTATGAATTTAAAAATTCTCCCCGGGCACCTGGTCTCACTTAGGAATGGTGTTTATTCCGGGGTTCGCAACCGTTCCGATGGGAGTTCTCACGATTTGGCTTTGCCTTCTCGACTTTGAGACTGAATAACTGTTAGGTACTTCTCTGATGTTTATATGAAGACGTGTAACATTGAAATATATGTTGTACATGTATTACAAATATGTGTTTTATGAGTCATACACAGCAAGAGACGCAAAAAGGACAAGGAACACCAAATGCGTCAATGAAACAATAAACACTAAAGACTACACATAAACAAACGAGACAAATGGGCAATCAAAGCCAATTAGGAACATTAGAAGCAATTAGATTAGTTATCCGGATTGTGTGCAAACAGCCCTTCCACTTTTCTGGCGACTCAGAGTTATCGAACAGCGTGCAATTGTTCTCATGACTGGAAGGTGACCGCACAAACAAAATACAGGGACCAAGGACAACACTCAGTAACAAAAACAAAGGGCTTACGAAAAACAGTTTGTACTTTGCCGATTGACATTCAGAGAAGAAAGGTTGTCCAGGACCTGTCTTCTCTCAGGAGGTTTGGACAGTGTCCTATCATGGATTCCCGTCGTCACGGTCAGCCAAATTTTTAAGAGGCTGTAGATTAGACAGTTACTGTTGCGAATGTGATCGGCATTTATTTTGAAAAATCATAAAATAAAATGGTTCAGTTCAGTGTTCTGTGCCCTAGTTGGCCTATAACCTTTATTATAATGTCATTTGATGAATTTGGCTCACAGTGTTCATTATTTCAAGATGTTCATGGCAGGCATCATGATAAGGAAGTTTTTTTTTTCTCCATAAGTTGGCACGTTCTGAATAATCAATGGTATGAAAAACCATGAAACATGAAAATTCAAACAAGTCTACAGATTAGCAGAAGTGAATCCTGAATGGAGATGAGATCAGGTGTCTGGGTCATGATGTTTTCCCAATCACATTAATTACTCAGAGCTTCATGCAATCTTAAATCTAATATTCGTGTTTCTTTTATATTGCACATAAGCTATCTACGGCTTCCAAGTACAAATAATATAACTTCGAAATCCTCACTCTATGTAACTTGTACTTCGTTTGTGAATTATGTAAATGTTATGAAAACTGGAACTTTGATTACTCTTTTTTATCATTTTATTTACACGGAAAGAAATGTTTTTCTTTACATGATTCTTCGATGGTTTGGCATACTTTTATTATGTACAATGGTGTCCCATCCCGAGTCAAAACTGTTGTTGCAGCAATTTTAAACAGCTCAACAATCCTGTCAGGACTAATTGTTTTTGTCGTACCTTCCCATCATTCTTACTTTAATTATACTTCAGTTTCAGAAAATTTGCAGTCATATTTATTTTGCATCTTAGGCAAGTATTGTTCTTGTTTTTTTTTTAATCTTTCGATCAAAACCCAGATGATAACACTTATGTGTACTTGACGTATATAAGTGTTTTAAAAATATTTAGACAAAGCATAATAAGTCAAAGATTATGTCTCTTTCGATGCTTATAAGGAGGGCTTTACTATGCCATATAAAAATGAAATGACATAATAAAAGGCGATTGTTGAAGACATACATACCATCTGAGTAAATGGATGGAAAGCATTATAGACACCCATGAAACGGTAATCAGTAAAACCAAGGGCTCACCAACGCACGAGAAAACAGAAACGATAGGAACAGGAAGTAACTCAAGGTCATCTTTGTATCGTGCACAAGGGAAAGAAAATCGGGTTTCCAGGAGGAGTAATCACATCATGCCCGCTAGCAATATTCGTCATCATGTTCTATGGTTGTCAGCCTGTATATGTTAAATCCGATATCTCACGGTGTTTCATGATAAAAAGTTCTATTCATTTCAAACCGTCTTTGAGAAGACAGGGTCCCAATCACATGTCCTCTATGTAAGTTGGTCGAACTCGGGCAATTTCATGCATGATATTACGCCAACTAGTAGAGCAAGGACTGCTTTTCATAGGCAGTTATGTTTTTGATATCTATTTTCATTTTTATTTCTTTGTAACTTTGGATCCTGTGTTTAGCTGTCTTGTTTGTGTAGTCATCTAACTGTGAGGAGACTATTATACACACCAAATTGTGCTTTCTTCGAGACCGCTGTGTAACCAAACATGTGGGAGGGCTGTATGTACGTAATCCGGATAACACACCATTTGCTACTAACATGGTAGATGACCGTCCTAAGCCCAATTGCCGATGGGTCCACAGGGGCTCGTTGCGGGGAATTTTTATTTCCATAAAATTATATTGGTATAAAAATGCCAGCCCCTTCCCTATTTCCATTCAATTGTAAAAATTAGCATCATTTAAAAGTAGATAAATTTACAGCATGGACCAGACATGCACGTTTCGGGTACTTAACCCTTCTGAGTGATCCTCGATCTAATCAATGTAATAACGCCAAAGAGTGTGAAAGTTAGTACGTCCAAAAATGTACCGAAAGACGTACTACGTAGCAAGATGGGTGGGATATAATGCTACAGGATGTGTTAGAAATTTCAAGAAATTTGATAATAGAAATTTTCGAATGCGTTGAGGAGAAAATAAACCAAAGTTGATCGAACTTGGCTACATGTGCCCTCGGGGACTCCTGGTCCACCAGCAGTGACACTCACCGAGTGGTACAAATGTATTCAATAGCATGTTTTAAGAACAGATGTATTTGCAACACGGACCAGACATGTACGTCTCTCAGATTTATTTGTAGTCTTTTTTGTGAAACATTTTCATAAGAAAAAGGAAGGAGAGGATCTCCAACCAGACTCGGTTGCAGTACACACAGCAAAGCACCAAAACACCCGATGTGAAAACAAGCACAGCAAGAGCTATATGACATAGAAACATGAAACACAAAAGACCACATATAAACCAACGAGACCAATAGACAATCGGTGCCGATTTAGGACGGCTACATGCAACGCAAGTAAAACATATTGAGATTATCCGCATGCGCACAGCCCTCCCACTTTTTTTCGGTTATGTCGTCTTTCTTGTTTGGTCTTCCTTGTTCCTATCGTGTCTTTTGATGTACTTGTCTGATCTGTGTTTTCGTAATTGGGTGTTTCGGTGTTTTGCTACCTCTGGGTAATTGGAACAGTCGGAGGGTTGTGCGCACGTAATCCAGGATAACTACACCGTCTGATACTGACGTGACAGATGGCCGCCCTAAGTCGGCACCGATTGCCCATTTGTCATGTTGGTTTATGTGTGGTCATTTATGTTTGATGTTTCTATGTGATTCGGCGTTCATTGTACCATTTCCGTCTTATTCTGATTGTGCGTGTCTACTTTGTGTTTTTGCAGTGGTTGTTACGGGGTTTTGCTGTTGGTGCTGCAACCGAGTGTTGTTGGAGATCGCCTCCTTTCTTTCTATTAGTACTTCAACCTAGTCCTGTTTAAGATTCCCTTCTTTTTTCATGAATGTCTTTCACTATTCTAGATACATGCATAGGGATATATTGTACCGCAAAGACTATCGGATTTTCTAAATAACATTTTCAGACTTTCACAATCACAATCCTGAAAGAGAGGCCTATCGGGAGGTGCTTTGCCTTGAGACCAAAGTTTGGTAATGGAGCTTACTCTTGCATAGAATGACCTAATTTATAAAAAATGGTGTCAATAAAACTCAGAATTAATTGATAGTCCTTATCTAGTCGTATATCACTGTTGTTCTCGGGAAGACTATTAACAATAATATGGCATTTCGACAACAAACGTGACACTGATTTACAATGTCAGATATAAGCTAAATAATCCATTAGATTTAATAAAAGTTTGCATTTCAGTTCATTTACAGCATATGGTGAAAATATTGATACATTTAAACATGAACGTGGTATGTAAACGATTTTTTATTGAGTAAACGTTTATCACTAACAGTTAAGAGAAGGATTATTGATAATTATACTGTATCTCAACTTGCTATAGTATACGTATAGTAACGTAAATGTCATCTCATTCGAAACATGCATATACTTGTATATACTATATAGATGTATTAGGATTATATAATTTTAAATAAATAAATTAATGTTACTTTTTCAAAACTAAACAAATTTATAAGATTTCTTTTAATCAAAAATTGAATCTTTGAAGTTTTGATGCCACTTTATTGTGGAAAGTCCCAGATCGCACTTACGACGGCTTTTGATTCATTAATGTGAAAAATAGTGACATAATCGTTCGTTACTGGTAGTCAAACTAAACGCCTGAGTTTTTGAATTCGCTTTGGAGTAGAAAAATACAAATAGTAGAAGTCTTATTAAGTAAAATATCTTTCAGCTTGCTGTAGGGGTTTTACTTCAGATGTCGGCAATTGTCTTTACTAGAGACATTGATGTCAATTATCTAAGAAGATGTCTAGAACATTACGGCGTGGAGAACAGTCGTACAGTAGCCTCCTGCAGGTTACAGCTAGTACTATCTGCACAAAGATTGAGGGAGAACCTAGGACTGAATCGTGAAGAGATAGAGTTGTTATGGAGTCTAGGTGCAGAAATCCAAAGGGATTTGAATGGAAAGGATATGAAGGGGAAGAGTATCAGACAGGAGTGCCGATCAATGAGAGAATGGGAGAGAAAGAACTTATTTGATGCTATTAACTACATCAAAAAGAACACATCAAATCCAGTAAGTTTGTTAAAAACATTGTGTACTTGAATTGCTAATTAATAAGAAATACCATCTTTTTCGGAAATTTCAGTACTGAAATTTATCACATGATACAGCCGTTATGAAGTTTCATAAGTTTTCATAAATAAATATTATGATAACACGTTACATATCGCTTTGCTTGAATGCGATTGGTCAAGTTTGAAGCCTCATCACCTACACTGTGACAAGTGTGACCTGTTAGATATCGGTCAGATGTAATGATTTAAATTGTTGTTGTTGAAATAATTATTGCATTAAAGTACTAAACAAAGTTTAAATATTTTTCTCTTTATGCATAGAAAATGTATACGATGTGGAACTACTTCTCATGGCGAAGCAGACAACTTCTTGGTCACGGTGTAGTTCGCCTCTAGTTCTCAGAAACGTTGATTTCACATAGGAAATACACATCTTTTTGGCATAATTACGTGATATAAAGAATCTCAAATGAATTTTCATTTCAAACGATGTATTATGAAACTCATTGTGCGTTTTGAAGCCGAATTGAAGCGGCGGGTGTTGCATGCAAGCAGGAGATGCTTACTCTTCCTGGGCCCTGGTCTCACTCTCATATCGGGAGTCCGCTTCTTTTCATGTGGTGGTGGTTTCTGTTTGTTTGCTTTGGTTTCTCTTTTATCCTGATTTTGTATGCCTTCGGTTTCTGATTTTCTGAATTATCGATTTTGTGTTGTATACAGGGATATGGTCATTATATTCATATTTGTCATTATATGCTCTCGCCAAGGCTCGGAGATATAAAACACACATCTCGTTTCATAATACATCGTATGAAATGAAACTTCATTTGAGATCCTAAATATATGTTATATGGTGATAAATTCAGTGCACCATAAGCGCTTTCAGCAAATAATGTCTTATATGGGATGCTCGAGGTTGAAATAAATGAAACCCAAATGGTAAAAATTAATATGCTTTATTGCAGCCATGTGTCCATTTCAGAACGTGTACTTGACACTAGCAAAGATCCACAGAGGATCAAAGGTATTCAGACATGCACATGTCGGATCAAACTTCATGGGATGGCATAGGGTGTACCTGCTACTGTAAGTATGAATTCTCTTGATTGGGCATGCTATGAAAAGGAGATTAATAAACAATGAATTTCATTCTGTTGAAAATATTAAGATATTCGTCTTCAAAGTGGATATTTTGAAAAAATAAACGGACATTTTCGTGTTTTGCCATGGTTGTTACAATAGGATTAGATTGGAAGTAACCTCTTCTGTTTGCTTTGAATGGGATCATATTTAGTTCACAGTTAACAAGACCAAAGCCTTGTATTTTATAAAAAAAAACCCAAACTAATCTCTTTCCAAAAAAAAAAAGAATAACCTTTTCAATATGTACATTCAAGAAAAGTTAAGTTACACGTCTTCAAATTAATAGCATCATTTATGTACTGATAAATTTGCAGCATGGACCAGACATGCACGTTTCGGGTACTTGACCCTCGTCGGTGATTATCAATCTAAACAATGATATATGACCAAAGAGGTCATATGAGCTTCAAAACGTACACTGTATGTATTCCTCGAATAGTAGGGACAGTAATGAAAGTCGTCCGAACTGATTCCGATCCTTCAAAGTTAAATTAGGTGTTCACAATTCTTTTTGTAGTCCATGTGACAAATACTAGTAATCCATATATTTTGTTAAAGTTACATTTGGTCTCGTCAAGATCAAACAATGAATAAAGTATTTTGTCACAATTTTAATGGAAGCGAGTCTAGCATGCTTAATTAGAAACTAGCTTGTTATATCAGTCACATATGCCCTCGCCACGGAAATATGATTAATTATTGCTTATAAAATTGGTATCTAATATAACCTAGTTATAACTTTCCGAAGAAGAACGAATGCGAACACGTGTAAGCAATAATTTGCATAAGGCAAGTTCTCACTGTAGCAAAACAAAACAACATAGTGGACGGACCACACGTGGGACGAAAATAAGTCAACAATAGGTATTATCAGAATCAAAGAAGATAAACGTAATTAACAATACACAGAAACAAACTAGTATTAGCTGGGAAGAGGACACATTAGAGGACGACCGTGACATTAAAACCAAAGTCGGTCAAGAAAATAGCCAAAGGGATCTACAGTGTACATGTACATGTAGTGTTCATTGTTATATTTATAAGATGTTAAGAGATCAGTTTGATGTGTATATATTTTTTACAGTATTTTGATTCTTAATTAAGTAAACATATTCACAGTTTATATCAAATATTAATAACAAAACTTTGAAAATTATAACTGAATAAGGGCATGTAAATCCTCATTTGGTAAACAAAAGCACATGTGTAGGATATTACACCTGCCTTTCATTCAAGCTTTATACACGTTGTTATTCATTAGACAGTGTTCGATTTTCGATTTTTACATTGTTATTTGAACACAGTGATATAGTATCTATATACGACATTAACCTTTTATTTATAATTTAATAAAATATTAGTACGAGCTCAAGCTAGCACATGTAATAAACATTACATAAGTACCCATCAGTTATTCAGTCTCATAGTCGAGAAGGCAAGGCAAAATCATTACATTTTCCACAAGAACGGTTGCGAGCCTCGGAATGAACAAAATTCCGAAGCGAGACCAGGTGCCCGTCGCAACAGCTCCATGGAAATCTGTCAAATTCGATGATTGTAAGTATGTCTTGTTTGGTGATGATGACAGCCATTCAATCACAATGTTGAATGTCACAGATCATTATAAAAGGGGGGGGGGGGTCTCATATGCTTTTATTAAATCCCCTTAGCGACCGAAGAAGTCCTCAATGATGATTTCAGCCGTTGTGTAACATAACCCTGAACAAGTAGCTTACTTGCAAGCCGTCTGGCTCTAATGATGGAATCTTTATATTTGAAACATGCCCTGGCGTACCGTATCAATTGAGAAACAAAAATACCATAAGCAGGAGAAGACGGGATGTTGCTACTCATGAAATGGAAATTAGTTATGTGAAAGCTGAAATCGTCACGCTTGTCATACAGTGAGGTGTTCAAATGGCCGTTTGCGTCGAGAGTTAGGAGTGTATCCAAGTACGAAGTGGATCTGTCACTCTCTGTTGTTTCCTTGATCTCTCTCATGAGGATAGATTTCATGTAGATGATCCGCAAAGTTTGGATTATTGATGGAAAACACGTCATCTGTGTATCTGAAGGTAAAATTGAACTGAGATGCGAATGCTTTCGCCCAGTTGAGATCAAGGTCTGGATGAAGTCAGCTTCGTATGAATATAAAAATAAGTCCGCAAGCAGCGGGGCGCAATTGGTACCCATGGAGATGCCGACTATCTGTTGGAATACGGTTCCTCCAAACAGAACAAAAATTTTGTCAATCAAAAACTCAAGCATCCGGATGATGTCGTCTTCGGTGTACTTTTTGTTTGAATCGGAGTGTTCCTTCACGAAATAAGTATCCTCCCGCCCAATTACTAGGTATTTTTATCTTTTTTACCATTATTTGAAAGAAAGGTGTTGCGAATAATATTGGCAAGTCTGTAAGTATATTATCATTTTTCTATCGTTAGATGGTTTACTATATGGTTGTGGTAATCCCATGATGTAAAGTTCATTCAAGCGATTGGCTGGTCGCCGTAGCTTACTCATTCTGATCTGAATATGGGACATATTTATACATACTGTCTATGCAAACGGCGATTTCCGAAGTTTACCGAAATTGCGTTTACCCGAGAATAAAACGTATATAAAACAAAATTTTGAGAGATAATTTATGTAAATGATATATAAATGATAGTATTTTAAACCCATTTACGGTAAAACCTCCTTATTGATAGATAAATCCCTGCGAAACCATATGTAACTTTAAGCTGAATAATTTTTCACATTTCATTTCAGTTTTGAGAAAGCTTTGCAGCGTGTTAACAAGTATGTGAGTCTTTGCTACTGGGATTCAACAATCGACTTTCGTTTAGGCAGCAATGAATGGGCATGGACAGCTACTTTCTCTGATTCACTTTTTGGATCTGGCAATGGTGAAGTAACCGATGGTCCCTTTAAATACTGGATTTTGCCCTCACCTTATAACTCCTTACTACGTCGTAACATAGCTCCAATGAAAGGAATTCCTTTCGACTCGCGCGCTGCTGAATTAATTACAAAAAGCTCCAGACTGATGTCTCATTCCAGTATAACTGTAGGTGGACATGGGTTCGAAAGAGTCACAAACCACTTTGGTGAAGTTAGAAATGTCACCTTGGAGAGTGAACATGACAACGTCCATGTTTGGGTAGGAGATTACATGGGTTCAGTTGACACGGCACCGCTTGACCCAGTCTTTTACTTTCACCACTGCTATATTGATTATCTATGGGAGGAATTCAGAACGAAAATGAAGAGATTTGGATTGGACCCAGCACGAGACTACCCAGGTCACGGAAATACGGTGACAACCTCCCCTGACTATCCAATGATAGGTTTTAATTGGTACACAAACATTGATGGATATTCTGATATGTTCACTGATGAGCTGTACACATACTATCCAACCCCAACGTGCTATGGTCGTATATCACACTGTAGAAATTCTCCAGTCATGGAGTGTTATTTCGGAACCCAATGCGTCGCCAAGAAGAAAGTGGTCAGTTCTTCAGTCAAATGCGAAGAGGGAAAATCTTGTCCTTTAATTGCTGATTCCCCAAAACCTCTGATCATATCTGGGCGTCCCTTTGTGGCAACTACTAATAGCGATTAATAACAACTCATCAATTACAAAAGCAAAATGTATATGATATAAAACTATTCAACAGCAAAAAGGTTTGAGTTGATTTGATTTGAGCTATGTGTAGCCTGTAAGAGAATCAAGTAAATAGATTTAGCTCCCATGAAACATTACATAGTGACTTCTATCTATAATCTGTGGACAGAATATCACCAATGACAAATATGGATAATGCCCATATCTCAATACACAGTACAAATCCATAATTCAGAAAATCATAAACCGAAGGCATACAAAATCAGGATTAAACAAGAACCAACGCAAACAAAGGAAAACCTCCACCATATGAAAAGAAGGTAACTCCTAAAATGGGAGTGAGACCAGGTGCCCAAGAAGAGTAAGCATTAGAAAAATCTGAGGTAAAGTCCTCTACCATGTTTACTTTTTGTCACCGTAAAGTAATATTATCCTCCAAGGCTGTTTTTGGCTGCTCGATTCTTCGAAATCTTAAAGGATGCAAGATCATCTGTCAAGTAACAAGATGATCACTGATGTCTCTTATTGGCTATCACATTCGATCCCTCCACTGCAACGGCTGCACAGAAAGTCACCAGACCTAGCATGCAAAACTAGAGGCATTCTAAGTGAATTAAAGGAGTACATATGAATTTATGTAATATGTAAGAATTTTGTGATTTTCGACAAGATCAACCAAAAGATATCAACCGTAGTTCTGATAACAGTTTTACACATTTCATACTTCTCTGTGTCCAACAATTTTCATCGTACGACAGATTAAACAAATAAAAATCATCGTCCCCAACCACGCCCGGTGATACGGTTTTCTCTTTTTCGATTTCTTAGTAACCATGATACATATTTTCTCAAATATCTAACGAATCAAGTACAATGTACATGCATTCAAAGATAATCTCCAAATGTTATTTTTGGGTATTTCATAATCTGCATTTATGGTGACATGATTAACAAAATAAGAAGGATCGAAGGTAGCAGCATAACTATCGAAAATGCGAAGAATCATAAAAAGCCCTTTATACCGTGGATATGATCCTAATGTCACCAGACGGACACTGGGCTTGGTACTTGACCAATCTACAGTCTTGTACCAGCGCATTCTTAAGACTTGCACTCTGACTGACTGTGACGACGGGACTAAATGACGGACCCTGTCCAAACCTCTTTAGAGAAGACAGGGCCCCGACCACTTGTCCTCTCTGAATGTCAGTTGAAATCCTCGGATGATAACATACATGAGCTCGCTACAGCCGGCAGAGCACGAACTATATTACGTATACCCTCTTTTGATAACCATGTACATACTCATCTGTGTTGCTTGTGCCCCTGCGGTTTGCGATCTTCTTTGTGTGGTCATATAACACTGAGGAGGTTGTTTTACACCACAAGACCTCTGGGTAATCGGAATAGTGGGAGGGTTGCAAGCACGCAATCCAGGATTACCACAAGGTCTGCTACTTGCATGGCAGATGGCCGTCCTAAGTCGGCACCTGTTGCCCATTGGTCTCGTTTGCTTATGTGGGTTCTATTGTGTTTCATGTTTCGATGGTGTGAGTTGGTGTTCCTTGTCCCTTTTGCGTATCTTTCTGTGGGTGTTTGTTCTGTGTTTTTGCATTAGGTGTTTTTGAGATTTGCTGTGGGTGCTGCAACCGAGTGTTGTTTGAGAACCCCTCCTTTCTTAAATGATGCTATGAACTTGAAGACGTGTAATATTTGTACCAGTTGATGAGTGTCACTTCTGGTCGTTCAGAAGTCTCCGAGGACCAAGTCCCATCAACTTCGGTTGATCGTTTCTTCAAACACATTCGAATGTATCTGTTCACAACATTTTCTTGAAACTAAAAAGTGGGTCCTGTAGAATCATACCCCAACCGTCCTGCTACGTCTTTCGGTATCTTTGGACATAACTTTCACAATATTTGCTCATTTCCATTGTTTGGATTGAGGATCACTGACGATGGTTAAGTATCCGAAACGTGCATATCTGGTCCATGGTGCAAATTTATCTGTTCTTAAATGATGCTATGAATTTGAAGACATTTAACATTCTAATGTGACATGTCTGTTTTAGTCCTAATGTTTTGATTGCCAATTGCAAAGTGTTTGTTGCATCTTACCGTGAGGAGGTTGTTATTCTATTATTCATAACAATTGTGCGTTTTCGAGACCTCTTGGTAACCGGAAAAGTTGGAGGGTTTTTCGTCTGTATTCCGGATAAAACACCTCGTTTTAATTCGGCAGCGATTACCCATTGGTCTCGTTGGTTTATGTGTAGTGTTTTTTTTTCATTTCGAGTTGGTGTGCATTGTTTTCTCTTGTTGTGTTTGTCTACTTAGTTTTTCACTTTGGGTGATTCAATGTTTTGCTATGGGTTCTTTAACCGAGTCTTCGCGAAGATCCCCTCCTTTCTTTTGCAATGTCGATATATCATTTGACAAAGGAGGGGATCTCCAACAACACCAGGTTGCAGCACTCAAAGCAAAACCCCAAAACACCCAATGCAAAAACACAGAGCAGACAAGCACAGAAAGAGACACAAAAGGGACAAGGAACGTCAACGCACAACTCAGAAACATCAAACACAAAGGACTACACATAAACCAACGAGACCAATGGGCAACCGGTGCCGACTTGGGACGGCCCTCTGCCACGGAAATAGCAGAAGGTGTGGTTATCCTGGATTACGTGCGCACAACCCTCCCACTTTTCCGATTACCCAGAGGTCTCGAAGAGCGTACAATTGTGGTGTAAAACAACCTCCTCACTGTCAGATGACCAGAAAGGAGGGGATCTCCAACAACACCTAGTTGCAGCATCAACAGCAACCTCCCAAAACACCCACTGTAAAACACAAAAATGACACACACAGAAAGAGACGCAGTAGTACAATGAACGTCAAATCACAGAAAAACATAAAACACAAATGACTACACATAAACCAACGAGACCAATGGGCAAACGGTGCCGACTTAGGACGGCCATCTGCCTCGTCAGTAGCAGACGGTGTGGTTATCCTGGATTACGTGCGCACAACCCTCCCACTATTCCGATTACCCAGAGGTCTCGAAGAACGTACAATTGTGGTGTAAAACAACCTCCTCACTGTCAGATGACCACACACAAACAAGACCGCAAGACGCAGGGGCCCAAGCAACACAGATGAATATGTAAATTGATATAAAAAGAGGGCATGCGTGATACGACCTGTGCTCTGCCGGCTGTAGCGAGCTAATGTATGTTATCACCCGAGGAGTCCGACTGACATTCAGAGAGGACAGGTGGTCGGGGCCCTGTCTTCTCTAAAGAGGTTTGGACAGGGCCCGTCATGGAGTCCCGTCGTCACAGTCAGTCAGCGTGCAAGTATTAAGGATGCGCTGGTACAAGACTGTAGATTGGTCAAGTACCAAGCCTAGTGTCCGTCTGGTGACATTAGGATCATATCAACGGTATAAGAGGCGTTTGATGATTCTGACGCATTTTCGATAGTAATTCTGTCTACCTTTGATCCTTCTAATTTTGTTGATCATGTCACCATAAAATGCAGGTTGCGAAATACCCAAAGTAATATACTCTGTTGCTTGTATGGGTGACCACACACAAAGAAGATCGCAAAACGCAGGGGTTCAAGTAACACAGATGAGTGAATTTCTATTCTTGATGTCAGCAGAAATATATACGTTGAATAGAGGGAAGTTTGATTCACCCACCATATTACAAATTTTAACAAGTATTTTTTCTTAACCCATTTACGATAGGGCCTTTTTCATGTCTGGTTAGGTACTATAAACCATATATTTTTTTATTTTCTTAGGATGATCTAACATTTAAAATTCCTACTACCATCGAGATGGCAAATATCAATCTTGAAATATGTATTAGTATGTTATATAGTAATACTTTCAGGGCATTCAACTGCATATGATTAGTGATGTCCAAAGCCTTTTAAAGTACTTATGTCTTTCTAACAGTGATCACAAAGTACACACAACATGAATTAAAAAAAAACTTAGAAGCAAATCAGACAATCCTTTTATTGCCAATAAATCGCAAAAAAAATATGATTAATAATCATCCAATTAGAGGAATTGATCACCAATAGATAGCTGTCATATTTTTCTGTTTGATCTAGTCATTGATGGGAAATTTGTCTTCAACAGGTGTTTCGGGATGAGCGACCGTTGTGTTATTTGAGCAAACTTTGGTACTTTATAATCATCACTTTTTATTCAATCGTCGGTACATACAGAATGAGATCTGTAAGTTAATTTCGATGAATTAGAAAAGCATAATCGTTAGGTTTGTCTGTGATAGATTTAAGACCAATATACAACAAGGGTTATAATTAAATTCTTTTATGAAAAAACTTTATCATTGCGTTCTTTATTCTAGTTAATAGAACGGGTTACTGTCATAGGTTTCGTTAATAATGTTCATGATAACATTATTCTTCAACACTTTTCGTAATATTTTATTTCATAACCTAAATAACACAATAATCTAATTTAAAAATTACAGGCAGTGGTAACAAGTGTTATCGTTCTACTCGCTGTAGTGTTGGTAAGGGGCGTATCCTCCGTTATAGATACTTATCGTTTGTCTCGATGCCTTCTGAACTATGGTATCAGCTATCGTCAAAGTCTTTCCTGCAAATGGCAGTTTAAATTGTCAGAGCAGAGACTAAAGGATACTGTTGGTCTAGAAAGAGAGGAAATAGAGTTACTCTGGGACTTAGGCGCCGAAATCTTGAGAGAAAAACGTGATAAACGTCAACCATATGGATACAGCCCCGGAGGAGGGTATGGTGACAACATGGGTATACGACAGGAGTGTAGGGCAATGAGCGACTGGAAAAGAAGGCAGCTATTTGATGCTATTAACTATTTGAAGAAAAATACATCAAATCCGGTAAGAGCTTGCTGTAAAATTTTCATAAAAGATAGAATAATGAGAGAATGATGTAAATTATTTGAAATGAAACGCTAAAAAGATAAATGTACAAGGAAAAATTCTTCATATGCATACCACAGGGATTTATCACGCTTCTCGGTTGCTCTATTTACTAAGGGGTAAAATATGCATAGAAAATTTAGCAACCGAAAAGCATAATAAATCCCTGTGACGCATACATACCATCAGATCAGATGTTGTTTCGTTTGCAATTAATGATTTCCTCTCGTTCAGTCCTTATATTTTTACAATAATGTCATTGATCAAATATTCTTTTACTCAGAATGTATACCTAACTATGGCAAAGCTGCATAGAGGAAATCAAGTGTTCCGTCATGCGCATGGTGGATCCAACTTTCTCGGATGGCATCGGTTGTACCTTCTTTTGTAAGTCTTTAAACAAGTTCATGTAGATAGTTCTTGTCTTTATGTATACGATATATATATACATTGTATATACCTTACTTGTATATGAACTTGCCGTATGCATTAATAATAAACTAGTGAAATAACAAATTAAATATAAATTCATACTTTAGTTAGAAATTTCTGTCTATAGAAGAATTCTCTCTGAGAGCAAACAATTAATGTAGTTTTCAAATACATTAAGATTTTTTCTTTAGGTATGATACTATATATCGTTAATATTCAGACATATGAAATTGATTCTCTCACTTTTCATGTCAGGACCCTTTTGCATTACCGCTATTCTTTAAGAGTTCAAAAGCTTGCAAATTATGCTTCTTAATGTTCTTCATGTCTTTCATTGTCAATATTGAAATATGTTTTCAATTATAAAATGTTAGTGTATCATATGCGTATTTCAACAAGTAATGTATCATCAGTAATGCTGGAGGCCGAAAGAGAGGAAATCCAAATGATACTAAATTATGAAGAGCAAAATTCTAAGCTTGACTTAAACTTTCTGCCTAAGAACCTGCCGAGGACAGAGCTATGTCATCAGGGAGATACTCATTAGTTTTAGATTAAGAAACTTTTCATTAAAGTTTTGCGACATTCAAATTAAACAACCATCACTTGTCAAAATCTGAGTACAAATAAATTCCGTTCTTATACTTGATTCTGTGGGTATTGTTCCTGAAGATGTTTTTTCTCTGTGTGTTTGTCGGGGTTTTTTTTTTCTCGTCTCTTGATAATGCGTTCCGCTGTATTCACTTTTATATATCTTTTTTAATTTATATGCAAATTAATTTTGATTTTCGGATTTTGTTTTGGGGGATTTGTGTTCATTCACTGATCTCACTTTTCATAATCTGCATAATAATGACTATGCGTCCTGGGAATTATCTGTTTCCGTTTAAATGGCAAAGTTGTTCACACGTTATCTACATTTTGCAATAAATGTAACTAAAGATGTTCAGAATCATATTATTTCGATTGCACATTGGTTTCCCTTCCTTTTTCGCTGTGTCACATGTCAGATTGCTCTTTAAAAATGCAACAATGACCTTGAGTCAAGATCAAAGTGTAAGTTTGATTAACTGCAGTCCTAATCTGATGGTTATATAAGCAAAATGTTGTTATAACCCTGAAAGGAAAAATTTGGCCTTGTTTCAATGACCTATTTTGGTTATCTTCGTGATTTTTTTCTGGTACTTCCATTTGTGTGTATATGTTGACATTTAATGGGATCTGTTGTAGTTTTGCAGATCTGTGCTGTTTGTTCCGCTGCATGATCTTTTCGTATTTTGCATAATGATCTGACAAATCATACGTGACAGTTCATGTCGGGTTGAAGTTGGAAGATCTTACCGTGTCAATGTTCGCTTCACTCTTGTGTTGAGAATATATTTCACAGTGTCATCTTAGTGACCGATGGATTTGACCCAAATATGACCGTCTCTCGGCGGTTTGACATATTTCTATACTGAATAGTCCTGAACTTAAATCAAATAATATGTCACCCACTCTTATTAAGTTACCAAACAATTTTCATATTATCTTATTCAGATATCATCGATTTTTCAGCTTTGAAAGAGCTTTACAGAGAGTGAACAGAAATGTAGCTTTGTGTTATTGGGATTCCTCAATAGACTTCCGACTAGGAAAAGATGACTGGGTATACACAACAGCCTTCTCTGATCCTGTATTTGGATCAGGAGAAGGGGAGGTTAAAGATGGGCCCTTTACAGACTGGTATTTACCGCCACCAAATAGGGATCTGCTCTTGAGGCGTGATATACGAATAGGTAAAGCCATTCCAATTGATGCTAGAGCTGTAGACCTGATACTGAGGAGTCCAAAACTACTGTCTCACACCAGCATTACAGTGGGTGGATCAGGATTCCAAACAATAACAGATCATAACGGTGATAGGAGGGATGTCACTATAGAAGGGGAACACAACAATGTCCATGTATTTGTTGGAGCTCTGATGAGCAACTCTGACATGGCTCCTCTCGATCCAGTGTTTTTCTTCCACCATTGCTATATCGATTACTTGTGGGAAGGATTTCGGAAGAAGATGAAAAGGAAAGGCTTTGATCCTACATCGGACTATCCTGGTCATGGACAAAGGGAGTCAAACGCCGCCAATTATTCAATGATCGGTTTCAACTGGTATAAGAACATAGACGGCTACTCCGATGTCTTTACGAGCGATCTGTACACGTACGAAGTGACGCCATCTTGTAAAGGGTACTCGCCTAGCTGTAGGTATTCCAACTTTATGAAATGTAACAAGGCAAACGAATGCGTGGCAACGACGAGACCTCTTCCGTTGATCGAATTGGCACATCTGAATCTTTAACGCCTCTTGTTTTCACAGGGAAAACATTTAAGGCAAATACCAATAGTGATTGATTTTGCTTGCTGTTATCCATGTAAATGGTCCTTATAATAAAGAAAGAATAATACATGCCAATATGTTCTCTTTTTTTCTTTCATACCATGCATACTTAGTGAAACATTTGTAGTGTAATATCATTCCCATTCTTTTGTTTATATAGTTTCATTCCCTGTACTCATCAAGTTTAAAATTTATTTATGAATAAGTCAATGAGTTAAACAAGATCCTGACGACAATCTCAACAGCACTTACAATAGAGCACCAAATGGAGCATCGACAGACCCCTTGCAAGCTAGAGGTGGGACCAGGTGCCCGGGAGGAGTAAGCATCCCCTGTTGGCTAGCCGCACCCGCCGTCGATGCTCACGCACGAAAATGAAAATATATTAAATACATGCATTGCTTATGGTTCTGTCTATATAGAAAGTGCTATGGCGACAATGTCAGGGAAAATAATCAACTTTGACCTTGACCCTTTCCCAAACAGAGCAATAACAACGTACTTTTCCATACATATAGCTCTATCATAGAAACTGGTTTTGTGGTAAGGTCAGCAGACATGATTCGGCAAGACAAAAATAAGAATTCCATTTAGATTGTGATACCGGTATGTCATTTAACAAACTTAATTTGGGATATCGTTCGATCTTCCGACCAAAGAGGCAAGGATATAGCAATCATATTTTTAGTTTCTAGGCGACACGTTTTCAGTTACATGTACTACCTTACCACTACCGTTAGCCATGAGAATCATGGTGTTGACATTCATTAGAAATCTGTTCGTTCTTGAAAATTCTTACTTCTTTTTTGAAGTAAGTCTTTCTTCGAACGAGAATGGACTTTGTGTGTAGTGAGATACCTCTGTGTATCCGAATATAACAGAGTACTACATGTATGTATATATTGTATCCAGGAAACCGAACTTATACAGTGCAAATCATGGCTCGTTTTATCTGATGCCATTCATGTATCTGTCATAACTTTGCTTTCATTCATTTCCATCCCCTTGCTGTTAGGGTCTTGAATAAAATAAGTTCTAAATACTTTATAAAAGCTATACAAACTGCGCGTACAAATACCCCCCCCCCCCCAAAAAAAACAAATGCTCTGAGGGTGAAAATGTCAACCAAAATGTTTCAACTTAAAATTTCTTTGTGGACTAATAATCTAATATCTAAAGTCAGGAAAACAGAAGCCAACATAAACAGAGATGAAATTTATAATTACAAAGAATATCATATATATCTATTTAGCATCAGGATGCCTTATTTCTGATATATAAATCCATGACAGTTTTTGTATCAAAAACAAACAGAATAATAACAACTGTACAAATGACGCCAATACCTACAGCCCCTAAGGCTTTGGATGATGTCCGTTCGTCATAAGCAGAAATCCTCTTCATTCTGTTCATCGTCAGAACTGTCTTATCTATTGTAAGATTATTTCTCAGTTCTATAAGTCTTTTTTCAATATCTATGTCAGTTTTGTTGATGTTGTTATCTGCACATATACACAGACAATCATCGTTTTCTGAAGGATTTTGTTCTGTGTTCGATGTAAAAGGAAAGGTGGTACTCTGTACGATGGTCTGGTCTACAGTTGTGGTACTCTGTCTGATGGCCTGGTCTACAGTTGTGGTTTTGGTGGTTTGAGGAAAAGTGGCTGATGATACATTGACGCAAGGAAACGAAACGTTACGAGAGAATGTACCAATCGATGATGTATTCAGGATAACTGAAAATAATTTTTTGAATATTATAACGGATGTATGACGACGTGCAGCCTTCAGCGAAACACATAAAAACTGCTGCAAATAACGGTAGCCAGACAAAATAAATTTATGAATCGCAAAGCGATATAAGTCCTCTGCCGACATTAATCCATGTCCTGCAACTCTGCCTTAACCTGTACTTACACAAAAAGATGGAAAACAGAAAATTCATGACATTTGCTATGGGGCTATATTCTTTGTGAAAACAGGTCAATTAAAATCCAACTAAGACTTCATCTGTATCATAAATATAACAGACGTACCAATCAGTTATTCAATCTCAAAGTCGATCGAGAAGGAAAGGCAAAAATCGTAAGAAGTTCCATAGGAACGGTTGCGAACCTTAGAAGTGAGACCAGGTGGCCGGGGAGAGTCGGCTTCTTCCTGATTGCATGCAACACCCGTCGCAACCGCTCCATGGACACTTGTCAAATTCGGTGATTGTCTCGATGTAAATATTGATGTACACATCAGGTAAGTATTTCTTGTTTGGAGATAATGACAGCCATTCAATTACAATTCAGAATGTCACTGATCATTCTGGAAAGGGGATCTGATATGCTTTTATCATATCCCCGTAGCCTACGCCTATTCGAGACACGGGGCCCCCGTTTATAGTCCCTTCCGAAAGACTACATTTGTAGCTTTCCGAAAAACTGGCTGATTCCTATTTACTTGTATCCCATGAGTGTTTGCAAGGGGTAAATCTAAAATAAATCTATTGATTTCAGTTTAAGTAGAATCACCATAAAGCAAACATTTTCAACGGAAAGTATTGTTAGTAAGATTTGATAATAAGTAGTTAAAATTTATACCAGAAAGATCATTTATTGAAAAAGTAAAGTGTCCCTCAAATTGGATATCAATATCGAAATATCTTTAAAAAGGTAGTATATCATGTGATTTTGTATCTGTACGTGCACCATGTCATAACCATGTCATATCATGTGATGAGCATCGAAAATTCTCTGCTTAAGTGTTCTCAGAATATACGTCTGTTCTTGACTTGAATTATTATTATAGATTAAAACCATATACTAGTAATTGATAATAATGGTCATATGACAGGCCAAATTAATTTCATATAAAGTAGATTTAGACAGGATTTAATTACCTGGTTATTCGATGGTGATTACCGTGGAACAAATCATTTTCGTATCAAGTGATATGCGACCGTGGAATACAAAGATAAAAAATTAGATCCCCAACATAACGTTCGACTTTGTAGTGATAACAGTGGAACACATAGGTACGACAGACTGGAAGCAAGAGGATAGCACACAAATACACAACACAAGCACATGAACAATCAACACCACATCATGCCATGCATTCTTTTAGGATCTTGTGGCACCCAAAATAGATATAAGCGGCGCTTCACAAATTCAAACTAATTGTGAAGACATCGAAGTAAAAACATTGATAAGTATCTTAAGTTGACGAATCGGTTAAGAATAACAAAAACGTGGAGAATTATAAAGACCATGCCTTCTGTATAATCTAATGTACAGGTTGGGGATAGAACGGAGTGAAAAGTTTACGAATACCGAAGATTATTATCACAAGAGATCGAAAACCGTATGGATGAAAATTGAAAATGAAAATTTTTTGAAAGCATGATCTATTACATTGCAGAAGACAAAATAATTAACAGAATTATATTGATAAATAATAAGGATGATAATATTCTTTTTATTGAAGAATACAACATCTCAGACAAAATAAGATATCAAAATGATGATAACCTTGATTTTCTCCTTTCATAATTACGGTTGAATTTGATATCCCAGACGTGAGTGTTATGTTCTTTGGTAAACGCTTTGTTCCAGTTCTAAACGTCTTACAGTCACCTGACTGGGTATATTCAGCAGCATAGCAAGTGTACCAGTCTGATAAGAGTTCATCCTGACATTCAGCTTCTGTCAAATTATACATTTCTTTCGATGGAATTTCCCCTTCCAATTTGGCGTTGCTGAATGTTCTGAGACCTGTAGAATTGTCATACAATTATTATTGGATTTCTCAATTTTAATTTGTCTGATATATAGATATATTCAAAATGTATCATATTATTAGTTATACAGTGTTTTATAGGGGGATACTACGGAAGCGTCCTAATGCCACCCTCTATATTTTTTCTTATCTCCTAATTAGGAGATACTATCTCCTAATTAGGAGATACTATCACCTTATGAGGACTTAGCTATCTCCTAATTAGGAGATACTATCACCTAATTAGGACTTAGCTATCACCTAATTAGGAGTTACTATCTCCTAATTAGGAGATACTATAACCTAATTAGGACTTAGCTATCACCTAATTAGGAGTAACTATCACCTAATTAGGAGATACTATCTCCTAATTAGGAGATACATGTACTATCACCTAATTAGGAGTAACTATCGCCTAATTAGGAGATACTATCACCTAATTAGGACTTAGCTATCACCTAATTAGGACTTAGCTATCACCTATTTAGGAGTACCTATCACTTAATTAGGAGTACTATCACCTAATTAGGAGATACTATATCCTAATTAGGAGATACTATCACCTAATTAGGAGTAACTATCACCTAATTAGGAGAAGCTATCACCTAATTAGGACTTAGCTATCACCTAATTAGGAGTTACTATCACCTAATTAGGAGTTACTATCACCTAATTAGGAGGTACTATCTCCTAATTAGGAGATACTATCACCTAATTAGGACTTAGCTATCACCTAATTAGGAGTTACTATTTCCTTATTAGGAGATACTATCACCTAATTAGGACTTAGCTATCACCTAATTAGGACTTAGCTATCACCTAATTAGGACTTAGCTATCACCTAATTAGGAGTTACTATCACCTAATAAGGAGTTACTATCACCTAATTAGGACTTAGGTATCTCCTAATTAGGAGATAGTAACTCCCAATTAGGTGAAAGTAACTCCTAATTAGGTGATAGCTAAGTCCTAATTAGGTGATAGCTAAGTCCTAATTAGGAGATAGTAACTCCTAATTCGGTTATAGTAACTCCTAATTAGGTGATAGCTAAGTCCTAATTAGGTGATAGCTAATTCCTAATTAGGTGATTGCTAATTCCTAATTAGGTGATAGTATCTCCTAATTAGGTGATAGAACTCCTTATTAGGTGATAGCTAAGTCCTAAATAGGTGATAGCTAAGTCCTAGTTAGGTGATAGTATCTCCTAATTAGGAGATAGTAACTCCTAATTAGGTGATAGTTACTCCTAATTAGGTGATAGCTAAGTCATAATTAGGTGATAGCTAAGTCCTAATTAGGTGATAGCTAAGTCCCAATTAGGTGATAGTTTCTCCGGTGTCTTCCTGTTTCTCCCACTTTTGTAAAAATATGTATTGAAGGTTGGAATTAAGGTGGGAAGAACAGGAATAATTACTTAAATTACGTGGTTGTTAGAATCACATCATTAACCAATTAACTAATAAGTACTAAAATTTTACCTGTATTTTGTGCAAGTTTACCTGTATTTTTCTTTATTTCTAGCTTATCATCATCTCGTACACGTACTTGTAGGAAGGCCACCTTTCGTGTGTGTGTGGGGGGGGGGGGGCAAATTGTGGTCACTCTAGAGACAGTTAACTTTAGATTGTCATCGTACTTTGCCTTATGATTTGCCCATTGGAAGCGGATTAAACCTTGATTTTCAACTTCAAAACATAGTCAGGATCCTAAGACTTCAATAGAATTTCCACTTAAAAATCATTATCCCAGAAGGATTTCTTTTCAAGGTCGTATGTCAGTGGTCAAGGTCACAGATCGATGATTTTTCAAGGCTGTATTTGAGACCAACTGTCACGATTATTGGACTCATTCCCAAAGCAGAAATGGTCAATATTTTCCTACTATATTTGAAGGAAATTTCCCAATTTCAAATATTTTAATATAGTGTCTTTTTCTAACTTTCAGAATAGTCATCCGTTCACTTTGAATGTAAGACACATTTTCAGAATTGAAACTTAGAAAAAGACAATAGTATTACATTCTATAGTTTAGGCATTGTATGATAATCAGTACCATGTGCTGATATGTGCTTTAAGTTGAAAAGAACTTTGGAATATTTTGGAGCGGAAGATGAATTTTTATATGTGTTTGTATTTTTTCTTTTTTTCAAAAACGTCGCCGCCTAAGACGTACAAACAAAATAACATAGTCTTATACTTTTGTCACAACACAATACCAAATTGAGACAACAGGATGTATTTTTCATATACCTCTGACTTAGTATGTCGTATAAAGATGAAAGAAACCTGTTGATTTACTCTTACAGTACGGTTGTTCAGGAAACGGAATTTTTGTTGGGTATTTTCAGGGCCCGATTATCCATTTTACAATGTGGATTAAATACTGAAAGAGGGCGATTTTTTCTAGTAGAACTTGTTCATGATTTCTTATCTGGTAAGTCGTATTACTCGAAGAAGATACTTCATACCTACTGATCTTCGAAATCATGCGCGCAAGGTCATTCTGAGAAATCCTTATACAGCATACAGGACTTTTTAATGAGTTAAAAATAAATACATATTCTGACTCTGAGTTACAGGAAAACAAACAATCTTGGCGGCTCTGCATTAGAAATAGATTATCTGACCCGGAAAAAAATTGCAATCCCACCCCCTCCCCTTAGAATCAAATTGTCGTTTATACCATATTACGAGAAGATGCCCTTGTTTGCAAAAAAATATTTTCTTCAATTTATCTTCTGTAAAACGTTTTAATGAAAATTCTTTTTTCATAAAAAGCTAGATTTTCACCAGTAACAATATGTTTTACACTTATTAGTATCAACTAGATAAACAACTATTAAATTAATTACTTTCTATTGTTATAAGAAGTGGGAGAAACAGAATATATATTTTTCAAAAGTGGGAAAAACGGGAAGTAACCGTATCTCCTAATTAGGAGATAGTATCTCCTAATTAGATTATAGCTAAGTCCTAATTAGGTGATAGTATCTCCTAATTAGGAGATAGTTACTCCTAATTAGGTGAAAGTAACTCCTAATTAGGTGACAGATAAGTCCTAATTAGGTGATAGCTAAGTCCTAATTAGGAGATAGTAACTCCTAATTAGGTGATAGTAACTCCTAATTAGGTGATAGCTAATTCCTAATTAGGTGATAGCTAATTCCTAATTAGGTGATAGTTATCCTAATTATGTGATAGAACTCCTAATTAGGTGATAGCTAAGTCCTAATTAGGTGATAGCTAAGTCCTAATTAGGTGATAGTATCTCCTAATTAGGAGATAGTATCTCCTAATTAGGTGATAGCTAAGTCCTAATTAGATAATAGCTAAGTCCCAATTAGGTGATAGTATCCCCTAATTAGGAGATAGTATCTCCTAATTAGGTGATAGCTTAGTCCTAATTAGGTGATAGCTAAGTCCTAATTAGGTGATAGTATCTCCTAATTAGGAGATAGTATCTCCTAATTAGGAGATAAACAATTTCAGAATGTGGCATTAGGACGCTTCCGTAGGATACAGAAATATATTGGGTCGATGAAAAAAAGTTGTTGTGGGCGAGGCGAAGCCGAAAATTTGTATGTGTATTTGAGTGTTTGTGTTATATTAATTTGTATCATCCCTTCCCTCTGGAAGAAATATTTCAATTTACTGAAATTAATTTGGTCATTACAATCATATATTGATCTCACCCAAAGTCTAACTTTATATATAATTGATGTTTCAATGCGTTTCGCCTGTTGCATTTTATCCTCATTTTCAAAATTACCTTGCAACTCTGCACTTATGCAAACGTATGATCGAGGAACGTCGCAGGAGGAAACGTTAAAGATACTGTCGACATCAATAGCCGTGGACATGTTAATGAAAAGGCATTGTCTGTCTGTTGTTGACACTTGAACATCGGCCGTAGCGTCCACTTCTTCACAGTAATATTGGTCAAGTATGAAGTCAGTATATTCAGGCTTTACGGCACCAATCCATAAGCCATCTTGAAGATTTGGTCTATTTACGAATAATGGCGATTTCTTATTGAGACAAAGAAATTGGACATTCGAAGTATGGATCAAAACACAAATACATAAAAAATATATACAATGTATTTGTAAAAGCAATACCTGTGGCAAACAAAACCTCGAAAAATGAAATTTCCAAAACTTAACTTAGAAAAGAAAATTGAATACCAAAAAAGCAAAAAATGGAAAGGAGAGGATCTCCAACAAGACTCAGTTGCAGCAACCACAGCAAAACAACAAGACACCACTATGTGAAAATACATAGAAGACAAGCACAACAAGAAAAACAAAAGGGACAGAGAACATCACATACGATATCAAAACAACAAACACAGAAGACTACACATAATCCAACGTGAACAAGAGACAATCGGTGCCGACTTAAGTAGGCGATCTGAACAGTTGGTAGCAAATGGTGTGTTTGTGGTGAGGGATGCTCACTCATCCAAAACAAAATGTCGATGAGATGATGAGTGAGCAACTTCTGTCCGCATGTAAAATAAACATCAATATAGCTCAGTGAAGAAATAAGATGTATAGGATCTCAAATGAATTTTCATTTCATACGATGTATTATGAAACGAGTTGTGTGTTTTATATCACCGAGCCTTGGCTATACTATAGACCCCTTCAGACTGTTACGAATCAGGCCACTGATAGCTATGAATCGAGGTGAATTACGCATCCGTAGCTATCCGCAGTTAAGTCATGACGATATCGTAACAATTCTCAGCTATCCGTAGCTCATGGTAGCTATCCTTACTCGATTTGCATCAACCCGTAGCAATTAATCTGTACCAGAGTCGTAGTTTCATGTTTCACCGAATATTTCGCGTCCCGACTTGCTACATATAGATCTTTTTTTAAGTCGTGGCTCGATCCGTGAAAGTGTGACGGGGCTTAGGTCGTCATGAATAAAAGTTTTTTATTTCTAAAAATCAAAATAATTTGCCAACTGAATATAGTAAGATATATATTTCACTAAGCAAGTATTCACAAAGTCGATACTTCATCTTAGAAAACTCAATATCTCTATTCTTGATTGATATCAAAACAAGAGCCCAAGGGTCACAACCGCTCACCTTGTACCCATGCACACTCTATTGTCGGTGCATAATGATAATTGCTTCAGCTGGCAGAGCACGGACTGTATTTCGTATGCCTTCTGTTTTTCATATCCATTTACAAATCCATCTGTGTGTTTTCTGGGCCGCTGCTGTCTGTTTGTATGTTCATCTAACAGTGAGGAGATTATTTTACACCAAATTTGTGCATTATTTGAGACCTCTGGGTAATCGGAAAAGTGGAAGGGTTGTGCGCACGCAATTCGAATGAGTTAAAGAATAACCACACCGTCTGCTACTTGCGTGGCAGATGGCCGTCCAAAGTCGGCACCGGTTGCCCATTGGTCTCGTTGGTTTATGTGTAGTCATTTGTGTTTGATGTTTCTATAGCCCCGACCAGTCGAAAGTTTAACGCCGAGATGACGAAATTTTGAAAGCTAAATTCGAAAGTTTCGTTAACTATTCGTCAGCGATTTTTTTAAAGCTACTGAGATGACGAAATTTTGAAAGCTCTAAAAAGCTTTCGAAAAATCGCTGACGAAAATTTCGTTAACTAATCTTAGTTAACGAAAAATTTGAAAGCAATCGCTGACGAAATTTTGAAAGCAATCGCTGACGAAAATTTTGAAAGCAATCGCTGACGAAAATTTTGAAAGCTATCGCTGACGAAAGTTTTGAAAGCTATCGCTGACGAAAATTTTGAAAGCTATCGCTGACGAAAATTTTGAAAGCTTTTTGAACGCTCAGGTGCCATATTGTTTTTGCAATGGCTGCAGCACGCCTCGGGCGAATTCCTCTGCACAGTTTAGAGGATGAAAGAAGCCGTCTCTTTATCGGCGTGGCACTTTAAAAATTCACCGATTGTGAAATAGCTAGCTTTCAAAGCAACAGTCACAGAGAAGCCCGGGTTTCACTGGATATAAATTCCCCTCATTTAGTCAGAATTTGGCCGGTCAGATGTCAATTTTCTGGTATATATATATACATTTAGATTTAAGATGAAATGGAAGTTGTTCATATATACACTTAAAGATGGAATACCTTTACAGGTAATACAAATACAGGTAAATTCAGGAAACTAATTAGTGCAAAGCATACCCATAATTAACATAATGTTATTATAACCAAGTGGGTGTATGGGGAACACACCGATCTGGGAAACACGGAATCTTCAAATAAACTTATAAAAATAAACAAGATACAATATTTAATTTAATCAAGGAATATATATTTTCATAATTTGAATAAACATCATAATTAATACTATTTCATCAAGTAAATTATGAAGATGATTGCTTTGATTTCGGCCATCTTGGTTTTCTCGACACAAAATAGCTTACGAGAAAAGCTTTCAAAAATTTTGAAAGCTAGTTAACGAAATTTTCGTCAGAGAAATTTCTTTAACTATAGCTTTCAAAATTTTTGAAAGCTATCGCTGACGAAAATTTTGAAAGCTAGGAAATCGCTGACGAAAATTAGTTAACAAAAATCGCTGACGAAATTTCGTCATCTCTTGAGTATTCAAAATTTTGAAAGCAATCGCTAACGAAATTTTGAAAGCTAAGCTTTCAAAAAGCTTTCAATTCGTTTAAGAATTGAAAGCGAATATTAAAATTTCGACTGGTCGGGGCTGTTTGTTGTACGTTGGCGTTCCTAACCGTTTTTGCGTCTCTTTCTGTGTGTATCTGTTCTGTGTTTTAGCATTGGGTGTTTGGAGTTTTGCTATGGGTGCTTCAACCTAGTGTTATTGAAGAGTCCATCCTTTGTTGTACATTAAATTGGTGATGTGCAAAGTAAACATAACTTTTTATAATTGAGAAAAAAAGATTCATGAAAATTCCAAAAAAAAAAAAAAAATAATAATAATAATAAAATTCAAGCATAAAATATATATACATTTATCAATTCATAAACTTAAGTAATTTCCATATGACAAATACATGTACATGCATGCATAAATGAGGGCACAAAGTATGAAAAATAAAATGGAAGGGAAAATGTTTTGGCCAAAATTGGAATTAATGGTATTCAGATGATTAAAAACTGCTTAAAATTGACAAAATGGTATAAAATTAAAAAAAAAAAAAAAAAAAAAGAAAAATTTTAGGGTTGTAAATACCTTAATTTGTAAGGTAACATTACTATTTATAGTTAACAATATCATAAAATCTCAGAAAATAAAAGCAATGCATCTAACAACTTAAAGATGGCAAATATGCAGTAAATGAGTGCATAAGATCATACTTTTTTCCAGTAATTTAAAGAATTAATTCAAAAATTAGCATTTCTAACAAAGCCCGATAAGACGTAAAAAACGCGTCAAATCATTTGACTTCGATATGTTAAGACATCCTTCTAGATCATCCTGATGCTTTCAAGAATAACAAGTTTCATTAAAATTGTGGTTCTGGAGAAGATGCACGATATGTAGAAAATCAGAAAAATAAATTTTTAAACTAGACTTAGATATGACAAAAATGCAGAAAATGAGTGCACAAAAACAAATTGAAATATTAGTTATTCAAAGAAATAGTTTAAAAAATGAGCATTTCTTACAAAGTCCGAAAAGACGTAAAAAAGCGTCAAACATTTGACATCGGAGTGGATCGAACAAAAACAACATTTCTTAAGAAATCCTTCCAGATCATTCTGCTACTTTCGGTTTGTTGATATGTGCTTTAGTTCTGAAGAACTGTTTGTCAAAGGAGGGTACCCCTGTGACCAACGATTGCCTGAGGTTGCGCCATCTATTGACTGATTCGGACGAAAAACAACAATACTCGCAGGGAAACTTCATTCCTACCAAGTTTCATTAAATTCCCCTCAGTTGTTCTGAAGGATTTATGTGAAAAGTTTAAGCCTTACGGACGGATGCCATACGGCACTCTATGACAATAGCTCACTTGAGCTTCGCTCAGGTGATTTAAAAAGATTACATAATTATTTTCTCGTATATATGTGATTGCCAGACTGAAAAAAACTAAAACGAGATATAAAAGCTACATACGATAAAGTATCCCACTGATGACGTAATATCTCAGATCTGATGTACACTGGAGGCTGATGGAAAGGTCCTCTGAACATATGATACTCATAGTCACTACAGAATGCCGTGGCATCCAGAAATGAAAGCTTCTCTGTGAAGATCACTAAGGAAAACTTTTTAATTCCAGGATATGCTTTCGTTGAAAAAAGAAACAGACTATCATAAACAGTTTATTTTAAAGATATTGAAATAT
The DNA here is from genome assembly GCA_033119305.1 of Pinctada imbricata. Lineage (NCBI taxonomy): Eukaryota > Metazoa > Mollusca > Bivalvia > Pterioida > Pteriidae > Pinctada > Pinctada imbricata. The sequence goes on along the minus strand of VSWD01000006.1, from coordinate 47,771,239 downwards.
ATACGCTATTGGAAGTCAATACAAAACCTATATCAGTATTTAAAGCAATAATAAACAAAAACAACAACAACAACAAACACATCAAAAACAAAACAAAAAAACCACCCCAAAACTGAAAAAAAAACATCTTTTATGATATTGCAATATATTCTAACATAATGTGTCATTAGAGATATTTTTCCCTTTTATCAAAAATTCAATGTTGTATCCTTGGGTCTATGAATTTGACAAACATTGCGAATCCTATCTAACCTATGATCACAGCGGGATAAATACGAGAACAAAAGGCCAAGGGGCCACATCGCCCACCTGTGAACACTGAAAATCTTATGCTAGGGTCACACATTCACGGTCACAGATGCAGTACGGACAAAAATGCTACGGATGGCGTCCAATTTTCTGCCATCTGTGCGGATAAGAAAGGCTTCTTTATTAGTTTATTATGGCTAAAATGAACTAAATTGGGATGCTTTAGCAAAGATAGAAAAGAATAAAATAAGTAAGTCGAAAAAGACGTCAAAAAGAAGTTATCAAATTTTAACGACATGAACAAACTTAGATAATACGTTCTTCTTGATAACTTAGATACCATTATTTTTTAATCAGTGCAGCGGTTCTGGAGAAAAAGATTTTTAAGAGAGGTACCCTCTTGGACCTATTTGACCCCGCCCTGGATCCACCTTTGGAGGGACTTGGACGAAATTAAGAAACTTTGTTGAGGACCTTTAGTACGTTATGCATACCAAGTTTCCTCAAAATCCTCCGAGCGGTTTCAAAGGAGAAAGTAAAAATGTGAAAAGTTTTAAAGCGAACAGACGGACACGGACCGGACAGACGTCGTATGCTGGACGATCTGGAATGCCAATATTTGCTTATTCTGAGCCTTTCGTTCAGGTGAGCTAAAAAGGGAGCAAAAGAGGGATGCCGTTAAGAACTCGGGGCCCACTTTAGCATTAAGTACAATTAATGAATATTTACTATATGAAACACGACGTGACTGCTGTACTAAAATTGGTTTGAAATTTTCTTCAAGAAGGTAACAAGTTTGAACACTCCCATCATATTGATATCAACGCTTGTTTTCTTTTGCAGGGTAAATGAGGTTAACATCGTAGCACCATCTCACCAATGCTATTTTGGCAATAGATTTTATCTAATTATGCTACATGTACCTTACATGAAATTTGGAGCAACACACTCTTTGCTAAGTAGATAAACAAAATTCGAAATATCAAACTAGAGGGCGCTTGTAAAGTAAGTTGGATGTGTCTGAAAATCAATTTGGCATTAAAGTAGAAATGATGAGGATTACTATCCGAAACACGCGTCTGTTGAATTAAAATCGGGTAGAAATTTTCTTCAAGAAAAAACGGACGGCCATCCGGTATGTAGTAGAGAATGGCACACGTTATCATCAAGATTAATAAAACACCCAATAAAAAGTACAACTACAGCTTTCCTTGGATACTGGGTATGTTCTAGAAGTCTTTTATCAAAACCATCCCATCGGTAGATATTATTATATTGTCTGTTCTGACCACGCTGGCGCAACATCAAGCGAATCAGAGTCTGACTCACGTGATAGTGAGTCAGTGTATGGACTTTAACACATTAGAGAAAAAAGTACGGTATATTATTTGTCAGTTTGTCTCAAAGAATATTGATCTACATTGAGGGAGCCTGGCTTGAAAAAGTCTATAATGACAATCCATCTTTCTCGAAATCAATTGACATTAATAATGTCATCTATGGATGGCGAATATGAAGACAAATATGATGAAATAAAGACTAAATGTTATAGTTTTCTCAGCAAATAATCTCATTGGAAAAATGAACGCATTGCAGTTTGGATTAAAACTCATAAATAACTGAAAGGATACACATCTGCACATATATTTCTAAAAGGTATTTTTGACAGTCTATAAGACCATTTTCAAAATTCATCAAGAGAATCGTGTCAGGTTTACACCAAGACTTTCTTCCTTCTTTTCGTTTGAGCACCCGGCAGACCCCCATTGGGACGGAGTACCAACCCAATCCATGTATGTGGTCAAATTTTTTTACTGCTTGGATGGTCCGTATTTCAAACTGCTTTTATAAGGATTTTTTCAAATTTCAGTTTGAAATTAAAGAGTCGTTCATTATTCTATTATTTTTTCTAATAAATTAACCCGCTAATTTGATGTATCACTTTTTAGAAAACAACTTTAAGCCAATTCGCTATACATGCAATTCCTGGCTTTAAATACGACATATTCCCAAGGGAAATTGGATTTCATTTACCAGGCTTACTGCCTTTTGTAGAAAGGAAATTATACTATATTTTCGTATTTCCGAAAGCTTATCCTTTGAAATGCGATAGAATAAAATATCAGATATCTTTCATGAAAAGAAATCACGAAAGTCAGCTTAAAAACACGAGATGTCCGATTATAAACATTGATTTAAAGGAAATGGTTGAGGATGATTTAGTTTTTTTCTTTTCGCTTGAGTATTATTTGAATCACCCGGGAGCTAAAATCTTTCAAAGAATTTTCCTTGTCAATGAGATTGATCTAAGCTCAAAATAATGGCTGCTCATCACTTTCTTGGGACTTATTAGACTTGAAATGGATTCTATCATTCACCAAGATTAGGGATTGCTAGGTGAACAAAGTGCTGACATTCACCAATGAAAAAAAATAAACCATCCATTTCTGATCCTTATCATATTTGTCCTTGTTTTCTTTGCGTAGGATGATGCCGTCTTGATGATGCATGTTTAACTGTGAATCTTGTCAGTTTCTAGAAAAAATTCCAGCAAGAACGCAAATATGGAGTCTCCATAGCAAAGATACACATACACACATAAATACGGATACAACAAACATACATCACACAAAACAACCACCCCAACAAACAAACAGAAGACACAGACGAGCAAACTTATATCAAAAACACCAGCAGAGAAATACATCAGCCAAAGGTTGCATTGCATAAGAAAGATGATAGTATCACAGGGATGTCCATATGCTTTACTTTATTTATTTATAGTAGGAGCGTGACATGACTAGCGTCCATACAATACCTGTGACTTGGATATCAGCTGGTAGTACCGGTCTACTGAGCAGGAAAGGTATCACTAAAAGAAAACAAAGATGATTTTTTTAGTTCAAAAAGATACGTCTGTGGTATAATATTTATTTGTTCCATTTTTTGAGGTGATAAATATGATACAACTAAACAGCTGGGCTGACTTTAAATCATAAATATTTGGATGGATACAAGAACATATATAATAACAAACGTAGGTTTCAAAGAATGTCACAAAGTCAAAATTGCTGGATTCACCTCTTGTTGCTGACCACTTTTTGAGTCAATTCAGTGATGTTTCTTCGTATACTTTCGAGAATTGGAAGCAACAGATATTAATGTTTTTGATAATGAATCTTTATCAGTGCTAAATCCAAAGTACATTCGTGGCGCCTCATTGTAATATTTTCAAATCGCAGATAATTCGAATTCCTGAGCCAAAATTGAGCTGCTCGTAATTTGTGACGAGTCTAATCAGAGGTATTAGTTATTGTAATGTCCATTTGAGGGTTTATGAAAGGGTTTACTTTCAAAACGTGTATTTTGATGTATTTTGATGATTTTTTGAAAGAAAGGGTATGGAATATTCACAATTAAGCAGGGAAATAAGTTTGATCCATAATCTAGTCGTCAACGTTATCGAACTTCATCAACTTTTGGTTTGTGTTATAATTTCATAGCTCCAGATAATCAAAAAGAAGTACAATTAAGCATTTGACTTTGTCTAACAGTTTTACTATTGAATCAAATGAATGACTCTAATAGCGTAATTCATTTTTCACATCTTCAAATTACTGGCATTTTGTCTCGTAATTTTCATAAAAACTGAAAAAGCTTAATACTTCAGGAGTTAAGGATCTAGGGGAATATGACATCGTGTAAGTCTCCGTTACATTTTACAATTCAGTCGTGAACCCCTCATATAGGCAGGACAATGTGTACTAAAGTATTGAGGGTCATCTTACTGCATGCAACACCCGTCAAGAATGCCAAATAGAAACGTGTCAGATCCGGTAATGTACAAATACATAAAAGACGGTAACTAGAAAGGTCGTATAATAATCACCCTTGATAGGCAAATGTCGATATGCGCAATGAGTTCATTGTAGCTACCATAGAACTTTCTCAGCGACATTTCAAGCCTTTCCCCTAGATTAACGTGAGCAAACAACATACTGGCGAGCCTCTTTGCCCTTTGTGTGAAGTTTTCGTACTTAGAGCATGCCGTTGCATAGCTTATTAGTTGAGAATGAATACGCCATGAGCAGGAGAGGAGGGATTGCTATTGCACATGAAAGGGGAGTTTGTGATGGTGAAATTAACGTATTCAATTGACCTTACTGATTGATATTTGTATGTCTAGATACATGTAGGATACTCAAGTGATGCTCTAAGTGGTTTCCTTGATTTCCAATTAACTGGAATAGATGGCGTCAAGGTAATCCTCAATGGTTGGATTATTGATGGAATGTACGTCATCAATGTATCAAAGTCCAGTCGAACTGCGATGCGCGCTTCTTTTTGCTGTTTGAGAGCTTCTGCCTCGTATGAATTAGGGGATATATCATTCAACTACGAGAGGAGCACAGTTTGTGCTCATTGGAATTCCAAGAGTTTGGTGGCAAATTTTATGTCAAAATTCCAGTCAAAAAAAAGAATTAAATAAATAGATAAAGATAAATGAAAAACGATTAATATGTCATACAAATCTTACGATCAAATAAATAAATAAATTAATAAATAAAATCTCACTTTACGGTAAATCAAGATCAACTTTAAGAAATCGTTTGACAAAAAAAAAAAAAAATAACAACAAAAAGAAAAAAAAACTTGAACTTACAAAATGTTCGTAGATAATCCTGAACCTCCATACTGCTCAGTTCCTCTGTTTATTGAAACCTTTATTTCCAATGTGATACGATGGTGCATTACAAAAAGTTAAAACATGAATAGGGAAATCGATTCTCTCTTCAATTAAAGAGCATATGGAATTGTACTTATTATATCTATCCCATCACATGATATCATCATCCGGATCTCTAACTCTTTTATGAGATCAAGATTATGACACCTAGTTTACATTGCTCTTTCAAACTATGAAGAAAATATCGAAATTCAATAACTGTCAATAGCAGAAAATAAAGCCGGTTTAATATTTGATGTATTGTTTTAAACTTTAACAAAATGACAGTGAATTAAATTGACTTTTGTGGCATTTATTTCAAAGCCTTTTATTTCTTTCGTTTATTAAGGCTGCATATATAGTGTCAAAGGCCATATTTTTGCGGTTTTATGACCATCATTGTTCTCAGTGACTTCCATTAAAAGGTTTTAAAAAGTATTGAACAAGATAATAACCATTTCTATATGAGAAAATGAATTTAGAATTAATGAAATGCATCTGTGATTCTGTCATAATATGAATAGGAATGGTGCAATAGAAAATCATCTCAATTCGGGACTCAATCTTGCTTCTTTGCATAATGTTTATGTTGCTTGTATTATTTGAATCTCCATAGAAGCTTTTTTAAAATGAAGATTCATTGTACATGTAGGTGGCACTGACAAAATGTATTTGTGCAGCGTCAAACACATGTACGAGGGCTGTCAGTAAAGTTTGTGGACATGTCTTAAATCAAAGAAAATTAGCGTCAAAGATATTACTTTTAGTATATCTATTATCATATACTATTTGCCAATTACGAACTGTAAGCAATTATCATATTTTGATTTCATTATTACAACTATGACTTCTTAATTATGTCTATATAGAAAGTGCTATGGTGACCATGTCAGGGAAAATATATTAAAAAACTTACTGTCAAACCTCTCGCGGGGAATTTTTTTACGAGCTCCACATGGCAAAGAGCATGAATGTGGCGCAAATGAGTTAAAGAAAATCCTGCCGATAATCTCAACAACACTCAACATAGAGCACCAAATTGAGCATCGACGGACCCCTATCAAGCTAGAACAGGGATCAGGTGCCCGGTAGCCCGATCCCCTCAACTTGCAACAAGGTCATAGGCGGCACAGGCTTGCAATATAACCTTGCCGTCATCACTATTTTCCTACGCCATTTCACGCAATGATAAAACCCGAGAGGCATCGCAAGTACGGCATGTGACGTCATTTAGACTTGAACAGTGCAAAATATTCAAAGGCAAAGACACATATCTGAGTGTTTAGGGCGAGTAAATGGGCAATGAAGGAAACGATTATTTTCTTGATGTAGGAAAATTTAAAAGACTCACGTCTAAAGACGATAGGTTTCGATTTATAACTAGAATTTGTATTATTACTAGATTTCTCGCTCCTCTGATTGTGTTGGCAACGTACGAATGAAGAAAGAATCCCTAATACTGCATTGTATTGCATTAAAAAAGACAATGCTTGAACATTGTATACCTCATAAATGTAGTAATACCTCATGGTAAATATTTGCTATACTTTAATTACAATTACGAAGCCTCAGTTTCAGTCTGCATGAATCTTGTAAACAAACAATAGGCGATGACGGCAGAGGAAGATTTCAAAGTGAAGAAAAGCGGAACTGAAATCGGACGCATGCGTGGGAGATTTGTATTCCCTGTTTGGCTAGCCGCACCCGCCGTCGATATTAACGCACGAAAATGAAAACAATAATTACATAACATGCAATGTCTGAGGATATGTCTATGTAGAAGTTGCTATGGCGACCTTGTCAGGGAAAATGTATTTAAAACATTTGCTGCCAAACCCCTCGCGGGAATGTTTTTACGAGCTCCTTATAGCAAAGGGCATAAGTGAGACGCAAATGAGATAACGAAGATCCTGATAACAATCTCAACAGCACCCACAATAGAGCACCAAATTGAGCATCGACGGGCCCCAATCAAGCTAGAGGTGGGACCAGGTCCCCGGGAGGAGTAAGCATCCCCTGTTTGGTCATTAAAGTCATTATTATCCGAAAAACATTGTTTCTTTTTTTCAATCTCCTTTTACAAATCTAGTCATATTCATTGTGTGAGTTCATGCCTGGCGGAAGGGTACCTTTCTGAAAAAAAAGTTTCAGTCGTAAAACAAAATATTTAATTCCTATGGCCTAAAATGAATAGATTAATGCAAGTACGTTTACGTTTCTTATCATTTCTAGTTTTGTCACCTGAAGCGAGTTTCGTTAAGATTTTTATTTCTTAATTGTAAAGGTGTATGCGCTTTTCACTGTGTTTTAAAAGTTGTTAGAGATATTTCAGTTCTTGTCTTACATCTATCAAGATAACCTGGTTCTACCTTTAGTCAGAAGAATCACGTTGATGTTAAATTCTGATGTCTCGCTTGGTCTCTACATTATATACCACTCCGTGGTTTGTGCTACAAAAATGAATTTTGGTGGCTCCGCTGGAAGCACCACTGATGAGAATTTTATATTCGAAACACGTGTCTGGTGCAGGAAAAATTGGTTTGAATTTTTTTTTTTCATAAAGGTATAGAGTTGGAACACTTCCGTATTATTGCAGTTGAATAACTTCACTTTTCAAAATGAACACTAGGACAAGTGATATAGATACAGGCCGTTCTTCACTAATAAGGCATATTTATTGTCTGACTGAATGATATATTCCTTGGAATGTATCATAACTCTATTGTGGTTGCCAATTTGAGACTCAAACGGCGTTTTAAAGACGCTAAACTTTACAAATGCCGTATGAATGGAAATGCCCCTCGTCATAATCACCCTTTGCATGGTATTTCATAAAACACGACCTCTACATACATCTTTAAGATAAGTTATCTTTGTATAGCATTTTGTAATACCTTTGGTATCGATGCAAACATTTGATACTCTTAGCGTCCCTGCTTTTCTTTGGAGAAGTCCATCTTAACATCGTTTGCATGATGTCAAATCGTCAATCGTCAACTTTACACATGGTCGACATCTCCTCTACAACCGCTGCACAGAATTTAAGGAAATTTCAGAATAAGCATATACTCAAGGTCTCTCACCCATTTGGTGTGTTTTGTACTGGTTGGTCAAACAAGATGGTTGTCATTGTACATAAATGGCTGACACAATTCACATGGGCCCTTTGCCAGATTTGTTTCATTTCCATGAAATCATACTGCAATCAAAATCCCAACCCCTTCTCTCTATTCTTTGAATTCCATTTAATCAGCTACAACGATTTCTTGTGGTCTCTATATATATATACTACTCAGAGAAAAAGGAAGTTTTAGTGGTATACATATACTGAGCAAAAAGTTCTTGTATTTTGACAGGCTACATAGCATACAGATGAAACGTCAAATTCCTCAAATTAATGAATTTCATTCAATAAAGACTTAATAGGCAATTCCTTTTCATTATTTAGAAATTGAATACATTTGCCTCGCAACGGAGAACACTATGCTTCTTTATTCTGGTTTGCTGCTCCCGATTGGAAAGTTTCAATGCATCCTCGAGTTTTAGAACTACTGCAAAAACATTAACAAACCTTGACGGGTAGCTGTTATTATTCAAAAGCTTACATTATATTGTATATTAATTCGTGCATAAGGCGAGCGACATGTGTACATTTGTTTAATGTGTAATGGCCTATCAATTACACAGCTTCTTTTCTGATGGCTTTCCTTGCTAAGTTCTCTTTGGTAATATAGCATAGATTTGAATGTAACAAACACAACAAAACAACAAAGACTCCAAGATAAAATTTGAACTTTGTCACAAAATATTAATTTTGCAAGTAATACTTATAACAGTTTAATCGTTCGATCATAGAAGACATATATGGTATTTGATAATGAACTTTCATCAAATTTCTTGAGTCCGCAGTCCATCTACATGTACATAGTCTAAAGATATTGTCTTCAAGGAAACCTCGTATTTTGAAGATATCGAGCAATATCAATCGTATTGTGCTTGACTTTCATTCACTGACCAAAACAAAATCCTTACAAACGTGTATGTATAATGAAAAACATAGATTAATTGCTAATACAGCGGAAAATATTTTAAAAGTTCCATTATCTACAGTAATGGATGAATAATGTATTGACCTGAAGCAAAATCAATGAAGCTTAATATGTAATGGAAAACAAAACGTAAATTTGTCCTACTCTTTTGACGAAAAGGTCATTTGCTATTTACATTGTAGCTTAAGTGGCAGCATAGCAAGCACCCCTAAAGCATTATCCTATATCATTGTTCTGTCTCCATTCACGGACTACTTGCTTACTTTAATGTGGCCCTTGCATTGATTAATACATTTGAAGGTTATATTCTTAATTTAGTTGTATTCACTGCCGTCTGAAGTGATGAGAATATATATATAATTCATCTTGAACCGAGAATAAAACATAAAGACATTCATGAAAATTTCCGACAATGGAACGAAAACTTTCACATTAGAGATACATGTGTACCAATCTTCATAATGAGGTATTTAAGCCTTTTTCTCATCTATTTTGAATGCCAACCGAAGGGCAACCCTAATTCGTTCAGTTGTTTTCGCTATCAATATTTGATGTGCTGTGATTGTCAAAAGTGCATTGAAAAAGTATAACATGAACAACGTAATGGAAGCTCTGATCCCCTCCTTTGTTCTGATGTTCTTCTGAAATAAAAAAAAAACATTTTTATACAGAAGAGAGAATTTGAGTTAAGAAATATTTTTCCTTACTATTGACAAATTGATACATTAAGTCTAGATACCGCTAAATTGATTTGCTTCTTTGAACGACTGAAGATACCACTGAGAAAGTTCTATGGTCACTACAAAGAACTTATTGCACATTTCGACATTTACCTATCAAGGATGATAAGGACATTCCTGAGTACGCCCTTTCCAACTGACTGTCTTTTAACTATTTGGACATTTGACACATTTCTATTTGGCATTCGCGGCGGGTGTTGTATGCAGCCAGAGGACGCTCACTCCTCCCGGACACCCGATCCTGTCTCCATTGGGGGTTCGCGATTGTCTTGCTAATAGAGACTTACACTTGTATGTCACGTTCCCCTGGATCTTTAACAAACTGCTTTTCTGGTATATTTTGAACTATTTAATATACCACTGATGATGACTCATCATCTAAAACATACAGTCAGGTACTGTAACCAAGAATGATGTTCTCTTTCAGCACTGTTGACACTCAACGCGTCGTCTTTAACAAGAGTTATTGTTACATCATTTTTATTAATTCTAAACAATTCCGGTGGAAGCCTTATCTATTAAGATGTTTGGAATTAAAGACATTTTGCATCGCTGTGGGTTTTTAGTCCCCTACCGGCAACGCCGAAGGGACGCTTAGTTTCCTCTCTGACTGTCTGTCTGTTCGTGTGATGTTTGGAATTAAAGACATTTTACGTCGCTGTTGGTTTTTTTTTATAAAGTCTACTACATTGTAGATACATGAAATACTAATTCGTCTATGTAGACAAGACCGCATGGCTTTTATTAGGAGGCATTTCTATCCAAAGTCGGCGCCGGGTGCACATAGGTATTATTTCCTTTTATATGTCGTCATTAATGTTTGATGTTTCTATACCTCTGGTTCAATTGCTTTGTATGATGTTGCAGTGCATATTGTTGTGTCTTTTTGCGGTTTGTAATTTTGTCTGATGTCATTCATGTGTTACTTTCTTGTGGGTTTGTTTCGCTGGTTGAGTGCAGGGTGCTCATGCTGGAGATCCTTCCCATTTCTTGTCTTTTATTTATACTGTCAAAAACTTACGAATGTGTTTAAATTAAATTTAGATGTTTCGAAAAAAAAAACACAAAGCAGACACGCACAGAAAGAGACGCAAGTGGTAAAAGGAACGCCAAATCATATATAGAAACATTAAACACAAATGACTAAACATATCAAAGAGACGCAAATGGTACAAGGAACGCCAAATCATATATGAAAACATTAAACATAAATGACTAAACATAACAAAGAGACACAAATAGTACAAGGAAAGCCAAATCATATAAAGAAACATTAAACACAAATGACTAAACATAACAAAGAGACGCAAATGGTACAAGGAACGCCAAATCATATATAGAAACATTAAACACAAATGACTAAACATAACAAAGAGACGCAAATTGTACAAGGAACGCCAAATCATATATGAAAACATTAAACACAAATGACTAAACATAACAAAGAGACGCAAATGGTACAAGGAACGCCAAATCATATATAGAAACATTAAACACAAATGACTAAACATAACAAAGAGACGCAAATGGTGCAAGGAACGCCAAATCATATATAGAAACATTAAACACAAATGACTAAACATAACAAAGAGACGCAAATGGTACAAGGAACGCCAAATCATATATAGAAACATTAAAAACAAATGACTTAACATAACAAAGAGACGCAAATGGTACAAGGAACGCCAAATCATATATAGAAACATTAAACACAAATGACTAAACATAACAAAGAGACGCAAATGGTGCAAGGAACGCCAAATCATATATAGAAACATTAAACACAAATGACTAACTATAACAAAGAGACGCAAATGGTGCAAGGAACGCCAAATCATATATAGAAACATTAAACACAAATGACTTAACATAACAAAGAGACGCAAATGTTACAAGGAACGCCAAATCATATATAGAAACATTAAACACAAATGACTAAACATAACAAAGAGACGCAAATGGTGCAAGGAACGCCAAATCATATAGAAACATTAAACACAAATGACTAAACATAACAAAGAGATGCAAATGGTACAAGGAACGCCAAATCATATATAGAAACATTAAACACAAATGACTAAACATAACAAAGAGACGCAAATGGTACAAGGAACGCCAAATCATTTATAGAAACATTAAACACAAATGACTAAACATAACAAAGAGATGCAAATGGTACAAGGAACGCCAAATCATATATAGAAACATTAAACACAAACGACTGAACATAACAAAGAGACGCAAATGGTACAAGGAACGCCAAATCATATATAGAAATATTAAACACAAATGACTGAACATAACAAAGAGACGCAAATGGTACGTACAAGGAACGCCAAATCATATAAAGAAACATTAAACACAAATGACTAAACATAACAAAGAGACGCAATTAGTACAAGGAACGCCAAATCATATATAGAGACATTAAACACAAATGGCTAAACATAACAAAGAGACGCAAATCGTACAAGGAACGCCAAATCATAATTAGAAACATTAAACACAAATGACTAAACATAACAAAGGGACGCAAATGGTACAAGGAACGCCAAATCATAATTAGAAACATTAAACACAAATGACTAAACATAACAAAGAGACGCAAATGGTACAAGGAACGCCAAATCATATATAGAAAAATTAAACACAAATGACTTAACATAATAAAGAGACGCAAATGGTACAAAGAACGCCAAATCATATATAGAAACATTAAACACAAATGGCTAAACATAACAAAGAGACGCAAATGGTACAAAGAACGCCAAATCATATATAGAAACATTAAACACAAATGACTAAACATAACAAAGAGACGCAAATGGTACAAGGAACGCCAAATCATATATAGAAACATTAAAAACAAATGGCTAAACATAACAAAGAGACGCAAATGGTACAAGGAACGCCAAATCATATATAGAAACATTAAAAACAAATGACTTAACATAACAAAGAGACGCAAATGGTACGAAGAACGCCAAATCATATATAGAAACATTAAACACAAATGACTAAACATAACAAAGAGACACAAATGGTACAAGGAACGCAAAATCATATATAGAAACATTAAACACAAATGACTAAACATAACAAAGAGACGCAAATGGTAACGTCAAATCATATATAGAAATATTAAACACAAATGACTAAACATAACAAAGAGACGCAAATGGTACAAAGAACGCCAAATCATATATAGAAACATTAAACACAAATGACTAAACATAACAAAGAGACGCAAATCGTAACGCCAAATCATATATAGAAATATTAAACACAAATGACTAAACATAACAAAGAGACGCAAATGGTACAAGGAACGCCAAATCATATATAGAAACATTAAACACAAATGACTAAACCTAACAAAGAGACGCAAATGGTACAAGGAACGCCAAATCATTTATAGAAAAATTAAACACAAATGACTAAACATAACAAAGAGACGCAAATGGTACAAGGAACGCCAAATCATATATAGAAACATTAAACACAAATGACTAAACATAACAAAGAGACGCAAATGGTACAAGGAACGCCAAATCATATATAGAAATATTAAACACAAATGACTAAACATAACTCAAGGAGACCAATGGGCAATCGGTACAAGGGCTATTCTATGCCAGAGCATGTACTGATGTTTTGGATTTTCATAGTAGAAATTTGCAATTTACAAAGAAACTTTTAGGTCAAGGTTTTCGCTTTCACTAACTAGTAAAACCTTTTCTGGAAATTTTACAGAAATTATTGTCAACTTCTTTTGAAATACAAGCAATAGAGTATATTACATTGGGTTTCTCACAACCTGCATTTTATGGTGACATAATTAACAAAATAAGAAGGATCAAAGGTAGACAGATTTACCATCGAATCTACAGCCTTGTACCCGCGCATTCTTAATAATTGCACTCTGACTGACTGTGACGACAGGACTCCATGACGAGCCCTGTCCAAACCTCTTTAGAGAAGACAGGGGCCCGACCAACCTGTCCTCTCTGAATTTAAATCGGACTCTTCGGGTGATCATATGCATGAGCTCGTTACCGCCGGCAGAGCACAGACTGTATTTAGTACGCCCTCTGTTTTTATATCATTTTACAAATCCATCTTAAAGTTTGTGCTTCTTGGCCCCTGTGTCATGCTGTCTGTTACAGTGAGGAGGTTATTTTACACCACAATTGTGCGTTCTTCGAGACGTCTGGGTGATCGGAAAAGTGGAAGGGTTGCGCGCACGTAATTCGGATAACGACACCGTCTGCTACTTGCGTGTTGCCCATCGGTATCGTTTGTTTGTATGTGTGGTCCTTTGTGTTTGATGTTTCAGTGTTGTGCCTTGGTGTTCATTTCCCTTTTGCGTCTCTTTCTCGGCGTGTCTGCTCTGTGTTTTTACATTGAGTGTTTTGGGGTTTGCTGTGGGTGTTGCAACCTGTTGTTGTTGGGGATCTCCTACTTTGTTTTGCATTCAGTGTTTTGGGGTTTGCTGTGGGTGTTGCAACCTGTTGTTGTTGGGGATCTCCTACTTTGTTTTGCATTGAGTGTTTTGGGGTTTTGCTGTGGGCGCTGCAGCCGAGTGTTGTTGGAGATCCCCTCCTTTCGTTTGAATCTTTTTGGCTCGACAAACCATTGACAATGACTCATCATTCAAATAATGCATATATATGGAACGCCATCGCTGTCTTATGATGAGATATTTCAATATATTGCATGGTTTAATCAATATATGCGGTGGTAAGTACATTATATGCGGTGGTAAGTACATTATATGCGGTGCTAAGTACATTATATGGAGTGCTTAGTACATTATATGGAGTGCTTAGTACATTATATGCGGTGTTAAGAACATTATATGGGGTGGTACGTACATTATATGCGGTGCTAAGAACATTATATGCGGTGATAAGTACATTATATGCGGTGCTAAGAACATTATATGCGGTGGTACATGTAAGTACATTATATGCTGTGCTAAGAACATTATATGCGGTGGTAAGTACATTATATGGAGTGCTAAGTACATTATATGGAGTGCTTAGTACATTATATGCGGTGTTAAAAACATTATGCGGTGGTACATGTAAGTACATTATATGCGGTGCTAAGTACATTATATGGGGTGGTATGTTCATAACATGGGGTGGTTAGTACATTATATGCGGTGCTAAGTACATTATATGCAGTGCTTAGTACATTATATGCGGTGCTAAGAACATCATATGGGGTGGTGAGTACATTATATGCGGTGCTTAGTTCGTTATGTGGTGATTTCGTTATGATAAACATTCTGATGACCAAGATTAAACATTTGTGAGACTCGGTTTATCATTAACCCAAAAGGACACATAAACACAAAAGGATTCAACATTTTTCCCAGCTCTATCATGGGGGGGGGGTTGGAAGAAAAGACCGGTATTTGGGTCAAAATAAGCATTTTTACACAGAAAACAATGGAAAATGGAAACGCTTTTACACAACAGCGTCCCCCCTCGCTTTACAATGCCACATTCACCAAAGGTTATATCAATAAAACACATTTTCTGGACAAGTGGGGTTCTGAAGCGAGGGGGAAACAAAAACGAAAAAAGGGGGATGGATGACTATTTTTAAATTTATCTCTAGAGCGATATTAAAAGTAGGTTATAATTGCCATCTTTTTCTTTTTATATCATGGAACAATCTATTCATATATGGTGTGTTCCGATCAAATATTTAACCGTTTGGAAGGAAATAAATTTGTCTATATCTACACCGTGTGTATTTCGCGCCAGAAAGCTACATAAGTGGCCGAGAAGAAAGAAATACAACCGTTTTTTTTTTCAGTTTCTGGATTTCAGAGATTGCCGATTACATTGATATTCTTAAAACAGGGTGACGTGCAAATTCTATATCATTATTTTTTTTTATTCTAATTATTAGAATAAAAAAAATAATGATATAGAATTTTCACGTCACTCTGTTTTTTTTTTCTCTCTCTCTCTTAGACCACGTAAATTGAATATCACAAGCTAAAATAAAAATTATAATTTATATATTAGAAACGTAGTGTTACAGAATTAATCTACTCTTTACTAATATCACATAACTAATAAGTAAAAGCATATACAATATACGGAAACAATGCCTATTGATACCATGGTGCCTCTCACTTTAAAAAAACGCAAGAACTTTGTAAAAATTTTGAAAAGTAAAATATACCCGTGGCCAGGATCGAACCCGCAACCTTGGTATTTGCAGTCCTGCGTCTTCAACACTACGCCACCACAACCTAGCGTAGATGTGATGAAATTGTAGAATAGATTTCACTGATTGCGAAAGATTTAATCTTTTCACTTTTTTGAATAAAATACAATGAAATATACCTCAATTAAACAGCATAGTATTTATTTCATCTTCTCAGATAAATATTTGTGTTTAAAGGCCACAAAAACGTAAAAACGAGGAGTGCCTTAACGTAGCTGCGATCCGAGTCTCAGAAATGTTTAATCTTGGTCATAAGAATGTTTATCATAACGAAATCACCACATAACGAACTTAGCACCGCATATAATGAACTCACCACCCCATATAATGTTCTTAGCACCGCATATAACGTACTAAGCACTGCATATAATGTACTTAGCACCGCATATAATGTACTAACCACCCCATGTAATGAACATACCACCCCATATAATGTATCTAACACCGCATATAATGTACTAAGCACCGCATATAATGTAATAACCACTCCATATAATGTATTTACCACCGCATATAATGTTCTTAGCACATCATATAATGTACTAAGCACCGCATATAATGTATTTACCACTCCATATAATGTATTTACCACCGCATATAATGTTCTTAACACCTCATATAATGTACTTAGCACCGCATAGAATGTATACTAACCACCGCATATGTTGTACTTGCCACCGCATATAATGTACTTACCACCGCATATAATGTACTTACCACCGCATGTAATTGATTAAACCATACCATATATTGAAATATCTCATCATAAGACAGCGATGGCGTTCCATACATATATTATGCGCAGTATTTGGATATTTTTAGTCCAGCAGGCTGTTTCCCTATTCATGAAACCATTATTGTATAGACTAAATCTACTGAAAGACTTAGATTGCAGACTACATGCATTGAAAAGGGAGCTTACTTTTGGCTGAAGCTGTAGAGTAATTTTATTTATTGTATTCATACCGCATCGTTCTTTTACCTTTTACCAAGCTTTAAGAGATCTAAAGAGTTGAAGGTCGTATCTTGATATTATCTCTATATTTGGACATTAAAACCTTTGCATCACTGCATGTTTTTTTTTTATCGATAATCGTGGCATTTTTTAAACTTAGGGGAGATTTCCATCTGTCTTTTATTTGTAAAAATATAAATATTTTACGAATGTGCTTGAATTAGGTTTCCATACGTTTAAATAGGTTACCTTATTTCATAATTCGTCCAAATAGGTTATTTCATATGTATACTAAAGGAATACATTCTTCATTAAGTGGAAATTTGCTCTTTAAGATGACTTTTTCTATCCAAAAATATATTGAGCAAAATTGAGACACTCCGTTTACCTTGATTCTAATGCAATGAACAGTTAGAAAAAGACAAATATAGTAAAAAGGTGTTTTGTGCTTTTGCATTACTTTCTTTCCAATGATAATGCCGACGAGATGCTTTGCATTTGCCACTAATTAAAATAAGGCTTAAATTATCACCCTTTTCCCATCTGTGAACAATTCTTCCCATCTATTTTATCTTATTAATATATGATTTGCACTAGATTGTATTTCTCCAACATAGACAACTTGTACCAAATTCCCCGCCGGGACCCCTTTAACATGCAACTTTTGAGAGGTTACTGTGTTGGGGTTTGTATTTTTTTTTTTCTATTTTCCGAAAATCATTTTGTAAATTGTTTGTATTCTTCCTTAAGGTGGCCGTCAAATACATGTACGGACCAATAGAAATGCTTCGTTTAATCATTACGTAACATACCCATAAAAAAATTAAGTCGGGTATCACTTTAGAAATATTTACAACACAATCGGTATGGCCGATAATAAGAAAGATGACGATGACAAATCTACAATCAGAAAAGTTTTTACTGTGGTGACCTCCCCTATATGGGTGCCTGTTGCAGCAGTTGGGGGCCTTGCCAAAGCTCCAGTCGATGCTGTGTCGGAGTCTATAGACGAAGGCAAGGAGAAAGACTCGGCAGCCAAAGGTGTGGGTAGCTTACCTGGGAATCTACTTGGGAATATCGTGACCGGACCTTTCAAGGCCATCAAGAAAGTTGGAGAGACGTTATGGGACGATAAAGAAAAATGTAGGTTATTTTTCTTTTGTGCTTAATCAAACCCTTTAGACAGTACATGGAAATATCGCTTACTTTAGAACTACGCGTACAGGCGTCCGTGTGTCCTTGCATTTTTTGCTTTGGAATGCAGGAAAGTAATGCCAGTGGTTTCTCTCTGCAGTCAGTCGAGATATTGAACTTAGATTTTATACATTGCTCTTTTAAAAATACTTTAAGGAATGTCACTGTTGTCTTTCGTAGCACTTCATGACATAAGATACTAGTTTTCTCTGGAATGAATTGAATGCAAGTCCTTGATACAATTTATTAGAATTGTCTGTTTGTCTTCTTTTCGACGAGTACCGGAACGCATAAATTAAAGTCACATTGTGTCATTCAACTTATTTTCTAAAAGTTTTTATTCAATTACTGCATTACTTTCTAATGTTTGTTCATGAACCAGAGAGGGTTTTACATGGCGAAAGGTCGGTGTAACTTTTTGTCGAAATATATTAGGATTTGGATCTACC
Organism: Pinctada imbricata; assembly: GCA_033119305.1. Lineage (NCBI taxonomy): Eukaryota > Metazoa > Mollusca > Bivalvia > Pterioida > Pteriidae > Pinctada > Pinctada imbricata. The sequence continues at coordinate 47,752,628 of VSWD01000006.1, read as the reverse complement.
CTTCCTGCATCCATCTAAGTGTTTTGTTTTGTCACTTTTTTTATTCATTCTGGAAATAGTTGTCACTAGTGGGGATTCATTATCCGATACATGCATGTATGTCTGGTGAGCCGACTACATGGGCGGATCCAGAATTTTTTTTCAGGGGGGGGGGGGTCCTAAAGTCCGAATTTTTTGAAGAGCAAAAAAAAAAAAAAAAAAAAAAAACGCAAGAAAATAAAGTTATTGATTGATGATTGTCAGTTCTGTCTCTAATTATTGATAAAACAGGTGACTGGCAAACAGCTTAGAATTTTGAATTTTCACATCATAGTTGTTGATTATATTGATTGTCAGTTCTAATATGTAAATACAACAAATGGCGAGCGATAGCGAGCCAGCGAATTTTTTTTTTTCCAAGAGTGGAATAAAATCCACTATTCGTGTCTTTTTCAGTCAGTTTCTTTTCGTTTCATTAGTGTCCTTGTTTATTGACATAGGTGTAATGTATATGTGCTGTTTATAGGAAAGCGCAGCATCATTTGAAAATAACGTACATGTATGTAATAAATTCTGGAAGCTCGCCAGAGAAAATTTTTGAAATACTGACGGCAAATTATTATCAAAATGAAAGCTTTCTAATACAAATTCATGATATATTTTTCAAATATTATGACAACAAAAGAGGAATTGGAACTTAATCTTATGAAATATGTATATTGATAACAAAAATTCAGCAATGTTTCGAAAATTCCAGGGGGGGGGGGGGGGGTCCGGACCCCCCCCCCCCCTCTAGATCTGCGCTTGGACTATGAATTGTTTTATGAACAGAAGGCTGCTCTTTGGAAGCAGACTTGAAATACAAACTTTTATTTTCTTGTGTCTTTTGACAACTTTTATGAAACGTGACGCTTCAATGAAGAGAGCATGGCATTAGTTTCAATGTACAGCATATTGTCGAGGAAAGGGGGGATGAATTGTCTTCTGCTTTATTTTCTTTGTTCCCAATATTTCTTGTTTTCTGGGTGAGATTATTTTTATATGAATGTGAATGATATCAGTTCCATTCGTAACTATTGCATTTGAAGACGTTTAACATTACAAATTTATATGTATATGTACTTTATTATCAATAAACAGTCAATAAGTCTCTTCACAAGTTTCAATATATTGAAAAAATAACAAACGCTGAATTAATTCGGCGTTTGTTATTTTTTTCAATACGTACTTTATTATATTTTTTTCCATGAAAAAAAAAGACATTCTGCTTTCGATGACTGGAACGATGACGCCTATGTCCATGAGCAATCAACCATACTATGCTGATCAAGTCAATCTGTCACCTATAAGGTCATACCCACCCTACCCGGAAATAAATAGTAAAATTGACAATCTTACGCTTAAGCTGGATAGTATCTGTGAGAAGCTGGGTAAACTTGATTTGATTGATCAGAGATTAAAAACAGTTGAGGACAGTGTGAGAACGTCTAAGGACGAAATACAGCAGATGAAAACAAAGATTTCCGGTGTTGAAGAAAGTCTGACTTTTTTAACAACAAATTTGAAGAAAATAAAACTGAACTGAAGGAGTTAAAGGAGTCTGTGAAGCAGATCGATGTTCTGGCCAAGTCTCTCAGCAGTGAGCAGCGTGATATCCGTGATCAATTTGATAGCCTCGTTTGTGATTATAGTGACCTGAAGGAACGCCACTTAGACCTCCAGTCTAGGAGCATGAGAGACAATCTTATATTTAATGGTATCACCGAGGCTCCTGAGGAGAACACCGAAAATGTGTTGGTTGACTTCCTGAAACAGGAAATGGATATTGAGCTGGATCCTACCAAGTTTCATCGCGTACACAGAATGGGTCGAGGCGGTAATGGTAAAACGAGGCCAATAGTGGCAAAATTTGTTCTCTACAAGGAGAAGGAGCTCGTGCGAAAAGCGGCAGCTACCAAACTCAGAGGCAAGCCATATGGTATTGGTGAACAATATCCCCGTGAAATTAATGATCGACGCAAGGAACTATACCCTCACTACAAACGAGCTAAACAACAGGGGCTGAAAGCTGTGATGAGTGGCGATCGTTTATACTGTAAACGGGTTTAATTTCGCGGTGTTCAAAGTTCGCGGTTTTGTGAATGTAGCCAATTGCGGTGGTTTTAATTTCGCGGTATCGAAAGTTGCAGAAGAAAAACTTAAATACTTTTGATGCATGTATGGAAATTTAGTCGCACTAACACACGTGTAATTTGATTGTTGTTTGTATTAACAAGTGTTTCTCGTGGTAATTAATGACAAACACGTACTAATCAGTGATAATTACACAAAAACGATTAAATTTGAATTGAAATGGAGTACCAATAAGTAGATTGAAACTAATCAACTGCGTCCGTTTCACTTTGCTTGTAATCTGCCTTTTTATAAAAAAATATTGCTATGATAATAGATGCAGAGTAAGTTATTTGTTGATACCTTTTAATGTACAAACTATTTCAGCAACTTACAGGAAAAGCACGAACGATTCAGCTGTACACGTACAATAGCTTTCATACATCTGAAGCAAATGAATATCTTTTCCTCTATGATTTGTTTTGTCTGTAATACACAATTATTGCGGGGGTTTAATATTCGCGGAAAATTCGAAAACCGCGAACATAGCGAATTTAAAACCACCGCAATCATTTCCCCGTTTACAGTACATTAATAACAGACTTTTTGATCCGCGCGAACAAGGCAGCCATCATCCGATGGATACTGGTACCAACCCCGGAAGTGCGCGCGGCACCACCAACGGAAGCGGAAGAACTAGTACGCGCCGATAGGACTGTCGCGGAGGACGATCGGAATGTGAATTAACTGACACCCTTCCTAGTGATCCTAGTTTTCACTCACATGGACCATCTGAAGATACTACTGACCCACCCTCTCCTATTTGAAATGCATCTACAAACTCTTGTAATTTGAATATTGTATGCATAAATGTATGTGGTTTGAAAGGAAAATTGCATTGTCCTGAATTTATGGACTTCATTTGTAACTATGAAATTGTTTGTTTAGTCGAATCCAAGACTGATAGTACAGATTCTCTAGAAATTCCTTGGTTTAACTGTTTTACGAAACACAGGCACGAGTTATCTCGCTTTAAGTCTGGTGGTATTGTCGTGTACTGCAAGAGATATGATTAAGGTAATTCAAATCCCGAAAATTTTCCATAGACTTCCATTATAAGGGTTTTCCCAGTTGGGCTTCCATACTTCTGTGAAAATCGGCGATTTCAAAAATGAGTCATTTATCATAAGACAGAACAATAATTTATCTACCATTTAATGTTATAAAAAATGGGGGTTACCGTTGCTTTTCATCCTCTAAATTTAGAATGAATAAAAAAGTGAAAAAGTGACAAATTAAAATTTGATAGGTACCCCTCGTTATAAAACCCATATAATTTCTGTTCATGTCATAATTAATTAGAAATTAATATACGACGTGAAAGTCTATCTATTGTACTTTCACTCATGTGAATATTAGCCAATCACAAACGCGCGTTCATTCAATCCGAGCTCCAGTTTTGGGTAGCCAAAAACGGCCCATAACTCGTTTTAAATCAATGGCATATTCATACCAAGAAGAGTATGAGCAATGTTGAAAGCATTAAAGTTCTGAACACAGATTTACCTTGTGTATTTTGGTTATCCATTTTATTTCACTACCCATCCAATAGATCTAGTGAGAAATTATTACTTGGTGTAACTTACATCCCACCAGAAAGCTCTAAATATGTAACACCAACGGTGTTTGATGAAATCGAATTTTATATAAATCAATTTACACCTGATCATGATTACGCCTGCTTAATCGGCGACTTTAATAGCCGAACGGCTAATACTTCAGACATAATTAATGTCTCTGATGAAATGTTGGAAGTATTAACTGACAATGAACCATCTTTACTTGATATTTGTGATGTAAATGTACATAGAGTCTCTTTGGATAAAGAGATTAATCACTTTGGTCGATTATTGATTGATTTTTGTAAACATATGAATCTTTACATACTTAATGGCCGAGTTGGAAGTGATAGATTTATCGGTCAAACGACTTGTAAGGGAACAAGTGTAATAGATTATTGTATAGGAAACCTTGATTTTATATCTGTTGTACAAGATTTTTCTGTTCTACCTTTTTCATATATTTTATCAGATATTCACAACCCTATTTCAGTCTGTCTGAATATTAAATGTCACCATTCTGAGGAATCAGAAATTGATATAGAACATTGTGAACCACGTCCTGATTTACCAAATAAATGGCAGGATGAGAAAGTTAGTTTATTTAGAGATAATTTATATGATAAAATTGATATAGTAAATGAAATGTGTGTATTGCTTGATCAAACACAGTTGTCTGACGCAAACGGTGATTTTATTGATGATGTTGTAAATAGACTATGTACAGTGTTTTTAGACAGTGCTAAAGATACATTTGGAGTTAAAGAAAGTAGAAATAGAAAATCGCATAGAAAAAGATTTAAGAAACCATGGTTTACTAGTGAATGTATGAACGCAAGACATTGTTTTAGAAAAGCAAAGCGATTGAGTAGAATTTATGGAAATGATGTATCTAAGGAAAATTTTTACGAGAAAGAAAAAGAGTATAAGAAAATTTTGAAAAAGTCTGTAAATAAACATAAGTATAATATAGAAAAGCGACTTAGTGATCTGAGGACATCACGTCCTAAAGAATACTGGAAATTATTGAATTCTGGAAAACCTAAAAAGCATATTGATAAAATTGGCATAGATGATTTATTCAACTTTTTTAAAGATCTGAATGAGGAAGTAGACAGAGATGTACCAGATTTTTTATTTTGTGAAAATGATTTGAATGTATTATCTCATGCTGAATCAAATACATTTATTAACTCACCAATCACAGAAGACGAAATATTACAGTGTATAAAATCATTGAAACGTAACAAATCAGCTGGATGTGATCATATTGTAAATGAATATATTAAATCAACGAGTGATTTTATGCTACCTTTATATGTAAGATTATTTAATACTATACTTGATTCTGGAAATTTCCCTAGTAGCTGGTTGTGTGGGGAGATAATCCCTATATACAAGAATAAAGGAAACGAATCAGAAGCATCAAATTATAGACCTATAACACTTTTATCATGTCTTAGCAAATTGTTTACCTCTATTATCAATGAAAGATTAAATGCTTATGCTGATGAAGTTGAACTTATTTTGAGTAACCAGGCAGGATTTAGAAAGAATTTTTGTACTCTTGATCATATTTTTTCTCTTTATTCTCTACAATATTTGTTTAAAGGTACCAAACGAAATCGTTTCTGTGCTTTTATTGATTTCCAAAAAGCCTTTGATAGTGTATGGCGGATTGGACTTTGGAATAAAATTTTGATGAGTAACATTGATGGAAAGTGTTTTAGAATAATCAATGATATGTATAAAGGTATAAAAGCGAAAATAAGATTAAATGGTATTTTATCTGATGAATTCCCTTGTCAACTAGGGGTCCGTCAGGGGGAAAATTTATCCCCCTTTTTATTTTCAATTTATTTAAACGATTTGGAGCAATTTATGCTAACAGAGGGCGCCTCTGGACTTCCGTTTGTGGAAGAGAGGCTTGAAAATGAAGTTCAAATTTATGTAAAATTATTACTCTTACTTTATGCTGACGATACAATTATTTTATCACAGTCAGAAAAAGATCTTCAAACTAAATTGAATATTTTCCATGATTATTGTAAAAAATGGCGTTTAAATGTTAATGTAGACAAAACGAAAATTATTGTTTTTGGTAAAAGAAATACATCTTGTTACAAATTTGTATACGATAATAATGATATTGAAATTGTTGATGAATTTAAGTATCTTGGCATTTTTTTCAAAGGTAATGGATCATTTTCAAACAATATTAAGTATCAGTATGACAAAGCAACTAGATCAATGTTCGATGTTTTGAAAAAGTGTAAAAGAAATAATTTATCAATAAAATGTCAGTTAGACCTGTTTGACAGAATTTTGCAGCCAATCTTGTTACATGGCTGTGAAATATGGGGTTTTTTCAAATATCCATCTGATAGAAAAGCTGCATTTACGATTTTGCAAATATATTCTTAAGTTGAATCAAAACACACCAAACTAATTTATATACGGTGAACTTGGTAGATATCCTTTGTTGATTAACATTAAGATAAGAATGATAAATTTTTGGTCGAGAATTGTTACATCAGAAAACAGCAAACTTACTAAAATTCTGTATTCATTACTTTGTAAAAATGATAGAAATCGATGGATAAAGTGTGTCAAAAATATTTTAAATGAATGTGGATTGTCATATATTTTTGAGAATAATTCGTTCTTGAACAAAGAATGGTTGAAAGCAAAAGTTTCACAATCTTTGAAAGATCAAAATCTACAAAAATGGAATGACCTTTTAAGTAACTCGTCTAAAGCTATTAATTACTGTATTATTAAGAATGATTTAAGTTTTGAGTTTTATTTGGATGAATTGCCAAAATGTAAAAGAGAATTACTTTGTAGATTTCGTGCGTCAAATCTTAAATTACCTGTAGAAACTGGACGTTGGAACAATGTTCCAAGAAATGAAAGAATTTGTACATTATGTAACTGCAATGCTTTAGCTGATGAATTCCATTATCTTTTCAATTGTAATGATGAATTTATTAAGAAATCTAGAATAGAAAACTTAGATGAATATTATAGATTAAGACCTGACAACTTTAAGTTCCACAAACTATTTAATAGCAAAAATATTATTGTATTTTAAAAAAAGATTATGTAAATTTTTATCAGTCATAAGAGAGAGGGCATGTCCTCCAAGTTAACTGCATGCAAACATAAGTTTAGTAATATATATATAGTTGCAATGTATCTCTCCAATACACATGTTGTATTTAAGAGAATAAATAATTTTGTTGTTGTTGTTGTTGTATCATGGATTTCTCTCTGCATTTAATTAACTTGTTTATTATTGATAGAAACGCTTTCGTGTGATCTTTTATTAAAGATATAATATTTTACTTCTTTTTATATTTCAGAGATGTGGATAGATAAAAAGGTGTGCCGCATCAACAGTTTCCATTTATTGGTGGTTGGTTATTTGAGAACAGAAACAATATCTATGTAACATTAACACACACAATTTTACTTACTTAATCTAGCTATTACATTTTGTTATTTTATTACATTCTAATTGATCAACAGTTCGGATACACTACAGACTGCTTATAGAAAAAAAGATACAGATGCACATTTTTACTTGTATATAGAAGATGAGTGCTTTTTATTTCAGGTTTTGTGTTTTATTGTTATAATTCTTATTTAGATCAATATTCTTATAACGCATTCCAAAATCAAAACAGAAAATCTTTTTTTCTGTTTTAATCAATTTTCCCTTAGGTACTGACAAAATCAATCAAATATAGAGATTTTATAGGTTTATTTGATCAGTTTATCCAAAAATGTTACATTTCTACAAAATGTTTGAAACTCACATCTTAAGAGTAAATCTGCTAATATGACATATTTTCAATGTATGGTGTAGATGTATAGAAACATTCTATGGGGTAAATTTCCCCTGAAAAGTGCATGATGTTAAAGTCAACAAAACATCCTAATACACAAGTTGAATTTCCTATGAAACAGCTTCATTAAAGGCACATTCCTTCAGAGTAAATTTCCCCCAACAACTTAAAAGAAGGTAAATGCTAGTCAAAACAAAAGTGTTTGAAGAATAACATTGTTAAGATCTACAGGGTGTATTTCCCCTGTCATTCATTTGTAAATGAAATAAAACAAATTTCCTCTAGCAACTGAAATCTAAAAGTATAGTATTGGTTAAAATAAATTTACAAGATCTACGGGGTAAATTTCTCCTTAACAACACATAGTTTACAAATTCGACAAACAAAAACGGTTCAATTTCATGGACAAAAAGATTTAATGCAATCAACAAAATTAATATATACATTATATACACAGGGTAAATTTCCTCTGACACTAACTTCAGTTTGTAGCTATTTCATTGCTGCGTTGCATTTAATTATTGACTCAAATTCATAAGATCTACGGAGTAAATTTACTCTGAACAGCTCAGGGTCGCATTTTACATTCCAAATTGATTAATGCAATACACAGAAAACGCAAATATTGCCAATTAAAAATATCTATACACAGGGCATATTTTCTCTAGGATTTATTTACAATCCAAATTTTTGTATGTTTTATGAAAATCGGGTCTCATGCGTGGCATATACTTTTTGGCGTTTGTAACAGAGAGTTGGAATTAAAGATCTTTTTCAAAAGATTAATTCCCAAAGAGAAAGGCACACGTATGTCTATATTTTCATAAAGTTTGCAATTGCGTCTTTGACTCCCTTTTCTGTTAGATTGAGATAAACCTTTCCTTTAGCATCAATTCGTCCCTTTTTCACAATAACGATGTCCTCTTCATTCACTGTCTGACAGTCTCTTTTATTTATTTCGACCGTCTTTGCTCGTTCATCAAAAGCAATGGTATTATTTTTCTTGTTAATTGCAGCCATTGGCCATTTACAAAAAACGAATTTGTCTTTTGACTCAAAAGTTCCAAAGTAAAAGTATCCACCATACTGCACTATCCCACAGTCTGCCTGAAAATGAAGTTGAGAAGGAATGTTAGCATGATAATTTTCATTTCAATGGGAAATGCGGCCGGTCCCGAAGTCGAAGCTGAGACCTTCAGCTAGACGCTCTTACAGACTGAAGATAACTGAATCGTCACACTATACCCCGCTAAATTGTTAAGGTTCTAAACTTTCTAACCCGAAACCGCACAAACAAGGACAAACAAATCGGACGGAGAACGGACAAAAGCTAGAACAATAGCTTATTTAGAGCCTTTTGCTCAGGTGAGCTGAAAGGTTTTAATAGTATAAACCCTAGAGTCGAAGCTGATTTGGCCCCGGTCAATTTTCTTTAAATAAAGAGTCAGAGGCTGATATCGCTATAGTGTGTATGATAATTAAAACTGAAGGCAAGTTTTAAGGTATCATTAGATTCTGTAAGATTTTTGTAAGATTTTCATGGTTTCTATTTTTGGATATGCATATATAAATAAAACTCGAAGGAGTCACGTAGAGGTAATTTCCGGCGAGGGGCTCAGAATGGGGACTTGTGAAATTCAGTTCTTCGTGGTGTATTGTGGATTTCTCAAAAACGGAGCGGCAAATCCCTAAATAAATTTCATATATTATTTAGACAGATATTGCCTTAAAATCAGCATAATTTTTATTTCAAGAAAAAATTTGGAACAATGGTTAAAATGGGACCAAAGTCCATCTGAATGACATGTCAAAATTTCCCTATTTTCACTTTCACTTTCGTTTTCAGAGTTACAATAGTATCGGAAAGGTATATATCATTTAGTACCAATAGAATCTACAGAAAATGATCTTTCTTTTGATATATCACTTTATATAATTAAGCCATTTCTATTTAATTAGTAAATGACGTCAGCTTTTGGGTGAAGAACACTTAAGTTTTTGAGGTCAAAGGTTTAATTTGCTATTGTAACCAAAATACTTCAATCAATACCAAACTCGAACTTGATCTGTATCCCTTTCATATGTATTCACATCCCAACAAAAAAAACCTGCGTTTGTGAAAAAAGGAGGGGATCTTCAACAACACTTGGTTGCGAAACCCCAAAACACCCAATGTAAAACACAGAGCACAAACACACGAACAGAGATGCATAAGGGACGAATGGACACCAACTCACATCATAGAAACATGAAACACAAAAGATTATACATAAACCAACGAGACCAATGGACAGCCGGTGCCAACTTAAGACGGCCATCTGCTACACAAATGAGTTAAAGAAGATCCTGACGACAATCCCAACAGCAAGTAACAGTCGATGTTATTATCCATATTACTTGCGCACAACCTATCTTTTTTTTCTGATTACCTAGATGTCTCTAAGAACTCATACTGGTGGTGTAAAATAACCTCCTCACTGTTAAATGGGGATACAAACAGAGTACAGCATGGCGCAGGGGTCCTAGAAACACTCAGATGGATCATGGATATGTAAATATATATAAAACCAGAAGGCATGCGAAATACAGTATGTGCTCTGCTGGCTGTAGGGAGTTCATGCGTGTGATCACCCGAGGAATCCCATTGACATTTAGAGAGGACAGGTGGTCGGCGCCCAACATCGATAAAGAGGTTTTGACAGGGCCCTTCATGGAGTCCTGTCGCTATAGTAAGGAAGAGTGCTATTCATATGAATGCGCTGGTACGAGGCTGTAGATTGGTCCAGTACAAAGTCAAGTGTCCGTCTGGTGACAAAAGGAACACGAATACCCACTTCGGCATCTTTGTCAGTATTAGCAACATTTTCAGTTCAGTAGGTAAAACTTGATGAGCAAGGGTAAATGTTATAAGTTTTTGTTCAAAAGTAGGTCAAAGGTCATGAGATAAAAATGGTTGTTTCAATGGAAATGTCTTGTAAAAAGGAATACATTCAAAAGTGATGCCCAATTCAATAGTTGTTCTTACAGTAGGTCAAATGTCGAGGCTGAGGTTACAAGATAAAAAATATTTGTCTTATGTAATGAGAAATACTGTGTGAAACATGAAAACTTTATCCTCTTCCTTTCAAAATTCATTCCCAATGTTAAAGTTTTTCAAAAGTAGGGTAAAGGTAGAGGACAGGAGGTCAAAAATCTTGGAGTCAACGGAAGTAATACACATGTGAAATATTAAAGGTTTTTCACCTTTAATTTAAAAGTTACATGTTCAATGTTAAAAGTTTTTCAATCAAATAGACACAGAGACACACAGCCAAAAGACGGACATACCAAAAACTATATGCCCCTAATTCATTATCTGTCATAACAGGGAATGAAAATCTAGGAAACTCGGAAAATTTCATGAAAGGAGAAGGTTGGGTAAGGTGGCAAATTTGCCATATTTTTCAAGTGTTATCATATATATGGTTGTATGAAGTAAAACACAGGCATTTCGATTCAAAAGCATTGCATTAAAATATACGGCTGCATAATTACCCTAAATTCGTAAAATGATGAAAAATATCAAGAAAGAAGTCAAATCTCAGTACAAATCAATGAACAGATGTAGTGCGCGTAGTGCCCACCAAAATAATTCCTGCACTGAAATATAGCCATGCGATTAATCTTTCTATCTATATTAATTTTATCTTTGTTGAGCTAGGGTTCGGGCCTATTTTAATTCAAAAGAAATTTGCCTAGCAGACGGTGGTTTTCCTTCATTTTCCGTTATTCAGAGGAAATGACTTCATTATCGTAACGTCAAATCTTACGCACGGTACATAACAAAAAGATATTAGCATGATTCAGGATTGGAAATCATGATTTCTATAAAGTTATTTTTCACGAAAAAATAACGAAAAAACACAGGGCTAATTTTAGTGACAGGTGGACCTTATCCTTTGGTAAGTTCAAAGGACCATTACTCTTGTAAAATTAATAGTTCAATCAAAACCAAACTCTAACTTGACCAGTGTATTTCTTCAATTATATAAATAATCAACTCGTTATCTGCAATAACAGGGGGAAATCCAGAAAACTGAAAACCTCTTGAAGTCCAAGGATCATATAACTCTTGTAATAAAAGGTCAAACAAAACGAACATTTCCACTTACTAAGCATGAGTTCAATCTATTGTACAACAGCAAAAAAGTACTAAAAATTAAAATGAGACAGACAGATGGACGGGCAGAAAAATGGGAATATTGCAAGTCCCTACTGGCGAGTCGGTAGGGAAGTGGAGAGTATATGAAATAATATTTTTTATTTTTTAAACAGGGGATGGACAGGGTAAAAGGGAGGTAGGAGGAATGGGGCGGGAGGAGGGAGGGACGGAGGGAGGGAAGGGGGGAAAAGGGGGATGAAGGGGCGGGAGGAGGGAGGTAAGGGAAGGTTGAAAAGAAATGGGAGGGAGGAGGGTGCAGGAGGGGGAGTTAAGTGGGTGGGAGGGGGACAGAGAGGTACCCCACTGTCCGCCCTCCCATATATTATTCACAATTGCAATAACTACAGAGAAATGTAAATATTCTTTTATCTAGTGACGTCAGGTTTATTCAATTTTGTGCAGCTTTTATTAGATGCAAGTCATGCATTACTGAATTTTGCCTTCGAATTAGATTGATTTACCTCATTGCCAACGTCCTCCTCCGTTTCCTTTTGCTTTCTTTTCCTTTCCTAAAACAATAAAGATTATTGTGTTTAGGTAATTCCAACAATATTTTAATGTCAACTCCAGTACAAAGAAAAGATAAATTATGACAGACCGAGAGGAAACTAATAGTCCCCTTTGGCGTTGACGGTGGGGTACTAATCATTTTCCACTCGCACCATCGTTGCAGGGGATAGATTAACGAAAGTGAGTGTGTAAGTGTGCAAGTCACTATTTTTCTTGTATACAGCTTAGAGGCTACATTTGTTATTGGATATCTATCAAACTTCATACACTTGATGCTTAGGAAAAGAGGAAGGATCCTATTGATTTCCAAGGTCATAGTTCAAAGGTCAAGGACACAGATTGGAAATGTTGAAAATCCTAGTATACAACTTAAAGGACTCAGTTTTCATTGGTCCTTGACCAAACATCATTTACTTATTGCTTATGACAAGAGGAAGAACCCTATCCATTTTCAATATCACAGGTCAAGGTCAAAACCAGAAAATATTGAAAATCCATGTATATAAGTTTTATATACAGCCTGGAGAACACGATTTGATGGGATATTGAACTAACTACATATACTAATGCTTATGACAAGAGGAATAATCCTATCAATTTTCAAGGTCAAAGGTCAAATCTGGTTCAGAAGTGAAAATTGACATTGGATGAAAGTCATCGCCACCTTATGTTTGAGTACATTGATATTCATGCTGTGCGGGGGATGCTAGTACGCTTTGCCTTGCTTAGTTTTTATTTTATATTAACATGATTATCTGTAGTAATCCTTAAGTTTTTGATTAGTGTCTAGCAATTCGTGTACCAAAATAGATTTTTTTTTCATAGCCAATGTGGATCAAGTAAACTATAATAACGTTGTTTTCCATGTTATTTCATCCTGTGTTTGTCTAGCCTCTGTTCGTTGCAGGTAACATTTTTCACAATCATAGAATATCTACAGAATTCATGAAATGTTGACATGTTTGAAGTGCTGACACATATTCGACTTCAATTTGGACATTTATGAACAAGTCACAAGTCGGGCAAATACGTATCTTATGCCCTATTAAACACAGAGTTTTGATAGTAACCTGTGAGCCTCTTTGGTGGTTTTTTTTTTCTATCATTGGGTTTTAATGAAAATTGAATTCATTTAGAAATAATTAAACATAAACAATCAGAATTGTACATTTATTGTAATCAATTGGGGACAATTCCTAACTTTTTAGAACTAAATAAACCACTGTACCTTAATCGTGTTGTCAGGAGGGGCTGATGCTGTGTCGTTCACTTTTTCAGCTACCTCATGCTACAAAATATTCGTATATTATTAATAGTTTTGCCGTTGTTAAAGAACATGTTTAAAAGTAAGATATATATATTTCCATTGCAAATCAGTCCCCTTTCTTCGCCGAACAAATTAAGTTTCATGCTATTGGCGCTATGATAAGTGTTCCGCCCCTTTTTTGTTGTTGAATACTTCAATTCAACGGGAAAAAATCGAGTCACCCCTTACATGTTAATACAGTATATTTGAATGTTATTTTAAGGAATAATAGGGTCATCTATAAAAACACAGTTGTACGCTCATTCTTTAATCTCATTTAAGTATAAACGTGCTATCAAATATCATATATATAATTTGTTATATTTACCTGAGGATGTGCCAAAATTTCCTCATCTTTCTTCTTTTCTACTTCCACCTGAAAGTGATAATTGCTAGTTGGAGACTTCCTTTTGCATGATTAACAATTTGCTTATTTTCAAATCAAACCATGCACATAATTTGCTATAATCAACTTCATCATTATATCATACATGCTGAAACGAATTTAACTATTAACAGTTTAAGGGTTCTACGAAAAAGATATCTTAATATTTCTTAATCCTATAGTACAATCTCGACCTTGCCAGAGTCACGAAAAAAGCATACAAACTTGAAAAAGTGTGATTTCAATACTGTCTTACCTGGCTTTTCATCCGTGCTCTTGCCGCAGCATCCTCTGCATGTTTCAGTGCATCTTGTTGCTGCTTTAACTTAGCATATGTCTCTGAATTTTGACGCTGTATAATATTGAAAGTTAGAGTACATTTTCGTCATGTATGCTTTATTACATGTATGTTGGACAACAAAATATGTATTTCTAAAGTCTACCATGTCTACAATAAAGTATTACTCCAAAGACTTTTTCTTGATAATCTAAATAAAAGAATTTGAAAGAAAACACTACTTATATAAAATACTCCTCAAAGTATAAGTAGTGCAGTGCTGATGTGCGAACATATAACAGAAACTTACCTTCAATGTGTGGTATTTTTCCTCCCATGATTGCGACCACTTCCTTGTCTAAAAAAGAGTAATTCATTTCAGCATTTTGTTCAAAAAGTGAGGAAAGTTAAAGTCTTTTTTTGTTTATCATTATTTTATACATTTATTATATTAAGTATGCTGTGATGACTATATATTGTACAAAAACACTTTTTTGAAGATAATTACTTAATTACCTCTGTCAGCTCAGACTTCAGACTAGTTATCTTAATCTTCAGTTCTTCGTTTCTGTCCTGTTCAATCTTTAACATCTTTTGCAAATCTTCATTGTGCCTCTGTTCATCTTTAAGTTTCTTTTGAAGATCCGCATTCCCACTAGCGTTGTTGGCAAAATTGATCTCCGTGGAGTAATCTTCTAATGAAACTGATCTGGAAGAGATATAAGTTTTTATAAGAAATGAGGTTGTCAACTTCATCCATTTCTAAATTAATGAGTATTTCAATTATATAATGTAATTTCATCTTTTAATGAATGATCAAATTATATGAATGTAAATTCTAAAATAGTTTTAGAATGTATACCTAGCGGATGCTTCATTGTCACTGGGTGGAGTTTCTTCATCGTCAGCTTTGGCATTACTTTTGATCACATCCCTATTGAAACATTGCATAAAATTTGGAATATATTATATGTTGATTATTAACAAATATTATTGGGAATCACATAATTATAGTTTTCATATAAAGACATCCCACATTGCAGTATTATCAGCCCTTATTTTAAATTAATTTAAGTACTGTTTTCCCCCCTTACAGAATAATGTTATCTACATGATTATACATGTATATGTACATGTAATCATGGTAATCAATTAATACAAATGAAAATAAAGGAAATGCTTGTAAGATTTATGATCTTATACTGGATTAAAAAATGTCTGTGAAATACAGATGTCCCTGACAGCTTAAGAAAAAAATAATTTTTAAAAAGCAAGTCAAATTCAAAAGTAAATCAGTCACTGTGAATGGAAGACACAAATTCCACTAATCACAACCAGACTGAATACTAATTCTTGAGGTAATAAAAACAGAACTTTCTCACGAATCCTATTACCTATACATATGTACAAAGTATACCCTTTTAATTGAAAGCGGAACAGAACAAAAGGCAGACAGACAGACGGCCAAGACTTTATATACCCGGCCCATTGGTAGATCGCAGGCATAATTATGAAAACCACATCAAATTCAGTACTTTATTATCTTTAAACAAGAAGTCTCGTCTGAGACTGGTCAAGATGATGTTTGATCCGATTCCATTATTCACTTTACTATATACGTCCTTTAAATACGAGAAAGTTTATAAATGATATATTTTAGTTTAAGTTTCTACTAAGATACATATATACTGTTGTTTTTTTTAAATATTAGCAAAAGAAACAAATGAAATACTTACTCGTCTTCAACAATCTTTTCATCTTCCTGTTGGATTTCGCCATTTGCTTCTATACGAGACTTCTTCCTGAAATGCATGTTTAAAGGTTTTGAAAATAATCATGTCCTCGGTAGTATATCTTTACATATATATATATAAAGCAGAGGAAAGAAATAAACAACAACGTTAATTTTAGTATTCAGAAAATGTCAGATCGGCCCAAAGGCTAATGTATGTCTCTCTCAGAAAAAAGATATAAAGAGCACAAAAATGGTGCGAGAGACTCACGGCATTAAATTAATTTACCTCAAATTTTCAGAGCTCCTCGGCTCCTTCTTCCGGAGACAATCAGAACATATACATTCAGAAATATATATAGACTATCTATAGATGACAACATAAAAATCATTTGTAATTCTTGTATGAAATAGACATTGAATGTTCACAAACCTCAATATGCACTGTTCTTTGAACTTGGTAAATTCAAGGTCTCCACGGATAATCATTTTTAACAGCTTTCCTTTTAGTCCTTCTTCACACTGTGTCCACGACAACAGATGTGTTTGTTTGATATCACCTTTTGGTTTCTTCTTAATTTTGTTAAGTTTCCAGGATTGGAAGAAGTCCTCTAATAGGCTCCATAATTTATCATCTAATGATGCACAGTGAAGATGTGTCTTGAAAGAGTTCTTAATTTTCTCCTTCTGCAAAATTCGAGATTTAAATGTTGTCTGAATAGATCTGCCTTTCAATATATTAAGCATGCATTAGGAAGTAGTTTTCTTTTGAAATATCAAATTCAATTTGAATTTTTTTTCTTAAAGCAAAAACGAATAATTGTTTTATTAACCAGATGTATCTGATGAGACTGACGCTCTACTGGCTGTTTAGTTTAATTTACTATGTGACAACTATTTCCAAGACTATGGGGTCAGAAACTCACTGACTGTAATGCACTAAGAATGAACTCTCCATCAATTATATACTTTAATAGTGAGACCTGTTGTTCAAAATACTACATATTAATTGTTATATGGGAGAAAATGACCACATCTACATGTATTTTCAAATACCCTGGGGGCGAGAGGTTCAAACAAAATTTCATGTACACAACTATAGACCACAGACCTATGATAATACAAAAACAACTATCTCTCCATTGTTTACAAGATAATTAGATTACATAGACTTTCGAGGGATGATTGATATGTTGTGAACCATGGTTTCATGTGATGCAGTAGGTATTTTGCAGATAGATTATCTCCAAAGAGGACAAGCAGTCAATGGCACATACTATGCTTCACTTCTGACACAGTTACAGGAAATATTAAACTATAAAGCGCCACGGAAAGCTCACTAGTGAAAGGTATGTCGTACCATCTCCTGCTCCTGTTCACAAGTCTGTCACTGTCATGGCTGCCACTCAAGATTGTGGCTTTAATTTGATTTAGCATCCGCCTTATTAACCTGATCTTGCTCCATCAGACTTTTATCTATTGCCAAAACTGAAAGCTGCTATGTCTGGTGCCAATTTTCAGTCCGATAATGTTGTCATTTATAGTGGCAGAGGAGTTGCAAGCACAAGATTACATAGAGTTATATAGAAGAACATGACCACACCCATTTTCTAAGACCCTGGGGGTCAGGGGCTCAAACAAAATATCAGGTGCACAACTAGACCACATACCCATCATATTGCAAAAAGAATTAAGTCTCCATCATTTATAGTCTCAGAGGAGTTGCGAGCACAAAATTACATAGAATTTCACAACCACGCCCATTTTCTAAGACCCTGGGGGTCAGGGGCTGAAACCAAATGCCAGGTGCACAACTAGACCACATACCAAGTAGGATGCAAAAAAGAATTAACTTTCTATCATCAATGGTTTCAAAGGCGTTGCGAGCACAAGAATTGTTTACGGACGGACAGACGGACGGACGCCGGACGACGGGGTATCGCATAAGCTCGACTGGTCTATGACCAGTGGCGCTAAAAAAGAGTATAGATACGACATGTTTAAACTGGCAAAAGTATCATGGCAAAGAGGTACAGATTTGTTTTGTAGCTTGACTAGGAAAATAGCATCTGTCTATCAGTAATATAACTTGTGATGTTCAAAGTTTCAGAAGTTTGTTTGTTTAATTACTTGGTTTTTTTTCAATCTTGATTTTGTCACCAGGATCTGGAAAAATATAGTTTTATCAAAATATTTTAATGTAATACTTTAATACTTGAATTTTATTCAATACAGCAAGAATCCTCATTACAGGAATGTAATTACTAACAATCTGAAATATCGTGATACATATCGTATCGTAGGCACTGTACCGTGATACGTATCGATCGATACGCTTGAGACCGTATCGTCCCAGCCCTATCCATAGCTCTTGTAAATTAGGTCAATCGAAACCAAACTCGAACTTGATCTGTATAACTCTAAGATGTAATCATATATATATAGGATCTCAAATGAATTTTCATTTCATACGATGTATTATGAAACGAGTTGTGAGTTTTATATTCCCGAGCCTTGGCGAGGGGATATAAAAACGCACAACGAGTTTCATAATACATCGTATGAAATGAAAATTCATTTGAGATTCTTTTTATCACATGATATTGCCAAAAAATGTGTATTTCTAACGTGAAATCAACGTTTCCGAGAACTACAGAGGCGAATCACGCTGTGATCTAGAGGTCGTCTGCTACGCCATGAGAAGTAGTTTCCCCCATCGTATAGATATTCTGTGCGTAAGAGAAAAGTATTTCAATTTTGAATAGTATTTTAATGCAAGAATTAATTCAACAACAACAATTTTAATCATTGATATTGACTCCGGGTCTGAATTTAACGGTTGACCGATATTTGAAAGGTCACATTTGTCAAGGTTCATGTGATTAGGTTCCAAACTCGACCAATCGCATTCAAGCAGAGTGATATGTAACGAGTTATCATATCATATATTTATGAAATGGCTTTATGAAACTGCATAACGGGTGTATCATGTGATAAAAGACATTATTTCATTATGTAAAGTCCGGAAAATTGAGAATTTCATGAAATTCAACAAAGTCCAGGGTCCATAACTCCTGTAAAAATAATTAAGTCAACCAAAACCAAACTCGAACTTGATCTGTATCACACTCAGATATATCCACATACCAAAAAAAAAGTTCAATACCTGCAATAACATGGAAGAAAAAAAAAACTGGAAAACTGCTAAGTTCAAGTGTCATAACTATGGGTCAAACGCAGCCAATTCAATCTTGATCTGTATCCCATTGAGATACAAAAATGTATACTCACATACCAAAACTGAGTTTAATATATGCAACCGCAGCGAAAAAATGTCCAGAAAACTAAAGTGTGACAGACAGACGGACAGACAGACAGACAAACAAACGGGATGGAAACTTTAAGTCTCCTCCGGCGAACCGGTAGGCGACTAACAAGAACCAAAGCAAACAAAGAAAAAACTCGACCATATGAAAAGAGCTAGAGGCGGACTCCCAAAATGGAAGTGAGACCAGGTGTCCAGGAAAAGTAAGCATCTCCTGCTTGTGTACAACAAAATTGACCATTTCTGATAAAGTCCAAAAATACGTCAAAACGCGTTAATTTCTATTTGACAGACCTTCATGCCGGGTAGCGTTTCTGGAGGGAAAGATTTTTGAAGAGGGATACCCTTTTTGACACTTTTCGCCCACAGGGGCTCAATGCAAACAACCCTCAATGACATTATACCCCTTCCCATCTCTCTCTAGTCAAAGTATATATAAGGAAAGTAGGGGCGTATATTCTTCTGGATCGTTGGCATCGAGCTCCTGTGTTTTCGTCTTACTCTGGATCCACCCTTGATGGGATTTGGATCTCGAATATAATTTTGGTAGGGTACTTCGTGCATATCATGTACATGTATACAAAGTTTCATTAAAATCTGTGAGGTGGTTCCAGATTAGCCGAAAATTAAAAAAAAAAGTTACGATCGATGACGCTAGCTAAGACGGACGGACGACAAACGAATTACTGTGACAATGATTTACTTAAATTAGATAGGCTTTAAAGAATAAAGTTAGCCAAGCGCATATACATATTTTTTTACCGACGTATCATTAATCAAATCTTATTCAAAATATAATAAATTATACTTACATTCATTCCCATGATGGTTGAAACTTGATTCCTCCAATTTATTGCACATTTCTTTGCAGATTTTTCTTTAGTTCTGCATTCCTCGAACAATTTCCTGAAGAGTTTCACAATTTCAACAAAAGAAGTATGTTTTGAATGGTCATGTTTTGCATTGTGGTTCACTCCTAATAATATGGCTTCAGTTGGTGTTAGGTTTTCATATATGTCGATACATACTTTCTTTATGCTACCTTCTCTATTTTGTAAGTTTTGTAGAGCCTGACGGGTGTGGTTTCCCCCCAAAACCTCGATGTGGGGAAATCCTTCTTCCTGGACAACTCTCGTTGTAGCCTTCCTCCCATCTATGTTTCCGATAAGGACCGAAAACAGCTGCGGCGTGTCGATGAACTGCTTTTCTAGTTCTTTCACATGACTTTCATCCAAATCCCTTACTTTCCTCTTCGATGCTGGCTCCTTCAAATTTGAAATTGGAACAAACAGGTTTCTGCCTGAAAGGGCAAAATTATCACCATTATTGAAAGAACACATATTAAGAACTTTACAATTACATGTACAATACACGTTATTTACAGAATATTGGACACATGTTGGATGGAACTAAAGCATGTAAATGAATTCAAACCAGAAGTCTCTGACGAGACTGTAGCTCTCCTGGTTTTTTCTAAAACACCAATTTCCTTTCTTTTTTTTTAAACCAAGACCATAGGGAGCAGGCGCTCTATCAAATTACAAGTAGCATGACAAAACTACATATCCATTATACTGCAACTATAATAGCACTCATATAATTCATAATATCCGAGATAAAGTATTTCTAAAAAGAATGTCACACCCATTTTCCAAGATCCTAGGGGCCAAGGGCTGCTAGCTCAAATGAACTATCAATGACACATCAAGATTACAGATCCATAATATTGGATAAAAAATTAACTCCCCATCATAAGCTTTAAACGAGTAGAGAGCACAACTATATATGAAAAAATTACCACACCAATTTTTAAGAACCTGGGGGTATAGGGCTAAAACAAATTATCAGGTGCACAACTATGCCACAGACCAATCATTGCAAAAAGAATTAATTCTACATCATTTATAGTGTCAGAGGAGTTGCAAGCACAAGATTACATAACTTATATAGGAGAAAATGACCACATCCATTTCTGAGACCGTAAGGGTTAGGGGCTAAAACATAATATCAGGTGTACAACTAGACCAGAGACCCATAATATTGCAATAAGAATTTAGTCTCCATCATTAATAGTGTCAGAGGAGTTGTGAGCAGCAGATTACATAGAGTTATATAGGAGAAAATGACCATACCCATTTATATGACCCTGGGGGTCAGGGGCTCAAACAAAATATCAGGTGCACAACAAGACCACAGACCCATCATATTGCAAAAAGAATTAAGTCTCCATCATTTATAGTGTCAGAGGAGTTGTCCGGACAAGATTACATAGAATTTAATGACCACGCCCATTTTCTAAGACCCTGGGGGTCAGGGACTGAACCTAAATGTCAGGTGCACAACTAGACCATGGACTAAGTAAAATGCAAAAAGAATTAACTTTCTATCTCTAACAGTTTCAGAGGAGTTGTCCGGACAGGATTACATAGAATTTAATGACCACGCCCATTTTCTAAGACCCCGGGGGTCAGGGACTGAAACTAAATGTCAGGTGCACAACTAGACCATGGACCAAGTAAAATGCAAAAAGAATTAACTTTCTATCTCTAACAATTTCAGAGGAGTTGTCCGGACAAGAATTGTTTACGGGCGGACGGACAGACGGACGCCGGACGAAGGCTGATCGCATAAGCTCGACTGGTCTGAGACCAGTAGAGCTAATAAAACCTTCATTGTCAAAATGCAAATTGTTGAAATAACAGGTTAAATTCAATTTTTTCCTTAGACACTATTTCGAAATTTTATAGATAAAATCGGGTGAAATTTATATAAATTAATTAAGTACGTAACACATACCAAGGAGTTTAGAGTCTAAATCTGTGTAAGCAATACCGGGTTCACTCTGAAATGAATATAATAATACATATATATCAAAAGTTCAATTTTTTCATAATAATACATATGCAATATACATAAACATATGAGGAATGCTTAGACTAATTTTCATGAGAAATAATACTGTACATGTTTCATTAACTTATTCAGTAATTCTATAGATATGGAATAAGAACAGGTATGTCCTCATGGAACTGATTGGTGACGTCACGATGGCGGATTTTGTAAATATTGTAGGGAAAGGGCTTATATAACGTTGTGTTAACTTGTGCCCAATCCCATTTCTATTATATGGAAATAAAATATGTTTAAACTAACAGGTATGTCGCGTGTCACATGTTTGACACTAAATATGTGACCTATCTTAATTAACCATCATCTGCATGTTTAAGTATCATACGGACGAATAACCTGACGGATGACATCAATTGTTCTTTTAAAATAAAATATGCTCTAACTATTTAGACAGACATACGGACATGATACCTATCAGGCCAAAAAAATTATTAGTTTCTCGTGCATTTTTTATTTTTAATTATGATGAGGCAGGGATTTTTTAAAATTGGATTCAGCACTAGATCCACTGATCATGCTGATGATCGACCAAGGGAGGATTTGAGTGGCGCTGGCTACGATTTGCACCGAGACGACATTCATACGCTTTAGGCCATGTAAATTTAATTATATGTTTCTCAGATTATTGGGTCTAAAAAGCGATAAGGTAGGTAGGGTTTTTATTTATTTATTTTTTTCATTAAGAGTACTCTTATTATTCATGTAAATCAAACAAAATTCTTATGATTTTTTTCTTCATAGAAAATTATCTGTGGACCGTCAGTCTATAACTAATGGCACATGTACATTATATTTATGGCATCAAAGTAAGTTGATTTTTTAAAATAAGATAGCCGGTTCCTTCTGAGAACGGGGAGACTCGGCAGGTGTAATTTGCTCACACCTTAAACCCAGTTCAAATCAAATTATGGCTACGCACGCTATACGACCCTCACTTCTTCGGGTTGATCCGTTCATATGGTCAAAAATTTGATCGACATCGTTTATTTTCGGAAGTCAAGTCTGGATGAAGCGGAATCTTGAAGTATTAACCACCGTCTAATAAAATTATGTACACGGGTACAATGTTCATCCTTTTATTCATAGATTTAAGGACTTTACTACGTATCCCTGTCCTTGCGTTCGTCGCCGTCGGCGGTCCGTGCTCATATTTACTTGATATGAGCATAAGCGCTGTAGATATCAAAAAAGAAATGTAATACACGCGAATAGCCCGCCGTCTGAATGTCCGCGACACATGTGATCCACAGGGATCTATCACGCTTAATACCGGTTGTTCTATATACTATATGTGTTACACATATAACACATATAATAGTAAATAGAACAACCGGTATTAATTAGCATGATAGATCCCTGTGAGGACATTCCTTTAACATGTTCAATGAAATAAATGGATATTTCGTTATTAATTGACGATTGATGAGACATGGCGGATATTCTTGTCTGAAGTTGCAATAAAAAAGTCTCGTCGGCGACAAATCTGAAAACAAGATTTAATTTTACGCTTTACGCAAATGTAAAACACGGAAAAACGGAACCGGAAAAGTGCTAAAAAATTCCGGATGCGGCGCGTATTTTCGTTCAAGCAAATTCAAGTTATACATGTACAAGTCATATGTCACAGGTATTTATCACGCTTCCCGGTCATGTCGGTTGCTTAATGTTCTATGTATTATTTATTAATAAGCAAAGTAACCAAGAAGCGGGATAAGTCCCTGTGGTTATGTACATATATGTATTTGTGTTCGTAAGTATGGGTTTTCCCTTAAAAATGGCGCATTAAGAAAATTCCATGGAAAGTAGTTGTTCAGCCAGTCGGAGGGAGGGGATTTTGATTTGGGCTACTACATGCTACATGTACAATTTTTAAAATCATAACACGATAAAATAGTAAACGAACAATTCCTTAACTTCTATTTCCCCATTATCTATATATAAGACAATCGACTGAGGACTGTACGTTCGAAATGTTAAAAAAACATAGTGATATTGCACTGAAAATGGGACCCTTCCCTTTTCTCTAGCCAAGTTAAACCAAAAAGAAAAGGATTTTGTGGCAAAATATAGACTTATCAGAAAATACTCTCTCTACCCTAATAGCATTAATAAGTACATGTAATAATATTCGATATGGTTTGAGTTGAATGTCTTCATGTACATTGATAAAGTTATATGGATATAGGATGGATCAGAATAGCTAAATTATTCAGAAAGTTTATAAAGAAGAATTTTGAAAACTGACCGACAAATTGCAGATTTATGGTACAAAATGTTGCTATTTTAAACAATGTTAATATGCATCATAAAATATTGTGATTGAAAAGTGACGGGGGGGGGGGGGGTTGCACAAATATGGTTGTGTCCCCCACTTTTCAAGGGAGGGGGTAGACTAAATAATCAAGTCTCTCCGCTGCCGCTAAAAGAGACTGGATTATTTAGTCTAGGGAGGGGTCATCTGCCCCGGCTGCCCTCCCCTCTTTTCCTACGCCCTTGAAGAGGGTTGTAACCGCATTAAATTCGCAATTGATAGGTTAATACATGTAACTTCATTTACAAGCAAAATTGATATAAATGCATGTCAAAAATAGTTCAACATCCCCCTTTCCTTCTGATTCATATGGTGATCTCAATTCAAAAAAAAATTAAAATATCTATTTAGGCATTTTTTGCGCACTCATTTTACTTATAATTAATGTTGAATATCTATGTAATAACTCTGATGATGACATGTTAGTGTTCGCCAAAATATTCACGAAACCGAACGTAGCTTTTTTCTTTGATCCCAATTCAGTTCAAAGAGTGCGGGTCTAATTTTGTTTTCATTTGGAGGAGAGAGGGTGTTAAAGAATGGAAAAATGGGGCTTCACTGTGTTGGTCCTGTACGTATATTTATATTGTAATTCAACCACCGCGTATCACCTAATTTCGATGTTAGTAACACAGAAAAAGCAGTTAGGCCGAACTCCAATTTGTCAAAATACCGGTGGGTAAGCCATCGAGAGTATCTGGGGCATTGGGCGGTTCTTATCTAACAGCGTCGATAAAAATAGCAAACAGCGTGCTTCGGCAGAGCGGTGCACGTGTATTGTAGCAGACGAATTTTTTACACAAAATTCACGATTTACTGATGAAAGTCTTGAGTCAGAGTACAATATATTAAAAGTATAATTTTATAAAACTCATAGCGTCCTATAAATGTCCTTTGTATGATTTTATGCCTAAAAAGACAGATTTTGATCAGTTTTACACATACATGCATGATCTACATGTATATGTACATATCTATAATGGAAGCTGGGAATTAGGATTGTACAGGAGAGGCTGCAAAGGGTAATTTCGTCGAGAATATCGCAAAGATGTCGAAATTAAATTCATTTTTTTCCATTTTTTTAACATGTTTTGGAATTGTATATCTACACTTTCCTTAAGTAAAATTACAAGGAATATTATAACATTTAATAAATCTGTCCGTCCCTAAGTAAACCTCTCGTTTTTGGCGGGTACTTTGGCGCGGATCTGCATAAATTAGAGTAGACAATGGCCGGCGCTATACAGCATGTTTCTCCCAAGAGAAAATCGTGAAAAAGTAAAATTACACATTGTGAAAAGTGAATATAGTGGTGTCACTGAACATAAAACGGATCTATTTGACTATATACCGAGGATATCATCTCTAAAAGATAAAACTTGGTACATTTCACATATTGCAGCAACGATATAAGAATGTTTACGAACGAGTGTACAAGTAGCCGTGAAAACGACAGAGAAATTATTTTACTGAGAAAGTTCTGCAAATAAAAAATACGAAAATGATTTTTCGAGAAACACGACAAAGGCATATTTGGATATACTTTATTCACGTTGTCTCTGAAAACTCATAACATACATTATTAATGAGTTTTTGGATTCAATATTTTCATCAAATGGAAAAAAAAAATGTGAAGAAATGAGGTAAGAATTGTTTACGTGTGTAAGCGCGCATGCTGCATGTTCAGAATCTAGTATAACAGAAAACGCGCTATCGGAATGACTCAGCATCCGGTATAAACAATAACAAGAGTTAGAAACGCCTACCGCATGTCACTCTTCTGAATTTGAATTGAAAATTTGTCCGGCTTCCATCATTTCGAGTGAAAATACTCAGTTAAATCTCAATATAATATCTATATATTACATATATAAACGATTGAACGTCGTGTTCAGATTCATAACAAATTTCATATGAAAATTTTGTCTTTTTCATGAGATAATTTAAAATTTTCCTCTGCAATCTGAACGTGTCTAGAAATTTCATATTCGCCACCATTTTCCTGGTTGGCTGCTATTTATACCCCAAGCTCGGCCTTTAATTAATCACTTGATACGCGAAGGACTTGCAATCATCGGCGTAGTTGTCACGGTCGATACAGGAAATCCTTCATGTAGTATTTTCGATTTTTCTATAAGCAATTTCAACACTTTTTACGAGTCATTAAAACTATAATTTATGTATATATAACTTTAAAAAGAAATTGTTGTTTACTCACTCTATCGATTTGGTCACTGTTTTCATCTGCCACTACATGTATGCCACCCCTAGGTTCATTACTGTCAATAGATGCACTTGCTGAACTTTGATTTCCTTTGCCTTCAAATGGACTCGCGACAGTCGCGAAATCCTAAAATTTTGTGTAATGTAGATATGTGAACAATATACATAAAAGACAACGACATATATTGATTTTTTAACTAACGCTCCATTCAGTTTTCACTTCCATTGAGTATCGTGTAAAATGCTCTACATTATATAAACACTTGCTACTTTTATCTGGTAAATCGAATATAATTGAAACAAGCGTTTACCTGAACAGTCATATTTTCTTTTTTTGCCCATTGTAGAAATGCTGTCCTTGATGTTCGACAAATATTATCGAAATTAGCGTGTTCCGCAGAATCAAAGTTGTTCAGTTTCAGAACAAGTGTTCTTCCGTCTTTCAGTGTGACCTGTATAAGTAAGATGATGAAACATTTAAATTTATTAAAAATCACCTTAAAAATTCTGAATCTTTGCTTGAAAATGCAGATAATTGGTACAATTCATGGACTAATAATTGAATTAATGAATAAAAATAAATGAAACAAAATTAAAGGTGTAATAATGAAAAAGAAATAAATTCTTAATACTGTATGCATGTACTCTACCTTGATTGTTCCTATTTTGTTACTGCTACCGAGTGTTTTAATTTCGCCATTTTCATCACCATTTAACAACAAATGCCCTGTCGCATTAAAAGTCCACATGTTGAATACTCTGATCATCCGTACTACACTAGAATATTTTGTAATAGGAATAGGGGCGGCGCCTATATATACCAATCATGCCCACGCGATAAGTACCGAAAGATGTCCCTAAGGGGTCCCTGGATTGGGATATCAGTATTTATTTTCTAGCCGTCCGTCTTTACTTAACTTTATCAAGATGTCGCAATTATCTTACATAGGCAAGGAAAAGGTTCGAGAATGTGCGATTGAAATTTTAAAAAAAAGTTATGAAAAGAACTTGTAAAAGCACAATGATAGTTTCTTCTGATATATTACATTATAAATATATATATATTTCTTGTGCTTTTTATATACAAGAATTTACAAACATTTAAAAATTTGGGCGCAAAACTACAAAAAAACCTTTTTACCTTTAATATTTGTATTGATGTGGTGTAGGGCAAGGTCCATTGCTTGTGTTTTATCAATAAAAATTCTTTATTTTTACTGAAAACTCTTAAATATCATTTTGTTTTTATGTAGAATTTAATTCACTTCTAAACAGAGGGATAGAAATGTTTTACAATATAAATAATCCTCAGTGATCAAAATCTGTATATAAGGTACAAGATTAAGAGGGTTTGAGGGGGAGGGTCTTCTAGTCAAATTTTTAGGGTAATTCTTCAAAATCAGATTACTTGTAAGAGCAAGATAATTTTTTTCTTACACAACACAAGCAAATTATTTTTTTTTTTCATCAAAATTCAGAGTAACAATTATTTTATGAAAAAAAAATCCCAAAACACAAGCCCCCCCCCCCCCCCCCCGAATATAAAATGGATCGTGCCTAATTGATTATTCAAAAATATGACTGAAATGAACTTCAAAGAAAAAAAAAACATGAACAGTTTTTTTTTATTTGGGTTTTTTTAATGAATTTTGTCACAGCTCAAAACATTGCAAAATTCACATTGGCTTGATCTAAATGACCGATTCATTATCAAGTCTTTGTAACGTCCGGTAACACAGCAGGGATTACACAGCAGTTGGTACTCCTTGACCATCGCTTTCAGATCATTGACGCGTTCAGTCTAATGCACAGCTGATGAACAGCGGGAAGAATGGTCAACATACTTTATCTCAAAGGCTACTTTTACACAAACCGATCCAACATGTACTTGCATATATTTGACATATGATGATAATTAAACATTCAAAGACAACCCCATAATAAGTTATGTATGGCTAATATATCATAAATCAAATGCATTCATTTTAATTTTGACATGTTTTCAACCAGCTTACCTTTTTTCGACCCATACTACAAATCGTTAATTATCTATTATGAATAAAAATGAATCTTTACACACCGGTTTTAATTCGAAGCATCCGTTTAAATTAAAAATATATTAATATATATTTATATCGGTAGTGTGTCTATATATATCTGTCTTTAAAAGAATTATAATAGGTCCTACAAGTAAAGAGTTAATTAATTTATTTTGAGTTTAGGTCGACGTTCAAGGTCAAGATCTCAAATGAAAGGTTTAGCCATATTTAAGAGATACAATCAAATTCAAAGTTTCCGCGAATGTCACTGGGCAAAATGTCAAGGTCACAATCTTGCCCTTGCTTGTACAAGGTAAACAAGAAAACTATTGATGCAAAGCATCAATTCTCCGGGGAAAATTAAGTTACAAAATAAATGCAATTACTCAGGTGTAAATAGAATCTAAATGTGGAATATTTTGATACATGAATGTATATTACCCCCCCCCCTTCCTTCCGCCTCTTAATATGTCTTCCGTCCCTTCCTGAATTAATATGTATAAGCTTTTCAAAAAAGGTTGTCTGACTTGAACAAAATAACAGCATCTTCATTTATTTAATTAATATGCACAAGTCATATTGACTTGATCGGGACTATGATAAAATAAAACAATCAGGACCGCCTCTGTTGCTTGACATAGTCATTATGCTGAAAATCAGAATCATTAATCTACTATAGTATACTATGTACCATAAACTCATTTGTTATGTATAATAAGCAAACAAACGACGCTAATGTGGCGCCTTGCCGTTGGTTGGCATATCTTGTCCATGTTTGGACAGTCTTGTGAAATTCTATTGGGGGGAATTAACTCATATCGTCATATATGCGCCACTTTCCGGGATCTGTGATATTCCAAGAATAAGAGCTTGATTCAATTCATGTCTTTATTGTCATGTAATCATTATTCATTTATTAATCCATATAATGTAGAATATAATAAAACTGACAAATGTTCATATACAAGTATTCACTTCGAAATTCTAACTTAAACTGACTGAGCAAAGTATGAGAAATGTAAGGATATTCCATGATATCAAAGGGAGTGGTTCTGATAAGTGTGTCCTATCATTTTACAGTTACAGAGAGGAAGCA
This sequence comes from Pinctada imbricata, assembly GCA_033119305.1. NCBI lineage: Eukaryota > Metazoa > Mollusca > Bivalvia > Pterioida > Pteriidae > Pinctada > Pinctada imbricata. The sequence goes on along the minus strand of VSWD01000006.1, from coordinate 47,722,752 downwards.
ATTCATTTAACATCGTTTGATATGACATCTTTATCCATTCTACGAGAACGAAGGACCCACGTTCTCACGATGTGCAGAGTTTCTCTCTAATTAATAGCTCGACTTATCTGGGCTGGGAATCCCAGATGTCAATTACTACGAAATTCAGATTTTATGAATAACATAAAATACATCGTCACACTAAGTGGCAAACCCCACGATGCTTGGATGTCAAATGAATGCAAGAAAGGCTGCTGGTTCAAGCGACATATACTCATCTATGTTCTATGTCTGAATGCAAAAATGTCCTTGTCTGTGTATTGTTGACATGTCTGTGGTTTTTTTTTTAATAAAAAAGAAAAATGATAATAATGAACTTATGAGTTAATATTATAGATTATAAGTTGTCTATATTTTACATCTTAGGATAGTTAACGAGGCTTTGTCTAATTAGAAAATGATGAACTTCTACCCAAGGTATTTTGACTAAATTCGGATCATATAATTGCAGTATTATAAAATTCATTTTATGGGAAAGAAAATAGAAGTTGACCGTTCAGTATTATGTAGGGGTCATCTCAAAGATAATGGCAATGAGACCTTATGGGGTTTTACTGCAAAATAATGAATTTCCTCAAAATTTTCATGTTTCTGCGCAAGATATTTTAATCAAATTCATGTTATTTATTTGTTGTACTTCAAATATCATTTTAAGAAAAAGATATTTGAAATTTCACCGTCATCAAATTTTTCTAATTGTACTCGGCCTCGTTAAGTTTGCTATCTCGGCTGAACGTGCGACGTGATGTAATGTGCGAAATTGCTATATAATATCGTTGAATATTCATTAGCAATTTGGAGTGAAGAAAAGCAGATGGGCTCGTAGTGCGGCAGTTTCCATCTCAAACTAGCTCTAAGATGAATTTGCCAGTAATACTTTGTGCGTGCTTATTGTTTCCATCGGTGATTGCGCCATATCCACCAAATGTAAGTAAAATCTTACTTTCAATTAATTAATAAGTTCAATTGTATTTTTTTTTTTATTAATATTATATTATATATGAGAAAATACAAAAAATAAATTGTTCATTTCAGCAAGAGAGTAAGAACCCAGAAGAAAGTGAATCGGAAGACCAACTACTAGGGGATTCTTTATTTGATTATGAACCGTCATCTGTTGACTTCAAAAATCTTGGAGTTTCTTTGTCATCAGAGCATACGCTTGGAGAATCTTTGATGTCCGTTCCTGGGAGGACAACAAATGGATCAATTGATTTTCGGGATTTAGGACAAGTAAGAGTACTTTAAGATAATAAACAACACAGTAAATAAATACAATTTTTGGGAGACCATGCATGCACGAAGCAATACACAAATGCGTTGAAAATTGACTGATATGTGCAATTTTAAAAATTCCAGAGCTTTGCTTCCATGAACGATAGCTGTCATTTGACATCAACACCTTTGAAAGAAGCGGGAGTTTTGAGCGAATCAGCGAGTACAGAGACAATGGTAAGAGATTAATCTAAGCTGAAATAAATAGAAAAAAAAAACAATATTAATATACATTGATGTATTTAGAGGGGGCGGGGGGGGGGGGCGCCCCACCCACCTCTAAAATTTTCAGAGGTATTTTTTTGGCTCAAACGTCTACGTGTAGACTCAATTTCAAAATCTTCGATAGGTCGCTACCTTGCCAGCTACTTTTACGTCGATTTAGAATGAACTTATCATTTTTTTGTAATAATACTACACTGTCCAAAGATAGTATCATGATTAATATTTTGGCTTTACCCGGAATGGGACTTAATCAAAATTTTAATCATGATAACTAGGTACATGTTTGACCGTTTAATGCAAAATTACGGGTATTGTACTATAAGCACTATAAGTCTATATAACCCCTTCAAACCTCGGCTTCTTTTTACACAATTTTCCTGATATGCATGCATATATGTACTGAGAAAGTCTACATACACTTTACTGCAAAACGGGGGGGGGGGGGGGAATTTGTGGTTCGTAACTTGCCCCAATTAATCCACGAAAAAAAAAATTCGCTGGCTAGGCAGATACATTCTCAGTCATGAAACTTCTATTTTCCGTCCGGGGGGAGGGGGGGGGGGGCATCACCCTTGGCACGCTTTGGGGGGAGGGTGGTACCCCAGGTACCGCATAGAACCTTTCCCTTTTTAATTTATTGTAGACCCCCAAACTCAAATCTTGTACCCGCCCCTGATATAAGTCAGTCTCCGCCTTGAGTATGATTTTAGTGAAAAGGTTATAGTTTGGAATTATATGTCATTCCAAAACTCATTTAAAAAGTAATTATCGGCTACCATGAGATATCATGATATACCGTAGTTACTTTTCCTTCCTTACTTTCCAAAAATCACGCCAAATAGATTAGACTATAAGAGCAATTTTCAACATTGAAAAATTAGAAGAAAAAAACTAATGATAATCTTGCCCGAAGGGCCATCGAAAAAGATTTTCCGGCTCTTAAAATGGCTTAAAAACTTTCCGACTGGCGAAAGTCTTCCTGCCACTCCCCCTCCCCCATAAAAATCAAATGATTGCTCCCTTAAACAAATAGTATAATAAAACTAAAGGGCGCTTGTAAAATAAATGGGGATGTGTCTGAACATCATTCTGTCCGTCCGTCCGTCTATCGTCAACATTTTTAAAATTTTCCGATTGACGCAAAATGTAAGAAATTATATGCAGAAGAAACATAATATTGTTCTTCAATCAGTCGTTAGTCTCTAAACATTGGCAGATCTAGGATTTCTGAAAGGAGAAAAAAAAGGGGGGGGGGGAGTCAATATCTTGTGACGAGTCGGAGATCCTTATTTGAGACCTTGACATTTGACCTAGGCTAGATCTTGGATTTTGACCTTCTCTTCAAAAACTTTAACCTGGGCTATATCTCTTGAATCATAATGGATTGGGTTTTGATATTTGATGTTTTGTAGATACCTTGTCATAAAATTTTTCATTTGAGACCATGACCTTGTGACCTGGACCTTAAACTTTGACCTTATTTTCAAATGTTTAACCTTGGCTTTATCTCTTGAACTGTACGGGGACTAGGGCTTTGATATTTCACATTTAGATACTTAATGATAATACATTTCATTTTAGAATATGCCCTTTGATCTAGTGACATTGGCCTTGGACTTTGACCTTCTTTTTATACTCTTTAAAGTAATGAAGTAATCTTGCTTTGCAGATCCCAAAGACATGCAGATCAGGACTTAGATTTACAACATCAACCCCAATGAAAAACACAAAGGAAGTGGAGATCGCAACAACAGTGAGTAATCATATTTTGATTGTACATGTTTCATGTTAAAGTGTTCATGTTATACCGTTATGTATGTACAGCATACACCTGGGCAATATTCACAATAAAGCTTGTCTGATTGAAGTTTTGTCATTTATTGTCTACAAATCTTTTCCTTTTCTTCTCCCGAATCACTTGGCCAATGTCAACCAGACTTAATTCATAAATCATTGAGTGAAAGCGATTTATACTTTATCATTTTTGTACGACCGTCTTTTAAAGACGGGACGTATAATGTTATGGCGCAGTCCATGATTCCGTCCGTGCGTCCGTCAGTCCGTCCGTGCGTCATCCGTCCGAGGTCATGTTCTCCGGATTTTATCCTAAAGCCTTTCAAGGTTTTGGATTGCAACTTCAAACATGACTTCATACCAAGCGGCGTAAGATCCAGATCGAGTTTCGGGTAATAATGACCCATTTTTAGCAGAGTTATGGTCATTGAACATAGAAATTTTCAAAAATTATAGCTTTCCGAATTTTTTGGCAGCTTTTGCAACTATTGAATTGAAACTTGATACATGCCTTTATAATAAATAATTACAGATCAAGTTTGAGTGTCAGAAAAATTGACCTATTTTCAGCAGAGTTGTGGTTCTTGAACATAGACAATTTCAACAATTTTGCACTTTTTCGGACTTTTTGTCGCAACCGTTGCAGCTATTGAATTGAAACTTGATATGTATACTAGTCAAAATTTCTAACTTACATTTTTCCAGTTACTTCAATATCACAATAAGTAGAAATCAATTGATTAATATCTATATTTATAATAACAAAGAAAGATTTTTAAAGTGTAGATGAATAAATGATCATCCTGCGATGTGTATCTTCAAATTCTACAGCATTTTAGCAAATAATCATCCGCTTCCGGTTTGTAAGAAATCTTTGTCTCTTGACTGAAAAAAGGCTACAATAGAAAAGTTCCTACGGTTATCATGCGATTCGTTTTTCGGATTTTGAAATATCGGCGATTGAAACTGTTATTTCGTCGTGATATGCTTACAAATTTTCTGATGCATTGCGAGTCAATAACACTTCCGTTATCATTGATATACCGGGTAAGGATTTTTGTGTTGAAACATTTCCTGCGAATGCGATATTTAATTTTTTCCTGTGCTATGCCACTTTTCTTGAAAAGTTAGCCTAGAAAAAGATGTTTGGTTAATGGAAGCTCATTTCACACACCGCTAACAAGAGTTATGAGCAAGCATCCATTTTATGGAAAATTCGTCCAGTTTTATTTGCTTATTATCGCTTTTGTAATTAATGCATTCCGTTTAATTTATGTTTTTCTTATCAAATTTGGTACTAACAATTCTTTAAAAGTGGTTTGATTGTATTTCTCCGAAAAAATACGCGAAATTCATGAAAATTGTTCAAAATTCAAATTTCGTCACGGTCTGTTTCCGTTGAAAGAAATTTCATTTTTCTTGATTTTAAAGTAAAGAGTGAAATGTTGTATATCAAATCAAATTATCGTTAAAATAATTTGAATTCCACATTAATGAAAATCCATACCCGTAGAATGGTAAGTTAGAAATTTTGACAAGTATATATGCCTTTATAACAAATAATTACAGATCCAGTTCGAGTTTCAGAAAAAAACTGACATATTTTTAGTAGAGGTATGGCCCTTGATCATAGAAAATTTCAACTATTTTATAGTTTTCCGGACTTTTTGTCAGCCTTTTTCTACAATTTTACAGTTTTCCAGACTTTTTTGTCAGCCTTTGCAGCATATTGAATTGAAACTTGATATATGCCTTTGTCATAAATAATGATATATCCAGTCAGAAATTTGGAAAAATTGACCCTTTCTTAGCTAAGTTATGGCCCTTGAACATAGAAATTTTCAACAATTTTACAGTTTTCCATACTTTGTTTTAGCATTGTTCCTTTGCAGCTGTTGAATTGAAACTTGCTATACACCTTCATAATAAAGAATTACAAATCCAGTTTTAGTTTGTGTTCAACTGGCTTTTTTTCAGAAATATGGTTTTTGAACTTAGAATGGATCTCAGCCCTGGAACCTTCAAATTTACCACGTGGGTTGGCTCTAGAAAGTTAAAGAGCCTAATGTTTTTGGAAGGTTAGGGGTCAATGTCATTTTGCGGCTGAAATTAACACGTTTCTTGTGGAAATTTTTATTTTGACAATTTATTATTTGAATACTATTTTGATTCAAACTTTGTACACTTGGAGAACAACACATGTTCTTTCATATTTCTCACCAGATTTTTTTTGGGGGGGGGCTTGTCTCTTTATCATGTTAATTAAGAAATTATGTGTAAAGGTCAAGTCACTTTGAGAATAAAACTGACATAATTGCATATACAATATTATTTATGAGAAATAAATACCCCGACGGACTTATCTTGCAGCGTTGGCGGTGCTATTTTTAACATATCCACTGAATGGAATTTCACGAAACCTTTAATCCCTGGTCACAACCCGCCGTGCGTGCTTTCAGGACGTGCGTGTTTGTGGAGGCTACGTGCGCTACGTTTTTCTGAAGACGCAAGAAAGGAAGTGGCAAGAGTACGGAAGGAGTGCGTCACGCACGTCGCACGCACGGTTATATGGATGGTTACATGCATCATACACGAAGCGCAAAAAAGTAAGTGCGCTACAAGTACTTATGACTTGCGTGCAACTTCCTTACCACGTACTTTCTCCGTACGTCTTCTACGTTGTTGTAAGGATGTCGAATAGGCCTTATCGCCATTAATGTAAGAGTGACGTCCCTTATGTAACTCTCTAGCGTGAAAATCACTTAGAGTACTTAGTTCGGGAAATTTCTGGGGGCAACGTTGCAAAGCGATGAAATATCGTAGTACGCGTCGATTTCTTTGCTCTTCTCTTTATTTCAAGATTAAATTTGTCAATAGAATGTTGCATAGATCTTCTGTCTTTCCATATAATATTAGTTTTTGTTTCAAACGTGTGAAACATGACACGGAATCGGAGAAAAGATAATATTTCGAGATGTTCGATGATTGCATTTAACATAATTAGAATCAAAGGTGCACTGTCCTAAGGCGGTAAATAGACCAGCCCTATTGTGTGCACAATGATTAACTGATTCTCTGATTCTTCTATTACACACTATATTGGGTTCAAGGGGGAGGGGGTTCTGGACTGATGTTCGAAAACTAACCCCCACCTACCCACCCCCCGGCCCTGTTTTCCTATTTGTTCGGGTCAGGTCATGAGAAAACGACTTTCATCAAAGAGAATAATCAAACCACAGGGGATCCCCAGCTCGACTGGCAGGGGTTGTCTTTCAGTTGCGGATTCAGGGGGGTGCGGAGGGGGCGTCCGCCTCCCCCCTCGGCACTGACCCAAAATTTTCCAAAAACCGCTATATTATGGAACATTTTCAGTAAAAATCGGCAAATTTTGCCCCTTAACCCCCCGGCAAAGGGGGCGCTGGATCCGCCACTGTCTTTGGTATCCAAGGCAGTGCTTATGAAAAGTGCCGGTGTTATAGAGTAGACTTTCCCCCCGGGTAGATCTTCCCCCCGGAAAATTGGCTCTAGAGTAGAATTTCCCCCCTGGGGGGAAATCCTGCTCAAGAGCAAGCTTTCCCCCTTCAGGTTTTTGGGGTAGAGTTTCCCCCTTAAGGGGGAAAGTCTACTCTAGAGTAAAATTTCCCCCCTAGTATTCCGAATCTTTTAATCCGTAACTGGTTCTTACAGGGGGGAAGATCTATGTTATGTAACGTGTTACATATTGTGTAGAATATGAAATGGCTTCATGTAACCGCATAACGGGTGTATCATGTGATAAATGTCAATTTGGCATCCATAATTAAGAAATTATTTGCCAGACACGATTCGAACAGACGGGCGGACAGAGGGACAAATAAGGCAATTCCTATATACCCAAAACTTTCTTTGCGGGGGTTATTTATAAATATAATCTCAATCAGAGTTATCATCTTCTGTAAAGACTGTAAGTTTGCGAAAGGAGCCCTTCTCAAAAGAACGTCAAGAAAACGTTAAATAAAAGGGGGAAATTCTACTCTGGGGGGAAAGTCTACTCTACAACTAGTTGTAGAGCAGAATTTCCCCCCGGAAAAATGGCTCTATAACAGATCTTCCCCCGGGGAAATTCTACTCTAGAGTAGACTTTCCCCCCGGGGGAAAGTCTACTCTGGAGTAGGCTTTCCGGGGGAAGATCTACTCTAGAGCCAATTTTCCGGGGGGAAGATCTACCCCGGGGGAAAGTCTGCTCTATAACACCTGATTGCCGGCGATCTCCAGCGGATTTTGTCAATGTCCTGTAGATTTTTGTGGAAAATAGCATGTGTTTCTTTGACTTTTTCGAAAACAGTGTCACCTCAGTTTCGTTTCTTGCCAATTTTGGACTGCTGAAGCTCAAAACCTACAAGCTGAAGATTAGATGTACTGCAGATTGTTTCATGCAACTACATTTTAGAATTACAAAAAAAAAAAACTTATGGAAGTCGCCATCTATATATGAAATACTTGTGTAATCTTATCCCATGAATTTTCAAATAGCAAAAAATATGTGCACTATTTTATGATGATGATCGCACCAGTAAAATGATATATAAATTTTCCGTTGAAGCTACCCTGGACACCCAACTACAGAAGGTGCAACCCCATCTCGTACCCTTCCCCAATCGGCACCTTGTGCCTCGCATCGGCCCATTGGAATGAACCCCTCCCCCAGCCCCCGGGCCACTTCGGATCAACTCTACATCCGCCCCTGTTTTGTCCATGGCTTTTAAAATGAATCTGTCTATGTCATACTGAAATGTTGTTCATCTGTCTATATCATTAAAGTACGTTTTCATATTAAAATCAACACCGTTGAACATCTTCGCCACCATAATCAATGTGAAAAATCAATGAGAATCACGATAAGAAAATCAATGAATAATGATGTATAAGGGGGAAAGACCACCGTCGCGACACGCCCTTTGCTGAAAAACATGCATTGATTTTAGACTGAGAGAGGGGCAAACCCCCCCCCCCCCCCCCACACACACACACTACTGATGTAAATTGTTTCATATCCTTACCATGATTTTCAAATTCAATGGCAGATCTTGGTTTAGAAAAAGGTAGGCAAAACATTTTTTTCTTAAAAATCACAATACGCCACTCTTTAAAGGCCGACGTTGGGAACCACCCGGTATCCCTGAGTGACATAAGCTTGATAGGCGTGGCATACCGTCTTTGAAGACAACGATGTAAAGAGGGAAGATAGAACGCCAATGTCGGACTCATTAGGAGGAAAACTTTGCGATAACAACGGGGGGGGGGGGTTAATTTCAAAATTACAATTTGGTAAAAGGTGGCCCGGGTTGTCTCTGACAATTCAATGAAAATTCACACTCTCCCCAAACTGATAAATCATCACAGAACATTTCCAACTCGACCAGTCATGTTTATTATATTCAGATTTCAGTATATTAGATTTATGATTCAGATTCTGCTATCATACTAACACTAGAATATTAAACTTCATGGCGCAAAAAAAAAACAAAAAAAAAAAAACATATGATCATACATTTACGTTTCATCTTATTTTAGGTCTACATTAAAAAGATAATAGAATGTTTTTTTATTACAACTGACATCCAATGGAGGGTCTCGGCTTAAATACCAAATCATATAATTTTACACCATGAAAAAGACCCGTTCCTTACGGCATGTCTGGTTAGGATCTATCCCCCCCCTCCCTTGTCACTGATATCAGATGATCAATTTTGACTTATATTCACAAGATCGATTATAAATAAACGAATATGGCTGGGTGATTTGTCAAAAAATTATTATTTCAATGCAAGGATAGGATATTAATAGGAAACATTGAGTTGGGGTTTTTTATCCATCCCCCCCCCCCCCGGCTTTATTTACCGTCTTTCTCTCTGTCTTTGTTAAAGATTCGTTGCATATTTACTGTTTATTTATTTTTTATTCTTTTTTTTTTTTTTTTTTTGGCATACTTTTGGTAGTTTTGTCTTTGTTTATTTCTTTCTTTGTATGTCTTAAAGAGAAACTGGTGTACGAGACGTGCTCATGACCTCTCAAACTCCTCTAAATACTATGAAGGTTTATTATTTTTTAATTACAATGAAGGTTTATTATCTTAATCTTCTTATTTTTAATCATTTTTTTCAAGTCAAAATTCATCAAATTAGCTAACAAGTTATCGTACATCCTTGAAGATTACACATTTGCTTTTCAAATAGCGCGCGCTTTGTTGTTGACAATGACGCCGTCGCGTTGCCCCCACTGAAAGAGCCTTTCTATCTCCAACACCAGAGAGCGCGCTAATGGCAATAAGGCCTATTGACACGTACTGCTAACGCACGGAGTCCTCACTTTCTTGCGTCGAAGGTGCGCTGAACGTACTTTCATCGTGCGTGTCGTACTTCTTATTGAATTCTTAGACAGCACACAGACAGGACGCAGCGAAAGTTATGTATGCACTAAAACTGCTACGTCCTGTCTGCGTGTTCCCTAAACCACAAGGAGGACGCACGGGACACGTACTGATAACGCACGGACACCGTACGGATACCCAATGTTTGCCTACGTTTTTGCACGCAGACAGTACGTACATGCACGCACGCACGGCGGGTTGTGACCACCGCTTAAAGGGAGCACGAACTAAAGGTCCTCTACAACCGCTGCACACAATTTCTCGAAACCTTACTTAGAACACGTACTCAAGGTCATCTACAATTTAGTTTGTTAGTGTTTTTCGTTCCGATCGGTCAACAAATTTGGCTGCCAAGGGCTCGGGTTGGCTAACGCATTTTCGACATCTTCTTAGCAATCCCAATATAGAATAATTATATGAAAATAAAACCTGAGCAAGTAATCAAGGTCCTCAAACAAGTTTGTGCTTTTCATTCCGATCGGTCAACTATTTTGGCCGCCAAGGGCTCTGATTGGCTGACAGATTTTCAACTGCAACAGTTTTCATTTGCATGTGCTTCATGGAATTTTATGAAACCTTACAGGATGTACTCAACGTTAAAAATCAGAATTATTATTTTCACAGGAATTCGATGTTCTAGAATGCAGTAGCATTGTCGGATCAAGCACTTCCTCTGAAGAGCAATTTAATGTGTCTTTCGAGAGCAGTTTTGAAAATACATGGAGTCTTGACACACATATTGTTCGTAGGAAAAGGAAATATACAGGTACCTGAACTTACTTCTTTAACTCTTTGCTGTACGTATTCTGTTACAATTGAAATACTAATGATTAAATTTGCCTTAATTACCTTCTCGAACTGATGGGTACTTCACTGTATATACATGAAATGAACAGTGTTTCTTAAAAATGAAACATACGTATAGATTTTGTCAGTATTGACGACATGCGTTTTGTTTACTTCCAGGAAAATCATTATCACGACAACAAAATCTACTGAAAAAAGCAATCTCAACTGCCGTGAACTGCCTCATACGATCAAGGAGCTGCAAATTATCGTGTCTTTCCGGAATAACAACCGATTTTGTAAAGAGAGTTCGAACAAAAGTTTGGACGAGGAATTTTGAAGGGAGAGTGGAGTGGTTCTCCGATAAATACTCTGAGGCAACAAACAAAGAAAAGTCAATCAGATTTACAGTTGATGATGGAAGACAAATTTGCTCAAAATGTTTTCAAAATTTGTACAGGCTTGATAAGTCCTTCTATTACAAACATATCGCCAATTTTGAAAAAGGTGCAGTGTCAGCAGGATATCAAAATGTTAAAGAACACCATACGACTACAGAGAAAGCTATAGAATGGATAAATGATTATGCATCATTTCACGGAGATCAGATGCCTGATAAAGGGGTTATTCTTTTAGCCTATAAAACAAGAAAAATTGACATCTATAATCAGTATGTGGACGAAGAAACTGAACAAATGCAAAGGAGTGTATCAAAGAGTAATTTTTACAAGATCTGGCAGGAGAAATTTCCACATCTGAAGATAAAACAGGTAAAACAATATTTGTATTTCCCTTAAATGAGTTAAAGAAGATCCTGACTTAAAGATACATGTACGAAACGCCAAGCCAGTATAATTTGCGTATGTCGTTGAGTTTTTCGACATTGATAACTCTTCTAACTATAAAAATAGCAATCCAAGGAATGCTTGTGTCGCCTAGGAAGCGGTTTGATTATTATTCTAGAAATTGGATCAAAATTATTGGTTTCAGTAGAAAAGTCTTGTCAAATGAAATTCATTTGAAATATCGGACCTCTTAATTACATGTACAAATTAAAAGATATGGTCATTCTCAAATTTTCAGAAAAGAGTGTCAATCATCTAGGTCAAGGTCACTACATAAAAATTGGTAACAAAAAGGTCTCATCATAAGAAACATTAAAGACCTATCACCTACCAATTAAAAGATATATACAACTTTAGAAAAGAAGGTCAAATAGCTAGGTCAAGGTCAAAAGGTAAAAAAAAAAATGGTATGTGTAGAATGGCATTGTTAAAAGGAAAATACATGTGAAATATCAAAGCCCTATCACCTACCAATCAAAAGATATAGCCAATATTACTTCTTGAAATCTAGGTCAAGGTCAAAAGGTCAAATATTATGGTCTGTGTAGAAAGGTCTTGTCACAAGGAATACACATGTGAAATACCAAAGCCCCATCACTTACTAATCAAAAGATATAGCCATTCTTATTTTTTTGGAAAAGTAGGTCAAATATGTAGGTCAAGGTCAAGAGGTAAAAAATTATGGTATGTGTAGGAAGGTCTTGTTACAAGGAATTCACATGTGAAATATCAAAGCCCTATCACTTACCAATCAAAAGATATAGCGAATCTTGTCTTTTTTTCAAAAGAAGGTCAAATATCTAGGTCAAGGTCACAATGTAAACAAATATGGTATGTGTAGAATGGCATTGTTACAAGGAAAATACATGTGAAATATCAAAGCCCTATCACCTATCGATCAAAATATATAGCCAATATTACTTTTCTTGAAAGTAGGTCAAATATCTAGGTCAAGGTCACAAGGTCAAAAATTATGGTATATGTGGAAAGGTCTTGCCACAAGGATTTCACATGTGAAATATCAAAGTCCTAACACTTACCAATCAAAAGATATATCCATTCGTAATTTTTTTGGAAAAGTAGGTCAAATATGTAGGTCAAGATCACAAGGTCAAAAATTATGGTATGTGTAGAAAGGTCTTGCCACAAGGATTACACATGTGAAATAGCAAAGTTCTTACGCTTACCAATCAAAAGATATATCCATTCTTAATTTTTTGAAAAGTAGGTCAAATATGTAGGTCAAGGTCACTAGGTCAAAAATTATTGTATGTGTAGGAAAGACTTGTCACAAGGAATACACATGTGAAATATCAAAGCCCTATCACTTACCAATCAAAAGTTATGGACTATGACACCCAAAGTGTGACAGACAGACAGACGGTCGGACAGACGGACAACGGACAAAGTGATCCCTAAGTGTCGCTATGCTTCGCAGGCAACACAATGATCCCTAAGTGTCGCTATGCTTCGCAGGCGACACAAAAAGGAGGGGATCTTCAATACCACTCGGTTGCAGCATCCACAGCAAAACACTCCATGCAAAAGCATTCAGCAGACACTCACAGCAAGAAAGGCAAAATAGATAAAACAGCGCATAGAAATAATCCAATTATTTTGGGCTAAATCAAGAAATTATCAGCTCGTTAAGAATCTTACGAATTATGAACACAGGTCACAAAAGGCTGTAATATAAAAACCTTGGAGACTTTCTAGAGGTCACAATTTACCTCCAAACTTCATCAAACTTTGCATGCTACTTGTCAATGGTGAAAGGACGGCAACTTTTCATTTTCAAAGTCAAAGTTTAATGTTAAAATTGGTAATGTTAGATAACCTTGTTCATAAAAAACTGACAGGATGAAGTGATTATGAAGTTGTTGCCACTCGAGGGGATACTATGCTTCTTGTGGCTTGTGTTTTTAAATACTTAAAAGTAAATTTATTTTCAGACAAACTCTTTTTCAAAGTGTAACACATGCACAAAACTAGACGCGCAGCTTCAAGCTACACGAGATCCCATAGAGCGTGATGAAATAAAGGGTCTCATCAAGGCCCACAACTACAGACAAATGTAAGTAATGAACAAATAAGTAATAGGTACATTTTAACGAAACATTTTCATTTGATTTTTGGAAAATTTTCAATAATTATGTCAAAGATACTCAAACCATATTATGCATTCTTATCTATTATCGATAGAAAATGAATTAATGCACGTGATATGAAATAGATTTACTGATTTAAGAAAACATAATTATCCTGTATCATGAAATTTGTTATATCTTATACATGTTATAGTTTGTTACCAGTATCTCTTATAAAGTCACTTATATGCATGAGCATGAAATAAAGCGCTTAATGTCGACTTTAGAGGAGTTAAAGAAAAAGGTTTTATAGTATACTGAATTTTCCCTTCTATTTATTGGAATTATAAGGTGACTTTTTTATTTGGTTAACTGTTTTCTTTGTAGGATGGAGAGAAAGTATTATTATTCTAAACGAACTCAAGCAAAAGAGAATAAGCAAAGATACATGTCCATTATAATAGATGGAATGGATCAAAGTAAGTACCAAAATTGTTCAAGTACAATGATCAAGTGAAATAGATCATATTATTTTATTTGATGTTCACATATATACATACATGTACTATTTGTCCAATCCTTTTCAAATCTTTTGAATCAAATAATGTTCACCTCTTAATGAATGATTACAATGATTTATATATGATAATTTGAATTTTTACAGTGAAAACGAACCTTCCCCACTTTCTTGGTAGAAGATCAAATGATTTAGATATGGCAAATTTGTTGTCGACCCACATACAAGGAGTTATCAATCATGGATTAGAGACATTTACTAAATACCTAGATATGAATGAATATGCACATGATTCCAACATGGTCATTAACACAATTCTTAAGGAATTACATGGAACAAGTGTGCAGATGGTAAATATCTCTTCTTCAATTAAGACGTAAGCTATTATTACTAAAAGAATGTCAGTTTCTATCTTTTGAAATGTATAAGGATAATAAAACTTGGTTAGCTAATGCTGTTAAGCCTAGCTTCTGGTATATAATTGACCCACAAACATTTCAAAATGGGTAGTATTGTTCACTTTATTGTATATACAATGAATGTAAATAAATATTTGGATATAAATTTAAGATCATTGCAATTGTCTTTCATCAATAAAAAAAAAAATGAAAACAATTTCAAAAACAAACAAAATAAACATGTCAAATGAGAATGAATAGTGTATACAGCAACTTCTCGTTATTTACAGAGTAACTTTCTTCCACCAACCCTGTATGTTCAAGCAGACAATTGCTTCAGAGAAAATAAAAATAGATACACCCTTGGATTCTGTGAACTGCTAATTTGGAAGAATATATTCCGGGAAGTAAGTGTCTTCTATAAATATGTATTTTAAGACAATTTATGCATTAATTAGGAGACGGACATAAGGGTGGACATTTGATTGAATTTTTTGTGTCGCCTGTGAAGCATAGTGACACTTAGGGATCACTTTGTCCGTTAACCGTCTGTCCATCAATCAGTCTGTCTGTCACACTTAGGATGTCACATCCCATAACTATTGATTGGTAAGTGATAGGGCTTTGATATGTCACATGGTTATTCCTTGTGACAAAAACTTTCTACACATACCATAATTTTGGATCTAGTGACCTTGACCTAGATATTTGACCTACTTTTAAAATAATAAGATTGGCTATATCTTTTGATTAGTAAGTGCTAGGGCTTTGATATTTCACGTGTGTATTCCTTGTAACAAGACTTTTTTAATTATACCATAATTTTTACATCGTGACCTTGACCTAGATATTTGACCTACTTTAAAAAAAGATAAGAGTGGCTGCTATATCTTTTGATTGGTAAGTGATAGGGCTTTGGTATTTCGTATGTGTATTACTTGTAACAAGACCTTTCTAAAATACAATAATGTTGACTTTATGACCTTGACCTAGATATTTGACCTACTTTTCAGAGATTTAGACTTTTGATTTTAGTATTTCACACATTTCTTATGATGAGACTTTTCTGTTGTTACCAAAATTTTGACGTAGTGACCTTGACCTGGATGATTGACCCACTTTTCTGAAAATTTGAGATTGACCATATTTTTAATCGTTGAGTAAGAGGTATGATATCTCACATATTTTTATTTGACAAGACTTTCCTACTGATACCAATATTTTTTAACAAAGTGACCTTGACCTACATATTTGATTCACTTTTTAAAAATATGTCACTTCGCAAGCGATACAAGCATTCCTTGGATTGCTATTTTTTTTTTAATATTTACTAAACTTGGTAGTTCACGTATAATTTAGTAAAAGCTATAAAATCTCAAGATATTGTACATAATGTCCTTAAATTTGTGTATATGAGTTGTGACTGAATTATCAAGAATCGTCTTCAACTTAATTTTTTACTTATAAAACTTATTTGGTAAAACAGCTACATTAAAATTGATTTTTTATGTATTAAAAGATATATCGATTTGAAATATTCCTAAGCCGCTGTATTATTATGTAATTATTTAAAAGACCTAGTATTCATTTTATCTTTTTGTATCCTGTAGGTACACCTATCTTTTCTATTCGTGGGGCATACTCACGAAGATATTGATGCGGGTTTTAGTAAGATCGCCGACAAATTAAGGAGGAACGAGGCTGGAACAATTACCAGACTATTGTCATTGATTCCCAACACAAGACAACTTAGAGGATTATATGACATTAAAACTTGGCTAACTCCATACCTAAATCCCGTATCCCATCATACAAAACCACATCATTATAGATTTTATAGAAATCATGAGAACAGAGTAATCGCAGAATACAAAGGCAGCCACAACAGCCACTGGAAACAGCTTCCAAGCACTATTCTAAAACAAATACCGACAGGCATCCCGAAAATTCTCAAACCACAAAATTTCCACAAATTAAATATTGATGGACTTGAAAAGAATATTGATCGAGCCAAGTTTCTCTTCTCGGACCAGACACAGTTCCAGTGGTGGAAGAGATTCCTTTCGTATTTGAAAGACCTCAAAGCTGATACGGATGAGCAGTTGAAGTATGCCAAGGAACAGGCTAGGTGGTTATTACCCTTACTTCCGAAGCAACAGGAAGGTAGCAATTCTGATGGATCAACTCAGCCATCTAGAATTGATCCTGAACTGCACGAAATGGTAGACAAGGAATTGGATGAACCACAGGTAAGGAACAATTTAGTTTTCATTTTCATAAGAGATATTCCAGACACAAAACATTAATGTTCATAATGCAAATTTTAAGATTTGGGTGCATTTAGCATGTTTTGTTTTGTCTGACTGTCTGTCTCAAGTGAGCTATTGTCGTTTTCTACTTCCTCTCAAGAACCACTGAAGGAATTTGATGAAACTTGGTATGAGTGAAGCACTCATGGTCCCCTACAAGTGCTGTTGTTTTTCGTTCGAATCCGTCAACAGATGGTACCACCACAGGCAAAAGTAGGCCTCTGTGGGCACCCTCCTTTGACAAACTTCTTCTTCATAACCGAAGCACATATTGACAAACCAAAAGCATCTGGATGATCAAGATGAATGTCTAAACAAGTTTTATCGTTTTTGTTTCCAGTCCGAAGTCAAATTGTTGACGCGTTTTTGACATTTTTTTTAACTTTGTCAGAAATACTCATTTTTGAACAGTTTCTTTGACTAATTATATAAATGTGTGGTTTTGTGCCCTCATTTAGTCTATGTTTGTCATATTTAAGTTACTATTTGCTTCGATATACATTACATGTAAACGAGCTATAATAATCTTTTTGGAATTTTTATGATTTTTTTTTAAATATGAACAGATACATGTATGTTAACTGTGCAGATGGACCCAAGGGTTGTGGGTTAAAGTCTAGGCTCCGGCACCCCACATTTTTTCTTCCTTTTTTTTCCATTTTGTCACCTTTTTATACTCTTTGGAATCATCTGAATTCCTTAAATTTTATTTTTGACCAAGAATTATTTTCTTCCATTTTCATTTTTTTTAATTAAAAAGAAATGTTTTATGTGTATATAGTCCCAGGGTTGTTGGTTCAAATTCTGGCACTGACACTATCATATTGCAATATGAGTAGGTTAAGAGTGTGCATGGGTATCGTGGGTTTGTCTGCGAGTTTGAAAAATTTTAACATTTCGCATAACATTAGAATGGTAAGTGATAGGGCTTTCATATTTCACATGTGTATTTCTTGTGACATGATCTTTTCAATGATACAAAAATGTTTGACCTCGGGACCTTGACCTTTGACCTACTTTTCAAAAACGTTTACATTGGGAATATTTTTAAATGGTAATTGAAAGGGCTTTCATATTTCACAAGATTATTCTTTATGACATTTTTTTTCCATTGATACCAAAATGTTTGAGCTTGTGACATTGACCTTTACCTTTGACTTACTTTTCAAGATCTTTATAATTGGCTGTAACTTTTGAATGTTAAGTGATCGGGATTTTCGTATTTCACATGACATGTGTATTTCTTGTGATAAGATATTTCCATTGATACAAAAATGTTTGACCCCGTCACCTTGACCTTTTAAGATACTTTTCAAAAACTTGAAGATTGGGCAATACTTTTGAATGCTTAAAGTGATAGGGCTTATGTATTCCTTGTGACTAGACCTTTCCATTTATTCCAACATATTTTTACCCAGTGACCCTGACCTTGACATTTCACATACACAGAATATGGTGTTCACACTAAAAAAGATGCCGCCGGGGGCATCGTGTTTCACAAACACAGGCTTTATTCT
The DNA here is from genome assembly GCA_033119305.1 of Pinctada imbricata. Lineage (NCBI taxonomy): Eukaryota > Metazoa > Mollusca > Bivalvia > Pterioida > Pteriidae > Pinctada > Pinctada imbricata. Next base: position 47,704,551 of record VSWD01000006.1, on the reverse strand, counting down.
TATTGAAAGTATATACTTGACTATAGTAATTTGGACTAAATACTAGATGACTTTTTTGGTGATATCACTATTTCATTGGAATAAGTGATACGACTAATTTTTAATATTGATATGTCTAAATAAATGAGTAATAGCACTTATTAAAAAGTGATATCACTAATTCGAATAATTGATATTATGTATTTCAATTATTGATATCACTCATTTAATTAGTGATATCACTCATTTAATTAGTGATATCGCTAATTCTAATGATATTCTGATACTCTGATACTCAAATTCCCATTCATATAAGAGATATCAATATTTGAATTCCTGGAATTTCTTATTCTGAAGAATCATTTAAATGACTTTTTGGAATAAAGACAAGTGAACAGTCATTAGAAGAACAATTCCAAAATAGATTTAGTGATATCACTATTTCGAATTGGTTATATTTGTAATTCTAAGAATTAATGATATCACTAATTGAAAGTGACATCACTTAAAATTAGTGATATCAGTACTAAAATGGAATTAGTGATACAGCTGTATATCTATTCCAGATATAACTAATTTTAATAAGTGATTATATCTTTTGAATAAGTGATATCGGTAATTATATAGTGATACCACTAATGAGATAGATATATCCCTAATTGAATGAATATATGTTTAAACGGCTGTCCATACATTCTGAAATTTTTGTCACTTTTGTATAGGTACTCCTTTGATGCTTATCTGTATATATGAAATGTATGAGACATCATGTTTTTTAAACATAGAGTGTAATTAGTTTGTTCAAATCATTATTCTGTGCAAGAAGGGAGGAGATCTCCAACAAGACCCCGTTGCAGCATCAACAGCAAAACACCCGATGCAAAAACACAAAAGACGAGTACAGCACGAGACGGAAAAGAGACACACGACATGTAAACGTCAAACACAAAAGATTACACATAAACCGACGAGACCAATGGGCAACCGGTGCCGACTTTGGACGGCCATTTGTCACGAAAGTAGCAAATGGTGTGGTTATCCTGGATTACGTGCGCACAACCCTCTCACTTCTCCAATTACCCAGAGGTCTCAAAGAATGTACAATTGTGGTGTAAAACAAGAATTGCAAAAATTGTTTAGCATTGTTTAACAAATGAATATAACTTCAGGTTCAAATGCAAGTCAAAAGAACCAATCCAACAATAAACACAGGAAGGAATGATGTAACAGGATCAACAAACACAGGTAAATAAAAACAAGTTTATCATTTATGGAAACCCTGATGTACAAATAATTTTTAATATGATTTATGGTTTCATTATTAATTGTACCGAAGATTTAGCCGTAAAATTGAACTTGAACATTGGACCCTTTAGGAAAAGTAAGAAAAATCCCTTTTAGAGGTGATAAAATGTAACTATGAAAGTTTCTTTCCCAAAACCATGTAAGATTAATAATCTGAACAATATTCGGAAGATTAAAAATAGAGTATCCAGGCAAATAATTACTAGCAATTCTGACCCGAGAGATACTATACCTTATATTTAATTAGTACAATAGGGGATCACTGCAGCGCAGAAGGCTGGGTTATCTGAATTGTCAGTTCAATAAACTCTCCCTCTTGATTAAATATCTGAATTTCACAAAAGAGATGTTCCTCCTCCTTGTAAGTAGGTGAAACAAAAAGTAATGAACAACACATGAAGAGGAAAGAGCAAAAAGAAAAACGCATCTCCATTCAAGGTTTCCATATAAAACGTTTCAAATACGTAAAGTTTAAAGCTTAAGCGAAAATGAATAATTACAATCGGCACTTTCATGAATACATTTTAAGATTTTAAAAGATGATAGCTATCAAACTTTTAAGAATACAAAAAAGAAAAATCATTGTACTGAGCAGCATTATTTAGGGTCAACGGGTAAATGGTCAAGGACTCTGATTATCATATAATGGTTTCCTGATCATATTGAAACCATTATATGCTACCCATTATCATGAAACTTGTCAAAATGTTTCCCATGTGTCATTAGGATGATCCCTATTGATTTTGTGACCAACATGTCAATTGTATAGGACTCTGATGATTGAAAATGGTTTCTTGATAACATTAGAGCATGTTTTTCACCTTTCATTATGAAGCTCTCCAGAAATATTTCCCATGAGTAAAGGATGATTATTTCAGGGTTAAAATTCATATTTGCATTCTTTTTTCAACTTAGTACTTTGCATCTTTATTATATATACATGTTAAGCTTATTCAAAATTCTTTAATGAATTATAAGAGTCTTAATCAAAAGATTTTTTAACATATTACAGAAACAGACCATACTACTACCAAAAGGAGTTCTGGTTCAGGGGAAAAACAAGTCAAATCGAAAAAGACAAAATTGCGTAAAGTTCGGACAGTTTATCAAGCATTTGTGTACTATTTTAGAATAACAGAAATTTACAAGCACGAATGCAACAACTTACTGCTCTACTTAATCCATGCAGTCTACACACTGTATGCAATTCTAATAATACTATTGTTATTTGTATGGCATTATGATATTCTCATTTTTATTTTATTGTGGGATTATGTAATTAGATCCCATATTTACAATACTGCACACATTTGTATTTCATTCCTTAATGAAGTGTTCGTATTGATTGTTCGAAGGGAAAGCATTTCTTTTGGTGTTTAAAATTACTATTTAGAGGCAAGTGCAGTGGATGATAGTCATGAGAAATATTTTGTTTTTAACTCATTAGAGTAAATTTTATGGTCTTCATTATTTGAAGTTCGTTTTTCTGTCTTTATTCATACGTTCCTGTCCTCAAACCTTTTTCTGACAAAAAGGATTATTCAAAAGACAGCACTTTAAAGGAAATAAGATGCACAAGATTTAAAAGAGGAAATAAGATGCACAAGATTTAAAAGTTTGACAATTTCTTGCTCCATTAGTAATTTTCTTTGTTCGAAGAAAGGAAATGTTATTACTGTAACATGTTTGAAAATAATTGTTTGTGCCTTTTCCAGAATTCGTCATGTAGAAAAATATGTAAATATTGTACTTAATTTACTCTGCATAAAATTGTTCTCTTTCTCTCTAAACCGACTTCCCTTTGCACGTATTCAACATGCATTTAAAGGAAATGCACGTACTTTATGAAGATTATTCTCTGTAACAAAAAATAAATTAACTTCTGAATTGAATATTAGGTGTATTTTCTTGAAAACAATACATTAGTATTTTCTTAGTTTGCTTTTGGGCTTTTTGTGAAATAGCTATGGTTGTGCTTTACACAGAAACAAATGGCGTGCTTTTGGTTTTTATTTGGTATGTATGTAGTGTGGCCATTGCATCAATTAAAGATGAAATATAGATTTTTCTGCCCGTGCTTTGTGCGAGATCTTGACTTTTTGAACAATATGCAAGCATTATATCTTTGCCACCAAGCACATGAGCATACGTAATTAACGTGGGAAAAAGTCATATTTTTTAAAGAGATACACATGATGGTGTTATCATTTGTTTGAGGTACACATGTCACAATGTACATATGTAATTCAGTTTGAGAAGGAATGTCCCAAGAACATTTATATTGACATATATTTGGATTGTATTTAATTGAATTAAGATGTCGTGTGTTTGATAGAATACTTCATTTCATTTTTTGAATTGAATGTATGTTATGTTTTTTTCGCCTTGTGTCTTTTGGAGGAAATTTACCCTGTACATAAATTTGCTGTTTTGCATATTGTGAACTTTTGCTTAGAATAACATTGTGTGTGCAATATAAGAAACTCGCCATATTTGGGGGAGGATCCATCACATAACATACATGTAGATGATATGTTGGAAATGTATGTACTGCAATATTAATTTTCTAAACTTTTTAAAACCGATGTGTATTTGGTTTATATTGCTCATGATTTAGTTCTTGATAATGCTAAAAGAAATATCTTTTTATAGATAGATTAAAAAACCCATTTAATTTACTTTTTGCTTGTGTCTCTAGGAAGGAACTTGCTTTCAAAAAATTGTTTTGCCTTTTCGTTCATTCGCTTGATCCGCGTGGCAATAAAGTTTCCATGTCGATTCGTTTTAATTGAATTCACATGAATTGCATCATTACTTTTCAATATAATTAAAATACATGTTTTGAAGAAAATTCCACGTTAACTGTTTGTGTCTCCCAGCGGAAATTTACTCCATGAATTTTGGTTTTTTCATATAAATCATTTAGTGTAAATCTTAAAGTTCCTACGTCATTTGGGGGAAATTTACCCCGTAACAAATTTGATATGTGGCTGACTATTTCATTCTAATTCTTGATCTTGAGAAACTGTTTCATTTCTATAAGATAGTATCAAAATACTTTCGAAGACATTTACTTTTTAGTTAACCTTTTGACTTTTGTAACTTGGAGGAAATTTACCCTGTGAAATGTGTTTAATGCTTTTTCAAACGTTTGTTCGGATCCATGTTATTTGGGGGTAATTTTCCCCTGTATCAAATTAGTAGTAAATGCAAGTGCTGCAATTCACATGTACACCATGTATAAGGACTGCTTATATTTGAATTTGATGATTATTTGAAATCTGGAAGGAAGTTGGTTCTATGTTACTGAGGGGAAATTTACCCCGTAAGAAGTATGAAATATCAATGTTCGTAGCATTTATGAGAATGTCTGGGAAACTTACTCTGAAATTATTGGTGTTTGCTTGATAAATTGCTTCATATTTTTCCTTTTAAAAAGAATGAATGTGATATAAATGTAATTGACGATAAGACTTTAATTTAAAATTGTATTTGTTGCTTGTCATTTCCATGAAATTTACACTGTAAATTATCTATTTCGAAAAAAGAAATGTCTTAAAGACCTGTATCTCTAAGAGGAAAATTTACCTGTAAAATTTGGTTTTTGAATTTTCGAAATTTTGTTTCGAATAGCATTTACTGAACATCATTATTCGGGGGAAATTTCCCCTTTAGCAAATAGGATATCTTGTTTGTGAATTCTGTCATTTACTTCAGGAATTTGGTTTTTGAATTGTCGAAATTTTGTTTCGAATAGCATTTATTGAACATTATTATTCGGGGGAAATTTCCCCTTTAGCAAAGAGGACATCTTGTTTGTGAATTATGTCATTTACTTCAGGAAGGAATGAATCTCATAGGAAATTTACCCGTACGTAAAGGTATTCAGTCAATTAAGTACTACTTTACTTTGATATTTTAAATAAATGTTCTTATCTGATTGTCTTGTGTGTTTGAGAGGAAATTTACCCCGCAAACATCCTGGTAATCAAGCCTATGCGTTTGAAATGATGGCTATATTTCATGAAATAAATTGTTTCTTCTATAAAACTTGTTACCTTTTGTATTAAAATTGTCAAATAAATTTGTAAAAGTCTCAATTTTCTTTATATCGTATCAAAACCTGAGGACAAATGATTAAAACAGAAAAAAAGATTTTCTGTTTTGATTTTGGAATGCGTTTTATAATTTTTTGTTTTAAGTTCGCGGATGGGCACCTTTTAGGAGAATTTCTCAGAAAACACAATACACAAACATGTATTTTTCAAGTAAAATATCAAAATATTGTGGTATACTGTGATGATTTCAATTTATTCTTTTAAAAAAATTGCAGGTTTTAGTTATAAAGAATTATTTGATTACAACTACTCTTGAAGTGATACATGTTTAAACGCTTATATTGTATGATATTTGTACACAATCTTCACAGGTGCCTGTAGATATGATCGTTTCCACCCCCTCCCCTCCTTTCTTTCTCGGAATCGTGGCTAAAATGGCCGTGGAGTAAAGATTTTTTCCCTCTTCTTTACTCCACGGTCATTTACGGCAATTTTCGGCAAATTTATGTAGAAAGTTGTTTTCTTTTTCTTTTTTTTTAATCTTCTGGTTTTCTGCATCCACCAAATTTGATTGAGGTGTACCTGGCAATTGTACAATCTTATTTTCTTTTTCGATTCTCAGTAAACTGTTGAGTACAATGAATATACAGCATATAAAGCATTCAATTATTTGCCGTTTAGCCGCATATCAAGTTGCACGTGAATCTCGAAATCTGATAACGCGTCGTTTAATACCTTGTGTGGTTAGTTAACATACCGTAAATAAACAAGTGCATTTGTATTGCAGTGCTTTAAAAAAGTATCGTTTGAAATCTACGGAAGCCCGTAGGTGACAGGTATGAATTATAATTTATCTGGCGGCCGCCACTTAGTTATATGGCGGCCACCAAATAATAAAGTGGCGGCCGCCAGATAAATCAAGTGGCGGCCGCCAGATAAATTAAGTGGTGGCCGCCAGATAATTATGTGGCGACCGCCAGATTATTAAGTGGCGGCAGCCAGATAATTATGTGGCGGCCGATAGATAAATCATCTAGCGGCCGCCAGATAAATTTTAATTCATACCTGTCACCTACGGGCTTCCGTAGAAATCCAACAAAGGATATATCTTAATGCATTAGATGTGTACTTTAATTTCATACACTTTACAGCGATTCGTATGTAATCTGTTTACCATTGTTCAACAGCGGTAATCACAATAAAGAAACAAAAAGAAAAACGTCAAATTATGCCTACAATCATGATTCTTGTTACTTTCCTCTCTTGTTAAGAGATTGTATATACCATATACGTTTGTGTACGGTCCAATATAATTGAAGAGAATTTGTTGCGTGAATTATAAATGGAAAGAAACCGCATCTATGGAATGTCATTTGTCATTATTTTCATAATAGAAAGGAATAGAAATTTTAGCAAGACTCTATCGCCACATGGAAATTGGATTAATTATATTTTTTCAAAATCATTTATTCGAAATGATATTTCAAAAATTATTAGTTTTTGGTTGTAGAGATAACATCTGCCTTACACTTCCTTCTGTAAATGTATTTATCACATGATACACCCGTTATGCAGTTTCATAAAGCCATTTCATAAACATATGATATGGTAACACGTTACATATCGCTCTGCTTGAATGCGATTGGTCAAGTTTGGAACCTAATCACATAAACTTTGACAAGTATGACCTTTCAAATATCGGTCAATTGCTAAATTCAGACGCGGATTCAATATCAATGATTAAAATTGTTGAAGAATTAATTATTACATTAAAATACTAAACAAATTTGAAATATTTTTCCTCTTACGCACATAATATATCTATACAATGGGGTTCTACTTCTCAAGGCGTGGCAGACGACCTGTAGGTCACAGCGTGGGCCGCCTCTTTTTCTCAGAAACGTTGATTTCACGTTAGAAATGCACATATTTAGACAATACAGCATCATCATAAAAGTAAGTCTTCCGTTAGTGAAGGACGTATTTGTTCACAAAATCCCTTCGGGTCGTGCACTATGTGCCAGAACCCTGACTATACTATGGCATACATGTAGTGAACACTAAACCTAACATTATTATATAAATAATTCATGCTATTATAGCGGTAAAATTTCTATTCTAATCCACGTTCAACGACGATGATTAATGACAATCTTGATGGAAAAATGAGTCCGGTCAGCCGGAACGCCAATCCCTACTTTGACGGTTGGAAGCATTGTTTCTAAAAGGGGCGGATAACTCTTGACACACTAAGTAGCGGGATAAGAATAAATTGGGCTATAAAACGACCTTAATTGTTTATCTCAAATTTTAATATTATTATAAAACAAATAATGCTCAGGTATAATTCACTACATATAACTGAAATTCCTCTGAAAGGGATTTTTGATATTTTTCAGCCCTGCTAAAGATCAAACGAAAATTGTGCATACACCGATGGTTTTAAAAGCTGACACAAATGCTCCCCTTTGCACTTCTGGTCAAAGTTCAATGATAATCTTTTCAACAGAATCCCAATTATGATACCTATATAGAATTTTAGTCATTAAGTACTCTATAAATAGTAATAAAAACGCTATAACGAGGACCAGATTTTAATTAAAATTCATCATTACGGACTCAGAATACACCAAATTCAAGTGGCAATGGAATTTTTAACATTTGTTTGATGGTTTGATACCTTGTAGATGATTTTGTGCCAATGTCATGTTTCATTTTGGCAAATCTAACCACTTCGCAGCACCGACTTGGGTACATGTGTACCCGTGTACTCTCTGTTTACAAACGAGTTTCCATAAGTTGACATGGAAGATGGACGTCCGAACAGCATGTCGAAGTTTGAAAGGTGACACAAACTCCTTAGGGCAAAGATCGGCTTCCTATTTTTGGTTTTGGTGACTTCACTGATATATAAAGTTTACATTCAGATTGTTCCCAATCATTCCCAGCCGGGATTTTAAAAGAAAATAAGCAATGAAATGCAGGTAAACAGATCGTTGACGAAAAACTGCCCTTAACAACGCCCAATTTATTTCAAAATGCCACAAAATTTACCTGATTAAGTGCTATGACTAGAAACGGTATCTCTACTGGTCGGGTACATATTATCGCCGGGCACATATTATCGCCACTTCATTTATATCTCCGCAAATTGTTGATGTAGAAATTTAATTTTTTCACCATAATTACATCTTTGAAACATGAAATGGTATACAAAATTTCAAATAATTTCATAACCTGCAAATATTGAATTTTATGATAGAAAGTCGGTAAATCTGAATGTATTTTCCCCGCCCCTCCGGGGAAAGGGTAGGTCACTTCATCTTCCTATATCTCTTTGGTTTTTGAATTTTTTGTATGAATTTTTCACAGTCAAAAAGAAGAAAGTTCAAAGATACAAATAATATCAATTTTATTGAAAAAGTTTGAGTTTTTCAGTAAGAACAGATAGAGGTGGCGATAATATGTACCCTTCCTTCTTTCAAACTTAGCTAAATTCCTGACGTTCACAAATCACCGATAAGCAAGAACAGATGATCAGATTTTCATGAAAATCACAAGAAATGTGTATCAAGGGTTCTTCTTCCTTCTGTGAAAATTTCATCGAATTTCATTACGAAATAAAGATTTTAGAGCAAAAAATGTTGAAAAAAGTGGCGATAATATGTGCCCGACCAGTATGGCCATCAAAATCACCTGTGCCATTCTTGTTTACACATGCAGCACAGTCAGTATGACGCGTTTTTGATGACGTGGTACATTGTCGTCATATTCAAAACATCTGTCACGTGACTTCGTTTTTAAACTTCAAAGACAAGTGCCGACTGGCGTTCCGGCTGGGTAAGGTTTCACAAGAACCATTAAAACTCAAAATGTCTTACAGTCCGAGTCAACATCTTTGGCGTTGTTTTTCATTATAACATCACTGTTAAAAGACGCAATTCCATTGTGACGTAACAATTATAATAAAGTGCGCGAAATTTGCCTACCTCGGACATTTTTCGTAATTTTGTCAGCCATTATGAATTTTTGCCAAGTGGTCTATTGAATACGGAAGATCGCAAATATTTCTAACCAATATTATAGGACAAATGTATCCCTTTGATCAGATCTATCACAGTACTCTGTAAAAGTGGTTATTCTCGCTTGGGAAAAATTCTGCGATTATGACATTAATAAGACGTTACGCTAGAAGGAAATAGGAATTCGTGATCTGCCATTGTAAGAATGCTGCTGGGTTATTTTTACGTGAGGGAAATTTTAGCGAAATCCTTAGATTTGTGAAATACACGAAAATCACCACGCGAAAATTTACCAAACGCGAAAATTACCCCACACGAAAATTATCCCCACGCGAAAATCATCCCCACCCGAAATTACCCCCACGTGAAAATAAGTATAACGCGAGAATTACCCCCACGCGAAAATTACTTCCACGTGAAAATTACCCCACGCGAAAATTACCCCAAGCGAAAATTACCCCCCACGCGAAAATTTCCACGTTTACAGTCAATTGTTTGACTGATGCATTTTTGACCGTGACTTCTCCGAAAACATTAACTTCTAAAGTTTATGAAACCTCAAAGAAAACAAGTACGCAGATCATCCAAGTTTGTGTGTTTTTTTTTAAAGTATAGCAAGGGATATTCGACTCCTACAGTCACATGTACGATGTATTTATGTTAAGACACAACCATGACCAAGCATACACTGATAACTCGCTGTTTCTCTGGAAGCATGCTACTCTAACCAAAGTGTGCCTGAAGCATTACTCTGCAGCAGCATTTTTCAACAAAACATGAGTTGTTTGGACGAAGATGTCATTCTATCAAATGAATCAGAATATTGGCATGGCAATGTCAATCAGAAGCAATACATAGAGAAAGGATAGTGGAAGATTTCAGTCTGTGAAAACAAAAGACAACGATCGCCGGTGCACAAGCGCATTATCAAGAAGTTGGACACTAGTTACAGGTATCACAACGCGATAGATCATAAAATATAATAAATCATCAGTGCGTGAAGATCAACTATGCATACTCAAATTATCCTCAAGATCCTATACTAACAATGAACGAACTTACAAAAATCAAATTCATACAAACAGTACAAAACAAAACAACTCAAGTCATGAGCAAAGTGAATACCAAAGGCGATGAGATCAGGTGCCCCTTGAGAGTCACCGTCTCCTACAATATCCGCTGCGTACAAAACATGCTTAGATGTTATCAGTCAGGGAATGAAAGTCAAACACAAAAGCCGACACCTGATTCCAAAAACAACAATCTAAAAGTTTACGAATTTTGAAAAAAAAAATGCAAAAAAGAACTTCCTCACGCGAAATGAAAATACAGTATGACAAAACAGTCGACTTACGACCAAACTTACGACTTACGCTTACGACCTCTTTTGTAAAACGGTCATAAGTAAAGTCGTAAGTTATGAAAGTTACGACTTAGGACTTACGACTTACGATATATCTTTGTAAAACGATCGCCTGGTCTTGAAGGCTTCCAAGGAGGTTGCTGAGACTGCAGTTTCCGGCAGCTGGTTCCAGATACTTACTGAAGATGAAAAAAAGGATCCCTTATATACAGTGGTCCGGCATAATGGTACCATGTACCGGGCTCCAGGTGTCCCTTGGTGTGAACTTGAGTTAATTACCATCAAAACTCACAGATAGAGAAAAGAGATATATTATTCTGACATCTTTACTCCAAATACATGTATGCTAAAAAAAATCGCTGGCTCGCCATCATGATCGATCGCCATTCATCTTTTTATCAGTAAAGTATAGAAGTTCAAATGGAAAGTTAAATAACTATATATATATGCAAGAGTGAACCCCCCCCCCCCCCCTTGCCTACATTGTGCGAACACATCAATTGCACTCTGGCTTCGCCCCTGAAAATGTAAATTGATTCAATTAAACTATTAAATTTTCGGACGTTTTATGTCATGCGGTCAACTCAAGCGAATTTGATTATTTTCTTGAGTGAGACCACAGAAAAAATTACGGGTTCGTGAGAGCTAATTAAAAGCGAAAGTTCGCAGGTAAACAACCAAAGTTAGAAACTTTTGATTTATAGTTTTTACCCAATATATCACTACAAATTTGACCAAACTACACTAAGACATCTGATTGTAAGTATACATATCCTCCGTTTTAACCACAAATATATATACGATATAATTTTTAGTGTTGCACACATGTCAACATACAATGTTGAATGTACTAATTTGTCAGATGGGCGTGGCACAATCTATCTATACTGTTTGGTTTAAACAATATTTATTCAAGAAATTAAGTAATTTGGAACAGAATTGACATACAAAAAAGATGTAGGATTGAGCAACAAGAAGAACTTATGTTAAGCTCGCTCCTGGTAAAAATATATTTTCTAATACATGAATTTACTGGCCTTTTAGAAAAAAATATAAATCACATGTGTTATACCGTTTAGACCATAGTATATGAGAAAGAAAGATTCTAGATAGATGAGTGACAAAGATGAAGTCTAAGAAAAGAACAGTATTAAGATGAAGAAGAGGGTAATTTAATTTCTAGTCATTATAAATTATTCAACTTGAAGATATGAACATTATTAATGAACAAAATAAAGTATAGATCAAAAGAATATAGGGGAAATGGTACTGGATCTGAGTATGGTTATTGAAAAGCTGATGGAAAATTGGAACAAATATTTATAAAAATCTATTACTGTCTTTGATGAATTCATGGACCGTCAAAAATATGGAACTGTTAATGACATCTTCACTGTACATTGGGCAACCACCCAAGAGAATTTCAATATTAACATTTTCCTGTATAGTATTCATAGTGTTAGTTCTCACTGAAGAGTATAAAGGACAGTCAAATAAGAAGTGTTGTACTGATTCATTTTGCCCACAATGACACAAAGGGGTGTCTGAAAGATGATTTTTGAAGAGGTCGGAATTCAGAGATCTGCACCCAGTTCTAAGGCGTGTGTGAAGTATTTGATATCATTAAAATATTTAGGAATTGAAGGCTTCCCCCTATCTAAATAAGTTTTAAATGAAGTAACTGAGGTCAATGATATAATGTCTTCTGGTATTGAATTCCAATCATGTATAGTTTTTGGAAGAAAGGAATTTTGGTAATTATTGGTGCGAGAAAATGGAACCTGTATATGATTTCCTGTTCTGAGATTTCTTTGTGTGGTTTGACTTATGTTTGATGGTATAAGTGTCTGTAGGTATGTGGGTGTCTCTTGTTTTGTCATTTTGAAAAAAGTAATCAATCTATGTTTATATCTTCTATTTTGTAGTGTTTCCCATCCCAATTCTTCCAAAATAACTGAATGTGAACATGATCTGGTAGCCCCCGAAATAATTCTACCAGCCTCCATTTGGATTCTCTCAATTTCTGAAATTTAAAGTTTTGTACAGTTATCCCAGATAACATCCCCATATTCTAAAAGTGGTCGATTATATGAAAAATACATGATTTGTAATGTTTCCCTATCTAATTTATACTTCAAAGAGCGGAGTAGATTGATTCTTTTCCATGCTTTGGTAGTGATTTCATAAATATGTTCATGCCATGTACATGTGCTATTAATTGTGAGTCCTAGGTGTTTGTGTGAAGTGACTGTTTTTATGTTTGTATTGTTCATGATAAGTGGTGGGTATGTAGATGGATTTCTCTTTCGACTTATTATAATTTCTTCAGTTTTACTAGGATCGAATTTCACGAGCCATTGCTTAGACCAAAAATGAATTTTGTCCGGATCTGAATTTAGAATGTTTGTGGCAATAGTGGGATCTTCAACAATAATGTACAAGATAGTATCATCTGCAAATAGCCTAATGTTTGACCCAATTTCATTTACTATGTCATTTATGTAAATCAGAAAAAGAAGGGGGCCCAAGAATGGACCCCTGGGGAACCCCTGCCCTAATAGTCCTGAAGTCGGAAAAGAATCCATCAGAGTGCAACTCTCTGAGTCCGATCACTCAAATAGCTCCTAAACCAGTCAATCATAGGACCCCCCCACCCCAAATTGTCTTAACTTAAAGAGCAAACCTGGGTGCCACACCCTGTCGAAGGCCTTGCTAATGTCGCAAAAAACAGCACGAACCTCTATACTTTTTGCACTCAATTTAAGTATTCTGAACAATATACATGGATATAGTTACAGTAATTGAAACAGCAAGACAGTAGACTTGCATTGTAACAAGCAAATAAACCTATACATCTATTCATTGCAAGTCCCAACTTTCTGCATCAATCACACAAGATCAAGACTGGTCATGCTCAGTGTTTGCCTGTGTAGCAGTATTCTCTTGTATGAAGAAAAACACTGTGGGCTCAGGTTCAGAATTTTATATTCATCATGTCCCGGAAATTACAATGCAGTATAATAAAGCGTAATCTGACCCTGAAATATTTATAACAATAGCATAAAAATTATATTTAGGTACATCAATGAATTAATATGAGAGATAATAAAATATAGATTACAATGCATGGTAACTTTAATAGATGAGTCAGTTGCTTTACTGTGGTAAGGATAGATAAAATAGTCATGTAAGCATTATCTCTATTAAAAATAAGCGATCATCATTAATAATGAAATATTACATCAACTCATTAAAATTTGACGATTAGTATGATCCAAAAATATGATGAGAATATAGTAAATATATAGACAAATGGGTGCATTACCTTATTGTGGATCAATGTCCACTTTACGCTTGTAACCATCAAAATAAACACAAAGGAATATGTTATCCTATAAAACAAAATGGTAAAATACACTAAGTACCGTGCGTATGAGCAATTGTACGCAAAAATATGGAATATATGAAAATCAGACAAAAAGACACAATTTGTGGAGACAATTTGACTATGCAAAATGGTAATGAACATGAATGAAAGTATCTCTAACTTCCGACTCATTTGCAAAAGAGAAAGAAAAGTTAAAATCGGGAATTAATGCAAATATACGAATTAGTCAGAATTAAGTAAGTAATAGAAATAGAAAGTAAAAGAGACTAACAAGTCTTCAAGTCAGATTCAGATTCAGATTCTTTATTCACTATAAGCCATACGGCCCATAAGCATAACATATGTACAATATTTACAAGACAGAGTGAGAGTTCAGGAGGGAGGAAGATACATGAACATATAATAAACGAAAAACATATTATAATGATAAACATGTAATGCAAAGATTAGTACACTACTTAAATTTGGTAGAAAATACAATACATATAAAATTACTCATTATTACGTTAAAAATTATTACGTAGTTTGTAAGCTTCACACAAATATTTTCCAAGTTTACATAATTCAGATACATTATTTGTACTTAATAATTGTATAAGTTTTCAGGTAGTTTATAGGTCTCAGGTAGTAGTATCTTTTCATATATTTTACTCTTAAAGTTCTGTATGCTGGACAAACCAAGATGAAATGAAATTCGTCTTCAATATCGCTAAGGCTACATTTATCACAGATTCTTTGACTTCTTGATTCGCTTACAAATCTTCCACTTTCTATTTTTAATAAATGGGACGAAAGTCTAAATTTAGTAATGTATCTCATATATGTCGGGTTTATTGGCTTACTCAGGTATGACTGAAGAGTGAAATTATCAACAATATACTGATAAAATGAAACCTTAGGAGATCTGCTTATATCTGAGCGCAAAGACTGAACAAAGATATCTTTCATTCTTGTCTCAATTAGTTTAATTTCTGTTTTTCCAACATAAGAATTAAATAAGTAACCCATTCCTATTTTTTCAAGTTCATTGCGTATGTTATCCATGAATCATTATTTTCAATCATTTCGTCATAACAGGATTTCAGTATACAATTGGAGGAATTCTTAACTTTCATCCAGTACTTAAAAATTCTTATTTTACGAAGAAAGATCAAAGGCAATCTACCTAATTCAAAGTAAATTAAATTATTACAGGTACTTTTTTTAACGCCAAGAATGTTTTTGCAAAACGCAGTATGAAGTTTTTCAATGTCTAATCCTTTATGGAAGCCCCAGATTTCAGCTGCATATCCCAGAATGCTCCCTATGTATGTATCAAAGACTGAACATTTGGTTTCCGTATTAAACTTAAAATCTTTTAATTTATTGTTTATTGCAAAGTATGCTTTTCTTGCTTGTTCAGCAATATGTTTCTGAGTTGTTGTAAGTCATGTTGTATGTATGGTATCTGTATGATATAAAAATGACCAAGTCGTAGTCTATGGAATACGTCCGTACTCAATGAATAATACGTTTGAACTGAATTAATTGTTCTGTGTAGCACACAATTTTTAATGCAGCGGGCTAAGCGCAACTGACCAATGGCCAGCTTGGTTATATTTGGGGAATAATTAGTGACCAATGGCTAATTGCTTTTTAAGATGATCATGGCTTGTATTGGCCTACGGACACACCTACGTAATATAATTACGGCTGAGTGAAAACAAACGCCCTGATCTGATTCTTTTTCGGACATAAATTGGAAACGGAATATTATGAAGAAATATGTTTTTATTCAAATAATTCAAATATATACTTACAAATAATTTTAAAATATCATACTATCAAATATACCCCTTCCATGAATAAATTGCGTCCTCGTCATTTACCTTGGAAGTTATATGTGAAATTTAAAAACAATCTGGAAATCATATCTGGAAGACAATACATGTACTTACTTTTCCATAATTATATCTAGCATTGCTCTGCATATATCTTTCTCCATGCCTTTTACTAGATATTGTGAGTTTGCTAATGCTTGCAGGCATTCTAGCTCTTTAGACCAATTATCATTGATTTGGATACTACTTACCCCAAAACTGCCTTTACGCATCCACAGTGGCGATCTATGCTCACGTGTGGGTCTCCTGGATTGCTCGTCGTCTTGTGAGGTGTCATTGGAATCAGATACGTCAGAGGTATGACTCTGAGTTAACTCTTCAGCCCCTATGCTGCTAGCATTTTGACTAGACTCAATGATGATTGGTGTTCCGTTACTCTGATCAGGTGGTGTAACCTCTAGTACACTCGATCCTGTCAGAGAGTCTGGTTGAGGAGCGTCCCCCTCGACTCTCTGCTGGAAGTCCTGCCTAGGCACATTAACAACGGAGATGGATTCATTATCTGAATCGTCATCATTATCATCATGGTGATAATCTGTTGTGGTACCTGAACTCTCAGTCACAACATCAACTGGTTTGGGCTTCTTAAGTCCACATGGAGCTGTTATAGGCCCCTTAGGACCTTCATCAATATCATAGAAAAAACCTATCGGTAGCAATAGGTTTTAGTGGAGGGTTCTCTTTCGTCCCTCACCCGATTCTTTCTCACGACGTAAACGGGGATATCTGGGTTTGGCTGAGCAAGAACAATGTACGGGTCTTCCTTTCACTTATTGGCTAGCTAATGCTTGAAGTCAAACACCACAATTTTTACCAATACATGCTCACCTACGCCAACAGTACCTCCTCTTACTATTGTGTCATAATTACTCTTTTGACGCTGCTGAGCCTTCCTATTGGTCTCAGTTGCCAACTTATAAGACTCACGTAGCCTATCTTTCATGCTCTCTAAGTACTGTGACAGCTAGTGGCTGTGGGTCTGTATCATTGTTCAAACCAAACACAATATCAACTGGCAACCTTGGTTGTCGACCAAACATCAACTCATATGGGCTCTGGCCAGTACTGTCTTGTCTCATAGAATTATACGCATGGACCATTGGTCCGATGTGAGACTTCCAGTCTCTCTTCTGATCTGGAGACAAGGTTCCCAACATACCAAAGAGTGTTGGGTTGAACCTTTCTGTCAGGCCATTACTCAATGGATGATACGGAGTGGTTCTAGATTTATCCATGCCAGTGATAGTACAAAGCTATTTGATCAATTTGGACTCGAAGTTAGCTGCCTGATCCGAATGAAGTCTTTTTGGAAATCCATAATGTATGACAAAATTATTGAAGAAAGCTTCTGCTGTTGTTTTCGCTGTTGTATTTTTGTAGGTACTGCCAACGCAAATTGAGTAAAATGATCTGTGATAACGAGAACATACTGGTAGCCTCCTTTTGAAGTTTCTAAAGAGAGGAAGTCTAGGCATAACAGTTCAAGTGGTTCAGATGTGCAGATATTAGAGAGCGGTACTCGGTCCTGAGTTAATGTTTTCCGTAAAAGGCATCGTTTACAAGCTTTGATCCATCCATCCACATCCCTCGTAATTCCAGGCCAGTAAAAGCGGTCTCTTATCAATGATGTTGTTTTGGCACATCCAGGGTGTCCCATCTTCTTGTGTGTAAATTGCAGTACAGTTTCTATGTGTGATGGTGGGACTACTAACTGATTGATAAGTCCTTCGCCAGTAAGTACTTCTCTGAATAATATGCCATCCTTCAACTTGAACTTAGAGAAATTCTTGCGGAATGCAGTGGATTCAGGTCTCCGGCAGCTCATTCTTCTTGGGCATAATCTGATGTTTAACATAGTAAATCCATTCCTGTAATGTTGGGTCATGATGCTGTTGTGATCTTATATCAATGCTGTCTATCTGTTGCAGCATACCATAGTCGTCTATAACTGACGGCTCAGATATCAAGCATTCCACTGCCGGTACTTCCTGAATATTGCAGACAGATTGTACACATTCCTGAGTTATATGCTGATCTCTCTGAGTAAGAATCTCTTGTAGTCTAGAGAGAGTGTCTGCGTCTGCATTGTTCTTTCCCGGTCGATAAATTATGTCGAAGTTGAAAACAGCAAGGGCCGCAACCCACCTGTAGCATCGAGCTTAGTCGTCGTCAATACGCACGTCAGCGGGTTATTGTCAGTCACGACGGTGAACTTCTTCCCATATAAATAATAGTGGTATTTCTCCGTTGCCCATTTTAAGGCAAGAAACTCCAATTTATGGGCGGGGTAGTTACGTTTGGACTTACTAAGGCCTCTGCTGGTGTACGCAACGACGTGCTTTTTACCCATGTGTGTTTGGTACAATACTGTTCCGGGTCCCTTGAAACTAGCATCAGTGTGTATTTCAAACTCTTTATGAAAATCCGGATAGGCTAGTTTTGGAGGTGATGATAAACAGTCCTATAGCGTCTGAAAAGCACGCTCTTCCTCATCTCTCCATTTCCAAGGACTATGAGTGAGCGTCTTGCTACCTTTCTTAACTTTAGGTGGCGGCATAAGATCTGTCAATGGTCGAGCTATTCGGGAAAATTATGGATGAACTTCCTGTAATAGCCGACAAAGCCCAGAAACTTTTGGACCTCCTCGGATGATGAAGGTCGAGGATAGTTCTTCACTTTCTCTACTTTCTCTTCATCAGGTTCAATCCCATCAGCACAAACGATGTGCCCTACATACTTTACACGCTTCATACAGAAAGAGTATTTGTCTGGCGACAATTTGATGCCACACTCCATGAGGCGATCCAGGACCATTCGAGTCTCTCGATATGCTCGACCATGTCCCTACCAAAGATTATTATGTCGTCCAAATAAATGAGGCACATCCGATGATGCAGGTCCCCAAGGCACTGCTCCATCAGGCACTGGTACGTCGCAGGTGCATTGCTAAGGCCCATAGCCATCCGGTTATACACAAAGAACCCAAGAAGGCCTAACGTAAAGGCAGTCATCTCTTTATGATCCTCCGCGATGGCTATTTGGTGATACCCTGCATTCATATCTAGTACCGAAAAGAATGTATTACCTGACAGAGAGTCCAAGATCTCATCAATCCTTGGTAGGGCATAGTTGTCCTTCTTAGTTCTGTTGTTTAGTTACCGGAAGTCAATGCATATCCTTAATTGACCATTTTTCTTCCGGACAAGGACAGCATTTGAGGAGAAGGGCGAATGAGACCTCCGAATGATCCCAGCATCCAGTTGCTGTTGCAAATGATCCCTTACTTCCTCCAACATCGAAGGAGGGATGCGGCGGTATCGCTGCTTAAACGGAGTTTCGTCTATAAGTTCTATGTGGTATTCTACTGACGGATTGTAACCTATGTCGTTATCTACAGTAGAAAAGATTTCCTTGTATTCAGACAACAGGGATCTAATTTCCGCTTCCTGTGCCTGTGTTAATTCTCCTTTCGTGAAATTGACCTTGTCAATTACGCTGGTATCAGTCGCAGATACTGATGCTATTTGCGGAGACTGAATAGATACGGGTTGCATCTCGCATAAAATCGGATGTGGTTGAAGCGTTACTGTACGGGTTGTAAATGTTGCCTGGTATAATAGAGCTATGATCTGGATCATCCGAATGGATGTGCGACGCTTTGGTAGCTAGGTTGCAGTAATGCGCAAACTGGATGATATGGTAAGGGAGCAACCATTTGATTTTTATTTTAATTGTGACGTCATATTTGATCGCACTGACTTTATGCGTTGTCATGTAATGTCGCCAAATTTTGTGATGTCTGGTGTCAGACCGCCCTGTGAATCTATTGAAAATCAGCTATTTGGATCAGTGAATTAATCAAATTCAAAAGTCATTGGCACAATACAGCCTGTCTCCTTTGAGTATCATTCAAGTGAATAGATTATAGGTATCGTATGCCATTCAAGAAATAAAAATGAAGTGATCTGCTGGCGAGAGATGAACTCATTCTGTCCATATGATGTTTAATATGGCCGAAAAATCACACTGAATTATTTAAACTTTAAAGTATTTTTTATAATTGGAAAATTACAAAAAAACAATACGGCCCAAAGGGCCGGCGAAAAAAACTTTCCGGCTCTTAAAATGGCCGAAAAAATATCCGGTTGGCAAAAGTCTTCCTGCCCCCCCCCCCTCCCCCATAAAAATCAAATGGTTGCTCCCTAAGTAATTGTGCAAGTATCCGTCTATCTCAACGCTTGAATTTGGATGAATCGTAATATGTTTCCGCTCTGCTGACTTTACAATAGCCAAAACGTTGTTAGCTCTATCAAGTTCTTTCTCTTGGGGCTTAAGCAACGAAATGACAGGTACCATGGTGTTTGTAATTTTGCTGTTTGTACCAGCGCATCCTTAATACTTGCACGCTGACTGACTGTGACGACGGGACTCCATGACGGGCCCTGTCCAAACCTCTTTAGAGAAGACAGGGCCCCGACCACCTGTCCTCTCTGAATGTCAGTCGGACTCCTCGGGTGATAACATACATTAGCTCGCTACAGCCGGCAGAGCACAGGTCGTATTACGCATGCCCTCTTTTTATATCAATTTACATATTCATCTGTGTTGCTTGGGCCCCTGCGTCTTGCGGTCTTGTTTGTGTGTGGTCATCTGACAGTGAGGAGGTTGTTTTACACCACAATTGTACGTTCTTCGAGACCTCTGGGTAATCGGAATAGTGGGAGGGTTGTGCGCACGTAATCCAGGATAACCACACCGTCTGC
This sequence comes from Pinctada imbricata, assembly GCA_033119305.1. NCBI lineage: Eukaryota > Metazoa > Mollusca > Bivalvia > Pterioida > Pteriidae > Pinctada > Pinctada imbricata. The sequence continues at coordinate 47,683,793 of VSWD01000006.1, read as the reverse complement.
TACTGACGAGGCAGATGGCCGTCCTAAGTCGGCACCGTTTGCCCATTGGTCTCGTTGGTTTATGTGTAGTCATTTGTGTTTTATGTTTTTCTGTGATTTGACGTTCATTGTACTACTGCGTCTCTTTCTGTGCATGTCATTTTTGTGTTTTACAGTGGGTGTTTTGGGAGGTTGCTGTTGATGCTGCAACTAGGTGTTGTTGGAGATCCCCTCCTTTCTTGTAAAAATCTTACACCATGTTTACCTTTCATTTGTGTCAATATAATATTCAGAATGTTCGTTCCGATAAGTATTGGCGTAGAGGTATGATACCTTGTTGTATTTACAATTAAAAACAAGCATTCAGTGCTTTCCTGTGCACCTAGTGCACCGTTTACTTGCAATTCACAAGAAATAAAACCAAGATACTCTATTCAGAGCCATCTGCACATTCTAGTGCTAATAAATTACTGACTGGTTGTGGGGTAAGTTACTCAAATGTGACTTGTAAAAGTCCTGACTTATAGTTGAGACAGCAGAGCCAGTGTCTAACAAAGCCTCTGCTCTATCACCATCTAAAATACTTCAGCTTCATTAGCTGTCCCGACTAGAGTAGCAACTCGTGCAGGTCGAGTTGGTTATTTTCTAGGAGGTAGGTTATCATAAATTAACCTTCTGGAATCAGGGATTTTTCAGGGTATTTTACTTTGGGTCCAGGGTCCGGTAAAATTGGGAAAGATCGCGAGTTTTAATGAAAATGGGAATTTCCAACAGTTTAACTTGATTCTTAATGGAATAAATCCTTACAGAGATTTAGCTCCTTCTTATTCAAAGTGCCTTCAATAAAATAAACAAAGTACTAGTAAAACCATCTATACCACCCTGTTAGAGCGCACATAGGGGGTTTTGGCTATGAGTGAACAGGGGTTCGGTTTTGAAGCGGAGATCAGACAACAATTGTAAGTAGAAATAAAGTTTTCTTCATTTTCATCCGTTTTACAGTGATAAAGTATAGTGCACAGAAGGAGAGGATTATTTAGTGACCGATTGATGACGTTGAAACCGTTCAAATAGTTTTAGATACTTCAAACACTCCGGTACAATATCGGCGACTGGAAAAATTTGGCCGTGTCGATACACAAAACTAAAAAATCTCTTACTACAATGGATTTCTGTACACGTTTCTTGGACTACAAAGACCATAAATATATTTCAAACATTATGGATACAAAAACTCTCCTTAAATGCTTTGAATAGTGAAATTTTACCAAGAAACTCTGTGTAACACGGGGTTTCTGTATCACGTGAGACATGGGGTTTCGGTTCGAAATAAAAATGCATCATAAATTGAGTTAAATCTCGGTGACACACAAATGTAGTGCTGTATCCTGACCTCAATCTCGCCTCTAAGACGATAGAAATTTGTGCTTGAGTGAATAGAGAGAAAATACACTTCTTTTTCTCTGTTCTGTCCAGCACAGAGAGGCCCTGTGGCTTCACACAGAGGGGAACTGTCAGTACGGCAATGTCGCCACAAGGACGAATGCAACATAATGCCCTGCCAAATGACTCTAGATAGAATTTGTATGTCATATCCATTAAATCGACAAACCTGGTTGAATTTATCTTTTCTTCGTCAGTATGTCCAATAATTACTTGCGTAAAATGTTTATGGATTATGAACACATAATATAGTAATTGATGCTAATTATTCAATGTAAGTTTTTTCATACAACAAAATCATTATTGAAAATCAGTATATTCTTTTGAAATAGAAGCTTGGCAAAAAGCTGACAAAAGAAACTGCAACTGCTACACAGAATTTCAGGAAACTTGAAAGGAACAAGTACCAGCCAAAAGGTTCTTTTCTAAGTGTGTGTTGTTCGAGGCGATCAGTCAGTATACATTGTTGCAGAAGGATCTGATTGGCTAGCTTCTCCTTCGCCACCACTGAACAGAATTTTAAGAAACCTCATATTGAACCACAGGGACTCCATGCAAGGACCTCTTATTTCCATTAAATCATTCAAGAACCCCTCCCCTCTTTCCATTAGGCTAAAAGATTAATCAAACTAAGATTTTTTTATTTCTCTGAACTGCACCTATAGATATTGTTATCCAACTATATAGACGGTCGTGTCACAGGCTCCTATGGCTAGTGTTGTCTAATCATTATGATTTTGAAATAGGTGCGCAGTCTTAATTAAATGTATATGTCCTAATTCATGACAATGGCACTCTAGGAGGGGGTTGTAGTGAGGTTTAACATGCCTGTCCGGTATTGATTTCCACTATAATACCATTACCAACACGTTAAAAATATCTCTTTCATTGTCAACATATACGGTAACTTAAGCCATCTAAATTAAACTAGATGGTAACATGTAAGCTAAGCCAATCACAGGCTCTCAAATTGATCATGCATTTTGTAAAACTTGACAAATGTTCACTGGAGATCTCGGGACTTTCTGCGGGCTAGGCGGGTGTCCTACCAATTGAGCCACCGTGGTAACTAGATGCCATTTAGGGCGATTGGAATGTATTTAAAAGCTTTTATATGAATAAGAAGGGGTTTCGCTGACGCTCCGCCCCTTCTTATTCATGTAGAAACTTCACAATACCTTCTAACCTTTATGGAGATAACCTTATATGTATTGTTCTAGATGAAGTGTCGAAACCCCGTCGGACTCCTGAATTGAAATCCTGGTGGACACATGCATTAACCCACTCAAAAGTATTATTTAATGAAGAAATATACTTTCTTAGTGAGTAAATTTACGGTGATTTGACTTGGATACTTAAATTTGACATAATAAAACCCCATCAAGCAACATGAACTTTCTAGCAGTGAAGAAAATGAACCGAAATGTTGAGGCGAATCTGAAAATTGTCCAATCGGCAAAACTGTACCGAAGTGTTTGGCAGAACCTGACCGCATAGAGACAATTTGAAGTGATGGGTAGGTTACAAATGATTGCCTCCACTCCGTCTGCATATCCATTTTTGGAAAACTTGATTCGTGTAGTCATAAATAAAACTTAAACTCACCACGTCCGTCTACCGCTCGCTTCGAAACCGAAACCCCTGTTGACACATAGCCAAAACCCCCTACGTGCGCTCTAACAGGGTGTATACTTTAGATTGTACTTCAAAGTACATAATGATAATCCTCTAGGATCAGGAACAGGCATCTGGCTACTTTAATGATCATGATCAATCAGGATTCAGATTCAAAGTCAGTGTTTGACGGGGGACATATTCCCACTGTCCAAGTCGCCCCAATTCTGTTTACTGAACATGTTTCTTTTATAGTCACTATCCAAAATTTTATTTTGAAGAACGTATCTCTCCTCTACAAAGAAGATGTACTCCCTTTTGTCATTTTTTTGTATTAAATTTGCTGTTGTAAGACGACATGGTCATGGGTTCCCAATACTGGAGATAAGATTTGATGATTAAAACGTAAACCTATACCGGATATAAGATTTCTGACCAGTTTACACATCGATCCTCAATGTCATATTTCTGCAATGTATTTCAGCCGTCATTATTTTGCTCTTTATTGAAGAACACTTCAAAAAAATTATGAGGTTCAAATTGGGAAATTTCAACCATAAATTGGGAAAATAAAGGCCATTTTGCCGTTGGGAATGGGTCCGATAATCGGACCCAAAAACGGACTTGAAAAATCCCTGCGGAATTATCGAGTCTGACCTTGCTCTTTGAAGTGCTGTGATCCTGTTGACCACACCTCTCACATAGTATAGTATGATTTCCGTTAGAAACTGGTTCACCGTGTGCCATTCTAGAATGTGCACTTTCATCATCATGATGCACTTGATCAAGGTCATTGTGCAGATTCTCATTAAATGTAATTTGTGCAATGGGACATTCGTTCTCAATCAAGCTTCTAATTTGTCCCTCATTAGAGACTTCTACTCATTTAATATACCATAACTTGTATACTGATTATACTTTCTCTGTCAGCTGTCAAAACAGTGCCAGGTAAACTTGGAGGTTACTGTTGAATATAGGCCTATGAGAGGAGTACCGCTATAGATCTTTCCTTAAAGCTCAAGGACAACACAGTTGTTCTGTTTTACACTTTTTACACTTGACTTAATTTGTTTTAACTTAATAATGTACCAGTACAAATATTATCTGAAAATAAATTATCTGTATCTATAAAAATTATAATGAAATGTCAATTCAGCTCTAAAAAGTGAACATATGATAAGAAAGCGAATGAGGGTTATTTTTTTTCTCTCATAATTATGTCCCTGCTATATAATTAATGTAGCAGGCATCGCATGCAAGAGTTGATTTTGTCTGTCTTTCTATCATTCAGTCACACTTTTAGTTTCCATATAATAACTTGATAAGCTTTTCACCCTTTAGAGTTGGATATACATTTACTTATGACAATTGGAAGAAGTTTATGGATTGTTTTAAATGACTTACACTACATGTATTTACTGTTCACTTGTCAAGGCTGTAAAAACTTGAAATATTCATTAATTTTGTTTCGTTCAAGTTGCTTTCCTTATAAACTAAATCCTTTAAGAAATAAGATTTTTGGAATGTTTTCATTCTGACAAGGACTTATAAACAGATATAAGTCCTTGATTCTGAAGTCATCATTTACATACATGTACCAAGTATGTTATATATAAAAAATCATAAAAGGACTTTGTCATATGTCATACGTCAATGAATGGGCCTCATATATGATTATGACACCATGAGACTATGTCTTTAGTCGATATTCCCAGTCTCCCTGGGTCCATACACTGACATAATGACCTTTATTAACTTAAAGTATATATTTGTACAATGACCTATTGAGAAATAAAGTCTGCTGAATACATGATAAACGTACGTTTTCAAATTCAATAGCATTATTTAAAAACAGATAAATTTGTAGGATGGACCAGACATGCATGTTTCGGGTACTTAACCGTCGTCAGTGATCCTCAATCGAAACAATGTAATATGGCCAAAGAGTTTAAAAGTTATTATGTCTTAAAATGTACCAAAAGACACAGCAGGGTGGGTGCTACAGGACCCACGTTTCAGAAATTCCAAGAAAATTTGATAACAGAAATTTTCAAATGTATTGAAGAAACGATAATCCGAAGACAAGTTGATCGAACTTGGTACATGTGCCCGCGGGGACTCCTGGTCCACCAGCAGTGACACTCACCAAGTGGTATAAATGATAAACATATCTAATTTCAGTACATTTTACGTGTATATTAATTAGTTCACTGTTTTTAAATGTTATTTAACGCTTGAAAATGTAGAATAAATTGAATGTTCATACTATTGTATGTACTTTTACAGATGAGTGACGATAATACAAGTACGGCAGAAAAATCATCTGACGATGGACCTTCTGAGGCCAAACGTCTTAAAACAGACAGTTTCCCATGGGAGGAAGGCTATACCGATATCACACTGATTGTGGAAGACAAACCAATTCACACAAACAAAGGCTTCCTCATGGCTGCATCACCCATTTTCAAAACAATGTTCCTTTCTGCCTATAAGGAGAAAAAAGCAAAGAAAATTCCATTACCAGGGAAGACATATTCAGACGTCGTGCAATTCCTACAATATCTATCACAGGATGTTTATACACCTTTCACTGGTAAAATACAACTACATCTCCGTTCATCTTTGTCAATAAAAATAGAAATGGGAAATATACATTTATAGCACTTCAGAAGGATAAATTTGATTTGATATGCATACAAAAATGTTATTATGTCTCCCCCCCAACGGGGAGGAGACATATTATTTATGTCTCCCCCCCAACGGGGAGGAGACATATTGGTTTTGCCTTCGTCGTCCGTCTGTCACACATCGTGTCCGGGCTATATCTCCTGAACCGTTTGCCCGATCACTTTCATATTTTAGTATGTTGTTGCTTATGACCCGAAGGTTTCACATCACCTTGACCCAAGGTCATGTGACCAAGGTCAAGGTCACTTAGTGCATTTTTAATGAAATTATGCATACATTCCTGTCCGGGCTATATCTCTTGAACTGTTTGCCGGATCACTTTCATATTTTAGTATGTTTTTGCTTATGACCTGAAGGCTTCACATCACCTTGACCCAAGGCCAAGGTCACTTACTACATTTTTTCATGAAATTGTAGATATATTCTTGTTTAGGCTTTATCCCTTGGACCGCATACTGGATTGCTTTCAAGTTTAAGAATGTATTTAGTCATGACCAAAAGGTTTCACCTGGACCCATGGTCATTTGATCAAGGTCAAAGTTACCAAGTACATTTTAATGAAATTGTACATGTACATGCTATCCCATTTGGGCTGTATCTCTTTTACCTATTTATCAGATCACCGTCATATTTTATTATGTTGTTGCTTATCACGTAAAGGTTTCACATCACGTTGACTCAAGGTCATGTGACCAAAGTCAAGGTCAATTAGTATATTTTAAATGAAATTGTATTTGTTATATATATTATGTCCAGGAATCTTTTGAACCGTGATTGGATCACGTCATATTTTAGTGTGATGGTGCTGATGACCCAAAGGTTTCACACCTCCTTGATCCAAGATCATATGATTAAGGTCAAGTATTACATTTTTTAATGAAATTGTAAATGCTATTGAGTCTTGGCTATATCTGTGGAATCGTATACTGGATCACTCTTAATTTATAGTATGCTGTCGCTCAGGATTGGAGGGTTTCTTATCATCTTGACCCAAGGTCATGTGCCCAAGGTCAAGATCATTTAGTTCTTTTTAATGAAATTGTACGTACTAATATTGTCTGGGCTATATCTCCTGAACCCTTCTTACAATTGTTTTCATATTTTAGTATGTTGTTTCTAAGGACTAAATGTTTCTTATCACATTGTCCCAAGGTCACATGGTTAAGGTAGCTTCTTACTTTGGTAATGAAATTGTATATGCTAAGCATGTCCAGGCTGAAAATGTCTATGCTAATAATGTTTAGGCTTTATATTTTGAACCGTGTATCCAATTACTAATTCAGTTTTTTGTTGCTCATGATCCATACAATGTTAAACGTCTTCAAATTCAATAGCATCATTTAAAAGCAGATAAGTTTGCAGCATGGACCAGACATGCATGTTTCGGGTATTTAACCCTCGTCAGTGAGTGTAGGTTTCAGATCACCTATATCCAAGGTCATGTGACCAAAGTCAATTTCTTTAAATATGCTTATAATGAAATTGTATATGCCAATCATGTTTGGGCTTTACCTCAAACAATGTAATGAATCACTTTCATGCTTTAGTATGATGTTGCCCATGACTCAAAGGTTTCACATCATTTTGCATTTTGGCCTAAGGTCAAAGTAACTTAGAGGGAGGGGGAGACATCTGTTTTTTTATGAAAAACATTTTGTTTAGTTACTTCATCTGTTAGTATTGACCTTAAACTTGAGTGATTTTTGAATTTCATTATTGTCTAAATTGATCACTTTTCCCATCTGAATAATAATTTAAAGGAAAGAGAGAAAAAAATCTTGTTTTGATACGCAAGATTGCAACTACAGTGCATGCAGCATGTTCGTTCTTATTTGCATTTAGTCACCTACAGTACCTAAACCATTGTTCGAAACTTTGGCATCTTTTCTGCCCAAGTAAATTGATGACGTCAAGACAATAGAGAACAATCAGAAAGTGTGCGAAAACGTCTGTATAACTTTTTTAGGTGTATTTGCAATCTTCCTTATTATTATATGTTGATCGTTACATTTAAAAATCAAATTGATAGATTTATTGACTTTAAAGCAAAAGAACAAATATATTACATGTATGTTGATTAACTTAGTTGAAATTTAAAAAGTATTAACATGTGTTATTCATCATATCTTATAATTTGTAGTGAAATAAAATCTAGATAAATAATTTTGGGAAAATTAAACAATACAGACTTATTCATTTTTATAAAATTTCTATTTTCAGATGCTGGTGTATTTGTCGTCATGCCATTAGCTTGGGAGTATCAAACAATGCAGCTCGTAGAAAGATGTGAGGAATATCTGGTTGATAAACATTTCTGCTATGAGGGCTCCATTCCTTCCTTGGATCTGCTACTGGATTTTATGCATATGCACGTCATGTATCATAGGAAAAAACTGGGGAAACTTAGTCTGGATGCATTAAAATTCCGAACTCAGAAGAACATCAGAACTCTTGATAAATTCAAGACATTGCCAGTTCATTACCAAATACAAATTCTAGCAAGTAGAGTTGATGCACTTGAACACTCGTTCAGAAAACACTGTTACAATAAAAAAGCCCTAGAGGAATTATTCAAAACCTGAATCAGTACATACATGTTTTATAGATTACCAGTAAATGTAATAGAATCTATCTTTCCTGGGGTGTGATCATTGACAAGGAAATCCAATCCCATTGTCTGGGATTTACTCGTAACATGATCAGGCTTTCCTAATCATGGACAAACGAGGAACAGATTTCCTTGTTAATGATCAAACTTGGCGATTGATAATTTTTCTCCCTTTTTCTGATGTCTAAAATATCAATAATCAATGTGTGTTTTCGTCATGTTTTGATCCAGACTGAAGCAACTGAACACATACCTACATGTGGCTCCATATTTTTTTGTTCATTAGGCCTTTTATTTTTTATTAAATGGTTTACGTGAAATTTTGAAAAAAAATTGAGTCGAGGGGGAAAAATAAAAATAAAAATAGAATGAGAAATTTAACACAGTCGACCAAAAAAATAAAAATAAAAGAGGAAACGGATTATCTTTTTTTATTTTTTGAAACTTCCATAACAATTGTTGCTAAGTTTACTGCATTCCTGGTTCAGGCTTTCTACTCTACCTTGATGAAAAAGTAGGAAAAAAGTAGGAGTACATGTAGTCAATGAAAAAAAGTAGGAGAAAAAGTAGGAAATAATAGGGGAAATGTAGGAAATTTTCCATCACTTTTAGCGACAATTTTCAATAAGTATGAAACACAAATCACAGTAAGCAATGATTGTAGACTGGAAATGTTCATCTTTGAGGAAATCACAGAGAGAACTAAGGACAGATTGATTTTTCATGTAAAATATATAGAATGGGCGAGCGAAGCGAGCCAGAAATTTTTTAAAAGCTTTGAATCGGATTTTGATGACAAGTGAAGCAAGTAGTTTTTTACTTTTGAGATGAAAAAGTAGGAATAGTAGGAGGTTTTGAAGAAAAAGTAGGAAAAAATAGGATCAAAATAAAAAAGTAGGGAAAGTAGGAAATAGTAGGAAAAAGTAGGAACAGTAGATTTAATGGTCATATTTAACACACGACTTTCTATTGGATAAACTTGGATACGTAAACCAATCAGAAATACAGACACATCCTATGACATGAGTTGTCTTGATCACTTAAACACTTTACATGTCTGGATAGAGAATTGAAGCGTTTAAAAGATTCAATGATTGCAAATTATTGAAATTTTATTTTGCGAGCTGACAGTTTAAGACGGTCGGCGGAAAGTATGAAAATAAAGGAAGCCATCGCAATTTTTATTTTTATTTTTTTCCAGAAGAAATTAGAGTCGGCGCTCCCGTAAACCATTTAATAAAAAATAAAAGGCCTTATTTACATGTATGTCAACACATGTAGAATTTTCCACCCCCTAGAGATGATGGATTTATCATTTTGCATGGTTTGTGAGAAAAATTAAGTGAATATGAGAGAAATAGGAATGAATCTCAAAGTGACATGTATGATTACAGGTTGTTAACAAATTGATGAATCTCTTTATTCATACTGTATTGAGATATAAAATTGAGGATGGCTGAATTCCATTATTTTGTTCATACTTTGATTTTATTTTTATTCTGTAGCATGTTAAAGCATCTTCCATAGCTGATAATTACTTGAAATGAATTACCAATATATATATAAAAATGTAAAAATATAAAATCATGCATGTTACAGATTGTACAAATCATAGATTTCAGGGTACATTGTATATACATGTAGTTTTTGGCTTGTCTGTTAATCTGTTTGTCTACCAAAACTTTTACCTTTGCCATAACTTGTTTATGGTACATAGGGCTGTCATATATTTTCACATGTGTATAATACTATACCTTGTTGATTCCCTGTTGATACCAAAAGTTAGGACCACGTCTTGACCTCAGAGCTTTATTCTGACTTTTGTTTTCATCTGATCAACGAGTCTCCTCCTCCTCTATGAGAACCACTTAGTTTTCGGTGTAACTGCCATGGGGCACCTAACTATACCCAAACTATTTACATGTATAACCTTTGTTATAAATTTACCACTTGATATATGATCTCTACATTTTCTTTTTAGCTTCTTTTTAACCTTGACCTCTTTTGGAAACATTCATTTTAATTTGGAATTGACTTTTGAACTGTTAAGAGATAGGGCTTTCATATTTCACACCTGTGTACCTTGTGGCAGAACATTCTATAGGTACCAATTTTCATTCCTCTTGACCTTGAAATTAATGTTTGACCTAAACTTTTGAAAGGAATTAATGTTGGACTTAGCCTTGAATGATGAGTATTAGTGCTTTCACATTTCACATTTCGTGTGGCAAACCTTTCTAATTATACCATGAATTTTAACCTCTTGACCTTGAAATTGACTTTCTTTTCAGACAACAGCTTTTATTATGACAAAAAATGCAGAAGGGGGCATTTGTGTCTTACAAATACATTGCATGTCTAGCATTTTCTATTGTCATAGATGAAAACAGAAAATGTCTTAAAACTGTCTCTGTTATTTGATTCCCATGCATTTAATTCAAATTAATGCATCTTTTGTTTATATTATATTATATTATTTAACACTTTATAAGCAATATTTTTTGAAAGACTTGTTTGCATAATGTTTTTAAAAGTTGTTATATAATCATATGTATTATTACTTGTTTAACTGTACGGTAAAAGGTTTATTTTGTTACATGCCACACTAGCTTGCCTTGACCTTGTACATGTATTGAAAATGGCTTATATTGTATTGAAGGTTAACAAGTGCATTCTGTGTAAGCCTTTAGCCAAATATTAGTGTTTATATGATCAAGTATTAATTTATATGATGTATAATTGAATAGTTAAAGAGTAAATAATTGTACAAAATTTGGTACTAGTATTTTAAGGCTGAGAAGAGTATCATCTAGAAAAGATTACTATTTGTTATATGATATTAGAGTTAATATAAATATCCATGAAAATTACTCAGTAATTGATAAATTATACATTTGTATTTAAAAGGAAACCAATTTCATTGAATTTCTAGTCCCGTGTTTCAAAAATAAAGAATGCAGACAATGTTACTAGTATGTTACAAATATAGATATTCATATGTAATTTCGGCCCTAGAAGTTTTGAAAAATGACAGGATTTTTGATTCGGAAATTTAATCCAATAGAAATGGAAAAGAAAAACAAACTACCAAATAAGTTACCAGTATGTCAGGCATAACAGATTGTTAGTATTTTTATGTACAGAACATATACATTTATATTTTTTCTAGAATAAAATATTCTAATATTGATAGAACATTTCTCTCTTTCTTCTACAACGTTTTAGCATTGTAGGAATCAACATAAACTTCTTACACAAGTGGAGGATGGATAACATAATGGGGTAGTACCACACCTTTTAAATAATAGAAGATGTTATGAGGCACCCCAAAGGAGGGGGGGGTGATCTGCGGTAATACTATGCAACGGACAGTTGCTAAATGAGTTCCCTCTAATACATGCAAGATCAATGCAGTCAACTGACCCAATAAATGTTCTGCAGACGGAATCAATCTTAACCCCTTTATGGATTTGAATAATACTTCACATAATTGCTGTCCAAAGAACATGAATTAAATGAGATAAAGAAGATCTTGACGACAATCTCAGCAACACTCACAATAGAGCACCAGATTGAGCACCGACGGACCTCTAGCAACCTAGAGGTGGGACCAGGTGCCCGGGAGGAGTAAGCATATGAAACGTGACAGTTAAAAGAAATGGTAAAAACTTTTTTGGACTTGAACCTGGATTTTGAATTATGTTTCTCAGACAGAATAAGTTCCCAAAATGCTGCGTTCTGAGACAAGAACTGTTTATACCAAACTTTGAAAAAATATGTTAATCAATGTTCGAATGACACTGTAGGAACACAACAGTTATTACAGTACGTGTATGATAGGAAAACAATTGGTCATTCTGGGTCTCGAACTTTCCATGTACATATATGCATAAAGAAATATGAATTAATGGAAAAAATAATTTATTTGTTCATCGAATGTCATACCAAAAATCTTATAAAATAGTAATTCATGGATAAAGTTCAATGCCTATAAAGATGAAAACTCAACCACTCCACAGGCCTCTTTTCGAATTTAATACCGGTATTCTTTTCATCCTTTTAACAATCCACTGACAATGAGGTGAAGTCAATGAAAAATGGATCTAAAGATAACTCATACGAACAATAGTGTATAATCAAATACATGTATGATGGGGTCAGGAGAAAAAGCTAAAATGATAATTATGACTTAGGATGTTTAAAAAGACGCCATCTGAAAACCTTCATTAGCTTAAAATAGTTCACGTAACATTCATTTCAATTCTTACGTTTGGATAAATGCACTACATGAATTCTTCAACATCACTTGAAGCCTTTTCTTTTCATATGCACTACTCCAGTCCTTCTTTCCCTTCAGTCGTGCATCATCATTTTACAAAATACAGGGGTCACAACCATTAGGACGCCTTAATGTGTGTCCTCCACTTTGATCATTAAATTTGTACATGTCAACAAACAACAATAAAATTAAAATCAAATGAGTGCGCATGAAGTATCTGTAAGAAAATGCTTCGAGGTAATTTCTAGAAAAATTGAGCTGGAGGTACTCTTTTGAACAGTTCGGATTTCTCTTACGTAGGTGATAACCCCTGAATTTCGTTTTTCGTGTGGAATATTATTGACTTTAACTATTTTATAACGTACAGCTGATGGATATGATACCGAAAAATTATAAGCTGTAAGGCAAATTTTACGGCGCTGTTATTTTTTCCAAGAAAAATCACAAAACGGCACTATTCTTGAGCGTTTGTTCTCTCTTATTTCAACAGAGACATATACATTTCCTTCAACTTTCTCAGGAACATAAAACCTCGTTTTGGATATTACCGATGTTCGAATAAATAAATTCCACAAAGGTCCTTATCTTTTTTACAATCAAAGTTATAAATCTGAAAGATATTTGAAATTCAAGATACGTAATTTACATGAAAAATATGTCTTCGCGCCTGCAGACAAAGCAGCCAACAACACCATAATCATTTGAAACGGTTACTACATATCAACTTTAGTTTCGGAACTTTCGTCTACAAATACCTTTATCGATGGCTATGAAAGTGTACCCAGCATTTTGAGCAAACATAACAATGAACTTTCTTCATTCAATATCCCTATTCTGAATTGGATCTCCCTACAATATACTGCATACCAAAACTGCACAAGTCTCCTTACAACTGCGCAACTACTAGTACTATTTTGTCTAGAAATCTGACGTCAGCACTCATGGCTGTAAAGGAACACGTGGCAAATTTTTGTGAAACAGTTCTACACAGGAATGGTATAAACTTCTTTTGGTCTAGTAAGAATTCAAGGGATGTAATTGATAAAATGAAATCAAGAAATGTTCAAGCAAATACGATTTCTCCATACGACATTTCTAATATATGTACACCACGGTTCATCACGACAAAATTAATGATCGATTGTCCAAACTCATCAAATGATGTTTTGATCGAGAGGGGAAAACTTATATTTGTACATCTGAATCAAAGGGGTTCTTTTCCGCTACAGAATACAAATCATACAAATCATAGACATGCAATGATCTGTGTATTGCCTTGTCCTTCCTCTTGGACAACATTTATGTAAGATTTGGTGAGAAACCCTACAAACAGGTCATAGGAATCCCTATGGGGACTAATTGTGCGCCCTTTGTTGCAGATTTATTTTCATACATGTATAAAAAAGAATTTATCCAAAATCTTCAAAAGCAAAGAAAACATGATGATTTGAAATGTTTCATTGGTATTTCTAGGTACCTGGATGATATTCTTACTATCGACAATCCTGTTTTTGAGAAGTATAAACATTTTATTTATTCACAAGAATTGACTCTAAACAAGGCAAACGTTACAAACACAAAACGCCATTTTTGGACCTAAGTATCAAAATTGTTAATCCTGGTGGACCAGTCCGGAGTCCCCGAGGGCACATGAAGCCAAGTTCGATCAATATCGGTTGGTCGTTTCTTCAAACGCATTCGAAAATTTCTGTTTACAAAATTTTCACAAATATCTGAAACCTAGGTCCTGTAGCATCATATCCCAGCCATCTTGCTACGTCTTTCGGTATATAATTTTGGACAAAAGCATCTCACATTTTAGCCATATTTCATTGTTTGGATTGAGGATCGAGGGATAAATACCCGAAATGTGCATGTCTGGTCCACGCTGTTAATTAATCTGCTTTTAAATGATGCTAATGAATTTGAAGTTGTTGAACATCCATACAAGTGTGTATGGCAAATGAACTGATTTTGGATTCTACATAGTAAATTTTCCCTGGCTTGACGGTGATGTTCTGATATTACCGTCATGCGGTTTTTACATTTCACAGCTCATCCGGTATGCAAGATCATGTACTGATATTTTTGGATTTTTATTGTAAAAATTTAGGTCAAGGTTTTCGCTTTCACAAAGTAGTAAAGACTTTCTGGAAATTTTACAAAAATTATTGTCAAATTCTTTTAAAATTCGGACCCATACAAGCAACAGAGTGTATTACATTGGGTATTTCACAACCTGTATATATTTAATGGTGACATAATTAACAAAATAAGAAGGATCAAATGGGGACAGAATTATTGAATTTGAAGACGTTTAACATTTGAACTACTTGGTGAGTGTCACTGCTGGTGGACCAAGAGTCCCCGAGGGCACATGTAGCCAAGTTCGATCAACTTCGGTTGATCGTCTGTCTCTTTAACGCATTTGAAATTTTCTGTGACAAAATTTCTTGAATTTTCTAAAAAGTGGGTCCTGTAGCATCATATCCCACCCTTTCTGCTACGTCTTTTGGTACATTTTTTAACATAATTTTCATACCTTTTGGGCCATTTTACATTGTTTAGACTGAGGATCACTGACGAGGGTTTAGTACCCGAAACGTGCATGTCTGGTCCATGCTGTAAATTTATCAGGTCTTAAATGATGCTATTGAATTTGAAGACGTTTAACATTTGAACTACTTGGTGAGTGTCACTGCTGGTGGAACAAGAGTCCCCGAGGGCACATGTAGCCAAGTTCGATCAACTTCGATTGATCGTCTGTCTCTTTAACGCATTTGAAATTTTCTGTGACAAAATTTCTTGAATTTTCTAAAAAGTGGGTCCTGTAGCATCATATCCCACCTATTCTGCTACGTCTTTTGGTACATTTTTAGACATAGTTTTCATACTTTGTTTGCCATTTTACATTGTTTAGACTGACGAGGGTTTAGTACCCGAAACGTGCATGTCTGGTCCATGCTGTAAATTTATCAGGTCTTAAATAATGCTATTGAATTTGAAGACGCGTTTAACATTATCATCGAAATTGTGTTAGAATCATCTACCGCCTTTCATACCGTGGATATGATCCTTCACCAGACGGACACTTGGCTGGGCACTTGACCAATCTACACCATTGTACCAGCGCATTCTGAAGGCCGAGGTTAACCAATGCCTGACCAGGTCTGTATAGTCACGAGTAGACCGAAATCAAAAGTCAATAACTGCTTTATTAAATTATCAGGATTGTATTAACATTTGCATTGAAATGATATGCGAAGTCCAAGATCTAACACTACAAAATTCAACGCACGCGCTGGTCACGCACGCGCTAATTCCGAATAGACCGCTTTGGAGCGTTAGCGGTCAACTCACTCTGAGGTACGCTCTATCAAACAGCGTCTCCGCCAAACCGAAATAAACAAAATCGTCAGTAATTCCTGATCATTTAATAATGTGAAATAAACATAGAATTATGTCCTAAAGACTTAGCAGGATGGGTATGAGAGTATCTCCAACAAGACCCGGCTGCATCACCCTCGTCAAAACAAATTTAACATGGGCACATCCCTTTGCGAAAAACAGAGTAGGCAAGCAATGCAAGATAAGCAAAATTGGCGAGGAACACCAAACTCGACATCAAAACAACAAACACACAAGATAAGCATTTATAAACTAACGAGACTAATGGCTAATCAGTGCCGACATAGGACGGCAATTTGTCTCGTTAGTAGCAAATGGTGTATTAGTCCGGACTACATGCGCACAACTCTCTCACATTACATGTATACGGTGGTCTCGAATAACGCACAATTGTTGTGTGTGTGTATAATGAATATTTTAAAATCTTCAATTTCGTCGACATTTTAAAATCGACAATTTCGTTTGAACAACAATTTCTTTTGATTTTGGACATTTTTAGTGCTGATATCATAGCTTTTTTTATAAGTACAACGCAATAATTCATGATGCTGCACTACCTATCATCATGCATTGCAATGAAACCATTAAACCATTTCACCTATCTAAAGTTTTGTACCATCTACTTTTCTAACATTTCATACTGATAAATTGTGTAGAATGGACTCAAAGACGGGAACTGTCCAAAAAATCAACAACGGAGACTGAAACCTGAATCCGTTTTCCAATCTGAAAGTTGATCGGACTTCGCGAGTGATTTTTCTTGACTCGCTTCGGTCAGCAGAGCACACACTCCTTTCCGTGTTTTTTTCTTTTGAAACCTCTGTGTTACATAGGGCTTACATTTGTATGCATTAAAGTTAACTGTCTAATTTGTGATGTCACTTTAAGGTGAGGACACTTTTTGTAGTAGATGTAGGAGACATCTGATTTGAACATATTTTATTTCCAATTCAATGAAATGTGATCGGGCGTTAAGTTTTAACAACATTATTAAGTAGGATATGAATGTCATTTTAAAACATCAATTCTCTGTACAAATTGAAGAAAACTTATGGCAACTGAAATTTAACATTTTGAAGATTTTACGTTTATTCTAAAAAAATCAGTCTTGCATGGCTGCCATGGCATCCATGAAAAAAAAGTTTCTCGCATCAGGAAAAGTGTGAAATCAAAGAGTTTTCAAGAGCCCTATTTCATGGTACATGTAACGGGCAATATAGGTCATTAGAGTCATGTAATTTTATTTTATTCCTTCATTTACCTATTAAAAGTTAGTATCATCAATAAGAGAACAAAGTACATTGAATTTGTTTTGGTAAAATAATTATTGTCATTTGAAATCAAATCAAAGCCGGATAGTGCAGGCATTTAATGAACGGGTTTTCAGCCTTTTCCCCCCATGTTTGAACATCTCTATTAAATATAGGGTATAACTGTTCAAACTCCTTAGGGAGGTGCTCCGACCACGGAGGGATTTCATCTACAACCACAACATATAGCAGATTGGAGTTTCAGGAGAATTCTACCCATTATTGATGCTTTTCAAGAATTGAAAGAAAAAAATGTTTCGGATCATTACCAAATTTCATCCAGTAGGTGGCCGTATGACAACCTGTGTCACGTGTCCCCTATAGTCTTTCATTCATAGAAACCACAGGCACCAGATTCCTAGAAATAATTTCAACGCCCTTTTCTCTTCTCTTTACGTTTAGAGAGTGAAGAAAAGAGAAACGGGCGTTTAAGATAGGGTTTTAAAATCTGGTGCCTGTGTTAGAAACCTGTTTCGTAAAAATTAAAAATGATACGAACTCAAAACATAGAAAATCATGCATTTTTTTTATTTGTTTGTTTGTTTGGGGTTTTTTTTGGGGGGGGGGGTTGTATGTGTTTATTTATTTTCTATATTTTCATTTTTTTCCCCTTTTCAACAAATATGAATATGAGTTCTGGGTTCACAGTCACAGAGGGACGACAAATGGGATTTCCGGAGCTATCAATACCGTATCGGGTTCTGTCGCACATGAAATCAGAGGAAAGAGAAGCTGAAACTACGATAATCCAACGTATTTAATTTGTGTATTTTGTCGATGATTGCAAGAAAAGAACACTTTGATCTGATCTCAAAAGTATCATTTGAGAGATGTTATTCAGTATAAGGTATAAAACTTGTCAAAGAAAGATATAGAAGCACCGATCGATCAAGAAACGTCTATATTCTTCCTGAGTTCATGATCAACTTTGTTATTTACGTATACAACTCTCTGTTATTAAGTGTAATCTGTCACCCGTATCGAGAACCGTGTCAAAGGAAACGTGAAGGCAATTGGACCTTCACCTTGCTCTTCGTCGTATAGGCTAGTACCCGAGACCTTCCGAAGTGCAATTTGGAAAGTCTCGGGTACTAGCCTATACAATGAAGAGCAAGGTGAAGGTCGAATTGCCTTCAGGTTTCCTTTGACACAGTTCTCGATAAGTTGACAAAATTATGAGAATTTACAGAATTATATCAAAATTAATGCATCAGCCATTGTAATTTATCTCTGCATAAAAACTCAAAATAAGACACAAACATAAATGTTCTATGCTACTGTAAACGACTTTATATTCGTGTGACCTTATTTTCGCGACAATTTGACGACAGATTAATTTGCGTGACTTAAATTTCGCGAGCTCATTCTGGTTTATTCATTTTGAATTTACGGGTACGATCTTACAATACGATTTTACAATCCATCAACAAATAAAAAAGTTAGAAATTTTACTGTCAGTGCCATTTTGAAATGACAATTTACAAGCCATTTGCAGTATGAAAAAAATGTTATTACAGAATTTATATTTTCCAAGCCGAAGTCACAGACAAGGTATATCAGACCATTTTACCTGTCTGGAACCGTAATAACGTATAGTATCATGGCTGTTACAAGATAAGCTGAAATGGTTATAGATATTCCATGAATTATAAACATTTAAAAAAAATAATGGGAAAATACATGACTTGCTACAAATTAAATATTTGACAATAACCAATTTTCTTGAAATAAACAATGTAAATGTATAAAAATGAAATTTGTCAGATTGGGAAAATACAAAATAACTAATCATGCTAATAGTGTTTGAAATAAGCCAAATTTCAACCCAAAATGATCAAATTGACACCCCAGTTCAGTGATTTTTTTTGGCCTGATTTACCACCGAATATCGGTGGTTTCCCCTCGTAAAAATTAGCTTTATTTTCCCGAAACTCGGCCCATATTTTCCCAATACACGGAGATCAAAATTGATTTTAAGATTAAATTGACTTTGACACAAAACGTGCACAAAAGCAATCTTTTATATGCAATAAAATCAAGCATTTTCTTCATGTTGATTACTTGTTGATGAATGCTACAGGGACGGGATGTCTCATAACTCTAACATGTCTAAGTAGTATGTAAAAAAAAAAACTAAATAAAAAGATACATGAGATCTACCAAAAATCGATTCATTTTTTTAAAAGGATTGCGATAATAAAGGTACTGGTAACACTCCCGTAATATCCGATGAAAATGAAGTCACCGACAGCGTCAGTTCTTGACCTGAACAGGCCTCTGTTTCCGATAAAGAAGTCAATTACATCTTAAATGAGGACAACAGTTACATGTCCGACTCGGATGCTGATGGCACTCTTGTCCCAGTTCATGACAATTGTAAATTCGTACCCAAAAAGTATGAAGCATCGTACAAATGGCTTTACTAATCTCAACAGTTAAAGGGGGTACATGTACCTTTGTAAATTTTGAGAGGAAAACACATTTGTTAATGTTTGATCTGTAAACATGGTTATTAAATGAAAATTGATGTTTTTAACAAATAATTTGAGCGTCTCGTAAAAGAAATTTTGTTTCTAGATTTTCCCAATTTGTTCCAAAGTGTCGCATATTTTCCCAAATGAAAAGGTACAGGTGGCTTTTAAAAAAGATAAAAAAATCACTGCAGTTAGGAATTTTTTAACACTTTTCACAGGTGCCTGTGCCTTTCAATTTGGGAAAAATTGGCGACATAATCTAGAAAATTGGGAATATTTGGGACAGTTTATTATCAAAATACATCAGTATGTTACTCCCTTATAAGGCAATTTTTCTTGTTTTCTGGACTTAGGAGTGGTTAACTAGTTGATCTTTGTCATCCTCTGTTAACGATTTAGAAGTAAAGACATTTCGTCTAAAAATATTTCATGTTGAATCAAGTTGTACCAGGTACTCTCAATTTTGGGAATTTTAGGACACCTTTTTGGGAAAAATTGTACAAATTTGGCATTGGGAAAGGGCCGAAATTCGGCCCCAATTTGCAAGTTAAAAAATCACTGCCAGTTGATATTCACATTAAATAATCTACAGATGTATTACTAGCTTCAATATTTTGCCCGTCTCACACGTTGTTCCTATTTGGTTATTTTTGTGTGTGAGAGGGTTTCAATTCCTTCCCATAGACTGCTGTAGTGCAAGCCCATTGTGTATCACAACGATTATCGCATATTATAGTTCAAGGCAAGATAAATAGTGCATATTATAATGTAAACCACCAAGGATAATGAACTCTTGTGATAAAACTTACCTTTAATAGTAGCAAACATTTCAGCTAACATAACACATAAATGTCTAGTAATACACGTACTACAATTATTTTAAAAATCTTGCGGGAAAAAATGTGTCCAGTAAGACATATATTAATCGCAGAGCATCAGATCTTAAAGGGGAAATTTACGGTTATGAAGGAAGAAATTATTTAGTTTTTAAAGTCAGTTTGAATTAAATATGTATTACCATCTCATCATGCAGGAACATGCGATTGTGAAACAGGATCGGCTTGCACTACAGCAGAATATGGGAAGGAATTGAAGCCCTATCACACACAAAAATAACCGATTCTAGGAAAAACATGTGAGACGGGCGAAATATTGATGCTAATGTATTACATGTACTTGTATGCCGTTCAGGGACATCAGTGGTTAACAATAGCATCTTCTTTTAACTCATGTCATTCATGATACTACATTTATTTACTTTACAGTGAGATATTGAGCTAGAAAGATGGCTGCCAATACAACCGTCTGTAACGATACATCAGAGGCTGTGGAGCTCTTCAAATCTCAGGGACTGTACCTCAAGCCGATAGCTCGTCTCAATGTCTGTGTGCAGCTACCTAAACTCAAGGAACCAGGTATTTATCTCATAATTATTTCTCTTTTCTTTATGAATTAAACATGAGGAAGAAAACATGTTTGGGTGTGGAATCAAACTTGGACAACTTCTGCCACACTTACATTTACAATATCATATACATTTATTCTTAGTGACCGACCTATTCATGTTAAACCATTACCTTCCACATTTATTTATTTGCATATAAAATTGTAGAGTTCTACACCTTTGAAACCTCATTCACAGTTTAGTAATACGTTTTTGTAAACACTTTTTATATTTTAGTTAGTTGACAATTTTTATCTGTACATGGATAAATAAAATTGGAGTAGAATTCTAGACCTTCTGTGTAAGACATTCTATAAGTGATTAACAATTGAGGCAGTCTTGGCCTTGACCCATAACTGCCACAGTCCTAGATCTCTATACCTATATGTAAATTTGTTAACAAATGTTTTGCTTGAACATGTTCCTTTTGCTCATGTACATGTATCATTCATTTTAGGTAAGTCTATTTCAAACTGGGAGGTGATGGAGAAGATAAAGAGCATGGCCAAAGCCACATTCATTCCTGTCCTGAAGATCATTAAAAGTACAATGGAGTTCATCAGGCTGGAGGGTGAGGCAGATAATAAATCTCTTATAAAGACGCTTATTCAGATTTTAGAAGGAAAAACTATCAAACTTAGTGGATTTCCTGAACTACTTAAAGTGAAAGCAGGTGATGCTAAAATTAACTTCCCGTCTCAACATGATTGGGACTCGTTTTTCCGGGACGCCAAAAATATGGATGAAATGAAGGCAGGTGAGAGGCCGGACACTATTCACTTGAAAGATTTGCCGACGCGATGGTTTGCTTCTAAACATTCCGATAAAGATCAACCTTGTGAACATCTTGTGCGTAGAATCTTTGAGACATACGGAGAAGTAAGATGTATAGATATACCCATGTTAGACCATTATAGGAAGGAAATGATATCAAGTAAAACGGGTAACATGCAAACATTTAGCTTCAGTAGTAATTTAACTTTTGAAGCTTTTGTACAGTACAAGGAATATATAGGATTTGTGAATGCTATGAACTCATTACGAGCCATGAAGTTACTTTACATACCAAATGAAGAAGGAGAAAAGGCATACACTGCTCTTGTTAAGGTTTGTATGATTGATTGCATGCAATAAAGGTACAGGTATAAATGAGCATCCATAGTCAATTATAATGACATCTCATTAACTTCTTACATTGATAAATTCAGTGAAATCTTTATAAACAAATCAACACTTCTTCATTTCCTAACATAATAATGTACAATGTATAATATTTCTTATAAGTTAATAAATTCAAATCTTTATATGTGTATTTATATACCAAAGTTTCTGTCCTCTATAGATTTGAGAAGATTCCTTTTAAAATCTTATTTTAAGATCAAACTTTTCAGTATATAAAAATTTATTGCTATATTATAGTTTAACTTTGTGTACTTCTATACTGATCTTCAATGTGCCAGTATTTGGCACTGATGAAGACAAGTTTTGCTAACCAAGCTATGTTGAAGGTGCCTCTCTACATTGATGTGTGTGTATAAGCCTATCGATACAGGTGGATTTTGACAAGTCCAAGCACTTGTCAGACAGATCTATCAAAAAGCGAAGACTAGAGAGGGAAAAATTAGAGCAGCTGGAACGAGAGAGAGAAGAAAAAGTCAGAAAGGAGAGGGAAGAAGAGGAGAGAAAAATTATGGAAGAAAGGTACTATAATAATTGTACTTAGTTTCAAGTGATATAGAACATGAAATGTAGAGATAGAGGATCTAGAATGAATTTCCATTTCATTTAGTATTTATGAAACAGGCAGAATAACTTATACATGTACATTCCTGGGCCTTGGGGAGGGGATCAAAATCACAGTTGGATTCACATATACTGCGTGATCACATATACTGTATGATCACATATACTGTAAGAAATAGAAACATCATTTAGAATTCATTTTATCATATGATATGCATATTTTTTGTAATTGATAGAAGTAAAGTCCAAACATTTAAATTTGGATGTCGTTTCTCATGAATAATGGGCCACGATTGCTGTTCCCATTGATATATCATAATCAGTCAGTGGCATTTTTACTGATGACTATTCTCTTATCCATAGCTGAGTTCAAAGCCTCTCTTACTACCAAAATATTATCTACCAAAATACCATTGTTTTTAGGGGTGTTATGCCTGTGATAATAGAAGATATACATGTAGTAAGAATAGTATCTCACACAGTATGTAGGAAATGAGTCAAACTTGTTTTATTTTACATTCTAAAGTGGTGGTGAGGAGTTAAAAATCAGAAACTATGTTTGAGATTCTCCATCATGATATACTCAATAGTAAATAGGATGATGTAAAACGTATTGTAGATTTTTCCTTTATTTTCTGTCAGCAATGGTGAAAAGGTAGTTCTGGTGTCATAGTTGACTTTTGGCTGATGTTATACATGTATAAACAAATTACATGCATAGATTTGTATACGTGGAAGTAAAATCTGTTTCACACATGCTACTTATAGATGCATTGATTTAATTCTTCATATTAAAGACGCAAAAAGGAGGAAGAAGAAAGGGAGAAAGAGAGAAAAAAGCAAGAGAAAATAGAAAGAAGAGAAAGACGTAGAAAAGAGAGGGAAGAAAAGAGAAGACAGAAAGCCTTAGAGAGGAAGAAGCTTGAGGAGGAGAAGAAATATCAGTTAAAGATCCAGATGGAGGAGAGAAGATTCCTTATAGCACAGAGAAAGTTAGAATCTATAAGACTACTAGGGGAATTATTTGCCCGTGTAAAGGTACACATTAAAGATTTTCATCTTTAGTTACAACATATATATTCAGGAACTTGTATACTTTTACATTCCAATTTCATGACAAAAATTTGATTATATAATGAACTTATGTTTTGTTTTTATTGTTTGTCCCAAAAATGATTTTAAAATAATGTTCTTTTCCTCTGTTTTACCATACAAGGTAAAAATGTTCTTAGATGTTTTTGAATTAGATTTACATGTAGTATATTGATGAGTTTAGATTAGTTTGATCTAAGGGAAACTTTGAGTTTCTATAAAAGATCAAGGTAACATTTCCTTTTATTAAAGCTTATATCACACTTGAGTGATTTTAGACCTTGAGCATGTTGAGTAGCAAGGAGTTATAACTCACCCTAAGTCAAACTTTGTTTATTTGTGTAGAGCATGTACATGTATTTGTCGTAATGAACTTTCCCATGTCTCCACAACCAGTCCTGAATTTTACACCATAGGACACAACTGTATGACACAAGCTTAATGAATATTTTCAACGGATGAATCTTATAGTAATGTATATGTATATTGCAGGCAATAAAAGTGGCTGAAGATTTGGAAAGAGAAGAGAAAGAGCTAGAGGAACAAAGGAAAAGACAGGTATGTTATGAAATAACATAGGAAATAAGCTTTTTCGACATTATTTATTTAATATGCATTTCTTCTATTCATTTGAACACAAACCTGTAGTTAGCATATATTAGGATGTCAGTTGACTACATTTGTCTTCTCTGCTTATGATTGTGTCAAATGTTGAATTACAGTATAGAATTATTGACTTTTGATGAGGTCTACTCGTGACTATACAGACCTGGTCTGGTATCGGTTGACCGAGGCCGAAGGCCGAGGTTAACCAATGCCTGAGCAGGTCTGTATAGTGACGAGTAGACCGAAATCAAAAGTCAATAACTGCTTTATTAAATTATCAGGATTTTATCAACAATTGCATTGTAATGATATGCGAAGTCAATGATATAACACTACAAAAATCAACACAAGCGCTGGTTATGCACGAGCTAATCCCGAATAGACCGCTTTGGAGCGTTAGCGGTCAACTCACTCTGAGGTACACTCTATCAAATAGTGTCTCCACCAATCAGAAATAAGCAAAATCGGCCATAATTCCAGATCATTTAATAATGTATGTTATCACTCAGATTGATGAATAAGGGGTTACTATGCGTATGTTTTACAAAAACTGACGGTATCAGAGAATCCCCCTGTCAGAAATTGAGTTTTATGCCAAGCGATAAAAGGGTTGTTTCTGACAGGGGATTTACCGATACCTTGTCAGGTTTTGTAAAACATCAGGATAGGTAAGTCAATTCTAATGCCTTTGTCAGTAATACACTGTACACTAGAAAACATCTGCTTTTAACGACATCGCCATGGGAATGTATGATGTCATAGCAGAAACTGCAGTGAAATATGAATCCCCTTGCAGTTTTTCCTTCGCCCAACCATCAAAATGTGTGTTACAAACAGATTGCATTCAAATATGTACGTTTTGAAAGCTATTTTGGGAAAATTACCTGAATGTTTCTCTTGAGTTTTCTAAGAATAACGAAGATCACTGTCTATCTTTCTCAATTGGTATTGCCACATTTTAGGGAATCTTTGAGAACTTTATGTCAAACATTTGGATGAAGTTAATATGATAAATACTATGTAGTATTCTAACATGACTGAAGATTTTCTCCCCATTTGTGCCATAGAACTCATAAGGTTATTCTCCATCATAATCCTACACAGAAATGCCATGCCTACTAAGTACATGTACTAGTATTTCATTCTCTGAAGATAAATGCTCATTGCAACAACAATACTTAGAATGATAATTTACCAGAGATAACATTTACATGTACTTAGCTGTTGTTTATTGTACAGTAATTCCCCTCATTGCATGATCCTATCAAAGTTATCACCAAGCTGTGAATTTGATTAGGCCATGCAATCCAAGGAATAACAAGACAATATGCCACAGCTGGATAGCTTTTATTTTTTATACAATATAAGATACATTTCTATACATACATGTAGATTATTTTATATATATATATATAGGTGGAGGAGGAGAGGAAGTATGAAGAGGAGGTCAGGAGGAGGAAGCTGGCAGCAAAGAAAAGGAAAAAAGAACTACTACAAAATCAGGAGGCTGAACTGCGACAGAAAATACTCAAAACCTGGAAAGAAAAGGTGGGCTTCACCAAACTACTTCAGAAATTTTGTTTCTAAAGCTTAAAGAGTTCAAGTTACGTATTCTCACTTACACTTGTAATAGAAGGACAGAATGAAAAAAGGAAAACAAATGCATTAAGCATTTACATTGATCCAGGTGTGTATACTAATGTGATGGTTTTACCCAAGAAAAAATCTGGTATAGAATTAAGTCTTTCTGACTTGTAGTATCTATTTGCCTTATCAAAGACTTATTTTGCCAATACATCATGTTTTATGTAAGATTTCTCTGTTTTGAAATCTTGAAATTTTGCTTTGGCTTTGAAGTTTATTAAGGAATGACTGTCTTACTCTTTGTGTTCATGAGAGTATAATTCTGGTCGGTCGTGTTTAAATTCTGTGAACTGTGAAGCGATTCTTTGAAAATTTGAACATGTCCAACCAGAATTATACACTCATTATCACTAAAAGTAAGAAAGTAATTACTTAGGCCATGTAAAATAAAATCTATGTTTCTCAGACACCGTCGCGCGCCATAATTTGCCATCGACGAGACGTTTTCATTGCAACTTCAGAAAAAAATATCTGCCATGTCTCATCCTTGATCGTCGATTAAAAACGAAATATCCATTTATTTCATTGAACATGTTTATTGTCCTGCAAAATTGTCCAAACGGTACCTGATGAATAAATACTTTTAAAAGCCCGTATAAATCACAGCGCGTTCTGTATTTACGTTATGGGTAAAGACTAAATATCCATGTGCGGACACTTGGACAGCCGGCTATTCGCGTGTTTTATACATCGAGTATTACATGTATTAAAATGTTCATATAGTTTTCTTTATTGATCTCTATAGCATATGTAAATACCTATGCCAAACAATAGCAAGTGTCCATTGTAATACTTCCAAATCTATTAATAATGAAGTTTTTACGTTGTAAAAAGTATAAGCAAGGACCACCGACGAACGCAAGAGAAATGTAGTTAAATCCTTAAATCTATGATTAAAAGAACATATATTGTAACCGTGTACATTATTTTATCAGATGGTGTTTAATGCTGAACAATTCATTCGATTTCTAAAGATTCCGCTTCATCCAGACTTTACTTCCAAAGATATACGCTACCGGCCAAATTTTTGACCATATGAACGGACCCATCCGAGGATGTGATGGTTCATACTTAATTTGAACTGGGTTTAAACCCGTCGAGTCTCTAAAGCGATTCTACTAAATGTACTTGTGGCAATCAAAACATGTCACACTTCATATATTTGTATCTTCTTCCATTCAGACAGATGAACTATGTCTCCCTGTTCAAAAATCAACTTATTTACAGGAGAAAGCCATAAATTACAGTGCTCCCCCGATATAACGCCAACATTCGTCCAGAGAAAAAATTGGCGTTAAGTGAGGGTGGCGTTACATCGAGGGAGTAAATAAAAGCCGGGATGACAGACAGTTATACGCTTAAAAAAATCTTATTTTCGCATTTCAAAAATGTGCTGGATCAAAGAAAAATTGATGTACATGCAGAGTATTCAAAACGATTTATTTGAGGCGGCGATTTAGAAATTTTAGCGCAAATAAACGATCAGAGGAATTTCAAACTGGCGATTTTTATCATCTGAGTCAGCGATATTTCGCCAGTGCTGCCCCTTATAGAAGTCAGTTCTAAACAGTAACATGAAATACATGATACAAGTTAATTCGTATTTTAGAACATGTAGGCTCCTTGCATTGGCATTAGTACCGCCGAGATACGTGCACAACGCATCTTTTACTTTTTCGTTGGTTCAATGACCCTTGAATAGATGCAGTATTCTTTTTAAAAATATCTGCATTCTCACTGGACTCGCCATAAGTATTAATTAAAGTTCAAATTAAACTATTTCAGTAAATGTACATACTGATTGGTTATCAAAACATTGATTAGTACACGTATGTAAATGAAAATAAACCCAAGCGTGATAATGAACAAGATAATAATAATAAGATAATAACCTATAAGACTTAGTCTAAGTTGTTTGTTTAGTGATAACAACTCAATTAAATGGCATTGTAATCGAGGGTTTCATATACCAAATACGACAATTTGTACACTGTATTCAGTGGCGGATGGCGGTATGTGGGGGTTGGCGTTATAACGGGGGTTTATAATGTAAGGAAATCTGTACATTGGGAAAAAATGGCGGTAGCGGGGGTTGGTGGTTTAACGAGGGGCGATAAATCGGGGAGCAGTGTATTATTTTGACTGACATTTCAAAGACAGTTTTCTATGAAGAAAAATGGGATGGGGGGGAGGGAGACAGCATATTAAGATTTTTTGCCTTACATGGATAATGGGGGGGGGGGTTAGACAGGGCATACGATTTTTTTTTTGCCTTGCATGAATAATTAGGGTACTCTTGATGAAAAAAACAAAACAAAAAATAAAAATAAAAACCCTACTGACCTTGCCACTTTTTTTAGCCCTAATTATTTGAGAAAAAAATATTTAACTTTATCCTCAAAACTTGAACAAGATGTCACAATAGGCAACCAGAATTACATGTATTGGAATATACATGTAATAATCCTAGTTGCCTAATGCAGGTTCACATAATCAATTTACATGTACTAGTAATGTAAATATATATATTTTTTTTAAATTCAAGTTTCAGTAGACATTTTAAATCTTCAAATTGTATAATGTCAGATTTGTTCATGTTTTGCTCAAATTTTACAGGAGTCTAAAAGAGAAGAATCTGAACGAGAGAGATTACGCAGGGTCATGAAAGGTGGGAAGTCAAAGTTACGAAGTGCCGCAGTGATACCGAAAGAGGTCCCAAAACCACCACCGTCTGAGAGAGATCTCCTTGCTGCAGAAATGACAAAGAACCCCCTAGACTGGAGGAAGAGAGGAGAGGAGTGGATCGCTGAGGAGTATCAAGCTAAAGTACTGCCAAAACATCAAAGACATAAAAATGTGAAAGGTTTCCCGTTCCATGATTCTCCCAATTTTAAGTCCAGTGCCAGGTTTAAAGGGAAAGTTAAATATACACCTCATACTGAGTGGAAAAAACGTTTGAAGTTAAAAGAACAGGAAATGAGGAGATGGAAGGAATGGTCCGAGTGGAAAAAACAGTTTCTATATTGGAAAAGTAAATATGCGGCACCCATACCATTTATGGAGTGATTCCACCTGAATTTGACTTGAACTGTGTTCATTAGTTCTTGATCTCTGACATCTCCCGTTATCACTCAGATTGCATTCTCTTTATATAATATCCAATATATGGTTGTATGTTTTTTCATACATGTACATACAGTATGTACCTAAGTTAGGTTTTTATGAAAACAAGACAAAATTCAGGTAAAAATCAGATAAATTTCTATATTTTTAGATTTCGAGAATAATTTTTTTTTATTACATATGCTTTTAAGTTCTTCAGTGAAGTGTTGTACATGTATGTTTTTCTTTCATTTCCAGAACAAACAGCATTTTCGTTCATTTTGTATTTTTTAAAGAAATTGTGCCAAAAAGGATTTCTTAAGTTCCACTTTTATAATGTCAAATTTGTATGTATTTTGTATTAAAAAATACATTGAAATTGAATTTCAAATTTTGTTTGTCAATCTATAACAATGGTCATTTTGTCACCATAACAGACAAACATTCACTAAGACAGATCTTCATGGATTACTAATCAGTCAGGGGCATCACTGATTTCAGGACTTCTGTTTCAGAAATAATTGATATCAGTAATTTTGATTTGAATTTCATTTAGCAATGTTCTTTTTCTTCAAGATTCGATTATTTTCACATTTCTTTTTCTCATAATTTCTATTTTTGAGTTCATATGATGCAGAATTCAGTCTTTTTGAAATAGAGAGTTACTTCCCATTTCTGCAGGTATCTGACGTCAACGCATTGTGATGTCATCAAATTCTTTGGAAACCAGCGTGAAATTCAGGGAAACAGGATTACATATATGATGTTTTCAAAGGAATTTAATGACGTCACAATGCTTTTACGTCAGATACCTGCACAAATCAAACATAGGACTGTAAGTCCTAGGAGTTAAATTATTAGCTCACCTCGACGAAGTTGAGTGAGCTTATGCTATAACCCTCCGCGTCCGCGTCCGTGTCCGCGTCCATGTCCGCGTCCGCGTCCGGTTAAGAAGTTTGGGGTAGCTCGGTATCTGACAAAGTACTAATGCTACAGTAACCAAACTTGCACAAGTGATTCATCTTTGGATGCTGAGGTGAACCCATGCATCGGATGCAGCATCTGACCTACGTTTTCCGCTTGAGTGACTTGGTTAAGAAGTTTGGGGTAGCTCAGTATCTGACAAAGTGCTAATGCTACAGTTACCAAACTGGCACAAGTGATTCATCTTTGGATGCTGAGGTGAACCCATGCATCGTATGCAGCATCTGACCTACATTTTCCGCTTGAGTGACTTGGTTAAGAAGTTTGGGGTAGCTCAGTATCTGACAAAGTGCTAATGCTACAGTTACCAAACTGGCACAAGTGATTCATCTTTGGATGCTGAGGTGAACCCATGCATCGTATGCAGCATCTGACCTACATTTTCCGCTTGAGTGACTTGGTTAAGAAGGTTGGGGTAGCTCAGTATCTGACAAAGTACTGATGATACAGTAACCAAACTTGCACAAGTGATTCATCTTTGGATGCTGAGGTGAACCCATGCATCGGATGCAGCATCTGGCCTACATTTTCCGCTTGAGTGACTTGGTTAAGAAGTTTGGGGTAGCTCAGTATCTGACAAAGTGCTAATGCTACAGTTACCAAACTTGCACAAGTGATTCATCTTTGGATGCTGAGGTGAACCCATGCATTGGATGCAGCATCTGACCTACATTTTCCGCTTGAGTGACTTGGTTAAGAAGTTTGGGGTAGCTCAGTATCTGACAAAGTGCTAATGCTACAGTTACCAAACTGGCACAAGTGATTCATCTTTGGATGCTGAGGTGAACCCATGCATCATATGCAGCATCTGACCTACATTTTCCGCTTGAGTGACTTGGTTAAGAAGTTTGGGGTAGCTCAGTATCTGACAAAGTGCTAATGCTACAGTTACCAAACTGGCACAAGTGATTCATCTTTGGATGCTGAGGTGAACCCATGCATCGTATGCAGCATCTGACCTACATTTTCCGCTTGAGTGACTTGGTTAAGAAGGTTGGGGTAGCTCAGTATCTGACAAAGTACTGATGATACAGTAACCAAACTTGCACAAGTGATTCATCTTTGGATGCTGAGGTGAACCCATGCATCGGATGCAGCATCTGGCCTACATTTTCCGCTTGAGTGACTTGGTTAAGAAGTTTGGGGTAGCTCAGTATCTGACAAAGTGCTAATGCTACAGTTACCAAACTTGCACAAGTGATTCATCTTTGGATGCTGAGGTGAACCCATGCATCGTATGCAGCATCTGACCTACATTTTCCGCTTGAGTGACTTGGTTAAGAAGTTTGGGGTAGCTCAGTATCTGACAAAGTACTGATGCTACAGTAACCAAACTTGCACAAGTGATTCATCTTTGGATGCTGAGGTGAACCCATGCATCGGATGCAGCATCTGACCTACATTTTCCGCTTGAGTGATTTGGATAAGAAGTTTGGGGTAGCTCAGTATCTGACAAAGTACTAATGCTACAGTAACCAAACTTGCACAAGTGATTCATCTTTGGATGCCGAGGTGGACCCATGCATTGGATGCAGCATCTGACCTACTTTTTCCACTTGAGTGATTTCGCTTTTAAAAGCCAATATTGAGCAAAGTATAAGTGCTACATGTACCAAACTTGCATATTGGATGTATCTTTGATCAAACTTTCATAAAATGACCTTGACCTACTTTTTCCGCTTGAGTGATTTTGCCTTTAAAAGCCAATATTGAGCAAAGTATAAGTGCTAGATGTTCCAAACTTGCATATTAGATGTATCTTTGATCAAACTTTCATAAAATGACCTCGACCTACTTTTTCCGCTTGAGTGATTTTGCCTTTAAAAGCCAATATTGAGCAAAGTATAAGTGATACATATACCAAACTTGCATATTGGATGTATCTTTGATCAATCTTTCATAAAATGACCTTAACCTACTTTTTCCGCTTGAGTGATTTTGCTCTATAAAGCCAATATTGAGCAAAGTATAACTGCTACATGTACCAAACTTGCATATTGGATGTATCTTTGATCAAACTTTCATAAAATGACCTCGACCTACTTTTTCCGCTTGAATGATTTTGCCTTTAAAAGCCAATATTGAGCAAAGTATAAGTGATACATGTACCAAACTTGCATATTGGATGTATCTTTGATCAATCTTTCATAAAATGACCTTGACTTACTTTTTCCGCTTGAGTGATTTTGCTCTATAAAGCCAATATTGAGCAAAGTATAACTGCTAGATGTACCAAACTTGCATATTGGATGTATCTTTGATCAAACTTTCATAAAATGACCTTGACCTACTTTTTCTGCTTGAGTGGTTTTGCCTTTAAAAGCCAATATACATGTACTAAGAAATATGTTTGAATTGAATTTTGCTGTCACGAGGTGAGCTTCGTAATCTGTGATTACCTATGTTTTGTTAAGGCTATAGAATGGGCAAGTTTTTTTTAAAATGCATGTATATGATGGATTTCAATCATATTAATATGTCAGATTCCTCTCATTTGCCTAATGAAAATCTATTTACCAAGGAAACAGAGAGAAATGATTTACATTATCATTTTAAAATATATGCACAGCCACTGTTATTGCCTGAGATAAAGCTTTCAGGACGATTGTTATTGATTTCCGTATAAATGACAGTGTGACGTCATAACGTCATAAGAAATGGGAATACATTCCACAAACAAAATTAGTTCCAAACAGTCAACATCTAGAGAGTAATAAATAACTTGTTTTGTCATATTTGGTCATTATTCCGTTGTTAAATTTCTAATTTGTAATACTTGATATATCACAATTCATTAATTTATGACATTTTAGTCACACTGAATAATCGTGACGTTGCCATGGGGACACTCCCGCTGTTCCTTTCTAAAATTAACTCCCCTTCACATTGGTGGACGGATTCGCTTTAAAAATAGAATTGGGAGCTTTCTTTGTTCCATTTCTTTGCTTTGAAAGCGCATATATATAGAATAAGTGTCTAATTTTGTGTGTTTATGCAGAAATAAATTACAATGGCTGTTGCATTTATTTGATAAAATGCGCTAACACGCATTATATCAAAATAAATGCATCAGCCATTGTATTTTATTTCTGCATAAACACACAAAATAAGACACTTATTATATAAAAACTACCGAAATCAGTGGTACCCCTGACTGTATTTATACTGTACACTGTACATGTTCTTATTTGAGCAGAATTCATCTTTTAGCAGAGTTAGCACTGCCATGAGTGCTCTAATTCAAGATAATAATATAATATTAGTAAATAATAATAATAGTAAAATGGCATGCGTGCTTATCAATACTATTATGTCACTTGGCCTCATTTTTGCCTGTTTCCAACACACTATAATTAGTAATGATAAAGTTAATAAAGTACACGTACAATATGAGACATATGTATAGATCAAATAAAGAGGAAGCCTATTGGCAGTCACGCTTATACTCACTATCCATTGATCAATGTATGTCATTTTCAAAGGGAAGACATAACAAAATGATACTTGCTGCTCTTGGCAGATGTGCATATAATCTGTATTAGTGTATCTAAGCATGAGATGTTGGCAATTTGGTAAGCTGGTTGATGTCAAGGTCACTGATGTTAAAAACTAACTTCAAATAATGATTTCCGGGTTATAACTCAAGAATCGATATCTGACGGGGATATATGGATGCTCCGCAGGATATGAAATTCCAGGTCAAAATGTCAAGGTCTGAACTGGGAGACAAATTGAAAATATCTGTTTGCAGATAGTATCTCAATAATACGGAAGTGTTCCAACCCTATACCTTCATGAGGAAAAGTTCAAACTATTTTTTTTCCTGCACCAGACACATGTTTCGAATATTAAATTCTCATCAGTGATGCTTTCAGCGGAGCCACCAAAATTTTATTTCAGTAGGGCCCTCTTTTATTTTTTGAATTTAGATTTGTACATTTGAAGTATCCTTTTGGTTACTGCCAACCAAATGTTTAAGGATGGTTATGATTTATCCCCCATTTGCAATGCCAAAGTGTGCTGTGAGTTTCCTTCCTGTGTCCCTATTTATTCATTTTTAGCTCACCTGAGCGAAGCTCAAGTGAGCTTTTGTCAAAGTGCGTCGTCCGTCCGGCGGCGGCGTCCGTCCGGCGTCATCGTCCGTCCGGCGTAAACTTTTAACATTTTCGACATCTCCTCTCAAACCGCTGCACAGAATTTCACGAAACTTCACAGGAAGCAAGAACTCAATGCCCTCTACCAAATTTTTGTTTTTTGAGCCGATCGGAAATCCAAGATGGCCGCCACAGGCCCTGATTGGCTGACATATTTTGGACTTCTCTTCTGAAACCGCTGCATAGAATTTCACGAAACTTCACAGGAAGCAAGTACTCATTGCCCTCTAACAAGTTTTAAGTTTTTTGGAGCCGATCGGAAATCCAAGATGGCAGCTACAGGCTCTGATTGCCTGACACATTTTCGACTTCTCCTCTGAAACCGCTTCACAGAATTTCTTGAAAATTCACACATAATGCATTACATTAAGGGTTTGTTTTGTCCATCAATTTTTCATTTTGTCATATTTCATTAATTCTAGATAATGACAGAGCAAGTTTAGGTGTATTGATACATGTACTTATCAAGGAAGGAGAATACTTACTACACACCACCTCACACAAACAAGTTTTTGGAGTATAAGGAAATCGCCCAGTCTATTAGTCATGTCATGTTACATGACCTTTAATCAGCTTCATATCTTCAAGGTCATGATAATAGTGAAAAGAATTTATGAATCTTGTCTAGGTCATAGTATTGATTGGAGTGATAACTACACCGTTTGCTAGAAACGTGTCAGATGGCCGTTCTAAGTCGCTCCCGATCATTGCCCATTGATCTGTGTTGATGTTTAGTGTTTGTCCCCTTTGCGTCTCTTGTTGTGCTTATCTGGTCTGTATTTCCACATAGAGTTGTTTCCGTGTTTTGTTGTGGATGCTGACACCGAGTCTTGTTGGAGATCCCCTCCTTCCTTTTACATGTTACGTACATGTACTGGTAGCCGGAAATCAGTCAATAACGAGATCCTCGTAAGATGTCGATTGCGCTCTTTGATAAGGCAGTGTTAAGTCAAAGCTTTATAAAAACCTAAATTTGAATAGGTACATGTTAATATAATGGATATATAACTAGTATAACAATTTCATTTAAATCGAAGTCTCCATCTATCAATTTTTCTCTTCTTCCCTTGAAAAGTATAAGACGATGATAATGTGCAGAGAATTCTTTCTGATATGGGGATCAAAAGAACACAGAGTTTATTTTCTTCTCAGAAGTAAAAGTGAATAAAATCAATAGCATGTTCATATGCTGTAGGAAGAAACTGTTTTAGCGACAAAAATATTATGAAAATGTTAATTAACAATAAACAGACCAAGACTACAGGCTCCTACCAAAAAAAAAACAAAAAAGAAGAAGTAGGGAATTCACCAACTCTATATCTGTCAAAAGTCGTCTGTAGAGAGAATAATTTCCATATAGAAAATTATTGAATTTCAGTGAAAATATAATCAAAACAAGCTACTGTAACGATTTTTTCTTTTCTTTTTTCCTCAT
Source organism: Pinctada imbricata (assembly GCA_033119305.1). NCBI lineage: Eukaryota > Metazoa > Mollusca > Bivalvia > Pterioida > Pteriidae > Pinctada > Pinctada imbricata. The sequence goes on along the minus strand of VSWD01000006.1, from coordinate 47,647,786 downwards.
TTGTACTAGTATTTGTTTTTCTGAGTCTTTGAATGGTCGTTGAAATAGCCAATCAAAGTCAACACGGAAACGATTAATATGCTATTTTTTCCAATAGAGGACGTCAAGTATGTATTGTACTGTTACAGTATTTCATTTTGATAATATGGATACTGTAATTGATGATGGGATACGTCCAGTTCATTAAAAGTACCACATTGACCATTCCTATCCGGATTCCTCCCCCAAAAGAATAGTTCTATATCATTCGAGTAGAAACTCGCCGACCTGTTGTACTAATATTTGTGGCATAATTCTGCCTCCTACATACGAAATATTTTCCATAGATTATGTCGTCATGCGACTTATTTCTGTCAACATGCAAGATAAATATGTTGACATGAAAGATAAATATGTTGACATTCAAAACAAAACAAGTTGCATGTTGATACAAAAGTATGTTGCATGTTGACATAAGTTGCCTGTTGACATATAGTTAAGTTGCATGTTGACATAAGTAAGTCGCATGTCGACAAATTCTTAACGAAAAATACCTCACATGTATGGGGCAGAAGTGTGCCACCATAGAAATATAAACAGATCATGGATTTGGCTGACGACATAATCTAGCCATTAGACTTGTACTTATTTTTTGTTCTCCCGGTGATGAATGTCTATTTGGAATAAGGTATAGGCTCCAAGATCACAAGGAGCTTTAGATAAACCGAAGGAGTCAAGAAAAATGATACGTAGGAAGAACCGGATTTAATGCACACGACCCTGTAAATATATAAAAACCTATAAATATCTCGAAGAACGGGTGATTAGAATCTTTATGTACATTTAAGATCATTCGTTTAACAATTCCCTACTCAGTAGCTAAACGGGCACTGAAGTTCCCAAAATTACGTCGACATGCTACATGTTCCCGCTAATGTCAAAGACAATAGAAGTTCCAAATCTGCTTGATATGGAATTAAATCAAATTCAAATTTTTGATGGATCTCTTACAGTAAATTGTTATATGTAGTGGTCTTTTTATGTTATGTTATAATAATTCATGACTCAATGTGTTTTGTGTAGATGTTTCCATGTGTTGTAAATGAAGTGTCTGTTTAGGCTGATGTCCATCGTCGTTTCGTTCTTCCGGGTGTGCTTTGCTGTGTCGGTGGAGTTTGGTCAAATTGGATATCTTTTTACATTAGTTGGAAATCATTTCAAGCAGTTCATCCGTTTCAAATTTTATCAAGTGTTAAAAGAGGTAGGAATGATGAATGTAGCAAAAATCCCCTGTGTATTGAGAAAAATAACATTAACCTGATATAGGAATTCAAAGATGCATGGAAAATTGATAAGGGAGTCCATGTAGTGAAAGATTATAATGTAAGAGACGGGTATTGCCAGCAAGCAGTAGTTGCTTACTCTATCCGGACACCTGATCTCGCCTACAATGTGGATTGTTTTACTCCTTTGCAGAATGTCGGTAGTTTTTGTTTGGATGTGCATTTAACCTGGTTATTTAAGTGTTGATTATAAAGAAAGAAACAAATGATCCAGTTCTTTTGCTACAGAAAGCAATCATCTTGTAAAAGACGACAATTATATTTATCTTATTAGGACATAATCAACCTTATACATTAGCTTACAAAATGTTCAGGAACATTTTGATTTACATTTCTATAACCTTCTTTATTCGATTTTTATAGACATTCCTTTATATTGAGCAATTTCATCTAGCAGAGATTAAATTTTTTGTTCAATAATTTTATTTTTTTTCCCGAAGTTTATTGATTTTTAGCTCGCCGGGATGAAAAAGTTCGGAGAGCTAATGCCATATCCTCGGTGTCGTCGTTGTCGTAGACAAAACTTTAACCTGGGCAATATTTCTTGAACTATAAGGGGTAGTGCTTTGATATTTCACATGTAGATACCTTGTGACGAGACCTTTCGTTTTTGACTCTTTGACTTACTTTTCCAAAAACAAGCTTAATCTAGGTTACATGTCTTGAACTATAAGGAGTAGGGCTTTGGTATTCCACGTAAAGATTCCTTGTGATGAGACCTTTCACTTGAGACCATGTCCTTTGACCTAGTGACCTTCACATTGGACTACATTTCTAAATTTTAACGTTGGCAATACATGTACCTCCATTACTATAAGGGGTAGGATTGTGACGAGACCTTTCATTTGAGACTAAGACCTTTGACCAAATGACCTTGCCTTCATCTCTGACCTATTTTATGAGAATTTAGTTTGCATGGTCTTCATCTCTTCAACTACAAGGGAAATGAATTTCATATTTCATGCATGTATTTATTATTACCAAGACCTTTCATTTGAGACAATGACCATTTAACCTACTTTTTGATTACTCATGCTTTGGCTGTATCTTTAGCTCACATAGGGTTCGCGGACTAATATTAGATGCATAGACCCTACATGACAATTCTTTTTGGATTTAGAAGTTGTTTGATTTTTGACAAAAACCTGCTACGGCGAGCTATGTAATCTTTGATTACCCAATGTTTTATATTATACTTAATTACGGCTCCAGACAGGTATTTTATAATATGGTCTGATAAACCTTCATTTTTACCTTGTCTGAAATTTATATTTCCCGAGCCGAAGGCTACTGCTACTTCTTTAGGTACATTTTTGGACACAACAACTTTCACAGTGTATATCTGGTCTAGGCTGCAAAAGTCGGAAAAGCGATACCAAAAGTACAAAGAAGATTCAACACATCAAAACACGTGACTTCATCTTAATATCCATCTACTACACAAGAAGCATCGCTCGTACCTGTCAAGTTAACCACTTGTCTCTAAGAACGCACAACAGTCAGAGTCCTAGCTATCAGATGACGACGGTTTTAAGCAAGACTGTGAGCAAAACGTAGGGGTCCAGTAAATGGATATCAAAAGCATAAGGACGTACGAAAAAAAAGTCTGTGCTCTGCCTGCTGTTGTCAGCTTATACATCTAATCATCAGAGTTATCCAACCAACTTTCAGAAAAGACAGATAAGACATTAGTTACTTTTTGAATTGTGCATCTTATGCATTGAAAACTAATACCAATTTGAAAAATATAATCAAAACGAGCTGCTGTAACCATTTTTATCTTTTCTTGAAAACTAATACCAATTTGCTACGACATAGACCTACCTAGCTGGATGACAATAGAAGGAATTATCTGGATAGCATACATTTTGTACGTTACTAGTGTAACAATTACATGTACACTGCATGTCAATAACATTGCAATGCATTAAGATCTTCTGCACAGGAAATGTAATAAAAGGTTTATCTTACACATTGTTACACTTGATTTATTTATTGCAGCAATATGATACATTCACCAGATAATACAAATGACATACATGTAGATTAAACATGTAAATATCCATGTAGAACGGAGGGATCGTGACTATATATGGACATGAAATACAGACAGGAAAACTTTAAAATTACATGAATTAAATATAGAAGTAGCTATATCTTATGAAATTCACATATATAATAAAAATGATATTAATACAAGAAACGTTATTTGAAAAACAATAAGGTTTCACATTACCGTTAGGTCAAATTCCTCATCTATCTAAAAAGGCTTCTTTTGAAGTTTTGATGACATTTTATCTGATTGAAAAAAGCTTACATCTTACAACATTACATATGAATCTTTTTGATTGGAAAAATATTGCACTCATAGAGGTCATGCGAACACTGCAATCGTATGTTCGAAGAAATGAAATACGAAAAAGAAAATTAAAAAAAAAATGCAAAGTGAATGATGCGAGCGACGAGGAATGCAACGGAGTAGCAATCTAGTACTGGTCCCAATTGTAACTCTTAGTACTGTGATACCTTTCATCTGTCCGTTAAGCATGTTAAGTGAACGTTTGTAAAGCAGGGGGAAAGAACTTTCCAGCTTAAAATTTACTTTAAAAATGCACAGGTTTTACCGTACATGCACTTATACATTTCGTGAGCACTTAACCAAACGCATATAGATGAAAGTCGCCATTTTCAACAAATACAGAGCGTCTTCCAACTCCTATGGCGTAATCAAATGCATATGTTCTGATGACTCCTATGGCAGCGTATTTGCAACCAGATCTAAATTCCCAAGGAAACTCATTATAAAAAATGTCTTTTGCATCACGAGGTACTTTAGGAGCAGCACCCCAGAACCCGAATCCATCTTTTTTGGTTGTCATGGATCTCATTTTTCTTTCCGCATATGCTTCGTTGATTGCATCCTTTCTGTCGTCAACGCTGGCAACCACGAGGTTCCTTCCATGCTTCCTGAAATATTAAAATAAATTTGTAAATATGTAAAACCAATATGTATCAATATATTAACCCTTGAGTGCCCCTATGTATCAAGCTTTAAGGAATCTTATTGGTTTGAAAAGAAGAGTAAGTCAATAATACGGAAGTGTTCCAACTCTTAATACATAATTACCTTCATGAAGAAAATTTCAAACCAATTTTTATGCACCAGATACGTCCTCATCAGGGATGCTTCCAGCCAAAGTGATTTTAAGACACAACCAAACTTCATTTCAGTAGCGCCCTCTGGTTTTATTTTCTGACTTTAAATTTGTGCAAATACTTTGCATAGAATGCGCGGCTCCATATTTTCTATTGGGTCTATTCAGGAGCAAAGTTAAATAAAATCGATGACCAAAATAAGACTGGAGGAATGGTCAACCTCCTTTAATTTCGATATTATTTTTGGGTGAAATTACAATTACTAGTAAGTTTCCAAAATAGCAGAATGATTTTGATAAAGGAGGGCCAAAACAAAGCTTCATTCAAGTGAAGGAGCGTGAAAAAAGTAAAATTTTATTACACTTCATGCAAACTTCAAGTCATGAGGGGGGGGGGGGGGGGGCGAGCGGGGGCTGACGAGTTTAACTGCTCTACACTGAAATAAGAAATATTTATAATAATTATACGGACTGTCTTCCTGAAGAAAATTTCAATCCATGCAATTTTAATGCAACGGACACGTGTTTCGGATAGTAAAATCCTCATCAGTGATACTTCCAGCCAAAGTGATTTTCAGACACACCCAACATTCAATAGCGTCCTCTAGTTTTATTATTTTTAATTCAAATTTGTGTGATCGGCTCCAAATTTCTTGTAGGATCGATTCAGTAGCAAAGTTATATAAAATCGTTGACCAAAATAGAATTTCAGATATTAGCCTCCTTTAATTTCGATGTTCTCTTTGGATGAAATGACAAGTTTCCGAAATGGAAAATAATATATATGATGTCAAATTGATAAAGAGCCACAACAAAGTTTCTTTCAAATTTACAGAACTGGAAAGAAGTAATTACTACACTTCAAACATCAAGTCACTTCAAGCGAGTTTAAAACTGCTCCACACAAGTGACACAACAACAAGAAATAATAAAATGTTTAGAATAATAATTCATTTATCGCTTAACCTCTCACCCTAAAGATTTTCTCTCCCCTTTGTTTTTTTTTACAAGAAATTGTATCCTGAAAATGATTGTAATACTATCATATATGATGCATTCGACAGTCTCGGAGAAATGAAATTTATTTTGAAACATTTGTTACATTTATCAATTTTGTTTGTTGTTTTCATATCAACATTGGAAACTCTATCATTCTTTTCAATTTTATAATAAATCAAAGAAACAGAAATATATGAATTGAAGATTTAGAAATATAACAAATGCCCCGTGTATCATATATGTGATACATACTGATGGGGAAACCCCTTACGGAAAAAAGGTACTAAAAAAGCATACTTTAAAAGGTACACTTTAAGTACAAAAAAAGCATACTTTAAGTACTCAATGAAGCACACTTTAAGTATCAAAAAAGCATACTTTAAGCATCATGCAAAGTGTGCTTTTTTGGTACTGCTTTTCACGGAAAACTTAGAAAAAATCGGCAAGGATGTAAATCATAAGCCGTAAAAGAACACTTTGTGTCGAACTTTACTTCTCAGCAACTCCTAAAATCAGGAAGCACTTTTTCTGTGAATTTTCAAATATAAATAAAACGAATGTATGTTTCATGTATTTATTCAAATTTTTAAACTTGCATATCAATATTGCATGCTAAATAAAATACAAAGCCCATTCAATTGTAATTCATGAAAAAATATAAAGTTATTCGCCAAAGGCAGTACTAAAAAGGCACAATACATTATTTTACAAAGTTCAATCGAAAAAGTACAAAAAAAGCATACTCTAACAAAAGTATGCCTCAAGAGGTACTATTTAAGCACTAAAAAAGTATTCTTGTGACACAATAATATTTTCAATAGAAAAAAAGTTTTTTGCCAAAAGCAGTACAAAATAGGCACAATTTAACTTACATTTTTTGTAAACTGCAGAAAGACTAAGATAGGTATGCTTCTCGAGGTACACTTTAAGCACTAAAAAGGCACATTTACTTGGTTAAGAAAAGTATGCTTCTGGAGGTACAAAAAAGGCACTCTTGTTGAAAATACTTCTTTCAGAAAAAAATGTAAAGTTTTTTGCCAAAAGCAGTACGAAATAAGCACAATTTAACTTACATTTGTTTGTAAACTAAAGGAGCACTAAAAAAGTACAATTTGAATTGTCAAAGATAAGTATACTTCTTGAGGTACACTTTAAGCACTAAAAAGGCACATTTTACTTAGTTAAGAAAAGTATGCTTCTGGAGGTACAAAAAAGGCACTAAAAAGGTACTCTTGTTGAAAATACTTCTTTCAGAAAAAAATGTAAGTTTTTTGCCAAAAGCAGTACAAAATAAGCACAATTTAACTTACATTTGTTTGTAAACTAAAGGAGCACTAAAAAAGTACAATTTGAATTGTCAAAGATAAGTATACTTCTTGAGGTACACTTTAAGCACTAAAAAGGCACATTTTACTTAGTTAAGAAAAGTATGCTTCTGGAGGTACAAAAAAGGCACTAAAAAGGTACTCTTGTTGAAAATACTTCTTTCAGAAAAAATGTAAGTTTTTTGCCAAAAGCAGTACAAAATAAGCACAATTTAACTTACATTTGTTTGTAAACTAAAGGAGCACTAAAAAAGTACAATTTGAATTGTCAAAGATAAGTATGCTTCTTGAGGTACACTTTAAGCACTAAAAAGGCACATTTTACTTAGCAACAAGTTAGTTAAGAAAAGTATGCTTCTGGAGGTACAAAAAAGGCACTAAAAAGGTACTTTTACTGAAAATACTTCTTTCAGAAATAAATGTAAGTTTTTTGCCAAAAGCAGTACAAAATAAGCACAATTTAACTTACATTTTTTTTGTAAACTGCAGGAGCACTAAAGTACAATTTGAATAGTCTAAGATAAGTATGCTTCTTGAGGTACACTTTAAGCACTAAAAAGGCACATTTTACTTAGTTAAGATAAGTATGCTTCTTGAGGTACACTTTAAGCACTAAAAAGGCACATTTTAATTAGTTAAGAAAAGTATGCTTCTGGAGGTACATAAAAAGTACTAAAAAGGTACTTTTACTGAAAATACTTCTTTCATAAAAAATGTAAGTTTTTTGCCAAAAGCAGTACAAAATAAGCACAATTTAACTTACATTTATTGTAAACTAAAGGAGCACTAAAAAAGTACAATTTGAATAGTCTAAGATAAGTATGCTTCTTGAGGCACACTTTAAGCACTAAAAAGGCACATTTTACTATGTCTAAGATACCTATATGCTTCTGGAGGTACAAAAAAAGTACTTTAAAAGCATACTCCTGGAGGCATGTAAAAGGCACTAAAAAGCATACTTCTAGAAGCACAGAAAAAGTACTGAAAAAGCATACTTAAATAACTTTTGGAAGCATGGAAAAAGTACTAAAAAAGCATACTTTTGGGAGTATGGAAAAAGTACAAAAAAAGCATACTTCTGGAAGCATAGAAAAAGTACTGAGAAAGCATACTTAAAGTACTTTAGGAAACATGGAAAAAGTACTGAAAAAGCATACTTCGGTGAGCACATAAAAGGTACTAAAAAGGCATACTTTTGGAAGCATAGAAAAAGTACTGAAAAGGCATACTTTAAGTACTTTTGGAAGCATGGAAAAAGTACTAAAAAAGCATACTTTTGGAAGCATGGAAAAAAGTACAGAAAAAGCATACTTTCAGAAGCATAGAAAAAGCACTAAAAAAGCATACTTTAAGCAGATACAAAAAGTACTACAGAAAAATGAAAAGATATATCTAAAAAAGATATGTATGTGGAATATGAAGGTTCCTGGTAGCATATTTTGCAGAATAAACACTGAATTTTGTTATGTGTGTGATGCTGAACTGAATTAAAGACCATAAGGTGAAAGAATTGGGTGTAAATAGGAAAGTATGAATGTGCTATCACATATCATTCAAAAGTAAGAATAATGTAAACGCTTTTACAGACAGATAAACGGACAAGCTTACCATGCTATACTTTGACGTTAACATATAATTATACATACTGTATATACATACATACTGTTTATACATTTATTATATCCTTATGGGTATGTCTATGTTAAAACTCTATAATAAAAAAAAGTGTGAAATTGAAATGATGAATCGTGCGATCCACATTTACACAAACAAACCATAAACCGCTAAAGGTGGTAAGGCTGGATTGCGAAGTGTTTGTATTAGATGAAATATTCATTTTTGGGCAGACAGAAAGGTCAAAGGTAATTAATAGTGTTGTGCAATGAAAAAAAACTATGGTCATAAGGAATCTAAATGTGAAATATCAAAGCCCTACCCCTTATTGTTCAAAAGTAGGTCAAAGGTCAATGTCAAGGTCACTAGGTCATAAGTCATCATATCAAATGAAAGGTCTGGTCATGAGGAATCTACATATGAAATATCAAAACCCTACCTCTTATAGTTTAAAAGTAGGTCAAAGGTCAATGTCAAGGTCACTAGGTCAAAAGTCACAATATCAAATTAAAATTCTGGTCATGGGGAATCTATATGTGAAAAATATCAAAACCCTACCTCTTATACTTCAAAAGTAGGTCAAAGGTCAATGTCAAGGTCACTAGGTCAAGTCATCATATCAAATGAAAGGTCTGGTCATGAGGAATCTACATATGAAATATCAAAACCCTACCTCTTATAGTTTAAAAGTAGGTCAAAGGTCAATGTCAAGGTCACTAGGTCAAAAGTCACAATATCAAATTAAAATTCTGGTCATGGGGAATCTATATGTGAAAAATTTCAAAATCCTACCTCTTATAGTTTCAAACTCAAAGTAGGTCAAAGGTCAATGTCAATGCGTCAAAACTCATGATATCAAATGAAAGGACTGGTCATAAAGATTCTGCATGTCATGATGTGAAATTTCAAAGCCATAGCCTCTATAGTTCATGAGATATAGCCCAGATTATTTATTTTTAAAAGTAGGTCAATCTCAAAGGTCAAGGTCACAAGGTCAAAACTTTTAGTATCAATGGAAAGGTATTGTCACAATGAATACACATGTGAAATATCAAAGCCCTATCCCTTACTATTCAAAAGTTATGGCTAAGGTTAAAGTTTTTGCGAATCTTCGATTACGGGGGCATGAAAAAACGAACCTGCCTTTTGGATCACTTGGGAAAAATAGACCCGGGGGGAGGGGAAACAAATACTTTTTCAATTATGGCCTAATAATCCAAACACAACATTGTATATTTCCCCATTGTCAACGTACCCTGGGAACCCAAAAAATTTTAAATAGGACTCAAAATCTTCATGACATTTTCAAATTTTGTAAAATCTATCACAATCATTAATTAAAAGTAAATAAGTACCTCTACAAAGAATCTTCATGAAAAATAAATTACTTACATACATGTACAAGTATATAAAAGTATAATTATACAAGTTATGTTTATATACATCAGTTTACTGATACAGTTTATGGACTGCCTATATTTATAATGAGTTTGATAAAATCTATATATTTTCCTAATGGTTGTCATTTATTGACATAATATATGTTCTTCAGCAAAGTAATATTTTTTAAGGCAGCACGTATTTTGCTCAAAGTATCTTCACATCTTTGTAGGTTCCATTCTTTATCATCTAGCATATATGCCACTTCTCTTCCTTGGGTTTCAAAATACCAAATCTTGAGAAACTTCTTACTCCGACCTCTGTAATATACATAATAATTTATGTATTCATTTTAAAAATACCTAGAGAAGTATTTGTTTTGATTTAGTGTCAAAAGACATCATTTGTGAATGACTTGCTTTCTGTGGATGATAACTAATCAACTTGATATGGTAGGGTCCCTCTATCTGCTTGTTTCTAAGTGTTCCAACAATCTGATTTATGTGTATACAACTACTACATCTCTGTAACAACTTCAGGGACTCTTATACAATGTATATACACATGAATCAGATGTGAAGCAATTTAATCTTTTGTGATTGTCAATGAACAGTTCACACTCCATGCACAATGATCAGATGATAATGTTGACTTGAAAAAAATGTGAAAATCAAATCAATTAATACAGGTAAAAGCAAGAATTAATTCATGATAACATGAAATAAGGTTACTATAAACATGATTGATGCTAGAAAGTAATTTTCACACTTGGTATCTTTTGACATTTTTTTTTAAATCTCTTAGAATGAAATAAATCAATAGAACACATGATAAAAATAAGGATATCAGTTATGTTTCAGTGTTTGCTTACATTATTGTGAGTATGTTATCAGCTAACAGATTTGGTTGATGTTGGACTTGCATGATCTGTCTTGTGCTCCAGGCCTAGCACATTTCTTCTCCGAGCCCATGTACCTTAAATAACATTAAAAATTTGAATTAAATTGAACAGCTGACTGATATTTATAATCTGAAAAGCTCAATATATTCATTCACATTATAGTAAATTACCTGAAATCATCACGTCCATTAGAAGGATTTTAATACAAAATGCATTATGTATCGGTACCAATGCATCTTTTTCATGTTCATAGAATAAATGTCTCAATAATTACAATTTCAAGAATTTGTGTTATGTTACAGGTATGAACACACAGCAATTGTGTTTATCATGTTTATCGTACATGCAATAAGGGTCAGTCCTTGATTTTATAAAATTTAATTCAAAAAAAAAATTTTATTCACCAGTCATTTATAGTATTATAGCATACCTTTCATTTAGATGTCATATTACAGGATACATGACACCATTCTTTGTGACTCAAAAATAAGAGCGGGAGTCTGTACTACGTAACTGTAAAGTGTAATGTTCATCTCTATACATGTACGTTTGGAATGGACATATCATCATCATCATCATTATCATCATCATCATCACGAAAAGTGTAGGCAATGGCCTGCTAAAAAGAAAAGAAAAATAAATTCTTCAAACTGCATTATTAAACACATGAGTATACTGCTAACAACTTACAAGGCTAAGGCATGAAAGTTATGTTTAGATCATATCTTATTACAATAAACATGGTGCATGTACAATGTACATACCCGGTAGAATAATGATCATTGTAAAGTTGAATTAACTTATAATCAATCATTACATTTACATGTACATAATTTGCTTACCAAACTTTAAAGTGTATGAATACATGTATCATACATATAATAATTAGAAGTAAGTATACGTCATGAAACATCTTTAACAATTTGCGATGTCACGCTAAAATTATCAGAAACCTCCCTATCTAAAACAATTTTCTGTCACCGTGAGCATAGTATTACAAGTCTATTGGTCGTATGTACATATAACTTACACCGTAATTGACCCTTCCGAACGCGGGAAAAATTTTAGAAATTCCATGACGTCACAATGCAATTTCGATGTTTGACCGAGGTTCGAAGCATATTTGTCCGAGGTAAAAGCATTGTGACGTCACGAAATTTTGAATTTTTTTCCCGCGGTCGGAAGGGTCAATTAGTTACAAGCGTTTGAGATTTATCCCCCGATATAAATTTTAATCAGAACATTTGCTGACAAAGAAGAGAAATGTTCTATTTTCGAATTTCTGAAGTGAGCTGCTCGGTCAGGATCTGGGGGAGGGTTGGGGTGTATTAAATCTCAGACCTGGCCCGCATGTTACTCTTTTTTTTTTTAAATTATTGACCCCTTTGACTTTGAATGACTGACTGAAGTTACTGAACCATTCCTCAGATAAACCACAGCTACCCACACCTCAGCATCAGTGGCGGATCCAGCGCCCCCTTTGCTGGGGGTCAAGGGTCGAATTTTGACTAATTTTACTGAAAATGGGCCAAACTATAGGGTTTTTTTTCAAAATTTGGGAAAATTTTGGGTCAGTGCCGGGGGCGGACGCCCCCTCCGCATACCCCCTGAATCCGCCACTGAGCATGTAGCAACTCGGCCTAACCCGGCCCCGCTTACAATTATACAGACTGAGAAGATCTGCGCCTGATATATTGTGGTAGCCTGAATTTAAGCCAATTTTAGGCTCGATTGTAAATGACGTTCAACAAGCACGCATGCATCATGCCATACTGTACAGTACAGTTCTGTGCAGTACAGCTGTAGCCTATATGCACGAGTGACGAGACGTTCGGCGTCACTCGCTCTTCACGATCATACATTATAAACTCACCTAAATATCAATAAACCATACTTACCTATTTTAAACTGAATATGCCTTTCTGTTGTTGTTCTTTAATGGTCAAATACAGGCTAATTACCGGCAAAATATTGTCGAACTTCTTCCTCGTGTTTATTTTGAAAAAGAAAGCGTGCATCGTTCGGAAAGAATCGGTATTTTTCTTTCACTAACACTAGTAAGGTGCGAGACATTCCGAGTGTTCTTGGTTGTGATTGGCTGATATTTTTTCTATTTTGAAATCGAAATTTTATACTTCTCCCGCTCAGTTTTTTTTTATATTCGATCCTCTCGATATTTTCACAATTTTGACGAATTGATATTTTAACATGTTTATTCCCAAATCAGCAGTTCGATCTGAACCCCCCCCCCCCCCCAGCAGTTAGAAGTAAAAATAAATATTTTCATATGATACGGGGGGAAAATGATACGGCTAATTGAAAAAAATAACGGAAGCATACTTTCAGCACTTTTCATCTTCATTTTTAAAATTTGGAAAAAAGGTCACGAAGTATACTTTAAGTACTTTTCATTATTTTCAGCTAGATCATGGTCTCACGAAGCACACTTTAAGCATAATTTTACTTGGTGCTAAAATATCACGTGTCGTGTAGAAGCACACTTTAAGCATTTTTCATCTTAATTAAACTAGGAAAAGTCTACTTTAAGTACTTTTTGAGATTGATTTTTTAAGAAAAAGTACACTTTCAGCATATTTCATCTTTGGTCATCATTTCGAAAAGCTCACTTTAAGCACTTTCAGAAACATTAAAAAAATCAACTTATTCTGAGAAGCATAAAAAGAGCACACTTTAAGTATAGAAAAAGTACAATGAAAAAAATCTAAGTTTTTAAGAAGTACACTTTAAGTACATTTTATTTTTTTGAAAGTTTGAAAAGTACACTTTAAGCACAAAAAAGGTATGCTTAAAGCATACTTCGTGCATGGATGATTTCTGTAAGGGACGGTTGCACCTTCATACTCGATCTTCAATTATAATAGGATGACCATCTGATGCGATTTTATCGATTATTAATCGGTTACATTGAAAGTTATTCTTTTTTAAATTAAGGTATCCTATGCACAATAGGGCATATTTCCATGCCTGGCAAGGTACTATAAACTTTTTTTTCAAAGGAAATAATGCCAACAGCTCAGAAATGATCATTTTTGAGCCAGAAAACAAAGGGGAATAACTGATGAAGTATTTAAATTGTCTATTTTCTCTATATAACATAAGACATGGGAGTCTTATATCTGTACCCAGGGCATCATTACCTTTCAGAAAATATACAGTTTATAGTACCATACCAGGGATATAATTTACCATACTTAAAATACAATGGAGATGATGAAAACGCTATGTTAAATGACTCAATTAGTAAGTAATAATTGAGGATAATCGATTATAAGCGATGATCGATACACCACTATGTATATTTGTACCAAACATCCTCAAGAATAAAATGACATGTTTTCCAGTCTCATTTGATTCTTAAGTCACCTGATTCTTGAGGCCGGATAATGGATATGAATTAATGTGAATTACCTGAAACGTATATATCCTCCGCAAGATTTTACCCAGTGTGGTTCCGTACCCCGAACGTCATTGTAAGCCACTATACGTGCCAATCTCTCCAGTCAAATTTGTCTGCAAGATACTTATATAGATCCGACCCGAATTTACTGTGACTTTTCCAACTATTCTCTTCCAATGCTGTGTCGATGTTACGTTCTAACTCTGAATACCAACGAGACTTCACTTCAACGCTCATCCTTTGCACATGATTTAAAAGATTCCTAATGTTGGTATCCCAATCGTTTTTCTTTCTCAAATAGTCAGATTCTTTTTTTGTAAGTTTCGTATATGTTAGTTCTATCCTAGAGCCTTGTATTATTAATTTTACCATCTCATTCATGAATTTCTGAGTTTGACGAGCATGATTCTTTGTAAACTTCATGACTTTATCAGGAATGTTGTAGGCCAATGAATATGGATGTATCATGCCATTAAGAAGATAGTTAGCAGAGTCGTCGAAAAGCTGCTCGTACTTTCGAATAAAATCGTTCCTGTAATAGGTTGAATTTGTTCTGAGAAACCGACTCATCTTTTTAGACAAATTGATAATATTTTGTTCGTATCCTTGATATTGTCCCCTCAGTGCGGATTCCATTACCTCTCTCTCAATTCTTGATAGTCTATCAAACACCTGGCCAAACTGTCTATCGATATCGGCGAATTTTCTCTTCATCAATGCAATCTCAGGTGATTCAGTGAAAGTTGAGATGATAGAAATAAAGGGTCCAATAGCACCCAAAAAAGGTGTTATGTGTTGAGCAATGCTGCCGATCTGACTAAAGGATCTAGAATTTCTCATGGAACTGATTGCGTCAAGTACATTTAAGGTTTCCTCTGCTGCGTGAATACCTTCGCGTACTTGGGTTAAAGCAACGTTAGTTTCCCCTTGCGCTTCTACTGCTGCAATCCAAATTAAACCCACGAAAGAGACAACCAAAAAGTTCATCTTGGACCTTAAGATAGACAAAACATTCGACTATAAGCCATTGACATCAGTTTCTTCGAAAATGAGCTATTTTCATTTAATATTTTATATTTTTCTTTTGTATTCGACATAGACCCGTACGACTTGCTGTGGCGTTTTCGATGGGCCCATTGCTGTAGATTTGTAATCGAAGACTCCACCTTAAAAGAAATTTAAATACAGTGTAAGTATAAATTCCTACCTCTAGAAAGATGCTACCTGGTACAAGTGTATTTGGGAATTATGTCTAAGCCTATCAAAATATTGGTATTTATAATAACCTCTGAAGTGTCACTTAAGTATAACCGCTCACTTCATACATCCTTTACTTTGAATTCCTGTTTACGCAATTAAGGTTTTCCAGAAACTGAATTTATAGTCTTCTGAGAACCAGCAGCCATTTTCACAAAAAGACTTACGATAAATTTAAGAATTTGTCATAACTTCCGAGTCGACATATTTGTTTAAATCCATATTCAATATTAAAATCCTATGCCATATTTTGAATATTTCATTAGTTAGAGAGAGAATTAAAACTGTTTGAATATTGTGATTTATATGACTGAAATATGATGAATTGAAAATTACGATAAATACTGAAATTTATCGTAAGCATTTTTGTGAAAATGGCTGCAGATCGTTCCATCAGAAAAGAAATTCCGTTTTGAGAAAGTCGACTTCAAAAAAGAACAACTTTCATATACATTGTACGTATTACTGGTAGATTTCCCACGGAATTTGAACATGTTATACATGTACATCCATTAAAACCAAAAGTAAAATAATTATAAATGGCAAACCTCCTTTGTTTCAGAGGTTATTTTTTTTTAATATAAACTTTTAAGAATTATACATATATCGAGAAACGTCAGGAGTGTTTCCATGCGTAATGCAAAACAATAGCTTCCTCTTAGGTAGTTGCATTGATTGTGCATATATAGGATACAATTTGTTAACATGTAATGTAAGGGCGCAACCATTTGATTTATATGGGGGGGGACAGGTAGACTTTGCGAAAAAAATCCGGATCGAAATTTTGGGGGGGGGAATAATTCCGGCCCGTAGGGCCGACCCAAAGAAAACCCGGATCATGAAATTGCCCCTCCCTCCTCCCTTCCTACCTTTCCACATGCCCAGTCAACATTTCTTGTGTGTCACAAACTAAAAATGGAACAACATTGATGCATTTTGGAGTGAATTAATCAAATTCAAGTCATAAGCACTATATACTATAGCCTGTCTCAGTTGAGTATCGTTTAAGTGAATATTTTTTAGGTTTCAATGCCATTCAAGAAATTAAGATGAAATGATCTGCTGGCAAGAGATGAACTCATTCTGTGTTTGATGTTTTGGCCGAAAAATCACATCGAATTTTTTAAACTTTAGAGTTGTATTCAAATTGGAAAATAAAAAAACATATATTCGATGTTTTGGTATATTTCAGTTCAATAACTCGGTCGCAAAATTGATATGACCTATTCCCAGCTCTTCGAAAACCTCTTATGTTGAACAAGTAAACACTTACATTTAACATTGTTTTCCAAATAGGAAGCTCATACTTTATCTGTGTCATACAATGAGTTCGTTTAGACTAATCACTGTAAGGTTAGTGTCACCAGGGAAAGATACAGTTTACAATCGAATGAAAACTGTATTTTTCCCTGGTGACACTAATTTTGAATTTTGCGACCGAGTTATTGAAATGAAATATACCAAAACATCGAATATAATGCATATCTTCTCTTTCTTTAAATCATGATGATAGCAGGTTCCTTATTCTTGAAAAATAAATGTAAATCATTATTGAGGAGTTTAGTGTGCGATAAAGTTTCAAACAGAAAAACAGGTACTGCATGTGATGATTGTTTTAATTCAAGTTTATCTTTTCATAGCCGATGTCCTTTTGAAAATTATATTTTGATGATTCTTTATTTGTCAATCAAGAAATCATTGTAGTTTTTACAAACATTCTGACAAAAGGAACGTCCTAGTCGAAATATGTTCAACACAATGTTGTGGTGGTTTCCACGCAAATATCTACAGCTTTTTGTTAAAAAAAACAACGACGTTTTACTTACTAACTGGTTCATGATTGTAAAAGTATCAGTTTAGACATGGATATAGGCTATGAAAAGATAAAATTTAATCGAAGCAAGTATTGCAGCTCCTGTTTTCTTTAATCCACCTGAGCGTTTTTTTATTCGTGGTTTCACCAACTTAAGTCACATGATGCTACACAGTGGACAAGATACTGTCACGCTGTTTGGCACTTCTACATTACAACTAAAGGTTCTCTTACATGTAACCATGTTAACTTAAATTTGCATAATATTTGAATGTTGTATGGAATTGATAAATGATTTAATTTTTTTTTTTTTCAACTTTTTGTTTCAACTCTATATTTCTTTCAGATTAATAAAGTCAATAATCTTTTTTATGCTGTTGCTCTCATAATCTTCCGTAATTTATTTTCGTAATATTTCGAAACATTAAGGGATCCTGGACCTTAAGGCCCCTTTTTTATGAATAAATCGAAGTATTCAATGTAATTTGTATTACTTTTTCATGTAAAATGACAAAGCGACCTTCGATCATCTTCGGTTGATCGTCTGTCTCTTCAACGCATCCGAAAATTTCTGTTATCAAAATTTCTTGAAATTTCTAAAACGTGGGTCCTGTAGCATCATATCCCAACCATCCTGCTACGTTTTTCGGTACCTTTTGGGGTATAATATTTTTCACACTCTTTGGCCATATGGTATTGTTTACATTGAGGATCACTGACGAGGGTTAAGTACCCGAAATGTGCATGTCTGGTTGATGCTGAAAAATTATCTGCTCTTAAATGATGCTATTGAATTTGAAGACGTTTAACATTTGTGCCACATGGTGAGTGTCGTGGTTGGTGGACCAGGAGTCCCCGAGGGCACATGTAGACAAGTTCGATCAACTTCGTTTGATCGTCTGTCTCTTCAACGCTTTCGAAAATTTCTGTTAGAAAATTTCTTGAAATTTCTGATATGTAGGTCCTGTAGCATCATATCCCAACCATCCTTCTATGTCTTTCGGTACATTTATGGAAATAATATTTTTCTCACTCTTTGGTCATATTTCGTTACTTACATTGAGGATCACTGACGAAGATTATTATAAGTACCCGAAACGTGGATGTCTGGTCCATGCTGCCAACTTATCTGCTGTTAAATGATGCTATTGAATTTGAAGATGTTTAACATTTCAAGTTATTATCTAAGTTCTGCTTGTAATCAAAGACCTTTCTATGTGATATCTATTTTATGAAGGGGATGTTCGGCAAATCGCTATCGATTCTGGCCTTGAATTCTCAATACATATGAACGAGAGGGTCGAACAAATTTTCGCTTGATCCAATATTTTGTGAGCACGGCCACTCAGGTAATATCAATATATAAATCGATGTGGTCCGCAACGTATTAAAGAAGTGTCTTCATGTTAATCTGTATACTTTTGATGACAAATATGGATAATGACCATATCCCTGTATACAGCACAAAATCGATAATTAAGAAAATCAGAAACCGAAGGCATACAAAATCAGGATAAAACAGGAACCAAAGCAAACAAACGAAAACCTCCACCACATGAAAAGAACCGGACTCCCGATATGAGAGTGAGACCAAGTGCCCAGGAAGAGTAAGCATCTCCTGCTTGCATGCAACACCCGCCGCTTCAATTTGGTAGGACTGTCACATCACACTGTCACACATTTGAAGTTGCGTATTACGTTTTTCTTCTTTTCTTTTCTGATTTGAAAATGAACGCAAATTAATACGGCTAATTCCGAGGGCAAATGTAGCCAAGTTCGATCAACTTCGGTTGATGGTATCTTCAACGCATTCGAAAATTTCTGCTATCAACATTTCTAATACGTGGGTCCTGTAGCATCATATCCCACCCATCCTTCTACGTCTTTCGGTGCATTTTTGGATATAACAACTTTCAAACTCTTTGGCCATTCTACATTCTTAAGATTGAGGATCACTGACGAGGGTTAAACACCCGAAACGTGCATGTCTGGTCCATGCTGAAAATTTATCTGTTCTTAAATGACGCTATTTAATTGAAGACGTTTAACATTAAATGATAAACTGTCTGCCGGGTTTTTTTTTCTGAAATAACCATGTTAACTTACGTCCATGCATAATTTTGAAGAATTCTATCAGAATTACCTGGAATTTAATGCATTGTTCAACCTGCTGCCGAAGGTTGGGTAGATTTTAACTGACTTTGCCAGCATATAGGACAATAGGGTCAAAACCTTGTTGTTCAGACATTATTCATACAAGTTCAGAGGTCATTTTAATAAATTGTGAAATTTAAAATCCGATTTTATAGCCTTTCCTTAAAGTCTGGGATCCTTTGGAATAAAACATAAAAGAGATTATTCGTTTTGATAGTTCGTCATCTTTATATTTTCGATAGTGTAGTACCTTTCAAATCTGGACTCATCTGAAAAATATATTTTTCGAAATTTTAAGCCAAAAAGACTAATTAGATTTTTTCAGTATTAATAAAATCGTTGGATTTCCTTATTCCCCCCCCCCCCCCCCCCCCCCATTGAATTATACATCCTCTTGATCGACGCATTGTACTCATGTTGGTAAAATGTGAGGGTGAGGGAGTTTGAACACTGCATTAATTTAGTGTATTGTCTTTTCTTCCGATGAACCCATGTATGCCACCCTTTAAATATGAAAAGGAGGGTGGAGTGTGCCCGTGTGCTTCCAAGAAAAAATGGGGGGGGGGGTATTGTTGTAACTCATGCTTTGTTTAGAGCACTTCTAATACATATCTTCATAAGAAGTTTACTGTACTTTTGATAGATGAGAGTTTTACAATATACTGGATCATTATCATTTGTCGATTTAGCTTTCTATATATTGGTTGATCATCCCGTTCGCATGAGTTACAAAGTCGTGGGCACAAGATAATTGACCAAAAGAACGAAGAGTTGCAAAAGTCGTGCGCACGAGTTGCAAAAGTCTTGTGCACGAGTTACTTAGTCGTTATGGAGGGGGATTAGGGTCACAATGCTATTTGACTTGCTTACATGCTTCATGCTATGTTGCTTCATTCAATGTTTGATTATTCCATGTTCATTCGTCTTGCGTTTATTTCAAATTGACTTTATCTTTCTTCTTTGTGTAATTTTGCTTCCCTGTATTTCAAATTAGTCCTTCGTCAATGCATAATTGTCATTATACCATGCGTTATGACATCCTTCTTTCTGTCATTATCCTTTCGTCTTAATGCTATTATTGCTTCGTCAATGCTAACTTCAATTTTGATACCAGATGGCGCTTCGCGCGACCACGTGTGCCCGTTCCTTGAAATGAACTTTGAAACATCCCCTGTCGTTAGAAATTTCTTTTAAATTCTACTACAGTATCGTTCGAAAAGTAATTATATTATCGCACGAGAGGACAGAAGTAGATTGGCTGTATAAATATTTGAAAAATAGTTTGAAGTAATTAGTAAATATTTGATTTTGTATGCATAAGATTTTTGTAAGTCTTAACACTGACTATGAAATAACTCAGCCTAGGAAGAGTCTCTGTGGCGTAGTGATTATCACCTATGCCACTACGTATTATTTTACACCTTTCCGAATGGGTTCGAATCCCGGACGAGGATACATTTTTTTCCTTTTGTCAATTTTAAGTATAATGTAACTTGTCCATGTTGTCCATCTGCCCAGTAGAGGATGTAGAAAAAAATTGGGGGGACTTATAAAAATAAAATGTTTTTATGCAATTTCTTTTTCAGTTTTTCTTGGGGGGGGGGTCATTGTTTTGGAAAAAAAATATGTACATTATCATTATTCAGTTGAAATAAAAAATCATTTTTATTACAAAACTTTGCAAAAGCTTCGTTGGCTTACTATCGTTGCTTGCAAGTCATGTATGAAAAGACATAATTTTAATTACTTGACTTTTATATGCCCGTCAATGGCGTTTCTGTGGGTCCCTGTAAAGTGCGAAACGAAACAAAAACGAAACGAAACAAATCGAAACGAAACGAAACGAAACAAATCGAAACGAAACGAAACAGATCGAAACGAAACGAAACGAAACAAAACATAAATCAAAAAATAAATTTTGGCCATTGTTGAAAAAGGCTGTGAATGACGCTGAACTATTTTTGTGCCATGTTCCTGAGCAGGCGTAGTCCTGGACCAACGGCGTAGCTCTGCCTGAAAAAGTGGAGAGGCACAACATCCCAAAATTTCTAACAAGCAAAAAAAAAAAAAATAATAATAAAAATAAAAAATAAAAAAATAGATAGATGAAAAAAAAATTTAAAAAAGGGGGGGGATTAAACAAATATATGGGGGTTTCATGTTCTGAATGCACAAATATAAACATTTCTGGTGCAATTCTATCTTTTTTTAACGTATCCAATGTACAAATGAAGATCTCGCGAACGTCTCGTCCATTTAAACAGTGTTAAAATTATCTCGGTAATTTTCGGCAGTGTCTCGATAGTTTCCGTGGCTTGAGTGATGGTTGGCATGTTGACCTTTGATGATGGAAACCATTATTTATGTTGTATTAGGTATATTTAGGTAAAAATATGCCATGATTCTAACTATATAAAACACTTGATATTTATTTGTACAACGGATACCTTAAGTACATGAATAAATGTCTGGCGAGCAGTAGCGAGCCAGGAATTATTTTTAGCAAAATATTGTCTTATCAGAAAATACTTTTTATAACCTCTGTCATTGCATGTAATAATATTCTATATAGATTGAGTTAAATGTCTTCATGTTCATTGAAAAAGTAATATGTATAAAGGATGGATCAGAATAGCTAAATTATTCAGAAAGCCTATAAAGAACTGGCGAGCGGTAGCGCCCCCCCCCCCCCCCCCCCCCCCCCTTTCTCCTACGCTCCGCTTGTCTTGGACAACAGCTTGGAGTAATTTTGGCATACAGAGATGTCAAAAGGTAAATTTTCAAGGTCAAAATTGTGAAAGGAGACTAGAAACTGCATTAGTGACTGAATCGATGGGGCCGGGGGATGTTGATCTCTAGGTTCGATCAGTGTAGGACGCGCGGCAGTTTCAATTTATCTAGAATTTTACGATATGAAATACCGCCTTTCCCACGATATCTGAGAAAAAAAAAAAACTGACTTCTATATAATTTCCCACTCACAATTCAGAAAAGAATATTATGTAGCCGATGGGATTCGAACCCATGCGGGTAAAAAATGCTCTGCATGGCCGGCACCCATACCGCTGAGCCACGAACTCATTATCAATTTGATGCAAAACTTTCTAGAGTTCTCAAATCGCCAAATGGCTATTACTGTATAAATAAAAAAACAAACAAACAGAAAAGGTCCAAATATTTATCATTTAATGATTTCTTTTTTTTTTGTTCAAATATTTCAATCGGCTTTTGCTTTCTTCCGCTATTTATAACTCATTTTTCCAAGTACTGCAACAGGGGACGTCTCAAAGTTAATTTCAAGGAATGGACACAAACGGAGCGCCACCTGGTATCAAAATTGAAGTTAGCATTGACGAAGCAATAATGGCATTAGGACGAAAGAATGATGGCACAATGAAAGATGTCATAACGCATGGTGGAACGACAATTATGCATTGACGAAGGACAAATGTAAAATACACGGAAGCAACATTGCATAAAGAAGAAAGACAAATGCAATAAAGTCAATTTGAAATGAAAGCAAGATAAATGAGCATGGGATAATCAAACATTGAATGAAGCAACATAGCATGAAGCATGTAAGCAAGGCAAATAGCATTGTGACCCTAATCCCCCTCCATAAGTCGTTTCATCATGTCCCTTCAATGCTTCCGTAGAATATACATTTAAAATGACATCATTTTTCTAAGAAATCCTTGTTGAAGCTGAGGTCCAAACTATACTTAGATGATAAGTGCCTGATCAAACTGAAATTTTCTGAAAACCATAGAACAAGTTTTCATTAGAAAATAAGATATAGATTCAGTAGGCGGAGTGATATGTAAATCAGTTATTGAAACGAGGAAGAAGGGTTAATCATGATACAGTCTACAACCATTCTGTTGATAACAGTTTTTAGAATTTTATATTTTTTATCAATTGAAATATATGTCCTAAGCTGCATGGCTCTTGATCGATACATCTTTGTATTTGATTTTTTTTGTATTGGGGGTACTGTTGTAAAAAATTTCTTCATGGCTCTTTGGCATTAAATTCAGGTCCCAGTTAAATTTCGTTTTCTATCTGGATTTCACGAGAAACACCGAAGAAACACAGTCTGTTGATATGTGCAAATGTTGCCCCGAAAGTATGACCAATGATTTTTTTTTTTCATATATATTTCACATATTATACATTTCTTCATTGAAACATGGAGGACAACGAATACAATGGAAGAAGCTAACTTTCTATGACCACCTGCTAAAATATCAAAGTGTGACGTAGTTATTCTGTTAGCGTACCTATTTCTTCCAGTTGTTACATAAAAGAGCAGCTTTGTTACTGCATGGAGACATCGCAAATGATACCATAACACTATTTAATACAAAATAAAGTATCTAAAGATATAATTAAGAAGTATATTGGAGTCAAATCTAATGTCATACCTGGTTTTCTTTCTTTTGTTAAGCATCAGGTTTAGCAATGAAAACCCATCTACCTATCCGTCAAAAACAAACAACAAAGAGACGTAAATATCTAAAGAAATCGTGGGAAATAACCAAGAGAGCAGCATCTCATGGCGGGGAAATTAAGAAAGTGGCACGAAAAATAATGTATCCCTTTGTGTCATTATTGTTGATATTGAAGTTACATGTACCTAGTCTTTGTAAGACTCAATATGCATGAAAATTTTTGAGACTATACTGTAACTCTGTCTTGGAAAAAAAGGCAAAAAGTGATGGAAAAATATGGAAATGGACTGTTTGTTTTTGGCAAACAATATACTGAATCTTACTGGTCCGACTGACGTGAAATAGCGATATTGAACGAAGGGAGTACACGTACACTTAATTGCGAACAAAGGAAAAAACAACCTTTCAAAGATGAGAGTCGAAAATTAAACATTACATCATTTCGATTTTAGTATCCCTCAGTTTATCAACTCGGTCGCTAAATATTGACCTTTTCTCAGTTTTTAGAAAACCTCTTATGTCCAGCAAACAAACACGTCACACTTAAAATTGTTTCCCAAACAGGAAGGTCATATCACTGTTATGTCCTTTATTTGTGTCATATAATGAGTTCGTAAGTTAACGTTTGGGCAAACCCTTATAAGGTAAGCGTCATATAATGGATAGAAGCAGATTACGCTCAAATGATGATTCCCAAATTATGAACAAGTATAAATGATAATCATTATAGAAGAGTTTAGTATGCGATATAACTCTGAACAGTCCGTTTCAAACATGTACGAATTTTCAAAAATAAATTAAAGTAAAACTACACAACAAATCTATAGAAATACACTAACCCATGGTCAGTTTAAAAAACCCAGACAGATATTATTTAAACAATTAAGCGAAGAAACCATAGAGTCTACTCTGCTGGCATAATTTGGATACTATGATAATACAACGTCTCTACATTTTATTGTTCATTGAAGTTATCTGGACATTTTTATGTTTGCTTGGCGCCAAATTCTTTTGACCGACCGGAGCTACATATCATAATTTCGGTTTAACATTAGAGTATCAGGATTGCTCGAATCGGCAGTATTGTCTTTTGTGTTTCCATGCACGATGTATTGTTGCTGTCTCTACGTGTTCTTTTGTCCCTATTTTCTCGTCTCGTGAAGGTGACAATACGTCCTTTTTATTTTTATATTGAATTCTAATTAAATTAGGGACAAGTAAGACTTAACACCAAAGACGACATCAAAACACTGAACAAAAAGTTACAGATATACCAATAGGCGACCAGTATTTACTATGGACAGCCATTAACCAAGTTAGAAGCAAATGGTGTGGGTATTTGGATTACGCGCACAACACTCCACGTTACCGGTTACCCAGTTCTCTCCAAGAACGTTCAATTATTGGGTATATAATAGGCTCCTCATTGTAAGACAACGAGAATTTATATATAATAGCGGATATACCGCTTGTTTCCTATCTTTAGTTCTGAATTATCTGTCTTTTGTAATTATGCATATTTTTGAAATTATACAGTTTAAGCTATGATGATGGTATGAAATAAGGCAGCAAAATGCATGTACATAATAACATGTAGCAAAAGGATAAATATAGCCGCTACTTTGTCATTATGAAATTTTCGAACGATAAATGAGATAAAGAAGATCCTGACAACAATCTCAACAGCACTCACAATAGAGCACCAAATTGATCATCGACGGACCCCTAGCACACCAGAGGTAGTACCAGGTGGCCGGGAGGAGTAAGCATCCCCAATAATTTTCCTCAGTGTTGAGGGTTATTTCTCGTAGGAAAACACCAAAACTGATAGTTTACATTCATTAGACAAGGCTAATGTAATGGGGGGTTTTTTTCTAGCAAGTAGGACTAATAGGTTCTATCACGATCTGCTGAGTGAGACATAAAAATTTACACGAGTGACGGAAATTTCGTTTTTTTCCCGCGTAGCGGAACGAGAGAAAAGATGAAAAATTTCCGTCACGAGTGTAAAATTTTATGTCTCACTCAGAAGAAAGTGATGGAATCTATTTATTTCTTCTTCCAAGAAACACAAAAAAATGGGAATTCAAACAACGTTTCATGCCATCAAACGCCATGTTTTCTGACGACGTCACTGTGATGTCACAATAAGGTTCTCTTAAAACCCTTCCGAACGCGGGAAAATTTTGAGAAATTCCATGACGTCACAATGCAATTTCGATGTTTGTCCGAGGTAAAAGCATTGTGACGTCAAGAAATTTTGCATTTTTTTCCCGCATTCGGAAGGGAACCTTTGAGACAACTTATGTGTCTCACATAGGCTGTCTCACAGGGTAGGAGCAAAACTGGAGAAGAAATTCTTATCCTCTCCGTGCACCTGATCTAATCTTTACTGGCATGTCACGTTAGAACGCGGGAAAATGTGAGAAATTCCATGACGTCACAATGCAATTTCGATGTTTGATCGAGGTTCGAAGCCTGCTTGTTCGAGGTGAAAGCATTGTGACGTCATGGAATTTTGCATTTTTTCCCGCAATCAGAAGGGTCAATTTGTTATATATATATATACCGGATCATCACCCTGTCGCTATTAGAAAGGTTTAGTTACAAGCTCTTATAACCGTTTGACGTCATAATCCGAGCACGTCGTTTAGTTACACTTACGAATCGGAGTAGGTATAGCTATGTAGTATGGTGTATGTGTAGCCAGATTCTTTTCAATCAGTTTATTCTGCGAGAAAATACATCGAGACTCATAAAACCTCGACGCAAGGAAATTTAGAATCCTAAACGTGCTTTATAACACGGAAAACTGGAAGTTCGATCAATGATAAGTCTTGAAATTTTCAAAAAAGTTAACCCTTCTATCGTTACGTGTAAAGCGTCCTTTACACGTCCATAATATGTGAAGCTATACGTCACGTCATGACGTCATCTGAACAAAGATCGCAGGAAGTGATGACGTCATACGTATACGTTGCGCTAAAACTTGTAACTAAACCTCTCTACTATTACCGAGCCTTACAACTTACCAAAATATTAGGTTTAGCGTGTGAGTATGACGTGAAATATATTGAAACCCTATCTATAAAAGAAACAAAAAAAGTTGTCTTTTACCAAAAATATAATAAATCACATTAATTTAAAAAACATCGTATTGATTAAATTGTAAAAGCTACTGAGAAAACGTCCCAATTTTTTAAGAACTACATCAATGTATGAGAGTTATCCCGCTTTCACCGTAAAAGTCATAATCCGAGCCATCACTCCGATCGTCCCTTGAATTGAATGGTGCCTGATTTTGTAATTTCAGCCACCTTCCTCTGTAAGAAATCGAGTTTTACCGCGAGGTGTCGTCCGAGCGGTAAAACGGATATTTCTGACAGGGGATTCGCGGATACCCTGTCAGTTTTTGTAAAACATCATTATGGTAATGACCCTATTCTAATGCTTTGGTCAGTTAGAAGCTAGAAAACGTCTGCTTTTAATGACATCGCAAAAGAAACGCATGACGTCATAGCAAAACTGCAGTGAAACACCCCATTGCAGTTTTTTTTAATCGCTCAGCCACTCAGAATGCGCCTTACAAACGGAGTGCATTAGAATTGGACATCCCGTGTTTGTGTTTAAGAATGCTTTCTCCTGAGATCTCGAATTCAAAAGAATCAAACTTTTTTTCTAACCATTATATTTCAATAGTACTTGACCCGATAAGTAATAAAACAAACAGAAAAGGATACCAAGTTGTGGACTTTATGTCAGATATTTGCCATCAAAGATACCCTTCTTCAACAATCTCAGAATATTGTGGGGAAATTGAAAATTGGCGAAATAATACTCATAAAATCTAAAATATACATGTATATATTCTTACGGAATTGTTGAATTGGATTACTTAAATATATTAGAATACATTACTTTACTGCTGTTGAATACAATTTTTAATTTTAAAATGCTGATTAAAAAATGTAATTTCATCAAACTTTTTTTTAAAACTTCAGAATAGTGTATCTAGGGACATTATAGCATGTTTTTATGAAAGAAAAAGTAGGGGGTGTTGTGCATTGGGAAAAAGTTTTGGCCCATTTTGCTACCCTATCCCCCTTCTTTCAAAATGATACAGGAAATAGAAAAAGCACCATATTGCCAACAGTACGTACAGGTTTTATTGATTATGTTTAGTTTTATAGCTGCTCCATGTACTTTCATGTGAATATTTATATACATTCTAAAAATCTGACATTAAACAATATTTTTTTTTTTTTGCATAGCTGGGGGAAAGGGGGGGGGGGGTTAAGCTTGAACTCACCGAAACAATTTTTTGCATATTATTTGATAAATATGTTTTAAAATTCCACAAAAAATTGCAGATATTTCACACGTAAATTACTCGTTAACAGACCTTACATTATGGACTTTGACTTTTGATACAGTGACCTTGACCTTTGAGATTGGCCTACTTTTAACAAACCCGGTAGTATCTCACTACTGTATAAACCTTCAATTTTTCTACCAAAATCCTATACACAGCGCGTGTGGGCCAGTGTTGATCCATCTATTCTGACCATTGCCGTTTTGTGTTTACAAAAGGTTAGGTCGCGGGCAATTAAAGAGGTTTGGTTTCCTTTGGATCCTTGCAATTTCCGCTGACCAGAAAGGCTCGCACAGCTCGACATTGTCACCAATGGCGGACAGTCGGATCACGGCGCCTGTCTTGGTTTACTGGATTCCTAACGACATTTAGTTTGAATTTCATGTGCTTGAATTAATTAAAATATCTTTTTAAAAATGCCCAACTCTTGTTATACTTCAGCATTAAGTAGCATAAGCAAACTTTTTGAAAAATTGTTTTAGATGTACCTGATTATCACCCAGTCGCTATTGTTTATTCTTTATTCTACATTTGAAAATATCATAATCTAGGGATCAAACTTTACTCAATACCTCACTTTAAGTTTAACTTATTTCATTAAATAGTGAAAGTAATAATGAATTGTTACATCAATTAGCTGAACAAAAGGGACAGCTTCGGTTAATGAATCCTCATCAGAGGTACTTTACGCAAAAACATATATACTGGTAGTGGTTCTCCTTTTTTTTTAAATAACGATCAGACCAAATTTGCTTGACTTAAAAAAAGATAAGCAAGATGTTACTGTTTCAGGGATGTACGGTGCATGTTCAGCTACCTTTTTCTTGAGTTAGTACTAATGTTGTTGTGATTGCTGTACGAGCTGTACTTTGTTTGTATAAATAGTGGTTGTGGTTGTTTACGTAATGTGTTTTGATTGTGTAGGTCTTGTGAGTGCGTTTTCTTATATATGTTAGTATGGTTGTACATACTGTGCTTTTTAATGTAGTCCTTTTAAGTGTGTATTCCGCTGTGTGTTAGTGTGGTTGTTGTACATTATGTGCTCTTTGTGTAGGTCTTGTGAGCGTGTATTCCGCTGTGTATTAGTGTAGTTGTTGTACGTGATGTGCTCTTTGTGTAGGTCTTGTGAGTGTGTATTCCGCTTTGTGTGGGTGTGGTTATATGTGTGCGCTTTGTTCGTGTAGGTCTAATTAGTGTGTATTTCGCTGTATGTAAGCGCGGTTATTGTACGTGCTGTGCTTTGTTTGTGTAGGTCTTATGAGTATGTAGTCCGCTGTGCGTTAATGTGTTTGTTATACATACTGTATACGTACTTTAAAAAAAAGATAAGCAAGATGTTACTGTTTCAGGGATGTACGGTGCATGTCCAGCTAGATTTTTTGTGACCTAGTTCTAATGTGGTTGTGATTGCTGTACGTGCTGTGCTTTGTTTGTATAGTGGTTGTGGTTGTTTACGTGATGTGCTTTGATTGTGCAGGTCTTGTGTGACCGTGATTGTTATATGCGATGTGCTTTCTTTCTTTAGGTCTTGTGAGTGTGTTTTCTGATATATGTTAGAGTGGTTGTATGTGCTGTGCTTTTCAAGTGTAGTTCTTGTGAGTGTGATTTCCGCTGTACGTTAGTGTAGTTATTGTACGTGATTTGCCTTTTTGTGTAGGTATTGTGAGCATGTATTACGCTGTGTGTTGGTGTTGTTGTTTTGTGTGTTGTGCTTTGTTTTTGTAGATTTTATGAGTGTGTAGTTCCGCTTGGTGTTGGTGTGGTTGTTTTACGTACTATGCGTTGTTGCATGTGTAAGTCGTATGAGAGTGTATTACGCTGGGTGTTTGTGTGATTGTACGTACTAGTATCGTGTTTTGTTCGTGTAGGTCTTATGAGTATTTATTCCGCTGTATGTCAGTGTGGTTGTTGTACGTGATGTGCTTTGATTTGTTTAGGTCTTATGAGTGTGTATTCCGCTGTATATTCATGTTATTGTTGTACGTGATGTTTGTTTTTGTGTAGATCTTGTGGATGTGTATTCCGCTGTGTGTTAGTTTTTTTTACGTGGTGTGTTTTGTTTGTGTAGATTTTATAAGTGTGTATTCTACTGTTTGTTAGTGTGGCACAGTTAAGTTTGCCATAATTAAAGAATGTTAGTGCAGAACTAATTGAGGAACGTTCTTCTATGATGCAATGTTTTCATACTAATTGAATATATGTTGCACAGAGTGGAACATTCTAGTTATCTTTGCACATTATTGATCTGTTGAAATCTGAGATTAATGTATTTATTTTACTTCCCTATGGGTACACCACAGAATCTAATATTCGCTCTTTTCCCGGTCCGATAATTATATTATCAGGAAATAATCACTTCGAAGAACCTTAAAGATTGCTAAAAGCCTAGAAAATGTTCCACAAAGAGTGGGGGGTTTTTTTTTTTCTTAGTTCTCTAACCTATATTATTCCAGAGTCGTTTTTACAGACATTCCATAATTTTGAACAGCTTCGATCCTCTCGTTTAATGTCCTTGTTTTTAGTAAAGTATAATGATTTCTTTCTGAAAAAAAGTACAATGGTTGACTTATGTTTTCCTTAATGCGCAACCAGATAATTATATTTTACAACATCAAAAGTGTATACCAACCTCTTTCTATATTTTTGTCATGACTATGTCTTTACTTTGTTCTTTTTTTTTTTGTGTCCTTTTTGATATACAAGAAAACAAAACTACCAGTCAAAAAGAAAAAAAAGCTTCTTCACAAACTACGAGGGCTAATTGATATGTTGTGAGCCTATAGGTTTTCTGGGATGCAGAAGGTAATCTGCTTATAGATTTATCTCCAAAAAGGACAAGCTTTCAAAGTCACATACGTGTACTATGCTTCACTTCTGACACAGTTACGGGAAAATATTAAATTTAAGCGCCGCGGAAAGCTCACTAGTTAAAGGTGTGTTGTTCCATTAGGGCAATGCTCCATGTTAACAAGTCTGACAGGTCACTGCCATGACTGCCATTCATGATTGTGGCTTTAATTTGATTGAACATCCGCCTAATTCACCCTGATCTTGCTCCATCAGACTTTTATCTATTCCCAAAACTGAACGCAGCTATTTCTGGCTACCACTTTGCAGTGGATAGCTTTCTGACTAGTCAAGATAACTAGTTCTTTAAAAGTGGTATTGAGGCCCTTAAACACCGGTGGCAAAAGTGTATAGATACTGAAGGGGGTAATGTAGAAAAATAATGCATGCAAATTCAAATCCATCAATATGAGGCTCACAACATATCAATCAGCCCTCGTACATTTGTCTACATGAAATGTAACATACATGTATTTAAAGCTAAATTGACTGGATTGAAAATAAACGAAGAAGCCTTGAAATCAATTGCAGCATAATGAGAAGGTGTTGTGATTTTTATTTTGCTTGTTTTTTTGTTTTTTGTTTGTTTGGGTTTTTTTTATGGTTCATGGCTCAAAATCTATTAGTACGACGACAACGCACAAAAGATAAGAACAAAAATGACCTTTAATGGTTGAATAGGTAGTGGATAGAAAGGTTGCAGTACCAACAGAAAAACACCCAAATGCGAAAAAAAACAACATAGAGGGGACAAGAAAAACAAAAGACACAAAAGGGCCAAAAAGACAAAATACCAAAGACGACATCAAACATAAAAAACTGCACATAAACCAACGAGACCAATAAGTCGACTTAAGATTGACACATTGAATGTACAACGATCAATTTGCTTATAGATATTGTTGTGTTCCTCATTCAAAAATCTGTGAAACCAAGGATTTATAAATTCAAGGAAAAATGAAGAACGGACAAAATAAATATGTAATCAATGGTATCTAAGTAGTGAACTCTCTCAATGTAAATAAAATCAAATGTCCGGCTGGAGTAAACATCTCCTGCTTGTTAGCAACACCAGTCGATGTACATATACATGTACTCAGTGGGCAAAATCAGGGACTTTCCTAAATGTTTACAGTTCACAATGAAGAAGGTCCATTTCATAAAAGCTCTCAACATTCTAGTCATGTCTCGTAACCATAGAACTTTCCCAGTGACATTTTAGACATACCCAAATGAACAGGAAGAAAGCTCGCCTGCATGCAGGAAAAGCAAAACTTAATTGTTATCATTTGAACATACCTTTTCTATGTCATGTATTGTAGCGTATATATTTAGGGATTTTTTTATATATTTTTCGAATGCACTGGTTTGTGCAAAACTTCTTTTAGTAAGACTGCAGCGGACTGCACCCTTATTTTTTTTCTAGAGAATAACGTACATGTATAGCAGAATAAAAAAGGACATGCATACCTCTCACAGAAAGATTTTTCTCTCTCTCTCTACTATACTTTCAATAGAAATGTCAGCGACACACAATGATAGTGATATATCTAATTTTATGTCTTTGCAGGGGTCAAATTGGGGGAAGCCCCCCGAAGCTTTGCAATTTCTTCACTTTACAAAGGAAATATTCATATAAAGCGAACGAGTAATCTTTGGAAATTTAGGGGGATTGCGCCCTTTAAATCCGCGAGTGAATATAGTGCACTCTCTCAGTTCTTTTTGGCAGGCATTATGAATCATTATTATTAAATTATTAAATTCAAAGATAAACTCAGGTGAATTTTTTTTAATAAACATACATGTACGAGTATATTAAGCAAGTCTACACAAGAATAAGAGGGAAATTCTAGATACATTAATTTACACTAAAAGTAATCCATATCAACATACAACATGTATATATACTGAAAATGGCTATTTTAATCTGAAAATATTCCAAAATCTGCAAAATATTACAGAAATAATATGTCAGCGTGGACCTGCTCTTTATCAACCTCAAAATCTGATAAGATAGAATCATATTTTTTGATTGATTCATCCTACTCTAGATATTTATAAATTGCAATGTTTTGTGTTATTTTTTTCTTATTCGGACGTGGTTCATTCCAAGTTACAAGTTGCCAATTTTCGATGATAAATAAGACGTGCGCTCGTGGCACATACACAATGTATTAATGGATGACATTCTGTAGATGGACGCATCACCTAGGAAAGAGGACTTTAAATTTGCCTTTCGTTTATCATATTCTGAATGAGAGACATTGTAATTATGATCTGTCTATCACATACAGAAGAACGATTGGAAATCGTGTTTTCTTTGAGTACAGTAGGAGAAACGAAGTAAAGTATTGGTGGATGAAGACATTTGTTCTAATGTAAGAAAATTTGTCTGGAATACACACTCTAACTTAATCTTCATTAGGTTAATTAAGGGAGACTAGACCAGATGACTCCTTTATATCATCAGGCCTGACATTGGGACAGTGACAATGACATACTTATTAGTTCTACATTAAGATTATTTCAACGATAAAAAGCGTAAGCGTACATTTTCCAAACTTAAGGCACAGACACAACAAGAAAATAGAAAGAAAAACGAAATAAATAACGCACACCAAGATGACCAACAGAGAAACAAGGCATTACGCATCGACCCAAGTAAAACATAGATTAATATGTGACATTAAAGCTTACGAAAAACAGTCCGTGCTCTATCTGCTGGAGCGGTCTCATACACGCATCATACAGGACAGAGCTAATTGTAAAAGAGAACTTGAAAAAGTTAAAATTGAAAGAGCATAAATACAATGTACGAGGGCTTGATGGATTTGAATTTTATCCTCGTATTGATGGATTTGAATTTTATCAGAGATTGTGCATTATTTTACTACATTTTTAGTATCTATATACTTTTGCCACCGGGTCTCAGTACCACTTTTAAAGAACTCCTTGTCTTGACAGGTCAGAGGACCATTCATCATCGGACTGAAAGTGGGTGCCAGAAATAGCTGCTTTCAGTTTTGGGAATAGATGAAAGTCTTATGTACGACATGTCTGGTCCATGCGGTAAATTTATCAGGTGTAAAATGATGCTATTGAATTTAAAGACGTTTAACATTTGAACTACTTGGTGAGTGTCACTGCTGGTGGACCAAGAGTCCCCGAGGGCACATGTAGCCAAGTTCGATCAACTTCGGTTGATCGTCTTTCTCTTCAACGCATTTGAAATTGTCTGTTACAAAATTGCTTGAAATTTCTAAAACGTGGGTCCTGTAGCATCATATTCCACTCATTCTGCTACGTCTTTTGGTACATTTTTGGACATAATAATTTTCATACTTTTTGACCATATTACACTGTTTAGACTACTAAGGATCACTGACGAGGGTTTAGTACCCGAAACGTGCATGTCTGGTCCATGCGGTAAATTTATCAGGTGTAAAATGATGCTATTGAATTTAAAGACGTTTAACATTTGAACTACTTGGTGAGTGTCACTGCTGGTGGACCAAGAGTCCCCGAGGGCACATGTAGCCAAGTTCAATCAACTTCGGTTGATCGTCTTTCTCTTCAACGCATTTGAAATTGTCTGTTACAAAATTGCTTGAAATTTCTAAAACGTGGGTCCTGTAGCATCATATCCCACTCATTCTGCTACGTCTTTTGGTACATTTTTGGACATAATAATTTTCATACTTTTTGACCATATTACACTGTTTAGACTACTAAGGATCACTGACGAGGGTTTAGTACCCGAAACGTGCATGTCTGGTCCATGCGGTAAATTTATCAGGTGTAAAATGATGCTATTGAATTTAAAGACGTTTAACATTTACATTGGTAGAGCAACTTTCATTGACTATATGAAAATAGTCAGAAAATTGGTATTTTCATTTAAGCTCAAGGTGGTTAAACTTTAAATGGCTATTTACTAAAAACATTTGGTCAATGTGAAAGCATTAGATCAATCGAGGGAAAGTAAAGGCATCAATCTGCTGGCTTATGCGACCTCGAGTACATCCACATAAGAATTCTGATTATTGTTTAGAAATGAATGGCATCAGGGTTTTGTCAATTAAATTTTTATTAACGTCTGATGGGGTCCAGTCCTCACGGTAAGCAATCCTTGAAAAGAAGTGATATAAATAAAATCGTCACAAAATATCGTCAAAACTTCGGAAGGTTAATTAATATCCTCTAATAGATTAGTCCACAAATTGTTTAAAAATTAAAGAACGGATTGTTAGAAATCCTATATAAAACCTGTAATAACTTTTTCTCTGGAAAAAACTTGTCGTACAATATTGAATTGTTTTGTTACAAACATCTCTGTTGAGAACCTTATATCAGAAACATGGCTGTCATTTGCAGTGAGTCCAGCTACGTTTTCAAGAATGCGGCTCACTTATAGCAGAGCTGGAACGGTCAGATATCCCAAAAGAATATACATTTAGTATAGAAAGGGTTATGTAGTACAATTCTGTTTCCTAGAAATTTAATATTGTGAAATCAGAAGAGGCACAATTCTGACATCTATCATGCTGACAACAAATTATTAAGCGAGCAAACTTCCTTATTGAAAAATCTTTATATGGACGATTGCTGACACAGACATTCTTTATGCTTGATACGTATGATATGTGACAATACAACAATGAAAGAAGATAGCAGGATCTACGACATGAAAGCCAAGTATAAGGGAATAGTGTCTATTTCTAATTGTTATGACAAATATGTTTTATTTGTTTTCTTTATGTACATCTATTTTCATTGACGATCGATTTCATTGTAATACTCGTATTTCTGCGATTTATGATTTATATTTACATGTTTGTATTCTGTTTTCAACATCGATGAGTTGCTGTGTTTTTTTTTTCTTTCCGTCATCAGTTCCAATCTACATAAATCTTCTGTAAAAGTTTAATAAACTAATAATCGTTCCTATTTCATCATTGTATTAGACAATTTACAGACATAAAAGTAGACGTAAACCATCTTCTAGTCTAGTCCCAGACACCCTTGTTGACGGATAGGAAAATGAGAAATGTCCAATTTGTGAATATCTCACAAAAGGCCTGTATATAAACAAATGCTTGATGAAATTCTATGAATATTTCATCCCATAAGTAGATATTTGGTGTCACTTAGTTCTGATGTATTGCCTACCGGCAATACTTCATCGTTAATTTGCTAAGTCTAGAAATATCACCCGGCACCACTTATATCGATATTGCAATAGTAAGAGGGACGTTTTAGATTGAATGAATTAATGAATGAAAGGTCCTAGCAGCTCGTTTCAGACGTATCACTTTAAATACGTTTAAAGGATTTATCATTTCAGAATTTTTGTTTTTCAGAGGTTTTTTTTTTATCTTAGTTTTACTATTGTTCTAAATTCATCATCGTTAAGTAGAGTTATTATAGTTCGGTGCTCCAAGAGAAACACCCTTTTAACAGAAGAAAGGCCTCTCCTATGAATGCAGAAATGTTAAAATATGCTTGCAGGTTAAGAGAAAATTCCATATGCCTGAGATAGAAATGGAAATTTCATTAAGAATATGGAACTCAAGATACTTCAGTGACTTCAGTGAGACTTCCCTTCACTGACAACCGTTGTACACAATCGTAGGATGCAACTAATATCAAACAAAACAACTGCCAACAAACAACAGGGGTCATCGAGACACACTACAACAGCCACACAGAAAAGTCCAACAAACAATTAAACCTGGTGTATCAGAAATATCAAATAACATGATAATATAATTATATATACATTTTAAAAAATTGATATTCGGTGCCAGCTTTGGACCGTTATATAGTAGGCGTGGTTATCCACATTACGTTCGCCAAATCTTCCAGCTTACATGGATACACAGAGCTCTCCGAGACGTACAGCTGGTATTTAAACAAAAATGATTCTAATTTTCATGGACACGTGGAAACACACTGGAAATCAAAAAGATAATCACGTACGGGCTATATCCAGTGTATACATAATACATTTATAGACTACGGAGAACTTTTGCATATACATAACCGTGGTGTTCTTGTCAATATCGCGATAGCGATGCACCCTACTATACAGTCTTATGATATCAAGTTCCAGTGGGGTTTTTTTTTCTCACATTTGGGAGAAGGGGGTAAGGGCCGATACGTAGGGGAAAATGCGTGCAAACTACACAAATGGGGAATTTATTTTTTTAATAAATCAAAATTCTTGCATCAAATATAGATTTTAATGGCTTTATGTACAAACAATTACATTAAAGGAATAATATTCTACTACTAGTTACACATGTGTATATGGATTTTGTTGAATTTTACACACTATCTTAAAACAATCTTTTGTCAGAGCAAAAATTTCTCTGACAGGAGGGGAAAAATATATACATGTACTCCAGAGAGGGGGGAATTGGGTCGAATATCGCCGAATGTTTTTTTTTGGGGGGGGGAACAAGTCAACGAATGTTAAAAGAGTGTTTCTTTCCATCTCTTTTATCTGTGATCATTGCACAACACAATGTATGCATCTTGTCCGAGAATATTAGGTAGGAAAAAACATGGTCACCTGCCTCCTTTTTATTTTTTCGAACAACCAGGTCAATAGATTATTGCGTTTCTGACAGCAGATCGCATGTGTTAGTCTAAGACTTTTCCTTATCTTTAACTGGCAGATGGATGACATATATGGACAACCTCGCAGTGCACCAGCATTAAGACTTCTCAAATCAATCTAAACAAAAGAAAAAAAGGGACTTTGCGATCTTTTACAACCATCGTTTTACTTTGCATTTTTGCTATCTCACTTTACTTAAGTAACTTGATAAGCCCACATCTTTTCTATCGGTACATGTACATGTATTTTTATTAAAATTTCTATATAAAGGTGTGTCCGGAATTCTTGGTCTTACGAGCCAGGTTCATTTAGCAAATGGCACAGTATTTCTATGTTCTTTCTTCACATGCTCCTCATAAACTGAATAGCATAT
Source organism: Pinctada imbricata (assembly GCA_033119305.1). NCBI lineage: Eukaryota > Metazoa > Mollusca > Bivalvia > Pterioida > Pteriidae > Pinctada > Pinctada imbricata. The sequence goes on along the minus strand of VSWD01000006.1, from coordinate 47,609,783 downwards.
TAAACTTTTGCCCTGAGGCAAAATTAACCATTTCTTGGAAGGAATCATTGATATGATGTGTCATTGTAAACGAAGGAATGTTCATCAAACAGAAAAATAGTCGGAAAATTGGGGTCCTGACATTACTAGCAAATTCATTAAACCTACAACATATTTCAGGATTAATCAATAATATCTAGTAATGTAGAAAGCAAAGGCACTAGAATTTTTGTCCTTCAAGAGAAGTACGTTATGAAATATTGTTACAAATATTTTCGTCTCTGGACGGACATCCTATCAATTCCCTCATGTTAAACTGAAGAAATAAAACAGACACCTGAAATGAAATGATGGGGTGGAGGGAGCTAGACAGACTTTCACCAATACCTCCTACGATAAAAATCATGCCTACGTATAGACTTCATTTTGGAAGTGTTTCCTGATTCGGGCCGACGTAAATTTCAATCGTTTGACGGTCTTCCTCTTTTAGGGTAGATTTTGTGTATTGGTAATAGCATCATGACTGTTTTCTTAAAGTATTGCTTGTAAATGCGTGTCTCGCTGAGGACATTTCATCGTGGCTATAGTCTTTAAACTAACAAAAGAGGCCCATATATCATGTTTTAACAGAAATATATTATGTTGATTGGAGAAGTATATTTCTATCTTTTTCCTACATATGCTATCTTATACCTGATATCGTGGAGGAAGGAAACATATTTTGCGGATATAATGTAAATGACTAAAACCAAGTAATAGAAGTAGATTTTAGCACAAACGTCTAGACGAGGGTCCTTTTCGTGTTTGATTTGAAGACATGTACACGCGTCAATGTCCAGAACACACTTATTTTGGGTGAAGCATAGTTTGGCAATCGTAGTGATCTCGCTTATATATCCAGTGTCACCACTTATTTCGATTGTGCTCATGATTGTTTTTCTTTATTCTATATATTCACCAGTTTGTTCGCTTGTTTGTCATGTATTTTACATTGTGGTGCCAAGTGGTACCGCCTATAATGAATTTCTCTTTTTACACTTTGACTTCTTTTTATTCAATTGAGTAGTTCCAAGTGGCACTGTCTATAATGAATTTCGTCTTTACGCTTAGACTCTTTTTTCAATTGAGTGGTGCCAAGAGGTGTCGCCTATAATGAATATCGCTTTTACACTTAGACTCTTTATTTAATTGAGTGGTGCCAAGTGGTACTACCTATAATGAATTTCGCTTTTACACTTAGACTCTGGATACTACCATCATTCATATCTATGGTGTAGCTGCTCATGTTTCAAGAGGAATGAGATATTGTTTCTCTCTATGTCTTCGTCTGTTTGTTCCCTTTTCTCGTATCATTCAGATCATTGTACATGTAACTTTGCCGTGTTGGGATTTTCCTTCTCATCTCTCTTTTGTGTGCCCATTATTTCTTCACATACACTTGTGGGTTTTGCTTTCTTCCGCTAGCTGTTCCTGTCGATGTAAGGTCTCCTTTTGTTGGTCAATGCTTTCTGCATTTGTTGTGAAAAGTATTATGACGATTATTGACACTTTCCGGATCTGCTCTATGATGTTATTTTAAAGTTATGTGAGATCCCCTGATATAAAAACCTACTACATCAAAATAAGTCCATAACCATACTTTTATAAAGATCGAAGAATCGAAAACATCATTTGGAGAGGGAAAATGAAGTTATGTATGCGCAAAGGGCATTCATTTTTATCTTAAGTGAATTTGTCCATACTTTTCTAGTCGATATATTCTATAATTATATTATTATTATGCTCGTTAAGGGTGTTCAGAACGTATAGACGTCCTTCAGCCTAAAATCTATTTTATAATTCTGCACTGCAAAAATCACGTACCAAACTTGCGTCAATACTTAACAATAATGTTGGAGTTGATAAAGAATGAGACGGACGCCAAGACCATCGTTACATTCAATAATTACATACAAATCAAAGGGAAATGATGATTAATGAGGCGCATTCAACAGTTCAAAGATCTACTCAAATATTCGTCCTTTGATTCGATTCCAGTCGATACGTAGTGGACGATATTTCTGGTATCACCCTTTTTTGCGATAAAAATTTAAATTTTCATTCTAATAAATTATACTTTATATGCCTTAATTCGATTTTATATGGTTAATTTTGTTTGAATTCGTTTAAAATTATCCTTCTGTCACTTCTCTTCAAGCGATCAAAGAGGGAGTTTTTTCTCCCTTTTTTTTATAAGAAAGTCATGAATTCTGGTAAAATTTTTAAAGTGTTTAAGTGAAAATTAATCATGATCCCTCATACATGTAGACGTATTTCCCCTCTATATCATGTATATCTACATGAAGCGTTTACGTTTCTATAAGCTTAAGGTCATACGGAACATACGGATTGGTTCTTTATACTGCGTAACAGTAAACCTAATCGAAGAAACCAACCCATGTGTTCCGGATGTCTTACGACAACTGCATAGATCTTTTAAGCTTCTGTCAATATCATTATCAGAATTTGGTCTCCAAAATCATTTATCAGACAACATTCGTTGAGGTGTACATATTGTGAAATAGCGAAGTTTCAAATTTTAATTTGATACACTCTTTGTCTGTGACATCCTCAGTAACTTAAAATCCAAGAAATTCATTATACGGCGGTGAATGGATCATATTTTGGTTCGATGTTCTATTGATGACCAAGGATCAGGAAATATCAGAAACATTTTTGAAAACTGTTTTTGCGACAGAGTCGTTTTACCAAGGTTAGCATAATAATTAAAAATAACAGTTCTTCTCTTCCTTTCAACCCATATAAACGTTTAAAAAACAAATCATATGATTAATAGATTTTTTGCAGACCGACGTTTATCCATTTAGACTTTGTTATGGATATTCAAACGGTATATAAACAATATCCTTGTCTGGGGGTCAGACAACCTTGATAGACGACATCAAATTGAGAAATGTTCAATCTCTGAATGTAGCACTAAAGAGCGATATATAAACAAATGGTTGATGAAAACTCGATGATTTTTTCATTCTCTGAGAGGATATTTCCCGTCACTTAGTTTTGATGTATCGCCTACACGCGACAGTTTGGCTTAACCTGTTGGGTCATCCAATCGCATCACATTGTATATACCTTCCACTGAAATGGTCAAATAAGCTTGCCCTTGGGTATGAGTGAAGTGGAATGACAGTTAGTAAATAAGTAGATTTACTTTCACAAAATCCATATACGTGTACGTAAAGTAAACCAAGTAAATACTAAGTCTACTGCATCATCGTCTTTCACTTGTCGATTGAGAGGTTTATGTAATGTGAGAAGGTCTTTTTTATGGACATTATGTACTAGTAAAAATTTTTATCAATAACAGTATGATACATAAATCTCATACCAATCCTTGAAAGAAAAAAAAGTGTTCCCACTTGTTACCTTCTTGAACAATATTTCAATACAATTTTAGTGCATCAGACACGTGCTTTGGATAGTAAATTCTCATCAGTGTGAGCCGATTTTATCTTGGTTTGATTTTTTGAAAAAGAAACAATATTAACGAGATATTTATCTTTACGTGAATTCTGATCATTAGTTGTTTTTTTATATATATATAAATATAATGAAGGCTCGACACAAACTTCTCGGTAGTCATCATTGAACAATTATTCCATATTTATGTCCAAAGGCAAGTAATGAGTCTGCGAGCGTATTCAAACTTGACCTGCATCACCACAATTAACCCTATGGTACATCTGTATACTAATCACCATTACCATCAATCAAATTTCGAGAAAAAATGGCCGGACTTGTCATTTTCAATATTATTCTTTGTCGAAGGACAAATTTAAAGCACCTGCACATGTAGTAATATTTAGATAGCAACATATTCGAACTGTATCACACGATGATAACTAGATTGCATCCATCATACCTCCAAGAAGAATATCCGAATTATTATTAACAAACCAGTGCAATTCTATATCCCCCTCTATGAAATGAAAATATTCAAGAAAATATATAGGCTGTTTTTGTGTGTATTTGCACTGAGAGGTCTAAACTTGTGACACAACCTCGTTTGTTATTCCGTCTCCGTTTCTTTTTAATCCTATTTTGATTACTTTTATGTGTGTATGTTCCTTTCAGTATCTAATTTTTTCTTGGCGTTATTTTATCTTGTTTAATTCAAAGATCTGTGTCTTTAGCTACAGGAGTAACAAAGGATCGTAGTTATTTTTCATGTGCCATGATATTAAGGAGGGTTTGAACGCCAAGATGGCGGCACATTATTCGTTTTCTCGCTTCCTAGGAAAAGTACAGTCTTAACTCCCTTAATAAAATTTGATACTCTGATTAATATACGCATTTGAGTATCCTGATGAAATTTGAATGATTTCCGGCGTCATTTGAAGAAATTATGGCGATTTTCGAAATTTAGGACTTTAGAAGTTTTATCCATGAGCAAACCACGATGCATTTCGACGTTATCGGGAAAAATGGCGTCACATACCTTCGCATTCAAAATGCAGTAAAAACATTAATACTAAACGTATTGCATTGAAACTTAGCATGTATAGAATAGAAAATTAAATCTTCATCACAGTGTATTCGTTGACAAATTTACGTTACAGGAAAGCGGATGTCATTTCATTGAAAATGGACGATTTTGGAAGAAAAAATTGGAAAATATAAAGCTTTGTAATATCTTAATCCTGAATTCAAATTTTCCCATTTAATCATGAAATCATCTCAGGACATTCTTGATAATTTTGATAGTTTTTGACAAAGATTCATCCACAGGATTCATAATAATTTAAAACTAGCAACTACAGTAAAATGGCTCGAAATTGCAATTTTTTAGCGACAGGATAATCTTTTATTCAAGTATCCTGCCTGTGTTTAAAACACAATTCATTTTATCTTTTCCATATGTAAGTGCAATATATTTATGGATATTTTGGAAGTTAAATCAAATTTAATTTCCAATAGCTTTACGATAACTGGAATGACACTTTCAATATTATGACGTCATCACGAAATTCACGAAAACGTCGATTAATGCATATTTCAAAGTCTCGTAAAATCAAATGTAAGTTTGTATAGTCAAGGACAGACAAGAAATATATAACTTCAGAATTTTTTTTTTTTTTTTTAATTTTCTACAATATTGAAATATATTATATATTCTACAAAAGTAAATCATCTAAAAGTAATGAAAAAAAAATTATGTATTTTTATAATGCCTTTCAGTTCCTTCAATAGTTCAATTTATCTAAGAAGGTCTCGATACTTGGACCCACGCAGTCTCTGTAAAGTAAATGTACAAATCTAAATTCAAAAAAATAAAAGAGGGCGCTACTGAAATGAATTATGGTGGCTCCGCTGGAAGCATCACTGATAAGAATTTAATATTCGAAACACGTTTCTGGTGCAGGAAAAATTAGTTTGAAGTTTTCTTCATGAAGATATAGAGTTGAAACACTTCCGTATTATTATACATGTAATAAACACTTATTTCTTGTTGCAGTGTGGAGCAGTTAAAATCGTTCCCGTATTATTGAAATAAAGCCATAAGCTGTTAGGAATGTTAAACGTCTTCAATTTCAAGAGTATCATTTAAGAACAGATCTTAACAATGTTATATGACCAAAGAGTGTGAAAATAATTATATCAACAATTGTACCGTAAGATGTAGCGGGATGGATGGGATATGATGCTACAGGACCCACGTATTAGAAATTTCTAGAAAATTTCATAACAGAAATTTTCGAGTGCGTAGAAGAGACTGACGATCAACCGAAGTTGATGGAACTTGGCTACATGTGCCCTCGGGGACTTCAGTCCGTGCACCAGCAGTGACGCTCACCAAGTGGTACATATGTTAATCGTAATAAAAAAAGAAAATGTACCGAAAGACGTCGCAGGATGGGTGGGATATGATGCTACAGGACCAAGTGTTAGAAATTTCTAGAAATTTTGATAATCGAAATTTTCGAATGCGTAGAAGAGACCTACGATCAACCGAAGTTGATCGAACTTGGCTACATGTGCCCTCGGTGACTCCTGATCCACAAGCAGTGACGGTCACCAAGTGGTACAAATGTTAAACGTCTTCAAATGCAAGAGCATTCTTTTAAGAACAGACAAATTTGCAGCATGGACCAGACATGAACAATCATGGAATCAGAGCGATGATTTGCAAAAAAATTGAACTCTCCTCTGCACAAAGTGACTCTTTGCAATTATTTCACCTTTCAACAGGTTTTGCGGCATGGAGAAATGTGCATACACTTTGTGAATCTGGCCATTAGTTGGAATCAATCTCCTTTGCATGCGTCCGATTTCAGCTTTGCTTTAAAATCAATCTGCTTCTGTCGCCATCGCCTATTGTTGTCTGTGAGATTCTTGCAGATTAATACTTGGGCTATGAATTTGAAATGATTATTAGAATTGTATCCCGTCAAGTGTGACTTCAATGTACGTATGAAGCAGACGTCGTGTAAGCAAAGACAATGTTTCAATGCGCAATACAATGCAAGATCAGAAGTTCTTTCTATTGTACTATGTCAACAGGTGTCCTAAGCATGAAATCACAAGACTTAGTATAAGTCCTTCAGCCCCTCAGTTGAATCATTCATACAGTGAACGTGAGAAATCCGAGTTACAATGAACATGTACGTTACTATGTAGACATGCAATACTTTCGGCACGCCTATAATGCATCATTATTTCGTAAAATTCGCATAGTAAAAAGGCATCTTGTGTTGTCTACATGTATGACCTTGTTTGCAAGGCGTCGGATTACCACACAATGTAATGGGTTGTGTAGCTATAGCGTGTCATGTATGTCTGCTGTCTCTTGCTAATTTTACGAACACATGTGTTTCACTTGGACGTTGTCTTCGTTGGAGATCATTTCTTTATTCTTTCATTTTTGATTTGCACTCATCTGGCTACACATATACGTGTATGCAACATCTGATCATATTTGAGAACTTTTCCTGAAATGTTTAGAGATCCTATTACTGATTTTCTTGAAGTTCTTTTTACCTTTCCTTTGGTATCTAAAAAGCAGAATATACGTTCTTTGCACCTCTTCCTATCATATATTTTTCTATTGCTGAAATTCATATCGATTCCATAATTCGAATATGAAAAGATTTGTCCACAAGACAACATGGACCACAGGAAAATACGCCTTCCTTCAGAATTAGCATTCATCGGGTCTTGCCCTAAAGGAACGTCTTCAAAATGTCGATATGAACATTACAAATGTCGTATATGACTTTTAAGATTATATCTGGGTAATTAGGAAAAAGGATGAACTTCGCCAATTGTTTGCACAAAAGCAGTCTTTCACATATAAAACATTCTGGCAGAAAGTAAAGCATATTTTCACTAGAAATACATTATAAATATTGAACTATTCAATGTTTTTTCTTCGAGAGAGAAAAATGAGGAAATGCACATGCCATTCAAGGTACAAGGCAACGCCCTTTTCGACTGAGCTGACATGCTGTGTTACATATCTATATATCCCTCTATTTAAAAACTATTCAGTGTTGAAGGCGACAGCAAAGTATCACCCATTAATGTCTTTTGAGATATCTAACGAACATTTCCGTTGCCATATACATGTAGTCTGTTTTTGATCACAAAAAATACTAATTCTGCCTTCTTCAAATTCTCATTTTATGGCTTTAAGTTACAGAGAAGCTACAACTAAGTGACCTCCTTATTTTACAGTCAAATTGTTATAAAAGAGTTTGTAATCAAAATACACCCCGTCAATAACTCGTTATCACCTCAAAATTATAGACGACAGACGCTGCGATGTATCATGTTCTCCATGATGTTCTTGTAGACTAATTTTCCAAAAAAAAATTAAATAATGCTGTCTAGATACAGCATACCAGACCGTCATATATCTTTAAGTAAGTTATTGTAAACATGTAATCTCTGACCCATATTCTGTATACAAAGACTCTCTTGAGGGACATCTCCGGAATATTTCAGGGAAATCTGAGGTTCATCTGTATATATCTGTTCTGAACCAGAGAATCTCGTAAATTATTTCATCCATTGTGATTCAAAATATTAGATGCAACTCATTGTTTTGTATCCTGGGGGATAGCATGTGCGACATTTTATCTGTTAAATTGAACTGTCAAAACCAGAAGAATATTTCAGCGATATCAAAATATCAGTCAGGTACATGTACATGTAGTTCAAACAGAATGTCAGATTTATTTAAGCTTCTCGTAAGAAGTTGTTGGAATTAGAAGCAATACGAAAAATAATTAATTAAAAAAAAACTGGTCGTAGACATCAATATCACACTCCATGATCTATATCCAGATAATCTTCCGTCAAATGTAAGTAATGTCCATTTATTGTAACTGAAAGAAAATGATTCATTGATGGCAGACAAAAGAAGCGAATACAGACTCAAACGGAAGTTTCAGTCATTAAATCTGATATTTATCTTTACGTGACTTCTGATCATTAGTTTTTTATATGAATATAATGAAGGCTCTACACAAACTTCTCGATAGTCATCATTGAACAATTATTCCATATTTATGTCCAAAGGCAAGTAATGAGTCTGCGAGCGTATACAAATTTGACCTGCATCACAAAAATTAACCCTATGGTACATCTGTATACTAATTACCATTTGGATCAATCGATTTTCACGAAAAAAAAATGCTCTTACTTGTCATTTAAAATATTTTTCTTTAGCACCTGTAGTAATATTTAGATAGCAACATGTATCACACGATGATAACTAGATTGGATCCATCATACCTCCAAGAAAAATATCTGGATAACAAACCAGTGCAATTCTATAAATCCCCCTCTATGAAATGGCGGAGCAATGAAAATATTCAAGAAAATATGTAGGATGTTTTTGTGTGGATTTGCACTGAGAGGTCAAAACTTAAGACACAACATCATTTGTTGTTCCGTCTCTCTTTTAATTCCTATTTTGACTACTTTTAGATGTGTATGTTCCTTTCAGAATCTATTATTTTTTTCTTGGTGCTATTTTATCTCATTTAATTCAAGGATCTGCGTTTTAGTTACTGGCGTAGGATCGTAGTTGTTGAGTTTTGTTGCGCTTCTTTCCATGTGCCATGATGATATTTAGCGACTAGCAGTATTTCTATTTTCTACAATATTGATATATATTATAGATTATACAAAAGTAAATCATCTTAAAGTAATAACAAATTTCATAGGAATTTTTGAATGACTTTCAGTTCCTACAATAGTTCAATTTATCTAAGAAGGACAAAATGTACGTAGTCAAAATTTCTAACCGAACACCTGAGTTAATATTCTCCATTGTATTAGCATTTTTTAGATTGAGAGAAACTTTTGCTTGCCATAATGAAATCTTAACAGATCTTGTGCTTTTCAAAAATTAACTTTCCTTTGTTACTTTGTAATTCCCGATAATTCATGTCATCGATATGACAAAAACATTCACAGAACCAGCACTTCCGGTCGCAATAAATATCCGCTGAATGTGTGCATAAATTAAAAATTTTGTGTAATGTGAAGGCTTTTTAGAGTTGTTTAAATAAAAAAAGAATGTCAGTGTCGTTTTATCACATTGATCATTTCCAAAAATCGAAAGAAAATCAATATTACACCTTGACGAGAAAATAGCTTTTACAAAAAGCTTGCTGGCAGTTAGCTGACATTAAATGTTGTAAAGTTCTAGTAAGAAAAAAAATCAAGAGTCAACTATTTTTATTCTTGTTAGACCAATCGCACATTTCGGGGCTTTTTTGTTTGTATTTCCGATACAAGCTACGGAAATTTCCGAGGATCTGTTATTGTTGTAGGACGTATCGGTACAAAGACTTTTCGATGCATCTTTCGGAAGAAAATGCACTGATACGATATGACTTTCATTTGTCGCGTCATCTAGACTCTTCAGCCGACCAGATGAAAGTATTTTATGCACAGATTATGAATAACCTTGACGAATATTTGCATTTTTTGTAGTTGTCCACCAATCAGATTGCCAACAATTATTTTTTCCGTGCAAGCATGTCTCAATTGATTGCAGAATACCATGTCGTCAAATATAGACTCAGGTCTTGCTGCAAGCGCGTTTTGTTTTTGGCATGCGCCCTTTCAAATACAAAATTTTATCTGTTTTTCCCATTTGAAAGACGCATGTTTGTGTGTTTCTAAAGTTGAAATCATGTTTTATTCGGGATTTGATTCTCTTTACGAAAATTATTCATATTCGTCGAATTCGTCACGCTCCAGTTACGATACCTCATGTTAAACAAAAGTTTCAAAGAAATAAAGTGAAAGTAATTAAATTGATCTGTTATACACTTTTCACTAATGAAAAATTATTCTTCATGAAATTATGAAGATTAAAAAAGTGTTCGGTTAGAAATTTTGACCAGTATACGTTAAATCTGGACTCAAGGGGATTTTTATGAAATGTTATAACAAACGATTCTAGATATCGATAATTGAAATAAAGCCAAAAATTGTTAGGAATACTAAACGTCTTCAAATTCAAGAGCCTCATTTAAGAACAGATACATTTGCAGCATGGACTTCGGGTACTTAGCCCTCGTCAATGATCCTCAATCTAAACAAAGTAATATGGCCAAAGAGTGTGAAAATTATATCCAAAAATGTACCGAAAGACGTAGCATGGATGGGTAGGATATGATGCTACAGGACCCACGTTTTAGAAATTTCTAGAAATTTTGATATCATAAATTTTCGAATTCGTAGAAGAGACAGACGATTAACCGAAGTTGATCGAACTTGGCTACATGTGCCCTCGGGGACTCTTGGTCTACCAGCAGTGACACTCACCAAGTGGCACAAATGGTAAACGTCTTCAAATTCAAGAGCATCATTTAAGAACAGATAAGTTTGCAGCATGACCAGACATGTACAATCCTTGAATCATAACGATGATTTGCAAGAAATTTGAACTGTTTCCTCTGCACCAAGTGACTCCTTTGCAATCATTTCACCTTTCAACAGGTTTTGCGCCATGGAGAAATGTGCATACATTTTGTGAATCTGGGCATTAATTGGAATCAATCTTCTTTGCATGCGTCCGATTTCAGCTTTGCTTTAAAATCTCTTTCTGTCTCCATCGGCTATTGTTGTCTGCAAGATTCTTGCAAATTGATACTTGGGCTACGAATTCGAAAATGATTATCAAAATTGTATCCCGTCAAGCTTAACTGTAAGTGTGTGGTAGACGTCGTGTAAGCAATACGACAATGTTTCAATGAGCAATACGATGCTTTCTACTTTTTACGATGAGTCCTAAACATGAAATCACAAGTATAAGTCCTTCAGCCCCTCAGTAACATGTGTCCCTCTACAGCTGAAACACACAGTGAACTTATAGACATGTAATACTTTCGGCACGCCTATAGTGCATCATTATTTCGTAAAAAAGGCGTTGACGGCATCTTGTGTTACCTACATGTATGACCTTGTTTGCAAGGCGTCGGATAACCCCACAATGTAATGGGTTGTGTAGCTAGCGTGTCATGTATGTCTGCTGTCTATTAATAACTTGTACGAACTCATGTGTTTCTGAATCACTTGGACGTTGTCTTTGTTGGAGATCTTTTCTTAATTCTTTCATTTTTTATTTTGCACTCATCTAGCTATACATCTATTTAACATCTGGTCGTGTTAAAGAACTTTTTCTGAAATATTTAGACATCCTATCATTGATTTTCTTGAAGTTACTTTTACCTTTCCTTTGGTATATAAAAAGTAGAATATACGTTCTTTGCGCCTCTTCCTTTTATATATTTTTCTATTGCTGAAATTCTTATTGGTTCCATTAAGCGAATCTGAAAAGATATGTCCACAAGACAACATGGACCACAGGAAAAATACATCTTCCTTCAGAATTAGCATTCATCGGGTCTTGCTCTAAAGGAACGTCTTCAAAATGTCGATATGAACATTACAAATGTCGTATATATGACTTTTAAGATTATATCTGGGTAATTAGGAAAAAGGATGAACTTCGCCAATTGTTTGCACAAAAGCAGTCTTTCACATATAAAACATTCTGGCAGAAAGTAAAGCATATTTTCACTAGAAATGCATGATAAGTATTGAACTATTCAATGTTATTTTCTACAAGAGAGAAAAATGAGGAAATGCACATGCCATTCAAGGTACAAGGCAACGCCCTTATCGACTGAGCTGACATGCTGTGTTACATATCTATATATCCCTCCATTTAAAAACTATTCAGTGTGGAAGGCGACAGCAAAGTATCACCCATTAATGTCTTTAGAATCAAAAGCTAACTTTAAGAATAAACTTTTGAGATATCTAACGAAAATTTTCATTTCCGTTGCCATATACATGAAGTCTGTTTTTGATCACAAAAATACCAATTCTGTCTGCTTCAAATTCTCATTTTATGACTTATAGGTACAGAAGAGAAGCTGCTACAACTACATGACAACTTTATCTCAAAGTAACAAATTGTTATAAAAGAGTTTTTAATCAACAACATCAACCCCATCAGTAACTCGTCATCACCTCAAAATCATAGACGACAGACGCTGCAATGTATGTATTCTATATGATTTTCTTGTAGACTAATTTGTCAAAAAATCAAATCATACTGTCTCCATTCAGCATACCAGACCGCCATATATCTTTAAGTAAGTTATTGTAAACATGTAATCTCTGACCCATATTATGTATACAAAGACTCTCTTGAGGGACATCTCCGGAATATTTCAGGGAAATCTGAGGTTCATCTGTATATATCTGTTCTGAACCAGAGAATCTCGTAAATTATTTCATCCATTGTGATTCAAAATATTAGATGCAACTCATTGTTTTGTATCCTGGGGGATAGCATGTGCGATATTTTATCTGGTAAATTGAAATGTCATAACCAGAAGAATATTCCAACGATATCAAAGTATCAGTCAGGTACATGTACATGTAGTTCAAATAGAATGTCAGATTTATTTGAGCTTCCCGTAAGAAGTTGTTGGAATTAGAAGCAATACGAAAAATAATTAAATTAAAAAAAAAACTGGTCGTAGACATCAATATCACACTCCATGATCTATATCCAGATTATCTTCCGTCAAATGTAATTAATGTCCATTTATTGTAACTGAAAGAAAATGATTCATTGATAGCAGACAAAAGAAGCGAATAACAGACTCAAACGGAAGTTTCAGTCATCAAGACTGCATCTTCAGTTATCATAAAGGAGATGTATATTTTGTACCTATGATAATGTTACTAAAACCATAATCATAAAACAACAAAACTAGAAAACAAATGTAAGAGAAAAATCAAGGCTAGGAGTCCTCCGGAATGGAACAGAGACAATGTCACAGGAGTTCGGCGCCAATAACCCTCAATTACATGTATATACAACCCTTCTCCAAGGAGGATGCTATTTTAGACATTGACATTGAGCTCCCGTGGACAATGTGTACATGGGGAGTAAGCATCTCCTGCTTCCCATGTAACGCCTCTCTTATTCCCTCTGTAGAAGTATTCAAGTCAATGGAATCGGTTTCAGAAAAACACAAATCATACCGACAGACATACAAAGACAATAAACGAAACATAAAAAAGCATCCCTACCAAAAAATAAGCGTCGGATCCAGAAAATATAGATTTTATTTATTGCGAAGACATGACGTCAAATTCTGTAAAGCACATCTGAGATGAAAAATATATATATGAATGTCGTTAAATTCTATGTGCCTGAGTATGTGGAGTACACAGCTGAACATGCCATTTAGAAAAACATTGATTTTGTAATCGGAAAAATTCTAAGATCAGTAAAAATTACGTAGAATGATGGAATCATTGTCATGTTTACGGCATAATTATTCCTTGCTTGAAGACATATTCTGACATTCTTAAACAATACAGGCATACACATCTACCATATGTTTTGTTCTTTCGATAGAATCAAAACATAAATGAATTCATAGATTTCAACACGGGACAATGACATTATCTCTTACGTCGGTTTTCATTTGTGAGATAATATATGCTTGATGATGAAAGAGCTCTTATCAAAATAACATTAGATAGGAAATTTTCTATTTATTGTCTTGGATCGTCTGGTAAAAAGATCTGAAGGAACTGAAAGCATAGACAATCTAAAGATCAAGAAGAACAATGAAATGTCAAGGATTTAGCCCATTCATAAACGAACTATAACTAGACTCAATTGTCAATATTTCATATCATCCAGACAAGGTATTTGGACAGAATATATCACGATTCGTTCTTGTATGCAGACAGACTGATGTAGCTATAAAATCCCCTCACTCGCCTTGACATTTCATAGTTGTCAATAGTACTTAAATGATGCCTTGAAAAGTGGCAAGTTACGGCCATTATTGTGTAATTGTTCTATATTTCTCTTAGAAATGCCCATAAAAGCTTCCCTTAATGCCAATAAAACGCCATATAGATCGTCTTGTACAAATTGTAATTTGGACAGTGAGCTTATTTTGTGTTGAATCTATAGTGGATGAATCGCTTCATTTGAAGCTTGATTGCCATATTGTTGAATGATTTTGGTCCTAAGACGGATGTAGCTGGACACGGGGACATGATCTTTTAAAATATCATATATTGACAGTTCATTGGTATAGGGAATCCACATCTTGTTTACTCCTTGATGTTTTGGAAAATCACCTGAGACCGCTCTTGAGACCCCCTCCTTTCTTTGAGGAAAAAATGCCCCAATCCATATACAGAGTAAAACCATGGCAAAATGATTGTAATCAATACAAAAATATAAAAATAGTTACTATACTATTTAAAGATCAACAAGATCTTTCTTTATTTGAAAAATTTTGAATTGTATTAGCTTTCTACAATTTCACAGAAAATTCAAAAAGATAATGAAATTTTCAACAAAGAGTTTAAATGTCCCCAACTTTAAGGTTCTTAAAGAGTGCAAAAAAGCATGCGACAACATTCTTAAAATCCTACGATAGAGACGAAGGACACAGTGAAAATTACATTTTGATTCCATGAGAGGAAATGAAAGGAGAGTTTTGTTGATTGTTTAGGATGAAGATTCGATATGCCAGATAAGTCATTTCCGCAGATGCCAAGCCAAAAGCTACACTGGATGGAACCAAAGGATTAGGGCAGTAATAGATATGTATTTCAGAGTCAGTTACAATAACAAACTGGAATTGACTTGCTTAGATGGAGTTATTCATTTTGTTTGAAGATATATTTTTTTCGAGAAAGAGATATTTCAATATGAGATACTGTGAGAGAAGTTGGATAACTTATTTCCTATCCCTGTGGTATTATTATCAATAAAATATGTTTAATCTATAAAAATATATGTGATAAACTCCAGAATATCGTCTTTCGCTCTGCTGATACGGGGCACAGTAATACTCATATTGAAATATACGTTCTATAGTAATAAATTAGTGCACCATATGCGCATTACAACAAATAATGTATCATCAGTGATGTGTGATCAGCAGATATGTTTGAGTCCGAAAGAGAGGGAAATCCAAATAGTAAATATTTGAAGAGCGAAATTCTAAACATGACCTAAAATATATAATGCCAAAGATCCAGGTAAGGACGGAGTTATACCTGACGGATATAGCCCCTTAGTCTAAGAATGATTTATTTACATTCAGTATCAGAAAACATACAAATATATTTTGAGTCAGTGCAGAAGCAAAGAAAAACTAGACGAACGATATCCATCGGGGACTTAACAATACACCAGCAGTGACACAAGCCTAGTGGTTGAAATGATCATATTGAAATATATGTTTTATAGGAATAATTTAGTACACCATATGAGCATTTCGACAAATAATGTAAGACGACATTAGAAAAACTCAGTAGATACACAATACAATTATATAATATATACAATGTACACTAGACAAATCAATCTTGTTTTATGTTACTCACGTATAACAAATTACCAATACCTTTGATGATATAGTCCATAACTTTGCCGCAAAATATTCTTATTTTCAATCGGATCGAGGTATTATTTTAAATGACTTTCTTTCGATATAATATTTTACCATTTATTTCCTATGCTTTATTATGCCCCCCCTTCGAAGAAGAGGGGACATATAGGTTTGCCGCTGTCGGTCGGTCTGTCGGTCTGTCGGTATGTCGGTCTGTCGGTCTGTCGGTCGGTCCGCGACATCAGTTTCCGTTCAATATCTCTGGAATGGATTCACATATTGAAATGAAATTTTGTATACAGACACATCAAACAAAAATCTAGGTCAAGTTCATATTTGGGTCCGATCAAAAATTTTGACAGAGTTATGCCCCTTGCATTTCGAAAAATACCAAAATTTCAGGGTTTCCGTTCAATATCTCTTGAATGGAGTTACATATTGAAATGAAATTTTGTTTTCAGACACATCAAACAAAAATCTAGGTCAAGTTCATATTTGGGTCCGATCAAAAAAATTTTGACAGAGTTATGCCCCTTGCATTTCGAAAAAAACCAAAATTTCAGGGTTTCCGTTCAATATCTCTTGAATGGAGTTACATATTGAAATGAAATTTTGTATACAGACACATCAAACAAAAATCTAGGTCAAGTTCATATTTGGGTCCGATCAAAAAAATTTTGACAGAGTTATGCCCCTTGCATTTCGAAAAATACCAAAATTTCAGGGTTTCCGTTCAATATCTGTGGAATGGATTCACATATTGAAATGAAATTTTGTATACAGACACATCAAACAAACATCTAGGTCAAGTTCATATTTGGGTCCGATCAAAAAAAATTTGACAGAGTTATGCCCCTTGCATTTCGAAAAATACCAAAATTTCAGGGTTTCCGTTCAATATCTCTTGAATGGAGTTACATATTGAAATGAAATTATGTATACAGACACATCAAACAAAAATCTAGGTCAAGTTCATATTTGGGTCCAATCAAAAAAATTTTGACAGAGTTATGCCCCTTGCATTTCGAAAAATACCAAAATTTCAGGGTTTCCGTTCAATATCTGTGGAATGGATTCACATATTGAAATGAAATTTTGTATACAGACACATCAAACAAACATCTAGGTCAAGTTCATATTTGGGTCCGATCAAAAAAAATTTGACAGAGTTATGCCCCTTGCATTTCGAAAAATACCAAAATTTCAGGGTTTCCGTTCAATATCTCTTGAATGGAGTTACATATTGAAATGAAATTTTGTATACAGACACATCAAACAAAAATCTAGGTCAAGTTCATATTTGGGTCCGATCAAAAAAATTTTGACAGAGTTATGCCCCTTGCATTTCGAAAGATACCAAAATTTCAGGGTTTCTGTTCAATATCTCTGGAATGGATTCACATATTGAAATGAAATTTTGTATACAGACACATCAAACAAAAATCTAGGTCAAGTTTATATTTGGGTCCGATCAAAAAAAATTTGACAGAGTTATGCCCCTTGCATTTCGAAAAATACCAAAATTTCAGGGTTTCCGTTCAATATCTCTTGAGTGGAATTACATATTGAAATGAAATTTTGTTTTCAGACACATCAAACAAAAATCTAGGTCAAGTTCATATTTGGGTCCGATCAAAAAAATTTTGACAGAGTTATGCCCCTTGCATTTCGAAAAATACCAAAATTTCAGGGTTTCCGTTCAATATCTGTGAAATGGATTCACATATTGAAATGAAATTTTGTATACAGACACATCAAACAAAAATCTAGGTCAAGTTCATATTTGGGTCCGATCAAAAAAATTTTGACAGAGTTATGCCCCTTGCATTTCGAAAAATACCAAAATTTCAGGGTTTCCGTTCAATATCTCTTGAATGGAGTTACATATTGAAATGAAATTTTGTATACAGACACATCAAACAAAAATCTAGGTTAAGTTCATATTTGGGTCCGATCAAAAAAATTTTGACAGAGTTATGCCCCTTGCATTTCGAAAAATACCAAAATTTCAGGGTTTCCGTTCAATATCTCTTGAATGGAGTTACATATTGAAATGAAATTTTGTATACAGACACATCAAACAAAAATCTAGGTCAAGTTTATATTTGGGTCCGATCAAAAAAATTTTGACAGAGTTATGCCCCTTGCATTTCGAAAAATACCAAAATTTCAGGGTTTCCGTTCAATATCTCTTGAATGGAGTTACATATTGAAATGACATTTTGTATACAGACACATCAAACAAAAATCTAGGTCAAATTCATATTTGGGTCCGATCAAAAAAATTTTGACAGAGTTATGCCCCTTGCATTTCGAAAAATACCAAAATTTCAGGGTTTCTGTTCAATATCTGTGGAATGGATTCACATATTGAAATGAAATTTTGTATACAGACACATCAAACAAAAATCTAGGTCAAGTTCATATTTGGGTCCGATCAAAAAAAATTTGAATCCATCCCTTTAGGAGTTCACTGGTATTCAAAATTGTCAATTCTTGCACAGTTAATCTTCTCATCGCTGATTCTGAATCCATCCCTTTAGGAGTTCACTGGTATTCAAAATTGTCAAATTTTTGACAATTTTGAATACCAGTGAACTCCTAAAAAAATTTTGACAGAGTTATGCCCCTTGCATTTCGAAAAATACCAAAATTTCAGGGTTTCCGTTCAATATCTCTTGAATGGAGTTACATATTGAAATGACATTTTGTATACAGACACATCAAACAAAAATCTAGGTCAAATTCATATTTGGGTCCGATCAAAAAAATTTTGACAGAGTTATGCCCCTTGCATTTCGAAAAATACCAAAATTTCAGGGTTTCCGTTCAATATCTGTGGAATGGATTCACATATTGAAATGAAATTTTGTATACAGACACATCAAACAAACAACTAGGTCAAGTTCATATTTGGGTCCGATCAAAAAAAATTTGACAGAGTTATGCCCCTTGCATTTCGAAAAATACCAAAATTTCAGGGTTTCTGTTCAATATCTCTTGAATGGAGTTACATATTGAAATGAAATTTTGTTTTCAGACACATCAAACAAAAATCTAGGTCAAGTTCATATTTGGGTCCGATCAAAAAAAATTTGACAGAGTTATGCCCCTTGCATTTCGAAAAATACCAAAATTTCAGGGTTTCCGTTCAATATCTGTGGAATGGATTCACATATTGAAATGAAATTTTGTATACAGACACATCAAACAAAAATCTAGGTCAAGTTCATATTTGGGTCCGATCAAAAAAAATTTGAATCCATCCCTTTAGGAGTTCACTGGTATTCAAAATTGTCAATTCTTGCACAGTTAATCTTCTCATCGCTGATTCTGAATCCATCCCTTTAGGAGTTCACTGGTATTCAAAATTGTCAAATTTTTGACAATTTTGAATACCAGTGAACTCCTAAAAAAATTTTGACAGAGTTATGCCCCTTGCATTTCGAAAAATACCAAAATTTCAGGGTTTCCGTTCAATATCTCTTGAATGGAGTTACATATTGAAATGAAATTTTGTATACAGACACATCAAACAAAAATCTAGGTCAAGTTCATATTTGGGTCCGATCAAAAAAATTTTGACAGAATTATGCCCCTTGCATTTCGAAAAATACCAAAATTTCAGGGTTTCCGTTCAATATCTCTTGAATGGAGTTACATATTGAAATGAAATTTTGTTTTCAGACACATCAAACAAAAATCTAGGTCAAGTTCATATTTGGGTCCGATCAAAAAAATTTTGACAGAGTTATGACCCTTGCACTTCGAAAAAAAACCAAAATTTCAGTGTTTCCGTTCAATATCTCTTGAGTGGAGTTACATATTGAAATGAAAATTTTTATACGGATACATCAAATGACAATCTAGGTCAAGTTCATATTTGGGTCCAATCAACAAAATTTTGACAGAGTAATGCCCCTTGCACTTCGAAAAATACCAAAATTTCAGGGTTTCCGTTCAATATCTCTTGAGTGGAGTTACATATAGAAATGAAATTTTGTATACAGACACATCATATGAAAATCTAGGTCAAGTTCATATTTAGGTCCGATCAAAAAAATTTGGACAGAGTTATGACCCTTGCACTGTGAAAAATACCAAAACTTCAGGGTTTCTGTTCAATATCTCTTGAGTGGAGTTACATATTGAAATGAAATTTTGTATACAGACACATCAAATGAAAATCTCCTAGGTCAAGTTCATATTTAGGTCCGATGAACAAAATTTTTACAGAGTTATGCCCCTTGCACTTCGAAAAATACCAAAATTTCAGGGTTTCCGTTCAATATCTCTTGAGTGGAGTTACATATTGAAATGAAATTTTGTTTTCAGACACATCAAATAAAAATCTAGGTCAAGTTCATATTTTGGTTCAATCAAAAATTTTTATGCCCCCTTTGAAGAAGAGGGGACATATTGCTTTGCCGCTGTCTGACTTTCTGTCTATAGGTCCGTCGGTCGGACCACGACAACAGTTTCCGTTCAATACCTCTGGAGTGGATTCACATATTGAAATGAAATTTTGTGTACAGACACATCAAATGAAAATCAAGTATAAAGTTGTGACGGACTTTAATCACAGAAGGGGTAGGGGGGCATTAATGTTTTACAAACATGACTTTTAACTTGTTTGAATTTTGTGTTGAAGGATTGCCAGAAAAAAATTCAATAAGGATTCCAATCTTCGATTTTCCTTAAATGTTAAAAACCACGAAACGATTTATATTTCTTGTCTGAAAACAATGTTTTGCACACATACGCTTTGTTCTTTCTTATTTGAACTCTTTGCTTTCAATGACAAAGTTCACGATTGCACTATATTCTTTAAACGTGTTGAATAAAACAAAATAAAGTTCATAACCAGACAGAATATTTAAAAAACACTCTGGAAATAAATATCAAAATTTGAGGTCTTATAACATAAGAACGCTCGGAAAACGCAGTTACTAGGTGATGTTATGTAGCTAAATTATTCAAGTTGTAGCAAACCCTTTGATTGCCTATATGAAGTGTTACGATGCTGAGATAGTAGGCGTAATTGTCCTATACCGATTTTCATCGTAAACGTTTAACAAGTCAGTCAACTTTTCGTGTAACCTTATGCCAAAACGTAGGAATCATAAACGTCTTCAAATTCAATAGCATCATTTAAGAACAGATAAAATTGCAGCATGGACCAGACATATATTTATATATATATAGAATTTATAGCTGACTTGATGGCAGCTAATGTATCAGCAACTCTTGGTCATACTTGTATCTCTATTTCAACAAGCAACTTATATTTGTTTCTTGTGAATCAATGGTCACAAATATAGCACTGCTATATCCAAACACTAGTATCTCTATTTCAACAAGCAACTTATATCTGTCTCTTGTGCTGGAAGCATCACTGGTTAGAATTTAATATTCGAAACACGTGTCTGGTGCAGGAAAAATTAGTTTGAAATTTTCTTCATGAAGGTATATAGTTGGAACACTTCCATATTATTGTGAATTCATGGTCACAAATGTAGCACTGCTATATCCAAATACTAGTTTCACTATTTCAACTGTTTATTGTGAATTCATATGAAACATATTTCAGATGAACCAGAATTCCCCGAGAGCACATTTAGCCAAGTTCGATCAACTTCGGTTGATCGTTTCTTCAACCCATTCAAAATTTCTGTTATCAAAATTTCTTGAAATTTCTAAAACTTTGGTCCTGTAGCATCATATCCCACCCATCCTACTACTAGGTACATTTTTTGGACACAATAACTTTCACACTCTTTGGCAATATTACATTGTTTAGATTGAGGATAACTGACGAGGGTTGAGGGTTAAGTACCGAAACGTGCATGTCTGGTTCTTGCTGCAAATTTGTCTGTTCTTAAATGATGCTACTGAATTTGAAGACGTTTAACATCCCTACTATACGATTTGAATGAGTTGACGCCGTCTAACTGAAATATGCATTATGTCGACAAAGGCTATGGCTGGTTATCCAAAACCAAGTCTACCAAAAGGAGTGTTCGCAAAATAAAAGTTTACGAAAATGAATGTTCGAGTATATTAATGTCAATTTTAAAATATTTATTGACAAATTAATTGAAAGATTAAAACAAAAATAAAAGATTTTTTGGGTACAGAATTAAGATAAAAGTACAAATAAAAATAAAATTATTCTCTCAGTTTTCCTTATTTGAAATTTTTAATGTCTCATGACATTTATAGAATTACAGGCAAACTCATTTAAAGAATCCAATGAGATTCAAATCTTTATGTAATATAATTAGAGGCAAAAAAAACGTTTGTTTTTACTTCAACAAGAGTCGACAAGTTGATTGAATTTATCCACTACTTTGGGATTCCGTTGTCGATTCTCCTTGATTTCTACCTTATCTTTGTCATATTGGTTTTTTTGTCAGAACTGTAGGAATGCGACTGAGAGAAGGATACTGATTAAGCTTAGACCACCATGCAATGAATCAAATAAAGACAAGATAGAAACTATCTCCAAGAAGACCACCAAGCAAAAGGATCATAAAAAAGGAAGACAAAAGAAAGGAGGGGATCTCCAACGACACTTGGCTGCAGCACCCACAGCAAAACTTCAAAACACCAGATGCAAAAATACAGAGCAGACACGCACAGAGAGAGAGACGCAAAAGGGACAAGGAACACCAACTCACGTCATAGAAACATGAAACACCAAAGACCACACAGAGACCAACAAGACCAACCAACATAAAACAGGCACTCAAATGTAGAAAACAAGGGGCAAATCAACAACTAATCATACGAAGGAGCAGTAAAAAGGAAACACTGATCACATTAAAATATCAACTGGACAGGAGAACTATGCTTGGCTTGGTCCTTAATACACTGGCATAAAATGGTATGGTCATCGAATTCAGATTTAAACATATCCCATGATACAATAATACGGAAGTGTTCCAACACTATACCTTTTTGAAGAATACAGGGTACATTTAGATAAAAAAGGTGATTGTGAGTGTGTGATTCTAAGAGGTTATTGTCGTAACAGATGAATAGGTAATGCAAAAATGAATTTAAATTCTTCATACACTTTTGGTTAAGACAGGGGGAAGAATCCTTTTTATTTTCAAGGGCATATGTCAAAGGTCAAGGTGAACGATTGCAAATGAATAAAATCCTTCTATACAGCCTACATGAGGTATCTTGTAGTAGTCTTCGATTGTGATTCTTGAGGTCAAAGATCAAATTCAGAGATTAAAAATAGCAAACATCCCTGTATACACCTACAGGTTTTTTTTTAAATAAAGCTCTATCGTTCAGGAAAAAGGTTGCAAACCAGAGTTTCGGTTAATATAAATGCTAGAAAAATAATGGGATGTATAATCTAATAAACATTATATGATATACCAAACAAAAAATCATTTCTACACAATTTTCGAAGAAAAAAAATACCCTAAATGTCCCAACTATCAGTCAGAGAGAAGCTGAGGACCTTTTTGTCTTGATTTTCTTCTTTGTTTGTTTTCTTGTTTGTTCATATTTCTTCCTTGTTGAATGTCTTTTTTCTGCCCTTTTTTTTTTTTGGAAAGGTTGCATTGGGCTCCATTTATGTCAATATTTAATGCGATGAGTGTAAAGGCAACAGCAATGGAAACACGTAAAGTTCGAATTTAAACAAGAAGTATACAAAATAATATCTTTATATCAACCATCCCTGAATCCGAGTGAGACTTAGAATTAAGAACCATCCAAATTCATGAATGACAGCAGACATTGTTAGCAGGGCGATTATGTGGTCCCAAAAAGCTTTTGATTATTGCCTGAAACGACAGTTATAAACATCTATGACATACGGAATTTCACTTACAGCCCCGACCAGTCGAAAGTTGAATATCCGCTTTCAATTCGTAAACGAATTGAAAGCTTTTTGAAAGCTTAGCTTTCAAAATTTCGTCAGCGATTGCTTTCAAAATTTTGAATACTCGAGAAATGACGAAATTTCGTCAGCGATTTCTCGTTAACTAATTTTCGTCAGCGATTCCCTAGCTTTCAAAATTTTCGTCAGTGATAGCTTTCAAAAAATCTTGAACGCTCCGAGGTGACGAAGATTTGAAAGCTCATAGCTTTCAAAATTTTCGTGAACAAAGACTAGTTAACGAAATTTTCGTCAGCTATTTTTCGATAGCTTTTTAGAGCTTTCAAAATTTCGTCATCTCAGTAGTTTTCAAAAAATCGCTGACGAATAGTTAACGAAACTTTCTCATTTAGCTTTCAAAATTTCGTCATGTCGGCGTTAAACTTTCGATTGGTCGGAGCTGTATTTTCCGTCAAGTACGATGCTCTTCCAACAGAATAACAACAAACGTTGGCGAATGATGAAAACATCTTCTAAACGAACAGAAAGGCAAACTCGTCTGTCATAGATCTGAGATTTCATCATAAACAGAGTAATGGTCATAGAAAAGTTGTATAAATAAAACTTAATTCATTTGATAGATCCATCTGTCATTGGTTTCTTGTTACCATTATCAACAAGACATCGTGCAGATTCTTTGGCACTCAATTGTATAGATGATTAGAACAGCCCTAATTTACGTAGCTTGTAACACCTGCGCCTCTAATAATCCGTTTTCATGACTATTTTACGAAAGAAAAATTGTTGTAAAAGTCATCAAGTATTACATGTATATACTCTGAGAAAAGAAAAAAGGTAAGCTTGAGAAATATTCTGGATGTCAAAACCAGCAAAGAACTTTTGTATTCATTTGATACAATCGATCTCTCTTTACGTCTATTTATGTAATTATTGGCTGAATAGAAGCAAGTTTAATGTCGTCATTGTAACTGTGTGTAGATGATTCTTATATATATAACGTTGCCCTTTATTTTCCAGTTATATGATGCTGTTTTTCTTGTTGTTCCTTTTTTCCCGCCGAATACGTGTTTGTTCCGCTGTGAACATTCCAAAGTCATTATGTTTGATATCTCCTTTTACATGTTTATTATACACATATATTTCTAATCCAATAGAATTTAAATCAAAGTTCAATGACGTCAAATAGTCAATGATGTCATATAAAAGCTACTCTATCTACAGGTTGGCGATTATATGTATAATAAAAAGATAATTCCTATTCAATTTTGACGTTCATTTCACGATGAACGCAGGTTGATCCCAATCACTTAATTTGCGCGCATGAATTTCAAACAGTGGGCGGAGCTAAATTTGTGAGCAGTCAGTCTGTGGGAGATTCCCACGTCGACGAGTAAAAAACAGACGGGGACAACAACAACAACAACAACAACAAAAATCCCTTAAGTCATTAAAATATGAATAACAACCCTATGTTACGTACAATCTCTACAGGGTGAACTTCAATGTAAATGGCGCCACCGAAATTAATCTATGCAGCACTGACTCATATTTTTTATTATAAATAAGGCTTAATTTTCCTCATTTTTTTTCTTTTTGGTTCATAAAAAGTTAAAAATTATCGTGAAAACCATATTTTTTATTATAAATAAGGCTTAATTTTCTTCATTTTTTTTCTTTTTGGTTCATAAAAAGTTAAAAATTATCGCGAAAACCATAAACAAATATGTACAGCAGATATTTACATTTTGAGAATGTTTTAACAGTCAATTTGTAAATCTGAACTTCAATGTAGATGGCGGAACCGAAATGAATTTATGCAGCACTTATTACTTTTGTTATAAATAAGGCCTTATTTTCTTCAAATTGTTTATAAAAGGTTAAAACTCATCCTTCGCGAGATTTGCGCCTTTCGAACCAGAGTGTAAAAGCCATGAACGCAAAAAAAAAGACACTCATTCCTAAGTGTTATGCATGGAAAAATATTGAACGAGTCCATGACGTACGAAAATACCGTATTGGACGAGACGACGAAGGCATTCAATAACCTATTACATGTATATAGTAATAATACTAGTAAATCCCTCATATACTGTTTTGTTTCTTCTTCTTTGTTAGCAATATATTTGTCAGACTAAACATGAGTTACTCGAAATAAAAAAAAATGTATGCATAACACATGTAAAAATGTTGCTTTTGTGTTGAACTTGTTTTTTTTTTGTATGCATCAGTAAGACCAAGACACGTCTCCTTTATTGTTATTTTCAAGAATCTATGTCTCGTATTGCGAATTTGCGAATAAATATTTGAATTCACTCTTTTCCAATATAATGTTTGAAAAACATCAATTTCGTTCTCGTTCTCAGAGATTTAAACGCTATTCATTGCAAGTAAACAACCGATGCAGAAACGGAAAATTGTCACAAAGTATATACGTCAGATGAACGTGAAAAATGTGTATTTAAGTTCGTAAAATTAACGGTTTTCAATTCCAAGAAATCTTATAAAAGAATCAATCCTAAAAGCACTTAAATCTGTAAAACTTGATCCTCACACGCGTTGACAGTGCCATTCATGGTTGTCAATAGGAGTTCTGAGGCGCCTCAGAACGTGGCACTGTCATTAGGCTGTAATTGTTCTTATATTCCTGTTGGAAATAGGCATGGATGTCTGGGTAATTGCTGATTGTCAGCCAAATAATACCTCCATCTTACAACTTGGACAGCCAGAAATTTGTTTTGGAAATAGTTTGAGACCTCGATGGGACCGTAAATCCATCAGAAGGGAAAAAATTCTTGAAGTTTTAAGTGGAGTTTGTAAAATACTCAGTAAAGTAAAAACTGAAATTGCATGTTTGTGAGCTGAAGTAAGAGCTGTATAGCTATTTGTGCTGATATTGATGTTCCAGGTCAATATGATCGTGCACTAAAAACAGTTAAGCCCAAGAGGAAGACAAGAAAGCTCAATGAGTGGATATTTTAACCGAGTTTAGAACGTCCATTTCGCAAAGGTTAAATACTTGAAAAGACCTTCATTTACCAACTACTTGATATTTATTTCATGAGGTCAAAATATTTCTCTTTTCAAGCGTGTAGAGTTTGCTCTTATATTATCCAGTGTGATGTCGTTCCAGGAAGTATCCTTACACGTTTCAGGGCACCGCTTATACAAACTGTACCGAAAAGATGAGATCTGTCGCAGCAATAAATATCTGCATGCTCTTAGTATGATTAAAACAAGCTTGGATTACGACCTCACTTCTATCAAACTTCCCAAACTGAGTCATCTTTTGTCGAAAAAGGAATGGAATGTATTGTTAACAGATATTTGAAGTAGTCCTGGTACCAGCCGGTACATGTTTTGCATGAGACCTTATAGAATAGAAGTGTTCCTCAAGTAGTTTGATGAGACGATTATGTGGAAAAATAGCAACACACAAACACAAAAAAGCAAAACTGATGAGATAAAAAACCTTCTGTGAAGTTTGATACAAGTAAGGCATGCCGTGATAACCCATAAAAGAGACATCAAGCAAGACTCGTGCGACTTTCTTCCACAATTCTGCACTTCTTTAGTCCGAGTTTGCCGATCTGTAATCGCAACTTCAACCGATCTTTAAAATCCCATCCATTGATGACCTGCGAGTTGAATTTTTAATGAGTATTTACATGTATTCCCATGGTTTTCACAAACGAATTACCATTCTATGAATTGTTTACTTTCCATCCTTTTGCAATTAATGTCATAATTTTATTTTTTGTTTTGTTTTGTTTTTTACCATAATGGCCTTCGATACATTCAAGTGTCTATATCATATGCACTTGATGTGCCATTTGAACATTTTTAAAATTTTCATCCTTTAAATCACAAGAGCTCATAATTTACCAAGAACCACTACTTTCCTTATATGGAGATGCTCCCATGAGAGTAAATCCTCTCCCTAGGCTATGGCAAATATTGTGGAAATACTCAACTCACATTGAAAAAGCCTCATTCTTCTATTTACCAAATTTGACAGTGAAATCTTCTAGAGGTGCATCCTTGGACATTTGCTCATCTATAAAGTTCGTTTGAGTCTTATAGAAATGACACATCTAAGAACAGAGGCTTTGTAGAGCTAGAACCCTGCAAGGTTTATTGAAGTACAGTGGTCTTTCTATATGTAACCACAGTAAAAGGCCCACTCCAAGCAAAGACCATTCCCCTAATGCGACCATACATGTATAGTTCTAAAGCATTATTATTTTGTTAAAATGCCCCCCGCAAGAGACCACTCCCCTAACCCGGACAAAGACCGCTCCCCAACTCAATCAAAACTGGACATTCCTCCTCACGAACAACCATGCATGTATGGTTACAAAACTTAATTAACATCTATTTAATCATCCAAAGTGAATTACTCCTGGTAAATTGCTTAATGAGCACTTCCTGGTAATAAAGAAGTGCATGAGTCCTTAAAATGAAGTCATAGGTTCTGTCAATATCAAGGCAATGTTTTTGGTATTTAAGTTTATCCAAGCTGTCATTAATTCTTTCTTCAGTAACAAAACTTTAGACTTGTTGTGAGTAAGCAGAGTCAAACTTTTTTGATGGTCATAGATGAAATAGTTCCATCTTTCATATTTCTTAATTCTGGATTTCATGTAGTAATGGTTAAGTCATCGATTCAACTATCAGTATATGAAAGTTAGTAGTAGATATTATTATTATGCAAATAAATAAGAATACATACATCTAGACCATATGATTTTATGAAATTGTACTTGCCAGATATGTTGCTCATACTCAAATTATCCCAAGAAGGACCACCTCCATTATAAGACCACAAATTTACTGATTAGGGTTGTCTCATAAGGGAACACCCCCGTACAATGCTCATCAAGTAAGTTATAGCTATTTACGTAAGTGTGACTATCAGACAGAATTCAAACTAAGGGATGCCAGCAGGTAAAGCAATCCATGTAATTAACTTTTGTATTGAAATAGGTACAGAAACTTTTCATATCAATGTTGATAATTTTGAAAATAGATGTAGTGATGTAGCAGTCAAAACTGACCTTTTTTTTCAAAACAAGAAAATATCTGTATCATTTTTTTCAAAACAAGAAGACATCTGTATCATTTTCTTCAAAACAAGAAGACATCTATATCATGTTCTTCAAAACCAGAAGACATCTTTATCATTTTCTTCAAAACAAGAAGACATCTTTATCATTTTCTTCAAAACAAGAAGACATCTATATCATTTTCTTCAAAACAAGAAAACATCTACACAAATGTATATCATTTTCTTCAAAACAAGAAGACATCTATATCATTTTCTTCAAAACAAGAAGACATCTATATAATTTTCTTCAAAACAAGAAGACATCTGTATCATTTTCTTCAAAACAAGAAGACATCTATATCATTTTCTTCAAAACAAGAAGACATCTGTATCATTTTCTTCAAAACAGTGACAAGGCAGTCACAACACAGTTTGGCAATACATATTTGGCATTTGCTTTTTGTAGTCTTACATCCAATCATATTTATTACCGAGCCGCGTTAGCGGTGAGGTGATAAATGTGATTGGCTGAGGACGCAAGGGCATTATGAGACAATAGAGCCCAGCTTGTCATTTTTTATTTCTATTCTAATGATGACCAAACTTAGACCTTAAGATGAAAGTATTAAAACAAGAAATTTACAACTGTTACAGTGATTCTTGGTAAAAACCAGTTCCTGCCGGTTTACCTGCTTTCAGAAAATTGGTAGGCATGGCTTATCGCTATAGGGCCTATATTGGAGAATAGAGCCCGGCATGTGTCTGTTGTCTTAATAGGGAAAAAGAATCAAGTCATATTAGAATAGGAAATACCCTCTCATTCTTTAATCATCCAACTTGAATTACTCCAGGTAAATTGCCCAATTAGCACTTTCTGGTAATAAAGATGTGCATGTTGCCTGGCAATGAAGTCATCAGTTCTGTCAATAACAGGTATTGGTATTTAAGTTTATAACAGCTGTCATTAAGTCTCTCTTCAGTAAGCAAAACTTTTGACTTTTTATGATTAAGTAAGCAGAGTCAAACTAATTGAATGATGGTCACAGAATGATAATTCAGAGATCATGTGCAGACGGTTGGGCAATCAACTGATCCAACTATCAGTATATGCAAGCTAATAGCAGGTAATTATTCTTATACATGTTGAAAATAATGAGTAGATCATTAATTTAGGTGTAAGCAAAAGGTACTCATTAGATATGTTGCTCATACTCAAATTTTTTCACAAAAGACCACCTCTAGTATAAGACCACAAATCTACAGCATTTGGGGTGGTCTCTGCTAGTATTCTGAGTTTATTGCGATCAGCTATGATAAATAAAATGTATGAGAATAGTTTAATGAGGGTTTTTTTAATTGCAAATAAATATAAGACAAATCAGAGTTCGTAATTTTCACATTTTCTGTAGGGGGTCTATTCCAAGAATATGAAATCCTGCAGCTATGATACTTGCTGTAGCCTCACAAAGTAATAGTCGACTCATATCAACCTTAACTATAGCTCCTGAAAAAGAACATAAAAACTTAATCTAGCATAGTAATAGTCGACTCGTATCCACCTTCACTATAGCTCCTAAAAACAAAAATCTAAACTTGAAAATATTTGATTCATACCATGATTGGGCTTTCTTTAAAAGTTTTAGATACTAAAAATATCAAAATAAGAAAAATTATATGCATTCAACTTCATATGAAATAGCTTATTCGATAATGACCTTGTTCTACATGTTATAGTACATGTAACATGCATTTGTTACCTTTGTTTACTGTAATTCTATGAGCTGTTAATAAAGCCCTAATCATATTTATCTTGTCTCATATAACAAGTTATACAATACCTGTTTTCTTATCCTTCTCTATACAGTAACAGCTGTCATAGAACTCAGTAAAGGTGTTGGCAAGCTCGTACAGGTATTCACAGAGAGTGTGAAGCAGGAGTGAATCCAGGCAGCGCAGTATAATTTCTGGGAGTCGTAGTACACATTTAGCTAGGTTCCACTCCTTGGGATGGTCTAACTTTATTTTTGTACTGGAGGCTGCAGACTTGAGTTGCTCCTGAGACACACCTGAATTTCTGGCTATGGACCTATAAAGTATGGAAATTCATGGCAAGATAGAATCAAGGATATGTTGTTCTATAAAAAGCATTGATAGCACCAATTTGAGAAAATTTGAGAAACCTATTCTATGAAAACAATGCTGGTATTTCATAAAAATTGAATAAAAAGTAAGATGCATTTTTCATGTCCCTTTCTACTATAACCCTCCAACATAATTTGTTTATGGCCCATGATGAGGGAGTGACAATCAAACGCAAAATCCCAAAATCTGAAGCGAAAAAGCATAAATAGGTGGCATACAACACCAGGAAAACGCACCAAAACATAATGTAAAGAAGCAAAAGTGAATCCCAAATTTGGAAGAGATCAAGTGCCTGGAGAGAGTAAGTATATCCTGCTTGCTAGCAGCATCTGTCATTATTCAGCCATGTAGAAAAGGTCAAAACCAGTAAATTTGGCTTTTATTTTTGACTCTGTATATACTTGTCTGGTGCTCAGTGTTGGAAGTTTTTGTCCAGAAGGCTGCTTTATGGCAGCAGATCTATTGAGTTTGACACTTTCTCTTTTTCAACTTTAGGCCATACCAAATTAAATAAATGTTCTTTGGATTTTCTTGTGAAAAAAGGGGTGTGAGCGAGCAAAAATATAATAATTTTATTTTTTTTTTAAGTATTGCAGTTTTTAAGGTGCGAGCGAGTGAAATAATTTTATTTTTGATATAGGTTACCCCAGCAATACATTTCTGATGATTTTCGTACTCAAAAAAGGAATCCTCATAGAAATCTGGTGACTGGTAAGCCTGGTACATAGCTGTACGGAAAAGATTTTCGAACATCCCCCCTCCTTTACTTTCGATGCCTTGTAGATGGGACAACAAATGTGCTCCCAACAAAATTTGTCAATCTCAAGAAGTATAATTTTCTTTGAAATTTGCACAACCTGAGACTTCTAGAAGCTTTAAAATATGCAGAAATCAGAACCAATCCTAAAAAATTCTGGAGCTTGAAATTTAGTGGTGCGGGCGATCATTTTATTTCATAATATTATTTTTTGAATTTTGAAAAATATGGTGCGGGAAATCCAAAGAACATTTAATTAATTTGGTATGGCCTTAAATAAAAAAAGTTAGATGACTCTAGAGTAATTTATTTTTTCTGTAAATTTTAAGCACACAATTAGTAAATAGGCACTTTTATGGATGCAAAATTCTGACTGGACATGCACAACTTAACACTGAATCAATATAGAAATTGTGGATACAGGTATCGGTAATTATAAAGTCATAAATGTGAGCCATAAACATAAATGACACTTCATAAAGATCTTGACAACCATTTATATATAGTTTACCTGATCCTGGTGTATGCATACAGGAGATAGGCAGCAGTGTTACCCCGATCATCCAACATCTAAAAGCAACATAATGTAAATGTAGTATAAAGTAGAAATCAGGTCAAAATAGTTGCAAATACATCATATTGCATTGAAATAAATAGCAGTCCTTGTCAACGATCACAAACCTTAGAAACATTTCAATTTTTTTTTTCAAAATAATAAACAATTCACTTCCATAGCTACATTTCGTTATACCATTTACTTATTTGCCAAGGGTATAAAATGCAAATTTAGAAATCCAATTTTGGTATAAAATCCATCCTCTGAAACATTAAGCCTCAACTCTGACTAAATGATAAGGAGAGGAATTATTTTACTCATTTCTTACAATATTACAAAAATATATCTTGCAGAATATACTGTTGCTGATGTCATTAGAGATAGGATACCTTATCAAAGGAGAAGACATAATCATGATTTCTGTTGTGAGCCAGGTCTGCATATTTGATACAGCCATATGCCACTGACTTCTTCACTGCGTCTAGCTCCTGTGCTGTCAGTTCCTGGAATGGTATCAGTATCATAACTCATATACCAATGTCGTATTGGTAATACTGATATCTTTATCAATATTTGGTTTGTATGACAAATAAATCATTTTATGTTTCATTCAGAGACTTGATAAGTTTTATCTCACAAGACCACTTGGCGACATGACAATTACTGTAAAGATGGCCATCTTCCGCGGCATTACTTTGTTCTGGCGGTCAATAAAACATGACAACAAGGAAATTTACCACAAACAGAATGTATAATTGACTTTGTGATATAAAACATTACCTTATCACGTCCTTTTTCCTTTAGTTTTTGTTCAGCTCTGGCGATTCCCTCGTCTAACAGGTCGGCCAGTTTCACCGTATCACCAGACCGCGTCTTGAACTTCTTCCTGAAATAAGAAATAAAGAATGGGTCACACAGAGTTGAACATTATCACCAAAATGGAATTGCTGTTCTACGATAGCTCTCAAGGACAGCTAGTTAATTGCAAGTCAAATAGTAAAAGATGTATGCATTCTGTTTAATACGATATTGGGATTGCGTTTCAATGACTTGAAGTAAATCATTACAGCCAACCAGATAGGGTGAAGTAGTACATTTTTAGTCGGACATTTTGGAGTGAGATACAAGAGCTTCATTAACCGAGCTAGACTCAGTTCATCACTTTAGACCTTTCTGTTCAATAATGAGGGTTCTCCCTACAGACAAACAAGAACTTTCTGTGACATTCCCACTGCATATTTTGTAATTAAGAAGATTTCCAAAAGTTAATATTTCATTTTCAGGTTCCCGTCGATAAAGAATCCTCTAAGGCTTCTTTGTAAAGAGGTGAATATCATTTCTGGTCGTTTTCAATGATACAGCAAGTGATTGATTGAGAGATGCCCGTACAGGAAAAATTGTATTGTTGAGGGCAAAATTTTGCATTGACAAACAGACAGACGGTCGGGTGACTTGCGCGAATTAAAACTAGATTCGACACTTTCTTTCCGAGGGCATTGAAACAATGTATTGATATTGAAGAAATAGAGCAAATTCCGAGAATCATGGTTTCCCGACTTTGGGATGTTTGTCACATAATTAGGCCAACCTCAATGGTCAAGGTCAGGCCAAATTCAATGGTCAAGTTCACAAGCTAAAAAAAAATTGTTATCTTGCGAAAAGGAACTAGAATTGCCCTAAAGTGGACGAATTATACCCCCGCGGGACTTTTTTTTATAAACGGAACCATTTTTGACGCAAGGTTCAATCGTTAAAATTGAAACTCCCATTCGGGATTGAATGCTTTGGTGTGAAAATCTAGTACAATGTACTGCCTTCAGAACTTTATAACCAAAATACTATTATTCTGGTTATGAAATTCATAACTTCTCGGCCCAATGTTAAGGTCAAGATCATAAGGTCAAAGTCATCATGCCTAAATGTAGTACTTGTCTATGGAATGTGAAAGGCTAACCATTTATAGTATAAATGAATATGATTTAAAATCTACTTAACCGATAATGCATTATAGGCCCAAAGTCAAGATCAAGGTCAGAAGGTCAAAAGTCATGGTAAGACAAGTTAAAAGTCATGTTTGTAAAACATTAATGCCCCCCTACCCCTTCTGTGATTAAAGTCTGTCACAACTTTATA
Organism: Pinctada imbricata; assembly: GCA_033119305.1. Classification (NCBI taxonomy): domain Eukaryota; kingdom Metazoa; phylum Mollusca; class Bivalvia; order Pterioida; family Pteriidae; genus Pinctada; species Pinctada imbricata. The sequence continues at coordinate 47,575,340 of VSWD01000006.1, read as the reverse complement.
CTTGCATTGATACAACCTATGGGGGTAAAAAGTAACAGTTTCATTTCAATATGTAACTCCACTCAAGAGATATTGAACAGAAACCCTGAAGTTTTGGTGTTTTTCAAAGTGCAAGGGGCATAACTCTGTCCAATTTTTTTTGATCGGACCTAAATATGAACTTGACCAAGATTTTCATTTGACGTGTCTGTATACAAAATTTCATTTTTATATGTAACTCCACTCAAGAGATATTGAACGGAAACCCTGAAATTTTGGTATTTTTCGAAGTGCAAGGGGCATTACTCTGTCAAAATTTTGTTGATTGGACCCAAATAAGAATTTGACCTAGATTGTCATTTGATGTATTCATATACAAAATTTCATTTCAATATGTAACTCCACTCAAGAGATATTGAACGGAAACCCTGAAATTTTGGGTTTTTTTTCGAAGTGCAAGGGGCATAACTCTGTCAAAATTTTGTTGATTGGACCCAAATAAGAACTTGACCTAGATTGTCATTTGATGTATCCATATACAAAATTTCATTTCAATATGTAACTCCACTCAAGAGATATTGAACGGAAACCCTGAAATTTTGGTTTTTTTTCGAAGTGCAAGGGGCATAACTCTGTCAAAATTTTTTCGATCGGACCTTATTACGAACTTGACCTAGATTTTCATTTGATGCGTCTGTATACAAAATTTCATTTCAATATGTAACTCCATTCAAGAGATATTGAACGGAAACCCTGAAATTTTGGTATTTTTCGAAATGCAAGGGGCATAACTCTGTCAAATTTTTTTTGATCGGACCCAAATACTGTAAAACGAGAATATTTAGCGCTCGATTTATTTTAGCGCCATTAGCGCAAAGGCATTGTTGCGCTAAATTAAGTAGGGCGCTAAAATTTTCAGATGCAAAATCAAATTTCAATAAGAAAGTATTCGACATTTTATTCAAAGTGCATTACACCGTGTCTACGGCATGGTCTATCCGTCAACGCTTGTTGTTTTTATAGCTAATTAGATAATTGGATTAACGCTAGCGCTTGGGTAGGTAATGATAGTACACGGGTCGTGATTAACATGTGCATTTGTACTGAGTAGATCATGATTGTCTACGTGTCGTAATAACCAATCATGAAATATAAATAAGAGTCGGACGAGATTATTCTTTTACCAAAAAAAAAAAAAAAAAAAAAAAACAACTGAAGTTGTATTTAATCAGAACAAATTTTCATTCCAACCAATCAGATAAAAAATTGTAGTCGCACCTAAATGCAGGAATAGACGTTCATATGTATTAGACTTCTCCCTCGCTTATCTTTAGATGGCGTAACATTTGTGTGAAAACACAGTACTTTATAACACAAAGTACATATACGGTAAAAAAGGAGATCTAAAAAGAAAAGTTTACAAACATTAATACAAGCATACGAATAGGCAATTCAATTGTCCAAGACACGTGCCGGCATGTAGTCAATGCCTCTATGTATATCGCTGTGAACATGTACATTAGATGCGCAGTCTTTAAAAGGATCTATTTACACAACGTGAATAAAATCGGGATGTTAGCGCCGTTGCCGTAAAATGATTTGTTACTCCAAGTTGAAAAATTGGGACGATATATATTCATCCAAGCTACAGAACAGCGTTATTTTCTTTCATCACTTTTAATGGAATTGATAATTATTTCGTATTACCAACGATCGTCCGAACATGAGACACGACGGATATTTTTGTCTGACGTTACAAAAAATTACGATTCATCGACGGAAATTTGCTACCGGCGATGTCTGAGAAACAAAGTCCTAAAGTCACTGTGCGCTAATTTTATTGACCAGATGATGTCAATGCGCTAAATTAAGTTTGCGCCAAAAGGTTTTCATCCCTCATTGCGCTAAAATATGTTTGCGCTAAATATTCTCGTTTTACAGTATGAACTTGACCTAGATTTGTGTATGATGTGTCTGTATACAAAATTTCATTTCAATATGTGAATCCACTCAAGAGATATTGAACGGAAACCCTGAAATTTTGGTATTTTTCGAAGTGCAAGGGGCATAACTCTGTCAAAATTTTTTCGATCGGACCTTAATACGAACTTGACCTGGATTTTCATTTGATGTGTCTGTATACAAAATTTCATTTCAATATGTAACTCCATTCAAGAGATATTGAACGGAAACCCTGAAATTTTGGTATTTTTCGAAATGCAAGGGGCATAACTCTGTCAAAATTTTGTTGATCGGACCCAAATATGAACTTGACCTAGATTTTTGTTTGATGTGTCTGTATACAAAATTTCATTTCAATATGTAACTCCATTCAAGAGATATTGAACGGAAACCCTGAAATTTTGGTATTTTTCTAAATGCAAGGGGCATAACTCTGTCAAATTTTTTTTGATCGGACCCAAATATGAACTTGACCTAGATTTTTGTTTGATGTGTCTGTATACAAAATTTCATTTCAATATGTGAATCCATTCCAGAGATATTGAACGGAAACTGATGTCGCGGACCGACCGACAGACCGACCGACCGACCGACCGACAGACCGACCGACAGCGGCAAACCTATATGTCCCCTCTTCTTCGAAGGGGGGCATAAAAATAAGTAAGTTATGGTAAGTACTCCTTTTGGTGAAAGTGCGTATGAAATATGAAAGGCCTACCATTGATACTATGAAAGAAATATGCTTTCGAATCTTCTTAACCTAAATTGCAACATAAGCTCAAAGTCAAGGTCAAGGTCACAGGGTCAAAAGTCATGATACTAAACTGTAGGACTCTCTGTGGTGAATATTTGTATGAAATATGAAAGGCCTACCATTTATGATATGAAAGAAATCTGCTTTCAAATCTTTTTAACCTAAAAGGCAACGTAAGTCCAAAGTCAAGGTCACAAGATCAAAAGTCATGGTACCAAAGTATAGTACTCTTGATAGTGAAATGAAAGGCCTACCATTAAAAGTATAAAAGAAATCTGCTTTCAACACTTCTTAACATAAAATGTTGTATAGGGTGAAGGTCAAGGTCAAAAGGTCAAAAGTCGTGGTGCCAAAATATTGAATGTGTATGAAATATGAAAGACCTACATTAATAGTATAAAAGATTTTTTTCAAAATTTCTTTATAATAAAAATAGAAATAAATAAATAAAATGTTGTTTAAGGTCAAAGTCACAAGGTTAAAAGTCATGGTACCAAAATGAAGTGCTCTTTACAGTGAATGTGTGTTTATGAAATATGAAAAGCCTACCATTGATAGTATAAAAGAAATCTGCTTTCAACACTTCTTAACCGGACGGACAGACAGACGGACGGACAGACAGGGTGATTCCTACGGTATATACCGGTACCCCTTAAACTTCGGTTGCGGGGGGGGGGGGGGTATAACAAACAAGGGAAATATGAAAGCCATATTACGCATCATCCGAAAGTTATAACATTACGCTGAATGTTAAGTTTTTTTTACTGACTGACTTACGGACAGACAAACGGACCGGTGTTAATGTTCTCGCTTCGCTGATGCCCCAAGACGACAAAGACGAGATGCACTGTGCTTCGCTGATGCCCCAAGACGACAAAGACGAGATGCACTGTGAATTCAATCTTATTATCAAACTCAGTCCAGTACTTTGGTACAATGGAGACCTTTTTATGTGAACACCCCATGACATACCAACCGAAAGTTATGCCCAATTAGAGAATCTTGTCCCCTGAAAAAAACTTGCAGTCTCCTACATTTACAAATATTCCGGACATAAAAGGATTTTGATATAGTTCTTGTACGTACATGTTTCAAGAAGTATTTCTTGCTTTCAACTGCGTTTAATCGCTCTTTCTTACCTCACAAATATCACCATGGCATTCACGAACGCCAAAAACTCTTTACTTGTATTCACTGTAATACTACTTCATATACTTGACTTTGATGTCTGTCGAGGCAGCACAAATCACAAATTTCAGAAGAATACATATCAACAAAACGTTATTTATTCGCACAATACAATCTCATGTCTAATACATCAAATCAAAAACTCTTGGAAATCTAAATCAAATCAGGGAACTCTTTAGATCGTGCGGCTGCCATTTATCAAGTAAATTTCGCTTTATACAATTATGATGGTCAACGTATGCACAAGGCATAAACAAAACTTGAGAGCTCTTTGAACCAGCATCAGACAAAAATAATTCCACTTGCTTTATGCTAGATAAATACGTCAACCAACCCGATCGTGCGAATTCATTTATTATCTTTCAATGAAAGATGACTGTAAGATCACACAGTTTCTCATTCTATCAAACTCTTCTATCCAAAATCATGATAAGGGGAAACGAAGACACTCAAGAAACCTGAAGATAGCCACTTGTACCACAAGGTGTACAAAATGTAAGACTAAGGAATGGCCAGATGATCAATTTCTCTCTTCGATGCTGATATTGAATAGTGATTGCTTCTCTTCGTTGCTAATAGTGAACAGAACCCTTCTTTATTTATTTATTTATCTATTTATTTATTTATTTCTATTTATTAATTTCTATTTTTTGATAGATAAAATAGCTCACATTTCAGTAATGAAAGTAAAGTTACTGAATGATTTCGTTTTTTCCGAGTGCTTGATTTATAGTCATTTACGAGGGTACAAGAAGTTTGTTGTCTGTTAAGAATTCCTGAATACAGATCATGTAATATGTTAGTGACTTTCAGCATAAAAAATTACAATGAAACCAAGACATCTACCACGAACATTCAGATATCTAGGAGTTCCACCTGTTGGGTTTTGTTTTCTTAACAACTGATGTTTTAACTGATCTAGATATCGTTGTGCTCCTCGTTCGTTATACAAATATAAATGGCTTCATTCTCTACAGAGATTCTTTACACTGATTTCTTAATCTCTGACCTTTGTTTCTGTAAATGTCGTTCGCCTTAGGGTAATTTGTTTCTTCTGCTCGTGTATATTTTCTGTCAAGTAATGGATTATTTCTTTTTTCTTTCCTGAACCTCATATTTATTATCTAGTCTTCTATCAAAGGTACAGATATTGGCGCTCTCAGAATAGGTGAACATTTACTGACCTCTATATGAAATAAACATTTCAGGGATGGGAGGAAATATTTCATATATAAAGATTTGACTTTTCCAACATACAATAGTTCATTATTTATTAAATAAGTAGGTGCCACTTTCAAAAATGCAATATTTCACAAAACATATTGGATTTGTAGAAATCGAGATTTTAATGATGTTTTGAAGGAAAACCACTGAAAAGGTGAGTTATAATTTGTTTTGAAATTCCATCTTCAAATGGGTTACTTTTGTTTCATCATATCATATTCTTGCATAATCAAGAGATTCAGTTTCTTTCTCTCTGATCACTAAAATAGCAGCTATTTGTAAACTTATATCTAAAGCAAATTATTTGGTAATGAAGGTTCTCGTATGACAGCAGACTGTAATTTCAATCTTAAAGGAAATTAATGTTCACAAAAATAGTAAGTAAACTAAATATAGTTAATATCCGTCTATATCATTTCTCTTTCCTTCTGTCTCCATCACAGGCACTTGAATCCCTCTTAAAATCAATCGATAATCATATTTCCCTATAATATTCCTTAAACATGAACAACTGATTGACCAAACAAGTCATGTGGTCCCCATCATAAGATATTGTCTCTCTGTCACTCCATTTGTTTTCGTGGTAAACCATACTTCTTTCTATTACATGTACTTCTTTACCAAGGAACATATACTAAATTCAAATTCATGTATGTAACTGACAGACCAAACATGAAGAAAGATTCAAGACCTTTGGCCTTCATCACAAGAAATTGTTTCCGGGTCACTCTTAGACTAAATGAATTCAAAATTATAATCATACTTCATTCTTATACTGTTTAAAGTTCTTTACCAAAGAATTTCATAACCGAGTGGCCTAACGTGAAGAGAGATTCAAGTCCCTGTGGTTTCCATCAAAATTGATTCCTGCGGTCACTGAATATTAATTTTCTTTAACATGGAGTTTCATAACTGAGTGACCAAACAAGGAAAGAAATTCAAGTTCTTGTGGTTTCCATCACAACAACCAATGACGTACCACTAGCTCTGACAAACATAACCAACCTTTACAGCCTTGACATTTTATTTCCTAGCGTTGATAATTCGTAAATGATGTATTCAAACGTGCTATCTAACGGTCATTAGGGTGTAATTGTTCACTTTCGTTTTAGAAACGTTCATAAAAGACTCCCTAAATGCTTGTTATGCCCCTTTTAGAATAGAAAGTACATACTGTGATTAGAAGTGACAGAGTCTTTAATGGAGAGCCTTGGTGGACGCAGTCACAAATTAGCTTGATTGTATTTCTGCTTAACTTATCCCTGATTATCAACGTCAGCAAAGATAATCTTATTTTTGCACTCTCTGAAAACAAACAACCTCTACTTTTTTTATAGATTTATGTATCCCGATTTGCCTTTTATTGCCGCTTTCAATCTGACTTTTTGGCACGTTCATTGGTTCTTTCGCTGCATAAAATCAATGCCTTATTCAAAACTAAATCTGAACCCTCATTTAATTCTGGATAAATCATAGGCTAGGATACTTGAGCTTTTTCTGAACAATCTGCCCGCATTTACCAAAAAAACTACATAAACATTTGCTGATAAGTACATATTCGTTATATGTTATCTTACGAAATAAATGTGCGTTTTCTTTTGTCATAATAGTTTGTCAGCGGTTTTCATGCAAAAGAATTTGAATAAGGGGAAAGTGAGGGGCTCCAACCGGAGAGTATCAATTTGATAAATCGAGAACATTATCATAATGAATATTTAAATGTTTATGCCATATAGGACAGTATGCCCAACATCCACAACGTAACAAAATAGTTTTATTAAATAGATTCAGACATGTCTTGTTTTTTTTTTTAGACACTCAGAAGACAAAATGTTTCTGTGCTATGTTCTTAGACCGTCTTATTCGGCTTCAATCGATCTGCAGGGATTTTCATCATATTCTTTATTAGCAGCGTGTTATGCAAGGCTGTGTCTAATAGGTACCGCTACACTAGCATATCAAAATCCCAAATTGCAAATAGACAACACTGGATATTGGTTGGTTTATATGAAACTATTGCTTTCCCCGGCAAGAACCAAGAAAATTTTATCAATCTAAGGAAATGAGAAAGGGAGGCTGACGACCTATTTATTACCGTTTCTGTGGTACATCGGCGAAGTGACACTCTCAACCCCCCGGAGATACAGAGAATCTCAATTTCCCTTGGCAAAAATAATGGAACCCATAATTGGAGAATTAAATGTGATTCCTGCAGTATCTGGCGAAGAGGAATGATATTTCCTAATTATAATTCCGTGCCCTATGTTGGCAATAAGATTCAATAAACACCCGTAATTACACGCTGCCAGAGAGCCCCTATAGGCATCTAGCTTCTTAGGAAAATTGCCCTACAAGCATCTATGTTGAAAGCATCAATAATCTTACTACAGTGCTTTTGTACGACTCTCTAGGAATCCGATGCATGCAATAGAAATGACATACGTGATGAAAGGATAATATGTTTTGTGATGTTAAACGTCAATAAAATGATAATGTCCCTATTTCCTCAACGAGCATATACGTCCATTTATGGGCAAATTATCTACAGAAAAACTCCAACTATTATCATGATTATGTGGTCATGTACATTCACGTACTACATATCATTTGATGCAGATCAGAAGATATTTTATTATATTACATGTCACACAGCACGCGAAATATGAGTTTAAAATCCTTCTAATCACGCAAACAATTTCATTTTACATCTGAAGTTTGTTCGATCTTCCTCTGCAATCAATTTCCCGCCATTGTTATTTCCTTCCAAACTCTTCCATAATTTATTTGCATTTATTATTTAGACTTTTGTTTTTAGTTTTAATAGGAAATCTATATCAAATTCCGCATGTCTTTAACATTAAACAGTACCTGGTACTCTGAAGTCGTAAAAGCTAATGAAATAAAATAGAGAAAATAAAACATTTTATCAAAAGCAATCAAACAGAAGCGAACGAATATATCATTCTTATTTTTTGTACGAAAAAAAAATATATCAGTTGGCTTATTACATACATGTAGTTCCAACTACACTAAGTTCACTTAAGAAATGACTGTCTTACTTTTGGTGTTCATGTGTGTATAATTCGCGATTCACGGAATTTGCACGTGACCAACCAGAACTATACACCCATGAACACCAAAAGTAAGACAGTCATTACTTATATTTACATTTATTCTAATTATCGGTCATTTTTATTTGCATGTACATCGCACATTTTGACCGTAACAGCGTCAAATGTATTTTAACGTAGGTAAATTCTCCCTTCATACAAAACTTGAACGTGACGTCACAATACCAACCCAAGGTATTGGAATTTAACATCGGGAATCTACTAGTAATGTAAATAATTTAGGGTTGTCAACGAGTACCCGGTTAACCGGTTAACCGTCGAACGGACCGAGTATCGGTTAGTAAATATGGTACTCGGGTACTCGTATAAAATTAATGAGTTAGGTAACGCTGCAGTTTTAGTCTTCACCTTCGCAATAATTCGTGGCAAATCACTTCGATTTCACGGCTTCAGTTGTTTTTATAATTAATCACTCCAGATACAATAAGACACGTCGCATGTTTAATAACTTGCGATAATTACCTATATCTGGGCATAATTAAAATATTTACAAGCTTGGGCTGCAAACATTTCATCCTCTGAAATAAGCGTTAATGATAACTTTGCTTTGTTTATTCACTAAATGTAACTTACATTTACAAGCATAAAAGTATCCCTTTCTTTATCGCAGATCAAAATGCATAAATGTGCAATCTGCATAATATTAGAATGACTGTGTCCGGTAGTCTACACCTTGAGTGAGAAAGGAAATGATATATTTTAAAATTGCCCCCCCCCCCCCGATATTTGTTAGAATTCTCGGTTCTGTTACCGAATTTGGAGATTGCGTAAAATATCTGCGGTTTTCATGATATACATCTTCGTGTACACGTGTAGTAGCTTCCTAAGTCTTGTAAGGGTAAACTTTTAATGTTGTGTGTCGCGTGACATCAATAAAACGTCGGTAATGTAAAACGTTCGAGTAACCGGGTACTCGATCGGAAAAGTAGTCGAGTAACCGGTTACACGAAAACGTCCGATTTGACAACCCTAAAATAATTGTATGCATTCCTCGCAAACATGGATGAATACATCAACATAAAAACTTTTACGAAATATTTCTTTGAACAACCATTGACTTCTGTTGATTAAGCAGTTCAACGGAGAACATTTGTACTTTATTGAACTACAGTTTGCATAATGAACAGAATGGGAGAGGAATTCGGACCGACAGAGGGACGACTTTTGGGAAGATGTTTATCATTCAGCAACCTATACGCATAATTTAAACCAATCAGAAATAAGCTGCTTTGTCGATCATAAAAAAATGTCCATATCGAAATAAAAGCAATTATCATATCAAAAACTGAAATCAAATCGAACAGCTTTCCCAGGAAAGATGACGAGAATGGATATTCACAATATAGGCGACATGAAGGTTAACATGTATAAAAGATATCCATATGCAGCATCATAACTTTATAATATTTCAATATTTAATTTCAGCTTCACCGTCGGAATCAATAATTAACATACAGAAACAAATGAAAAACATGAATAAATCGAAAAATTTTGCGCAAGCCTATTTAAATCTTTTGTTTTTTAATCCAATATGGGATAAATGAATTTTAAATCCACACAGAAGCCACAAGATTGCAAGGAATATGATACAGAAACCGTTCACAACAAACAAAGGGACGAGAATGTAAAATCACTTATACACTCAAAAGGAATTCAAATCAATCATACAACGACAAATGTCAACACGGGGAACAACTCTTTAGCTCTAAAACAAATATGATAATGTTACAATCTCGTCGTTTTGTTTGGGCAACAATTTCAACTACAATCATTGGTTCCTGCTAACGCAATCACACGAGGTGTTTCATAGGAAAGGGAAAATGTAAGGTCAACAATTGATTATACAACGGAGATCAATCTAGTAAGAACACGACAATACGAGGATCTTGACCCTTTAGTATATTATGTTGTCTTTCAATTTTCGCTTTGAAAAGACGCTATAGAGTTACATGTACCTGTAAGGCAATATTTTATTTGCCCTATTCTCTCTCCTCCTCTTTTTTTAAAGAATGATGTAAAAAAAAAAAAAACTCTTTTAAACAAATCATTTATAACTTTGGATTTATATCAGTATATCAAGAATCAAACACGAGCCTTGGTGACTAAAACTTGAGAAACCAGTCAAATATCATATATCGGCAAAGTTTGACCACTACAGTCATAATCATGATAATCAGCACTTGGACTTGTGATTTTATTTTGGCTCATCAGCTTGGTCAAATATAAGTATCCGAAGGGTCATTTGAACGCGAAGCTCAGCGGACACTTTGACATACCATTATTTGGCTTTGCACGGGCAATTCAGTACAAAAAACCCCCTCTTTTTCAACATGTCTGTGAATAAATCGTTGATTACTTGACTAATCTAACATGTTTTTTTTTTTTTTTTGGCATATCATTTTAACACGTTTGGTTCATATATCTAGCACAGACATAAGGCTTTTGGAACATCATGTTAAAACATACAGTGTTTGGTGATTTGATCTTCGATGAAAAATTGCGTATTCACCATTCGTCATCTTAAACATATAATTACGAAGATTCAAGATATTGTTCATCTTATATACATGTCTTTGAATAAAATAAGTGTCTATGATTCGCAGGCGACACAAAAAACCCCAACTTTTTTGTCTTCTTCCACATAAGCTTATCAGAATGCAATTTAACGAATGTAAAGAAGGAAATGAGGTACGAAGAATTATCGATGAAAATAAAATCAAAGGCGCTTCAAAAAGAAACCTAATCCTTGATATTCCTAGAAATATAATTAGTTCTGGAGATTGAAAGAAGTCGAAATCCAATTCCTGGTATTGAGAACAATGGCGGATATACGGGCAGGGAAGCGTGTAAAGTCTGTCGTCTGCAACATCGCAGTCTGTCAGGTCAGATCCGTCCCTGTACCGCCAGCATGCTCCGAGGACATTGATTTGAATCAAATTTTCATTGATGGAAATCCCTCGCGATCGTCATAATTCAATGAAGTAATTCCATTTCCATGGTAATTGCAGAGAGTACAATATAAAGATATTTCTTGGGCAGAATTTAAGGAAGACTGGCATAAAAATCGTTACTGCTTGAAGAAAGCGAGATATTTCTATTAAGCTGTCACTCAAAGAGACCCTAAGATACAAAAGACTTGACTGACTATCAAATATCACGCAAAGTATATCAAACGTTCACCAACAGTCTTTTTACCATCACCCTATACAAAGAGTTGACGTTTAAATCATGGACAACTTGGCATCGTATATGAAGACCTATGTCTCTTATACTTTCTAAGAATAAAACAAAAGTGAGTGACTTTTTACTATCATATGTCTCCACTGCCATTTAATTCAGCATTCCAAAATAGAACTAAATGAGACTTTTTTTCTAGAGCATGATGGAAGGCATATCGGCTAGACTGACTGCAATATCTAACAATTTTTGCTAAAAAACAAATCTTTCAATATCTTCAAAAGTTCAATTGACTTCACAAATAGAACATTTTCTACTGGCATGTTGAAAATGTAAAAAAAATATTGACGAACCAATGAAACGCTTTGTCTAAATGTCTTCTAGGACCATTGGCTCTTGAAAGTTAAAAATGAAACGATGAGCAATCATCCAATATTAAACAATGCCTCCTAGTGGGGTTTATTGCCAAGGTCATTGTACACTAAATGGGTACCATGCTAGGTCAAACAAGTGGGCGTGTACAAACACTGAGAGACAGGACGCCAATAAATTTTATTTCATCCTCCACCAGTTACATTATCAGTATTGCAGATCTCCTGGACTGTCCAGATTTCATAAAGTACAAGCGACTGGAAAGGAAGTAGAATATATCACGTTATACGGTCTCTGACCATCTTTACATACGGCACCATATGGTGTAACACAGCGAACACCGCCGTTATCATTACATCTACGCAATCCCATTGTGTCCACGCTAAGGAAAATCTAATGATTTCGACAAATTAAGCTACGGTGGATGAATAGGACAAAAATGATTGATCAGCCTCAAAATTTCAATAACTATGAAGGTCTATATAAATATCGATTTACAGTGAGAAATCGTTTAACGACGACAGGAGTCTTTGCTGCCTGTAGCTTGTTGTCAGCCCTGTGTCACGTAGGTTGCAGAGAAGACTTCATATGATCACAGATCTATACTCTCTCCTCTCAGTGACAGAGCGACGCCCAGTATTGCCCGACTCGTCAATGTTGATGGCAGATTTCACTTGTTTCCCGATAGAGGCAATAAGAAATATACAACATAGAATAGTGTTAGATAGCGACTGTACTTAGGTGAAACTTTTACATCATATTGGATTGTAAAAGGAAGATGCATTTCTATCATTGATTTAATCACCGGGGATATTTGCTATGCAGCAGTGAGTATCTGAAGGGCATCCTTTAATCATATCTTAGGATTAAAGTATCTTATTGATTTTACTGAAAAGAAGCCAAAAATATTGAAGAACTACTGAAATTCCAGATTTTGAATTAATTCGTTTAGTTAGTTCGTTTAAATATTTTATACTCTAATAGTCATCACAAAACAAAAATTCAAAAATCATCTAGATATTATAGTACATGTAACTCATTAAAAAAAAATCATTCCATGGAATGCATGTGTCGCCTGCGAAACATAGCGACACTCGGGAATCACTTTTAAAGGGTGTGACAGACAGACGGACAACGGACAAAGTGATCCCTAAGTGACGCTATGCTTCGAAGGCGACACAAAAACTTAAATCTTATCAAATTCAGCTTTTCTGTCTTTACATAATTGTATAGCAGACATGACATGGCCAGATGGGTTTTGAGGGCTTTAACAGTAAGAGGTTCTTCTAACTGGGGCAAAATAAATTATTTATTTTTCATTCATCTCCTTTATGAATGGACCTGATCTTAAAATAGATATGTATGTAGATATATCACGACAACAGGAGGAAGAAACACCTTATCTCGGGAACAGATGGGCGAATGAATTATCATGGCGTGAAAAGAGAGAGATCTGAATCAAATATTGTGTAACTTGTGACGGGCCTACAGCAATATCTAAACGTTTAAAGTTAGGACTGAAGGTCCCTTTTTCTTATTTGTATACTCCCAAGAGAGTTGAGAATGCATTGGATTGCATAGGTCTCTCGCCAGGCTCAGGCAAACGAGACTATAAACCCTACCTTTATTTTTACCATTATTTGTGTAATTGGGGGGGGGGGGGGGGGGGGGGGGGGGGGCAGGCATGTTATCGCAAGGATTGCGATGCATCACTCAAAAGTATCAAAATCTGAAATGATTATTCGTGGTAAGTCACGTATAGAGTCTATTTATAAAAGTTGAGCTAGATTAAAGGCTAGGCCATGCATGTATGGTCCTTTTTACAGGGTAATGTTATACATATTATTTGAATTGATAAAGACTCGCTCAGAAACGTACCAATATCGGACTAAGGCTTCGGCAAGTACTTCGTCGTGTACATGTTTTTTTTTTTAATTTTCTATTTTGTGAATATTTTTCAATCAATAGACAAACAATATGAATTTTCAAAAGAAAATAACTGAAATTTAAATCTACTTTAATGTTGGAAATTCAAAAATATTAAAAATGTTCCGGAACAAAAAATAAACAATCTGAAGAAGTTTAGTTTATCGGTCGGAGACATTGTACCGATTGTAACTGAATAGTCGTCCAAAATAGTTTAGGAAAGCTTGTATTTGTGTGGCGATGCTGTCATATACAATGGAATGATAGTATCCCCTAGCCGCAGGATAGAGTGCTTCTTTTATAAATCTTGACATGCCAATTATGCTTCCTCAGATCACGTAGGATTTATTTGAAAGGGAGAAAATGATAACAAATTAAAAATAGATATAACATATTGACAGGTGGACTACAAAAATAGTAAAATCAGATCTGAAAAACATAAATACTTCATTCATAACGCGAGTTTTCATAGCTTGGGGACAGTATCCTAGTCAGAGCTAGTTACGATTAAATAAATAACTCCAGATAAATTTTACAGTGTTGTTAGTAGGAGACGTACGACTTAGGAGTAATTGCTTCAATTCAGTCATGCATCCCAAACCAATAGATATGTACTCTATGTGACTATAATGTTTACTATGAGAGTCCATCTATTTTACACGGCTCAGATAATCGGGGTTGACAAGGATGAGATTAGCAATGATTGTCTATTATTTTGCTCTTCAAGGTGGAATTGCAAGGCCAAAAGAAATGGTGACCATTGAGAGGATGCGAAATCTTGTGAATATGGATATTAATTGCTTTTAAAACAGAAAATAAACGCAGAGGTAAGAGCCTTCATTTACTTCTTTTTTTTTACGCAAAGTAAGGATTCATACTCTCACTTCTTTTACGAAAAACACTAAAATCATATCTCACTTTCTTGTTCCATGGAAGTGTCACTGTCCAAGTTTATGAAATTATTTCCATTTGTCGTGGCAGATCTATCACCTGCGTAAGATATACTAGTATCCATGAATAGTAAAACGACGACAAATTGGCTGAAGTGAAGCCTTGGATGTATTTACCATAACGGCAGTAGAATGATTCTCTGTCTGCAATATCCGCTACCAACATACTGGGCACAATAAACAAGCCATCAAATTAATGGCTATGACAATGAGACGCCTTCTCTGATCTAGCCAGGCTTCTGGTTACAAACTTAGCTTTGGACATCACTTCTGCATTTTTATTCTCTCATTTGGAAGCTAAAAGCCTTTGTCATGTGTTGGAATCATTAGACTCATTGATTTTTATTCTGCAGTAAATCAGGGCAGCTGTGACCGAAATGCAAAATACGAGAAAAAATGTCATCAATTACAACTTCTTAGCTTGTCAATTCTTTGTTTAAACTGTTCATATAATACCACAAAAGGCTCCGTCTTTTTCCTGTAACAGCGCATTGGATTTCAATAATTTTCGAAAAGTCACGCGAACTTAAGCGGTAATTAATCATTGTAGTAGTTACATGTACAAGACAGATGGATAAAGGAACACAAATAATTTTATTTATTAGGCTTTTACTGGACAATAAAAGCAGCGATTTCTATAAGGAGGTGAAGAGCACTTTTCCTTATGGTCAGCAAAATCATTGTTTGCCAGACATAAACTTCGATGGGATTTTCTGTAGGTATAATTTCACAGCTGTATACTTGAAATTCGATAACATAATGACATAATTTTCCTTTTATTTTCCAGCTGAATAACAATGGCTGATGTGCAGCAAAACATAACGTTCCCAAACGTCCGCTCGCCGCACGTCAAGATGGAGCTATACACCGTGGTGCTCTCCGTCACAACGTTGAGTGTCGCCATGATTTTTGGGACTGGAGGGAACATTATTCTCCTGTTTTCTGTTATAGTATCTCGTCTTGTGAAGAGGTTACGTTATGGCCTGATAGCATTGTTACTGTTTGCGTCGTTACTGTTTGACTTAATATACTGTCCAACGGAGATCTACCACTTGATATCACATTATCACAGTACAAACTCAGAGCTACTAGCTTCTCCATCCATCAAATTCGCAGCTCCCAGTATGTATTTATTTCTGATTACTGGAATAACGTGTGTATTGATCTTAATTAGTGTGTACAACCTATGCGTACTGACTGACAAATTCAAATGTTTATACCGCTACGTACTGTCGGCATTTTGTGTTGTGCTGAGCCTAGCGATCATGTTAGGCCCCTCCATTAGTTACGGCGTTATGTCTAAGAGTACAGAAGGATCGGATAGTATGCAATCATATCACATTCTCAATTCTGACTCGTTTATATTCCGTGTCATTATTTACAGTCTCTGGATTTTCCTTGCTGTACTCGTGCTGGTGGGTATGATATCCTTCATTCTGGTTACTAAGCATACGATAAAACGCCAGACGCGAGATGAATCGTCTGTATACTCTGAGCCACCCACACCGGAGAGATTAAACATTCCCACTCTATTGATAAAAGGCACTGATGATGCTAGTAATGCAGACAATGATAAAGATGACTGCGATGAAGAATTAGAGGAGGAGGAAGATGAAATACAGATTTTGCCCTTAAGAAACTCTCTTCTAAACAAAAACGATTCTCATTCCACTAAAGAAGACAACACATCTACCCTTGGTGACCTGCCCTCGCCATCAAGGACGAAAAATCACCATCTTGGAGTCAATATGGCCGCGTACCTCGGGCGCAGGCGCCATACCATAGGACAAATTGGCACGACAGGACTCGAACATCTTGAAAAGGCAAAAAATTATAACTATGTCAGAAAATTTTCTGTGGATATTCAAGCTTTGCAAGCTCAGCTAGAAAACCCAAAGATTCACGCGGAGTTTCCGTTCCGTTCTGATACAGAACTGCAAAAATCCGGACAAAACTCTGACAAGAAGGACCTGACTCTGATACAAAGAGCTCATACACCAACCATTGATACTCGTCAAATGCAAAACGAAAGTAGCGATTCTAAGACAAAATCAGACTCAAACCATGACGTCAGAACGGAAGTGGAGGAAAAAGAGCAGACGAGCAATGTTCAGGACTCTAGTCACGAGACATTAAGTCCCCCAGTTATAACGCTGTCAGAGACGACAGCAGACGAGTGTCATGATACCCCAGACACATCCACAATGGACAAATCGTCCAGTTTTATCAAACTATCAACTCTTCTAGTGACAACATTCATATTCTGTTTGCTGCCAATGTTTATAACAGAGACAGTTCGAGACCATCTGTCCAAGAACGCTTATATCAATATTCTCACGTGTACATTGGCTTTGTCGGTCATTCAAACCATCATATATCCACATATTGTGTTTTGTATGGATAATTTGGTGCATTCGTCTGTTCACAAACTTCTACGGAGTGCGCATGCGCATGCAATGCACATTTGTTACAATCGTCAGGAAGTTCCAACTTCTGAACAACCAGAAGTCAACGTTACTCAAGTCTAATGATATTTCGTAATATCTTTGATAAAAATACTCAAAATTCTAAGTTTCTGACAAACGATTAAGTATCTAGGAATATTAATAGAGGAGGAATTTGGAGGGGTGTTCAAGAAAACTTGCTTTGAGTATTGTATAATGCAGGGTTACAAAATCGACAGCATAATAGTGCACTGTCCTTTTCACTTCCTTTCAATCAACTATTTGAGTAGCTATTTGGAATCAATGAACAAAAATACTTTAATAAGCGACAATATTCTAGACGGTCTTCTTTTCATTCCATTTGTATATTTGTGTATATATAAAAAGAAATTCATATTTATCATTTGATATTGTAATAAAATCTACAGAATGTTCTCATTTGTAACATACGACTGTAATTCTTTAGATAAAAGATCTCCGACAAGACTCTGTTACAAATTCCACCATAAGGAGACACATACATCATCATACAACAACATAGATATCAAAAGACATTACAGAGTCTGAAAGACACTGTGCATCAGTTGGATTCAAAAACAACGTCAAATTGCAGTGAACACAGGAGACCTATAGACATGCAGGTCTTATTAGGAGTAAACACTGGTACGTGTAGTTGAGTCCGTGTAACGATCATTAAAACATTCCTATGTGTACTTGTAGTTGAAGAGCAAGGGAACAGTCGATGAATGCACCCAAAATTACATATGGATTCAATAAGAAATGGATGCAATATATACCTTTTAAAGACAACCACTATTTTACTGGTTTTTCTGAAGCATCTGACTTTCTACAAATCAACAATCAGAAGCCTTTCTTTTCTGATCATATTTGGATATGGCCAATTATAAACTGCCATAGTCATAGTCTGTCAGTGTGCAACTCAGTGGGAAAATAAACAACATGTGACTGACTAACAGGGTAATGTAGACTTAGGCACGCCTTACGATCTAAAAGATCCAAAATTTTGTTTGCTGGAGATAAAACAAGTCAAAAGACACCAACCTTGGCCTAGTTGAGTCGGTTTGCTGATAGTGTTATCCAAAAAGATATACCAAGTAAAGCAAAAGAAACAGAAAAAAAAGAAAATCGGCCATCCACATTTTTACACAGATTTCATATTAGTAATATTTTAAAGAAAAGAGATAGGATTCATAAAGTCTTCTAAGACTTTGGTGTACATTTCATAAAAATTGCGGACAATATCAACGTGATAAAAAATGAAAATGATATAATTTGAAAGGAGCTTCATTTGCTCCAGGTCAGGCTATTTGATATAGCTACATGTAGTTCACTTTGTCTCTAGAGTTGACTATCTCATGAATGTCGAGACAAATAAACATAGAGGATTTTTCATAAAAATTAATACAAGTATAACCATTGTCACGTGTAATTAAGCTACTTAGTTGAAAATTTTCTTTGAAAACGTTTCATCAATTTCAAACGTCTTCAAATTCAATAGCATCGATCATTTCAATCTGATTAAAACCAGATCTCTACATGCTCCCGATTTTGTTATGTCGCAACATAATAAAATCTGGAGTATGTAGAGATCTGGTTTCAATCAGATTGCGATCAGCATGGACCAGACATGCACGTTTCGGTTACTTAACCCTCGTCAGTGATCCTCAATCTAAACAATGTAATATGGCCAAAGAGTGTGAAAGTTATTTATACCATCGAAAGATAATACCAAACAGACAGGTGGACGGACGGACAAAGTGATCCCGGTATGTCACCCTTGCATTGTGGGCGACAAAAAAAAAACTTTCTGAAAGTGAGTTATGGGGCAAAAAACAAAACACCGAGGAGCGGAGATACCTTACCAGACAAATTACTCCTGATTTAGAGAACAAGACAGGTGTATGTTCCATTTTTTTGTTTTGGTACAGTAAATCACTGTCAGAAATTAATTGCTAAACATCAGCTTCCAAATCCTTCTCTACGGTTTATTCAAAATACATCTAAATCTTATTTTGGATATTTTTGGATGTTTTGGATAAATTTAAATGACTTTAATCATTTATATAAAAACCACACTATTCAAGAACAGTTAAGTCAGCTATCCTATGTTTCATCCATAGTATGTGACAATTGACGTTGAGTCTCTTTGATCAATCCTGGAAATTTGATGGAGGTATGATACATATAAATGAAAGAGTGCTTACATGGACCTATATGGACAAAAGTACGTCCGACAAAGAGCATGTCGACCATCCCATGCAGACGACTTGCTAGTAAAAACTTGCGTACGGACGTCATAACGAAAACACTTGCGACGCATATTACGGAAATTCCTTCAAGATTTTTTTCTAAAAACCTTTAAGACCATATTGACCAATCAGAAGGAAGGATACAATAAGAGGGCATCAGAACTATGTGTGAATGGCTTTTCAATTCTCAATATACATGTATTTCCATTGGTATTTAGAAAAAATGATAAAAGGTCAGAACCAAACCCATGTGCATTCAGATTCTCATTTTCGAGGTGAAATAACAAATTCTACTTTAAATGGTTTCCTTCAAATATTTATATACCTTCCCACGTTTGATCTTTATCTATCCAGCAATACCTAAATTAATAAGGTAAAAACATCTAGAAAATTAGTAAGTGACATTATCTAAAATTCTGAAAAATCCCCGCGGTTTTCTATACAAGGTAGATTTTTTCCATCATTTGTATCGAGTCGCCGGAATGTCAAATGTTAATAAATCAGATTGTAGAATGTCAAACAATAAGTAAGTACGTAAGAGATAATAAGGATATACTTAGGTAAGTGAATCTCGTCATGCTGTTGTGTCAGGCATCCTGAAGATACATCAACTCAAACAAGGCTGATATTGATTTGAACCTTGGAATAAAGACTCTCGAGTTTAAAGTAATAACAGTGATGTCAAGTCATATTTTTACCAAGAAATTATTTTGGTCACTTTGGGATAACATGCATGTCCGATGCACAGTGCTTGATTTATTTTATTTTTTTTTTTTTTTCGCAATGAAGGCTGTTCTCTACCAGATGAGTTGATCACTTCGTTTTTTTTTCTGAAAATTTAAAGCGATGTTACAGAGCTGACATCATTTTATTATCCATGTGGTGCATATATGATATTGTTTATTCCTCTCTTCCATTTCTTGCTTTTTTGTTAGTTTTTTACGGCTGTACGTAGTTTGATATAAAATTCAAATTATCTATTGATTTCAACATATTGGCATACATCAACGTATAACATTATTGTAATTATTGTACATGTAGCAATTAGTATGCAACACATGTCATGCAATGCGAAGTTATTTTATTTTTTCCTAGATTTTCTATAAAAGCTAAAATTTACAAAAACAAAATATAACTCGTTCGTTTGGATCAATAATACATTTGACTACACCTCCTTCTATTTTTCTACTCATAAAAATGAATCGAGAGTAAAACATGGTTGACAATTTCTTTGAATGATATGGGTGTCATATGAGGGAGAAAACATAACACAAACTACAGAAATGTCGCCTGTCGTAATTTTTGACTTAAATGTGTGACCTTGACAATGACCTACTATATAGACCATCTCTGGGTGCTGAGCTTCGATATTACTGTCATTCTTGCAAGTTTGGTAAATGTATGACAGACTAAAAAAAAAACAGATACATACATGAATATATAGTCAATAGCACCATCACCACCACCAAAAAAATAAAATAAAATAAAACCGGACAGAAGGACGGACATTGGAAAAGGTTTTATGCAGATAAAAGATATAGCTTTAAGAGTTAATCTGGTCATATTATAATAGAGAGATTCAGTAAATTTATGATAATCACTGCAATACAGACAGATTCTGAGTTATTTGAAATCAATATGTGAAATATCTGATGTATACTAGATTGCCGGAGATAAATTAGGTGTACATATGCTCACAAAATGTCATGATCGTGCATAATTATCTCAATTTGTAATTCTCATGGGCGTCGTTTACGGCCAAGATTGAGCGTTATATCAATAATGTTCAATACATGAAATAGAACGTTTTCAGCCGCATATGGCAGAACTGAGAAGATGAAAAGAAATGGTATTTGATAGCATGCGTCCACTCTTACCTTGACATTAAACCAAAATAATGACATAAAACAGTTAAGCGAGTTCAAGGTTTTTCACCTGATTTCAAAAATAAAAGAAGAAACAAGGACATGGCCAATAGTCTCCCCGTATCCCTTGTCAAATTTCAGTACTTATTGTGTATTCTGTCAAGTAATAAAACTTTTGGTCTCTAAAATAAGTAATTCCATCAGTCCATGCTCTGTAATCTACTCAAAATTTGTTATAACTAAGTATTTCTACATGTAATAATACCGGCCAAAGTTTTTACATATCAGTAGTGTAGTCAAAGGTACTCCGATCCCCACCATGAAGGTGGTCAAACGCCAAGGTCAATGTCACAAGGTCAATGACTTTGGAATATTCGTGTGAAATATGAAAGCTCGATCGCCTGTCATTCAATAGTTTTATGGTCAAGGTTTTTTTTTTCCAAAGAAGAAGTCCAAACGCTCAAATGTAAGCAAGGTCGTGTCACAAGATTTTGTCACAAGGAATATAACATATAAACCAATGTAATCAAAAAGACACGACACAGTACTAAATGCTACGGAAACTCCCATTACATGTATTTTGGGCATAAAATAGATAATCACAAAATGATGTAATATGTCAGATGATGCTTGGCACAGACTTTTCCGCGACCCCATTTGACTTTCGAATCCTTATATGTAATATGTAGTTCTCGGTACACATTATTATTGAGTCAGTCATATACTTTTTTATTCTGCCAGTTTCATGATTTTCTGTATTTTACACAATTCTCTAATTATTAGTTTCTTTGGATGTATATCGTTCAATCGGCTTCCTGTATGATTTATTTCATAGGAAAATGAGAAAATAATAGCGTCTAGTAGATCACCGTGCGGTACCGCCCACATGCCATCGTGGCATCGTTTGGAAGCCAGAACACTAAGATTCCTTACAAAACGGATAAAAATCATGAAATAATTATCAAATCTGCGTCCAAACCAGCATTACCAGAGCTTTAAACCTGAGCGGACTGCCCTCCGCGTGAGGCTTCCGTCTATCATCATAATGACACAGAAATTGACTTGTATCTAGTCCATTGGGTCAGGTCTCAGTTTACACGTCCATGCAACTGGATTTCATAATAAAGGGAATCCCGGTTTTTTTTTTTTTTTTTCTTTTCCTTCAAAATTGTACATCCTCAGACAAAATGTTGTTCCTTATTTACTTAAAAATTATTATTCTCTCGGGTCTTTTCATGCCATTTCTTGCCATGTCTCTTCTTAACATTGGACAATGACCTTGACCAATGACCTTTTCAATCAATCAATCAATCAAAATCTTTTTTTAAGGTTACTCGATAAACAGTATGCTTTTCTTCTTCGAGGCCTTCTGTTAAACTGCACATATAAATTTCTCTATCATATCAACACTCTCTCTCTTGTCTACAATGGTTACTGATC
The DNA here is from genome assembly GCA_033119305.1 of Pinctada imbricata. Lineage (NCBI taxonomy): Eukaryota > Metazoa > Mollusca > Bivalvia > Pterioida > Pteriidae > Pinctada > Pinctada imbricata. The sequence goes on along the minus strand of VSWD01000006.1, from coordinate 47,552,658 downwards.
GTTACGTTTTGAAATTCCCTTTAAAAATCGGCAGTAAACCTATGCACGTCCAAAATGGTCGCACTCAATCACAGAACAGAAGATTCCGACTGCAGGACGTCTTCTTGGTTTGAAAATACTCATTCCTTTGTCAATAATGGTTGTCAAGGCTAAATTCTCAGAATCAATGTATGGATATCAATTTCGTTCTTTATTATTTTTTCCTGTTTCATTCCTTTATCATCTTCCAAAATTACTAAAAGAAATGTGGAGGGAAAGTAGGATTGTGAACAGAGAAGATTTTGAAAGACAATGCACATTGATGCACATGGTTTATGTATGTAAAAACTGTATTTTTAACATTGTCTCTTTTTTATGTCTACTTTGTTCAAATTAACTCTGCCACTACCTACCCCTTTGGGCATACAGATCGATGGGTATAGCACTGAATCCGTTACCATGCGTGCTTACCTTAAGGGATACATTTGTGTAAACTGACCAACTGTTTGTGGAGAAATGACTCCGCGACAGATCATGTAAAAACTTGTTTTTGAGAAAAGAAAACTTAAAATAATAAATGAAATAAAATAAAAATAATGAATTCTTGAATTTTAATGTAATCCTCTGACCATTTGCTGCTGAGCCTTAAATTTGTTTTCTTACCGAAATGATTTCAAAAAATGCAAAGAAAACTTAGCATCCTCACGCAACTGTATGTTCTATCTAAGCAGCAAATGATTTTAAATTAATTTACCCTTTACCTTGAAAATCAATAAGGCTAATTCTCTAATGAGGAACATTTGTAGAAGGTTTGGTGATCCTGTGATGATTGCTTTGTCTTCAATGCTGTCAAAAGAATCTTTAAAGCCTAAGTCCACATTGACCTTGATCTTTGACCTTGAAAACAAGAGGGTTAATCCTCTCTCTATGGGAAACATTTTTGGAAAGTTTTATGTTTCTTTGATGAAATTTCCATTGTTATTAGTAGGAAACGAAGATTCTGATTGGCCGAGAAATTTTGTTGATACATGTATCACCAGAAACCGGAAGTATGCGCTTAGCAACGTCAGAAGCAACCTCGTTAGCAACACAATTTCAGTTTCAAAACAGAGTTGCGAGGGGATAATAAACCATCAATTTATCTCAGAGCATCATAATTTTTTTTCATCTAGAAATATGAACAGAAAATTGACCAGGCTGCTCTCCTAGGTCTACAGAATAACCCTGACCTGCTCTTACTTAACCAGGAGACGTAAACAAATTCAAATTATAAAGTGGTGTCGACGTCCGCTTCCTCCACTCTGAATTATCATATAGATTGAAAAACTTCCATTTCATGACAAATGATTACTTTTCACATATAAAACAACAAATAGCATCACAAAAATCGTCTCAACATTAGCACTTAATGAAATATAGCGGTTATCTATAGAGGCTTAATCTGACACTAAATTATACACGGTAATATCTTCTCGTAAAATGCTGTCCCAAATGAGAGGAAAAAATTTATATCTTTGATAAATTGACCTATTTCAGAAAGCTTTTGTCATCATAATTTTAAATACTTTGGGCGATTATTTTCATTTCATTTGCAAGTTTTGATTTTAAAAATTCCTTCATAAAAAGTGGTGCGAAAGTTTATCAGGACTTTCTGTTCTTGAAATTGACACACACTTTGTACAGCGGATAAATGCTGATCACGTGGCCAAACAGGATTAAATATCATGTAAATTTTGAAATATACCAAGAATTTTTGAAATAACGAAATATGAATTATTGCCATGACAGCAGTCGATTTAGATCTATTCTACTGAAATGTAAACATGATGTTATGAAACTGATACTGATTCAGACTTGATTGAGGTTTTAAGATGTCACCAAAAATATATTTTTCGTCGTTAAAAGAAGATGAGAGAAGGGTCAGATAAGTAGGTAGAGAACATATCGATGGAAAGTACGCAGAAAGACGCCTCGTTGACCAGCAATAATAAAAAACAACATAGAAAAACACAATAATGAATCTGGGTTATGAAGTAACAAACTCTATTTTCATCTTTCTGAAAAACATAAAAAATCTTTGAGATAATAGGGTCCCTCGCCTACCTATGTGGTTACAAGTTTATATCCAAACCTATTTCCGAGATCCAAATATAGACGTAATGTTACTAAATTAAAGAGCAGAAAGTTATTTCAAGGTCTGAAAACATGTCAATAAATTGCAAACAGCTTGGAACATCACGTATGAACTACTAATTATAGAAAAAAATCATTAATTTGGTGACAAGATATGCAATTACCTAGGAGATAAGCCATAAACATATTTACTAGGTAGTCTCTCTCTCTCTTGTGATAAGAAGATAGTCTCTCTTGTGACAAGAAGGTAGTCTCTCTCTCTTGTGACAAGAAGGTAGTCTCTCTCTCTTGTGACAAGAAGGTAGTTCTCTCTCTTGTGACAAGAAGGTAGTCTCTCTCTCTTGTGACAAGAAATGCAATTAACTGGGAGATAAGTCATCAACAAGGTAGTCTCTCTCTCTCTCTCTCTCTAATTGGATCGCACATCTTTTTGTATCAAAAACTCATTATACATTTTCACATCTCGGATCTGTAAGAATATCTCGTCTTCACAAACAGACATAATACAAAGCCTACAATAAGATTCCCTACAGTCGCCCCTTGATGTCTCTCCAATCATACCTTATCAAAACACGGTGACAATGGGCATTATTTTCTTTTTGGTATTAACAAGAGCTTGTGAGATGAAAGAGAAACCAACTGAAGATTATGTCATCAAGGACTCAGGTTTCATCATATTACTGAACGCATCATGAATTAGTCGGCAAAGAAAATTGAATTGTCAATCTAAATGTAAAAGGCCGTCCGATATTTTTCCAATCTTTGTTTGAAGAAGGATGGTTATAATCACGTCCAGGGTAATGCTTTAAGATGGAGAAAACAGCGAGTTATGTAATCCGTCTTCCTAACGAATATCGTCTTTCGTCTATTCAAGACACGATCATTTTATTAGGTAGACAATAAGACAAGGGGACCGACAGATTTCATTCTGTAAATTATATTACTGCCAGGCTGGATTTTGTTTCCAAGTAATGTCGGGCCTTATTACTTGTGTCAAGCCTGGACAAAATGGCCAACCAACCAGCTTGTGGACAACTGTTGACAGCGAAACATTCCATTCATATAAGCTTCGTGTTTCACCACAAAAATTTTCAATATATATGTATATATCTTGAAATTAATAACCATTTGATATTAATTTCTGCTATATATTATAAAAAATTTCAATTCTACATTTGAAATACATGTTACAAGGTGACACTTCTGATTAATGTAGTAACAGCTCCGCTATTGATATTTGATGGCATTTTGCTCCAAAGTCAATAAATAACTTTATTGTATTGTATTTTCCTTGCTTACAAATAAGCAGAACGTTAATTTATATCAGACGACGTAAGTAGGACAATATGACCCTATTACTCAGAAAGATTTAGATCTGGTGTTGATAAAATATTGTTGGCACATATTAACATGAAGGTCTTGTCACAAGGAATACAAAATATAGGAGCCTTATTACTCACACATACAGGTCTAACAACAGAAAAGATTTCTTCAAGGAAAAAACACATGAAAATTATGAACATGAATGTTATTATACCAAATTAAAGATTTTGCTGCAAACATACAGACAAAAGCCAGGCAAAGTAAAAAAAAACAACTTAAACTGCTTAATTTAACAGTTCAAAAGATAGCCAATTTAAACTTTTTGGAGTGCAGGTCAAAGTTCAAGGCCAATGTCACAGTTTCAAATAAAAGTTCTTGTCATGTGGAATATTCATATGAAATATGAAAGCCATATTGTTTTCAGTTCAAGAGATAAAGTCAAGCCTTAAATGTTTGAAAATATGACAAACTTCAGGGTCAAGGTCAAAAGTCAATGTCTCAAATGAAAAGGTCATGTTGGAAGGAATCTACTAGTGAAATTTGCAAGCTTTATCCAATACAGTTCAAGATATAAAACCATTATCCCACCTCTGGCAAATTTCTTGCAATCTGATTGGTCGAGAAGAACCGAATATTATGTTGTATTATGTTACAGACAGGATATTATTTTGATATCCTGCTACTACTAAGACGCTTTACGCTTTTGACGTCACCGAGACGCTTTTTAAAATATGTTGACGTAACATACACAGACCGAAAGTCATCGGTGGGATAAATTCGTTATACAGTGTTTTACAGGGGGATACAAAAATATATTGGGTCGATGAAAAAAGTTGTATTGGGCTCGGCTTTGCCTCGCCCAATACAACTTTTTTCATCGACCCAATATATTTCTGTATCCCCCCTGTAAAACACTGTATAACTAATAATATCAATGTTTCTGAAAAGTTGGTTAAACTTCAAGGTCAAGGTCAATGGATTAAAAGTGAAGGTATGGTATGAAATATCTTGTAAGTAATTTACAATGAAATATAGTGGCTCTACTCATTACAGCTCAAGATTATATAGCCAAGATAAATGTTTTAGAGAAGTATGTATAACTTCAAGGTCAAGGTCAATAGGTCAAAACTGAGGGTCTCAAATGAAAGATTTTGTCACAAGGAATACACATCTGAAATATAGAAGCCCTGGCCATTGCATTCAAAAGATTTAACAAAGGTTAAAGTAATTTAAAAACATAGGGTAATCAAAGATTACATAGCTCGCCTATAAGGTTTTTGTCAGAAACCAGGTTAAAGTTTTTGAAAAGTAGGTCAAAGTCCAAGGTCAAGGTCACTAAGTCAAAGGTCATGGTCTCAAATGAAAGTTCTCGTCACAAGGTATCTACATGAAATATCAAAGCCCTACCCCTTATAGTTCAAGAGATATAGCCCAGATTAAAGTTTTGTCTACGGACGACGACAACAATGACAACGATGCTGAGGGTATTGCATTAGCTCTCCGGACTTTTTCGTCCCGACAAGCTAAAAAGTAGGTCAAACTTCAAGTCCAAGGTAACAAGTTCAAAGGTCAAATTTGTTATACATGTACATGTGAAATTTTTTTGGTCATTTTGTCAATGAAAAGATGTCAGCCGGGAATTACTTGAATTATCATAAGGGACCAATGTTTTCCATTCATGGCGAGTCCTTTTTTACTTGAATTCGTAATAGAGATCCTACTTTGATCGTTGGAAATTTGTGTGAGAAGTGACATCCCTGTAATTTAAGAATTACTTGAATTTAAGTGCAGAAGTAGTGTTAAATGCTGTTTTCAGGAATTAAAATATGACCTTTTGACCCCATATCAATAGGGACCCACCTATCATCAAAGACAATCTACTTGTGAAGTTTCATTATTGTACTGTAGGTAAAAAAATAAATCATAAGGAAATTTCCAAGGATTAAATCTTCATTTGAAAATGGACTTTTTCCTCATCATTATGGTAATACTTTGTTGTGGCAAGTTTGAAGTGTATAACTCATGGGGCTTAACTGTCAAGTCTTTACCCCTATACCTACATGAATATACACACTGATAGATGGACTGAGGAATGCCTAATACAATCTATGTCTGTCATAAGACCAAAATAAGGCCAAAAATATTCGAGATATTGAATATCAATTGAAGTAAATCGAACACAATAGTTTTTAAAACACCTAGTGATGGTATGCACGACTGAGTGAGGTAGGCTTGATATATTGTGACATCTAAATTCTGTTTTAAAACTGCTCTTCCTAGAGTTAAGACCAATCAGCGACATCAAAGATAGACCAATAGGTAATCCTTACTAAGCTAAGATACCCTGATATCACCTGTGTTAGACAGTCTATCGACTAAGGATAAAAGTGAACTAATCAGATAACTGTTAGGGATGTTAACCCTAGAGCAGTCAGAAAGAAAATGTACCTTTACCCTTATTTAGTCTTTACTTGGCAGTTAAAACTTCATACTTATTCAGCTTCAATAAACAAAGGAGTAGACCAGTGTAAATCATACCTGTTACAAATGATAACAATTTAATTTGTGTTACTGTTACTTCAAATTGTGTGTCTTTATTCTGCATATAATTGGTTTTTTTTACAATTTTGAGTGTATTACATATGATGTACATGTGAGAGAGTTTCGTATCTACATGTAATACTATTTTTTACTTATACTGAAAGAGCTGACAATGTACTAAATACATGTACATTACATATCAATATCAATTATTTTTATAGTGAATGATAGTTAACATTCAAAGAAAATCATACTTATTTAAAGAATTTGGGAAAGAAACGAACTTCTATGAAATATATTTTCATGTTTAGAATAGAATCACTTGCAAAAATGAAGCCTTTAACATAACTTAGTGACTAGCATTTTGTGAACAGCAGGTCATAATTTTGTTACTTCAAAATTTAAAGCCGATTGTCCTTGACGTCATATTGCGGGAAACAAACATCATTTGCCATCCAAAACAACTGTCTGCAGTTACATGTACGATAAAAAGGTCTACAGTGAAAAGTTAGTCTCTCACAAAAAATTATGGAGATACACTAAATGCAGTTATTTACAATGTATGCCTTGAAATGTAACAATGTATGCAAATAATGACTTGTGTAGGAGAAATGTTCTTGTACAAAATACAGCACAACAATGTTATCTATGACAAGGTATCTCTGATGATAGATGTCCATAAAGATACAAGTTTGATGCATCAAAGATACAATATATAATGCATCTGGAATTTCTACTCAATATTTTGAAAACATGGTAACTTACATGTTTAGGTCAAAGATAAATTTTGAAGGGGACATTTGCATACATCCATCCATGATAAGTGTCTCAATATGTCTCTTGTTAGGGACATGCAATATAGGCATACAGCGATAAATGCATTTGCTTTATGTTTCATTATCTATGTTTAAAAAATCAAAGTCATGGATTCAGTTTGCAATTAGAACACCTGTTATGGCGTATGGTGCATGGTGACATAATGATGTTTTCATCTCAGCAAATTACATTCGTTGTGAATAAACATGTTTTTACCTAATGATGCTGCACAGGTTTTTGTTAATATACATTGTATCAATAGACTGAAAGATTCTTAAACTCATTTCTTATAATCAAATTACAACCATGAAAATGGCATTATGTTATCAAATATACTGTAAATTGCTTTATTTTCGACAGTACCAATTTTCGTCAATTAGTTAAAAATGACCATTTCGTCAGTACGTAAATTCGTCAATCAAGGGTTCCTGAAAAGAAAATTTGTCTGTTCAAAAGCCAACTTAGCATTTTGATCCGCTGTCAAATAGTCAAATCTGTCGTATGTGTTTGTTTTCAATGTTCGTTTAACAATTATCGGTAAACAAACAATTAGAGACATATATCTCTCCTACCTTGCTGTGAAAACATATTATTTAGTAATTAGAAGTACATAATTAATATGCGACTTTGTGTTCATATTCAGTTGTCATTGATTTACCATTTGCCTGTCGTAATAACACTATTTAACAATGTCTTAATACTCGGAACCTTCAGCTTCTTCCTCCCTCCTCCGCAGTACTGCCGGTTTATATTTAAGTTTACCAAGAGACTGATTCAATTTTTCCTTACTACAATCTATTTTTTATCAGGAGTATTTATATTCGTCGGTACGTAATTTCGTCAAGGAGGGCACTGACAAAAATGACGAAAATTGGTATCTGACGAATAAAAACCAATTTACAGTACATAGCATCTTGTGATAAAAACATTTATATTATAGTACTTACTTGTTTTCTCCTAAAACCATACCAAATCCCACGTGTTCTACTCATGTTCACATATTATTGTTCCAGCTCACCAGCATAATGTAATCATTATAAATATTGGGTATAAAAAAGGCACTTACTTGTCTTCTCCTAACACCACACCGAACGCCACATGTTCTACTCGTGTTAACTTAGGATTGTACCAGCCCATCATCTGTGCTGCAGCATATATTGTCTGTAAATGTGTGCCCTGTAATATACAAGAGATACATGTATTTAAAGACAAAGTGGAAAACTTTGCGATATCCCTAAAAGTTGAGACAACCTAAGCCAGAAGATGTATTGCTAAAACCTTTTATAAATTGTATAGAGTAAAAGTTAACTATGTGGTATCAGTATTATGTTCAAAAGAAAGAGCTTTTTGCTGCCAAAAAAGTTTGCAATAGGTGAATTAAAGGTATTTGCAACCTACATGAATATTAACAAAACATACCAGAAATTGTAAAGGAATTATGTGGTATCAGTCCCAGAAAATTTCATTTGTACATGTACATTATTTTTTCCTATCCCTTTATTTAAACGGAATTTATAATCATATTGTTTATGAAGAAAAGATGATTAAGATTGTCAAAATGATGTATGTTGAAGTATCTATTGACAACAATCTCTATTTTATCTACTTTTCAAAGGAATATAAAGGAACATGTCGTTTTTCAGCGAGACTTCGCCTCAATATGATTCAAAGTTTATCAATGTTCAAAATAGAATTTTTATGTACAATCAATTAGTTATAAACTGATAATTAAAAATGAATTTTTTCTCATTACAATTTCGAGATATAGACAGAGTTGAGGGGAGGGTTGACTAAAACATTTCCTTCAAAAACACTTTAAACAAGTTTAAATTGCTTCAATGTATTAAAATGTCATACATTATGATAGTTAACATCTAATTATGTTCATCTGTAATATTCAATAAAATCAAGAACGAGAATATTGATTTTAATTATTTAAATAGTTTAAGATATTCTTACATGTAGCTTAGAACCAAGTGACAATCATTCGACTGTACATGTATTGATTTACAGTACAGTTCGAAAGTAAATGAGGGGGTAAAATGAAGAAATCCACAAGGATTTAACCTCATGTACCATTGATCAGAACAATAAAAAAAGATGCAATTCTTATGTTTTGAAACAATAATTAAAACAAACTAAACAAATTTTCCTTGGGTTAGAATTTTGTTTTCTGATTTTAGGTGGGCATTTCATTCATGACATCCAAAGTGTTCCTTTATTTTGTTTTTCAATTAAAAGAAAGCTGTCAAGTAATAATAGTCAATTGCTCACTCAGATGAACCTATATATCATTTAGAATTGATGCCACCAATCTTAATTAAGAAACTTTTTTTTTCAATATTTAGAACATTAATACTATAAAATCTAATGCTAGTTGTATTTACATCAATTTGTACAAGGCGATATACATGTAGATTTTTAAAATAATTTCCAAATGGTACAGTTGTACTGTAAACCCTTATAAAGTCTAACTTTCCTTTCCAAGGTCTACATCATGTCAGTTTTAATTCAATTCAATTCAATTCAATTCAATTTATTCCGTAAGTCACAGACTCATAGGCATATTACAAAAAAGTCACATAAACATACATAAGTAAATGGATATCATGAATATATGGATTACATAATTTAGTTATAATAAATATTAAAGTATATGAATCATATATAAGATAAGATAAGATAAGATAAGATATGCTTTATTACCTAAAGAAGGGCCTGTAAGGGCATGATATGAACACTATAGATGCTACAGGACCAATTGTCCACATGTGACCACTGCATAACCACCAGATCAGTAATGGAGTGTACACATGGGATGAAATGGCAGGAATGCGGAAGTCACCATGAGGCGGTGCTGAAGGACAAGTGGTCCACATGTGACCACCGCACAACTACCAGATCAGTCCATGATGAGAAAAAAAGTTCCCAAAAGTAATAGTAGATGTATATAAGTATATAACAATATTATTCCGTATGTTACATCAGTATAGTCTATAAAAATATTTCATATGGAATTTTTCGGATTATAAAGCAGAACTAAAATAAAGTCATAAAATGACATACAATGAAGATGTGTGAGTGTGTGTTTGAATGTGTGCTTGGACACCATACAAGGATGCTCCAAAGAGCAAATTTACTGTTGACATTAAACAACATTATATGCACATGTGTCAGTTTAATCTCAGTTCATTAAGATTTATTTGTATTCACATTTAAAACAATTGGATTAATTTTACATGTAGTTTTACATCACAATACCATTTGATTGATTTGCATTTACATGAATGAAGCATGAATTTCTTTTTGATTTCATAAATATCATTTTTCATTAAAATTAATAATTTCTACGTTTTATAGATAATGATCTTTTTTTGGAAAAATCAAAGCTCTGAAGGAACTGATGGCGAGTTTCGTTTATTCATTTTAGAATGATATCAAACTATTTCATGGGATTTTTAAATATTGTATTAGCAGATAGAACAAATCCATTTTCCAATGTTCGGAAATAAAACATTTATGAACCGTCAGGGACGGAAATTGGCGGTTGCCCAGTCGCCCATGGCGACCAAATTTTTAGCTGGGCCCCCAAAACATCATGTCCTACTCGCCCATTTGGCGAATGAAAATAAAAATGCATAGTCCATATTTAATTATAAAAAGGAATTTCTTTCGCTTCTATGTTAGGCCCCATACTTCGTCAATGAAGCTCTTTTAAAATCAGGGGCTTATATTAATACATGTACGTACCTGTTTACATACGCGAAATTTACGTTTTCTCACGTGTCACTGTGCGAAGCCCTCGTTCAAAGTTGCTATTAAGATAATTGGAATTTGGATTACTGCATGTTGTTCGCACGACACAGCCTTGCTGCATGTACATGTTTTCGAAAGCATTCGTGTACACGTTTACCAATTCATTGAAAGGTAGTGGTACTTTGCAGGGCCGAAATCAAAACTAATTTTCTTAATTCATTTATCGAAAATCTTTTAAAGTCGTTCGCCAAATTTACGCCCAAAATCTCATTTCAACTGATTCAATCCATGCCATAGGGGATGGTATAACGGCGCGAATATATGTAATGAATGTGCCGACCAGAAACTCACTTTTTACATCTCTCTCTCTCTCTGTTGACGTTTTAAAAATATCTATACGAACCGTGTATTGTTCTAGCCCCCCCTCTCTCTCTCATTTTGTCGTTGATAACGTACATCAATAAGCGTGAAACGTGAGACTGTACAATACTAAAGTGACGTTTTATTCAGTAGAAACCTATCGGATTAAAAAGACCACACCCCCCCCCCCCCCAAAATAAAACAAAAACAATAGGCAAGCGTTTGGAAGGGGTGTCACGACCCGCAGAAAGAAAAAAAAAATGATCGTGAAAGTGATTTCAAAAGAACTACAGCAGAGGTTTTTATTGTTCTATTAGAGACTATTAAAACGTGTAGAACTCGACATTGTACAAGAGTATCTGTACCTGGAAGAAATAAACTTATCTTCTTTACAAGTTTAAGATTAGATCATATAGATGTGTATTTTTTCTGGGCCCCCAAATTTTAGCCTGGGCTCCTAAATTTTAGAGTTTAGGGGCCCAGTTGGCTCCTAGGATATTTTGATAAAGGTTTGTCCCTGTGAACCTATGTCAGCATGACTGCTAGTCAGTGACAAATTCAAGGGGGGCGTAGGGCCCCCTTTAATTTTCCAATCATGGGTAAAACAATCATTTTGAATCAAGAAAGAGTGAATATTAGTGAATATTACTTACCTTTTAGTAAATATAATTGTTAAATGCATCAAATCTTATTCTTTCATTAATTACAGTCACGAAAATGGTCCTAAAAAGGCTGAAATTCAAGAGATTCCAGGAGGCTTCAACCCGCCTAACAGGGCTCTGCCCTGGACCCGCTGGGGATCTAGGAAGTCCCCAGACCCCTTGCCAATTATTTACGTCCCCCCCTAAATAATAAGGTGGATCCGCACTGATAGTACAGACGTTTATTTTTTCTTCATGTATAGCACAGGGGTGAGGTATTAATTATCGCTTGGTCACAAACCCTTTCCTCTATACGGTACCCTTTCTTCTATATGTCTATATTAAAAAAGTTTAAAAAAGTTTTATATATATAGACAGAAGGGTTTGTATTGAGGAAAGGGTTTGTGACCAAGCGATGATACCTCACCCCTGTGGTGTATAGATCTGCATATCTGTTCCACAGGCCGTAAAAGTGTGCCTGGTATGTGTACGATCTCGCAGATACACAGTCATGTCAAATTTCTAACTTCAACCATTGCAAAATTCGATATAGAGGTTCCAATAAGATCATACTTTCTACGATTGTACCTATATATTTTATCTACTATGTCACCAAATTTCATTAAAAAATTCCCCGTACTTCCAGAGATATCGTATGTACCATTTCTTCAGTGACCTAGTTTTTGTTTACTCGAATTTAGCTGTTCAGCGTGTCCGTTCCAGTGCATTCTATTTGCGAGATGCGACAGACCAATGCGCTATGAACGCTTGATTGTCTGTGAATTCTAAATTGATTTCTATACCTAGAAGTGTAATGTATGACCGTAACTCCTCGTAAATCGCTTAAACACTCGTACTGCTACGACTTGAATATCAGCGCCTTCCATTTTATTTAGTATACTAGAGGGTAGTACCTGTAGGAATTACCGAAAAGACAGCATTTACCGAAAAGAAAGTGGTATTTACCGAAAAGACCCCAAATTGTACCGAAAAGACACTTAAATTTCAAAACTAAACACATTTTATGATTGGAAATGTGTTTATAAAATTAAATGTATCACCAAAACAAAAAATGAATATATCCATCTATTCGGTAAATATCCCTGTCGTTTCGGTAAATGCTTTCTTTTCGGTAATTCCAAGTACCGCAGTATAGCCGATAAACTTATAAGCAATCTCAACACACGTGCACACGAGACAGTTGATGTTTACTGCATCCTAAGTATCCTTTTTAAAATAATCTCGAACTTTTTTTAAACATTATGAAACAACTGTTAAAACGCGGAATGCAATGTACGCTGTCTTAAATAAATATGGTGAATAATGAGGTCCAGGGTCATCGGGCCACACGATCGGAGTTGAGAAAAACTGTGAATATATATTTATCTTCACTCATTTATACATTTTCATGAATTTGGGGCGTGGGGATGTCACGGAAGTGGTGTGACGTCAAAATCCTGCGATCACTATAGCCGAGATCGCTACGCGAAACTCGCCTAAAAATGAGGTAATATTGGTTTATTTTTGAAAATACAATCTATCACCAGGTATAATCAATGACATGAAAAATTAAAAACCTAAATGTCTGGGATTTGCATGTACAATGAGAAGGCTTGCTGAGACATGGTTAATAAGAAATTCAAAACATGGAGGCTGAGTTATTTTTCGCCTTCTATGTAACGAATGATATCAAAATATTCTGATCCGGATTCATGCATCCATCTTTTACGATATACATGTAATACTTGTAAATAGCGTTTCCATATATAGCTCATAATAAAACTCCCTGTGGATAGTAGGATTATCATTTAGCATAATGAGGATAATCCTAAGATTATTGAATAGAATAAGTCAATACAAGCTCAGCATGAACATTACCTGGCCTGCATCTACTACATAAACCAGCCAATCACCATGTTCTTCAAATAAACGGTTTTTAATGGCGGCCATGTCTGAGGTGGCGTACGTAAATCCGCCGTCTGATTTTACTATTGTGAGTGGGACTCCAAACCCCGGAACAAACATCACCTTACGTCCCTCGTCTTCCTCCAGGAATCCTAAAGTAAACACAGAATGTCGTAACAAAAATGAATCTATAAATACAGATTAATAAATTTTCAGCAAAGTTGATAATACATCAGTCAAGTCCAAAAGCAATGATTTATCTTATTTCCCAATCTGCTAAATGATTTTTGACAATGTATTTGAAAGAGGTAAAGAGTTTGTGCAACTAAATGATAGTTCAAACTATTTTTGGTCCTTTAGTGCTTTCATAATCTATTGAGCATTAAGATATTCTATTTCATAGCAACTTAGGGAAAAGTCTAACTACTGTCTCTCTTTGATACAGAAGACCTTTGAAGCTTCAGCTTCTGAAGTCTCCTTCACTTCTTCCTGTTCTTTGGGGCAATAATTTGACTGTTCCGAGAGTATTAGCCATGAAATAATCTTTTACTGCTTTTTCTTTTCGATTTTGAATCATTTTGGCTCAAAGTACCACTGGCAAGGATTCATTATCCAAAACATGCACGTCTGGTGAGCCGCATTCAGAAAGGAGTATGTATGGTTTATATGGTAAAGTGGCCCCCTAAAATTGACTTCTCCAAAATTAAATTTTGTTGTCATTTTTAGAATGTTAGATATCTATATTTTGAGAAATCTAGTAACAAAACCTGCTCCTCTATTTATAAGACATTGTAAATTATGCATAAATATCACGAAAACCGGTGACTTTGTCAATTTTTCACGAAAAATAGCATAATTCTTGATTATTTTCAATACAATAACATCGAGCGGGATCGTGAACAACCTTTTCCTTTTGCATGCTCTTAGAGACGTACAAAAGTAACAACATATCAAAATATAACAGATGTTCAGAAGCCCGCTCGATACTAACTAATAGGAAGTTTGTTGAAAATGAGCGCCAAAATGATGTTTTTTCAGAAATTAGGCAAAATATACCATTTTGGAAGACAAAATTCTATGAAACTGAGAAAGGAAATTAAAGAATATGAATCATTGCATAAGAAGCCTACATTGTAGAATAAATATTGGTACAAATTCATTACTTCATGAACACTTCAGATTTTGCCCTGAAAGGGGCCCACTTTACTACATGTACATGTATATAAACCATATGTATAGTCCTTTGTGTAGAAGTCTGCTCTCTGGCCGCAGAGTTTGACATTTTGTTTTCCTTTGAAAGTACTGTATATTGATATACCTATCAAATTATCTATAAAATAATCAAAATGAAAACTTACTGAATTTGGACAATTTCATCATGTTTACAGGGAGGGTTAAGGGAACCACAAATTATACATTCAATTTGATCTAGGACTTTGTTTTGTCTTACTTTTCTAAATGTACATGCAATATCTATATATAATTTGCATCCATCACCATTTTACTTCTACAAAAACTTACAACTACAAGAGATCTGATGAATAGCATCAATGTAATTAAAGCTTCTCAAGATCTAAGAAATGACTCTAATCTTCTTTTTTTCTATTGATCCAGGTATTACCATAAAATATTGGATTGAAAACTGAATCAATGCACGAAGAGTAATTTCTTATCATTTAATCTCTTCTCATTATGAAAAATGGACAGTTTCTTAAATCTAATAATAATCTATCCCCGCACCATATTTCGTAAGTTTGGGGCATTGCGTACAACTGCTGTCCAAGAGGAAAACAATTCATGGCTCAAACAGCAATTCATCAACTCTTTTGTCTGTGGTTTTAAAAGTAAATCCTACATGCACAGTACTTTTTTGATTTAGTAAAAAAGAAATGTTATCCTTGACATTTTAAGCGAACATCAACAAATTGTATTTTCAGCTACAAGCTGATTCATGTTGGAATCCCCGATTCCAAAAATAGTGCTATAAAAAGAGATGAGAAAAATTTTGTTGATCAAGGTATCAACAAAATCGCTCATCAAATCAGAATCTTGGTTTCTTTTTTTTTTAAATAACTATGGAAATTAAATAAAAAATAACAGGCAAAATCATATCCGTTAAGTTTCTGAAGTGAGCCTTGCACACTGAGATCTGTAACTACTAAAGACAAGGCCTTGAATCACAGAATAGCTAAACACAAAGAGGCTCCCTGATCTGCATTACCTGGGCTGTACATTATATTTAAAACACAAACCTCGTTCCTCCAGTTCTTTGACAACGTCTTTCATCCTCTCCTGATAAAATGATTCTCCCCTATCGATGATTTTTACTCCGAGTCGTTCATATATCTTTGTAAATTCTGAAAAAGAAATACATTGTACATACATGTACATTCTATCATTGTCTAATATCGAGTCAAAGTCTGTCGTAGAACATTACTAAAAAAATTTTCGATTAGATGATTGTATGGCATATCAGTATGACATACATGTATCTTTCATTAATAACAATAAGTTGTCCCTAAGTGTCGCTATGCTTTGCAGGTGATACAAAAAGCATCATCTATGGTAGAATTTCTAACTTTTCAAAATTTTTATGTAACATGCAATGACATACTTACTTAGAATAGCTTCTTTCATTTTCTTTTAATATAATGAATAGTTTCTTTCATTTTAATTTAATGCACTTCTTTTCAACAAGGTATACCAACAAACAATGTCATGGCAAGTTACAAAAGTAAATTAAATTGAGCAATCACTGACAATCAGCAAAGTTCCAAATCTCTTTGTAATTTCAGGAGATACCCTTGTGTACTATCCTAAAATTTAATGCTTTTCATAAGGAATATGTTACATGTATATTTATGTTTGGTCTTTTTCTATTGATAACACTGATGACAGAATGTCAAAAACATACATTTTGACTTGTTTTAAAATTCTTGTTAGATATTTGTCTCTATACAATCGTGTACATGTATTTATAGAAATATACTCTTCAAAAGAAGAAATACATAGAACAATATTATAATGTATCATTATTATTCAATAAGCACAAGCTATTGATTATATGACCATATTTGTTTGCATGAATGTTGGTATAGAGATAGGACAAACAGTTTAGGGCTAAAGTAAGATTTTTTGAGTATTAGGAAAGACTATTTAGTTAAAAACATGAAAATTTGAATATTCTACTTTTTCATGTTTTATGCATTTACCATGTCTATGGGGAATTTGAATTTTACCAAAGTCAAAGTTCATTTATGCCTATGAAAAATTTTGGACTTTAACTTCTTCAGGTCACTTCTGCTTTAATGAAATTCATGCCTACAATATCCGATGTTATGTGTTTGAACACTTTGACATGATCGAATGACTCTCATTTATTAGCGAGTAATATTCTATAAAGTTCAAGGGTCAAAAAGTCATCCTCCTTATGAAACAAAGGAGCTGTTAAGATAATGGCCGGATTTAGCCCTGAAATCACTCGATTATTTCTCGTGCGTTGTCCTTCCAATTCAGATAAAAGTTGGTCAGGATAGAAAAATAAAGTATTACAAGATTCCTAATAGGTATTTTATGTAAATAAATTTGGTGAAAGATGTTATGATTACGAGTTGAAGAGGTAGGGGTACAGATGACGGAAAACGTCGAATATGGAACGAAAATGGACAAAAAATGCATTATTTTACACATTTTTTATGTTTATTATGCTTCTGTTACCTTTTAAAGTCTAAATTGGATAAGAAAAATTAATTTTGAGGTTATTATATCAATATAGTTGGCAAACTGAAAAACGGTTTTATTTCGTTCTTCTCAGCCACTTATGTAGGTTTCTGGCGCGAAATACACACTGTGTGGAAATAGACAACTTTCTCGTTTATTTCCTTCATAACGGTTCAAATATTTGATCAGAACACACTCGGAATATATTGTTCCATGATATAAAATAAAAAACGGCAATTATAACCTACTTTATCGCTCTAGAGACACATATAAAAGTAGTCATCCATCCCCCCTTTTTTTGTTTTTCGCCCATGGGACATTGTTCCCCCCCTCGCTTCAGAACCCCACTTTGCCAGAAAATGTGTTTTTTTGGGTATACACCTTTGGTGAAAGTGGCATTGTAAAGCCAGGGGGGGGGACAATGTTGTATAAAACTTTTCAGTTTTCCATTGATTTATGTGTAAAAATCGCTTATTTTGACCCAAATATTGCTCTTATTTTGAATAAATTTTCCCATCTGATAGCAGATTCATATGTGGACCAAGTTACTTGACATTTCTACCGAAAAAAATTCTTAAATTTTGCATTTTGAAATTTCGAACTTTTCAGGGCAGATTTTATGCCTTATCTTAACAGCTCCTTTCTTTCTATAAAACTGATTCGCAAAATCATGGAATGTGGCGAACTTTGGATGATGTCATAGAATATGCGTCTTGATATCGCCATTATGAAATTGTAGCTGTTTAGTATGCTGATCCCGTTTGTCCATCAAATCAAAAGATTTTCAAATTTTACGGAAAATACACAATTTGGCCTCTAATGAACATCAAGGGCATATTGTTTTTTTAGCCATTTTAACAAACACTTAAAGACATTAAAGAGTTTCCCGTTGAAAGCATAGGGTCTGAGAATACCATTATGTACATTTGGTTTTTATTTTGCTTTTCATGACATGTAATTATTTTCTATGTGTACTAAGGATGAAAACTATGCATTACTTTTTTGGATGAGTCTAGTACATGTATGTCGAAATTGCCAAGAAATTTAGGGGGTGCCCAGCTTATACTTTTGTTTTTCCCTCATTATACACATTATATTATGAAACATACAAAATGAAGATATTCTATCTCTTATATTTTGAAAAAAGTTGGATATAGTCTATTTTCAAATTACATGTATGCAGTTAAAAATTCAATGACATTGTGTTTGGCAACATATCATTCTTAATTACATCTTAGAATATCTGTTTACGGGATAAATTTATTCTATATTATTTTCATTTAATTTAAATTTCATTTAATTTAAAAAAAAATTAAACATGAGCTTATTAACTTGGAGGGTTTAAAAGCATATACTGGATATTTGATATTCCTTAATGTTAATGTGCAAGAGTACCTCTCTATATTGCAACAAACTTAGCTATCTACATATAAATGTATGCCGGTTTTCTCTGTGACATTTGGATAATTGTGTACAGGAAATACATGTATCTTTAAATAGTTACATATTTTACCTGTTAAATCTATTTTATCTTTTAAATCTATGATTTGAGACCCACCTTAATGCATTACAAGTGTAAGACATGACAAACCTTTCCTGGATACATCACAAATGAGATTCCACGCTTTCATGTGATCTGAATCGTAATTCTGTAGTTTAACTACCGAGTCATATGCTCGCTTCTTGAATTCTTCATCTTCATCAAAACGCTTCTTTGATTCCTTGAAATTAAATTGTAAGTGTAAAATCAGATTAAAGCACACTGAATTTTTCATGGTCAAGAATCATTAAAATGCACATACATGTACATGTAATTATATGTTACAAAGTTTAATGTTGAATTTTGTCATAACAAAATTTTAAAGGCACAAGCTAGGAGATTGTCAAACAAGAGGCCCAAGGGGGCCACATCGCTCACCTGAGTTGCAGACAAAGGGTTTAAAGTCACAAAAATACTCCTACAGATCAAAGCCCTTGACAGCCATATTTGTTGACCTATCGACAAGAAAAACACAAGCTTGGCAGAGGACCTTGAGTACTTGCTTGCTGCAAGGTTTCGTGAAATTCTATGCAATGGTTGCAGAGGAGATTTCAAAATGTGTCAGCCAATCAGAGCCCTCGGCGGCCATATTTGTTGACTGATCAGCACAAAATACACAATCTTGGTAGAGGACCTTGAGTACTTTCTTCCTGTAAAGTTTCATGAAATTCTGTGCAGTGGTTTTTTTGCAGAGAAGATGTTGAAAATGTGTTAGCCAATCAGAGCCCTCGGCAGCAATATTTGTTGACCGATCGGCAAGAAAAACACAAACTTGGCAGAGGACCTAGAATACTTCCTTCCTGTAAAGTTTCATGAAATTCTGTGCAGCGGTTGCAGAGGAGATGTCGAAAATGAGTCAGCCAATCAGAGCCCTCAGCAGCCATATTTGTTGAACAATCGGCACGAAAAATACAAACTTGGTAGAGGACCTTGAGTACTTCCTTCCTGTAAAGTTTCATGAAATTCTGTGCAGTGGTTAAAGAGAAGATGTCGAAAATGTGTTGGCCAATCAGAGCCCTCGGCAGCCATATTTGTTGAATGATCGGCACGAAAAAACAAACTTGGTAGAGGACCTTGAGTACTTCCTTCATGTAAAGTTTCATGAAATTCTGTGCAGCAGTTGCAGAGGAGATGTTGAAAATGTGTCAGCCAATCAGACCCCTCGGCGGCCATATTTGTTGACCGATCGGCACGAAAAACAAAAACTTGGTAGAGGACCTTGAGTACTTCCTTCCTGTAAAGTTTCATGAAATTCTGTGCAGCGGTTGCAGAGGGGATGTCAAAAATGTGTCAGCCAATCAGAGCCCTCGGCGGCCATATTTGTTGACCGATTGGCACAAAAAACACAAACTTGGTAGAGGACCTTGAGTACTTCCTTCCTGTAAAGTTTCATGAAATTCTGAGCAGCGGTTGCAGAGGAGATGTCGAAAATGTGTCAGCCAATCAGAGCCCTCGGCGGCCATATTTGTTGACTGATCGGCACAAAAAACACAAACTTGGTAGAGGACCTTGAGTACTTCCTTCCTGTAAAGTTTCATGAAATTCTGTGCAGCGGTTGCAGAGGAGATGTCGAAAAATAGTCAGCCAATCAGAGCCCTCGGCGGCCATATTTGTTGAATGATCGGCACAAAAAACACAAACTTGGTAGAGGACCTTGAGTACTTCCTTCCTGTAAAGTTTCATGAAATTCTGTGCAGTGGTTAAAGAGGAGATGTCGAAAAAGTGTCAGCCAATCAGAGCCCTCGGCGGCCATATTTGTTGAATGATCGGCACGAAAAACACAAACTTGGTAGAGGACCTTGAGTACTTCCTTCCTGTAAAGTTTCATGAAATTCTGTGCAGCGGTTGCAGAGGAGATGTCGAAAATGTGTCAGCCAATCAGAGCCCTCGGCGGCCATAATTGTTGACCAATCGGCACAAAAAACACAAACTTGGTAGAGGGCATTGAGTACTTGCTTCCTATGAAGTTTCGAGAAATTCTGTGCAGCGGTTGCAGAGGAGATGTTGAAAATGTTAAAAGTTTACGCCGGACGGACGGACGACGACGACGACGACGACGACGACGGACGGACGGACGACGGACGGCGCGCTATGACAATAGCTCACTTGAGCTTCACTCAGGTGAGCTAAAAAAAAGCAAATTAGGTGCACAAACTTGCATTAAAACTGTCATCACATTTAAAATATGCATCATTGAACATTCATGATTCACTTCAAGACTCAGACTTTGAAGTAGATAACAAAAGGAGAAATCATACAAAGTCATGAAAAATAAATTAAGTATTGTATACAGTTAGATTTTGCCGTTTTATTTTTGCCATTGTAACACTGTGAAAACATTAGACATATACTGTACATGTACATGTAGAACATCTCAAATTATTTTCTATTTCGTGCAGTATTTATGAAACGAGTTGTGTGACTTCTACATCCCCGAGGTTTAAAAATACTGTATGAAATAGAAACATCATTTAAAGGCCCCCTTTTCTCAACTGGGTGGTCATTAACATGGATACCTGAGTGACGTAGTCTTGGTAGGTGTGACATAATTGCTTTGATGGTAGCAACCTTCACTCAGGTGATATTCCTAGAGTCACGAGTGGTGTGCAACAACAAAGACATACCGACAGGTAAACTTTATTATGCTATGGAGATACCCCAACATAATCTCTTTAAAGCTGTCAGTCAAAATTTGAATACGGGTATAGGGGATTAAAAGGGCCAATCAGATCGCGATTAGAGGTGTTAACCCTAAAGTGGTCAGTGAGATAATGACAGAAAATTTACCTGTCTTCTTTTATATTCCCCACCCGGGCTTTAAGATTCTTTTTATCATATGAAATACAGGGTAACTGATCAAAGTAACAACTAGATATCATAAGGAGCTGATAAGATAAGGGCCGTTTTTAGCCCTAAATCTCGTGCCGTATTTCTTCCACATGATGGTACATATGCAGACAAAAGATAATCATTATTGAAATAAAATGTATTTGAAGACTTTTTGTATGTTTTACTTTTCGATGAAATACTCATAAGATTCTAAAATGATGGCCCAAAAGGTAGGGGGTACTCGAGTAATAAAACTGATAATATCGACCAAAAACATAGAAATTTTAGAATATTTTGCCTGAAATGGATAAATATTAACTAAAAGACATCAAATACATCTACATTGTATATCAGAAATACAATTCGAAATTCTATTTCCTCTAATCGGTAAATAATGAAATCCGGAACTCAAAATACGGTATTATTTTGTATGCAATGGCT
Source organism: Pinctada imbricata (assembly GCA_033119305.1). Lineage (NCBI taxonomy): Eukaryota > Metazoa > Mollusca > Bivalvia > Pterioida > Pteriidae > Pinctada > Pinctada imbricata. The sequence goes on along the minus strand of VSWD01000006.1, from coordinate 47,530,674 downwards.
ATAATAGAAGCTTTCTAGTGCAAAATCCACATTAGCGGAGAAATCCACATCGCTCCTGCTTATTTCGTTCCTAATTGTTGTACATTTCAATCGATCGTATTTAGAACACAATTTTTGATGGATTATGGAGAAAAAATAGTTGAATTTTCCATATTTAATGATCTTAAAGATCGATTCTTTAACAAATGCACCCCCTTCCTTTTTTGGTTTTTCGTCTCTGGGGTAGTGTTCCCCCCGAAGATACAGAACCCCACTTTTCCAGAAAATTTGTATCATAGATATACACCTCCAGTATAAGTGGCGTTCTCCTGAGGGAACAATGTATAAAAAAAAAAATTCCGTTTTCTATTGATTTCTATGGGAAAAAGACAAGTTTTGACCCAAATATTAGCAATATTATGCATGATAGATCTAAAATAACTTCAGAGTTTGATGGGATACTGCATTTGTATTAAATTAACAAGCAATTTTTCTTAAAATTTACATTTTCAAAATTCGATTTTTATGGGCAGATTTTACATCTTATCTTATCAGCTCCTTTGACACTAAAAACTTGCAAATATTGCTGTTTCTGTTGTGACATCATAATCTATCTCGAACATTTTAGCCAATGACTATTAGTAAAAAGCGTTATGTAACATGAGTCATAACACATAAATTATGAGATCAATGGCACTACAATGTATGTATCCAAATATAGGGGGTATCATATCAGATAAAAAGGATTCTCAGACCAAATTGATAAGTTGTCAAATTCAAGACAGGTCAATTCAATCTTGTATATCAATTGGACTAAAACAAGACATGGCAAATTCAGATCTGTATACAGTTAACAAATATCATTATCTATCTTCAAGTATATAATAGTTTTTCATATACATGTATTTCTACATCTTAAGATAGAGGTAGTTACCAAACAAATTCTTCAGATAACTGAAAATCCTTCAGATTTACATTGCATTCCCTGAACAAAGCTGAAGATCTTTTATCTCTGTATACAGTCATGTAATTTGAGCTACATGTAACTCCAGAGGAAACACTGTTCAGATTATTATGCAATTTGAAAACGGATAAAAATCTCGGCGTGAAGATCTGCTACATGTACACGTATATGATGTTTTTATCTTACCTTATAGAAAGCTTGCAGATCTGCTATAGGAGGGGATACGGTTTGGTAATTAGGAAACTTTTCTTTTAGATGAGCTATGAGCATTCCAAACTGAGTTCCCCAGTCTCCGAGATGGTTAATACGTAGTACATCATAACCAACCCATTCTAGTAACCGACATATGCTTTCTCCAATAATTGTAGACCTGAACAAAAAATAATTCTGATCTAATTCTTTATTATCAAAACAATTTCATTCTCTGGCAGTCTTCAGTCTAAGAGTAAGACTTCCAAAATATTGAAAATAAACTCAAGATATGCACATGTTTTAGGTACATGTATCTGGATTAATACAATTTTTTTGTATTTTATTGACAAACAGATTACTCCACAAATGTCCTCACCTTTATATCAATGAGAGTGATTTGGAATTGAGAGATGGCTGAATTTCGGACATTGCACCTACATTTATTGGTGAACTTATACATAATTATGACATCTCCAACATGCGTGATGACGGACAACTATTTTGAAAGTATTTCTTACTGTTTTATAATTATTTTACAATTTACATTTATATTCAAGCTGTAATAACTTGTGCAACCAGTTAACAGTTTTAATTATTTTATCGGTAACACTGTAGCTTTCCATATTTAAAAGTCTTTTCGTCATTAATCACATGTATATGCTTATTGGGTTATAAAGTTATTTCATAGCTTCTTGGAGGAATGTAAAATTTTGTCCCTGAGAAAAAGAGAAGTCCTGTAAAACCATTATCCTCTGCCTTAGATATGGTGTAACAGTTTCCTAGGTCTCTCATCTACCATAGGACAATAGTTAAACTGTTCCCCAAGTAGCCATCAAATAAATACATAATGACTCAAAAGAGTTCAGCATACACTTCACCTATTGAGACTAATAGAATCTATCACAATGCTGCGACTGAGACATGGGAATCCCATCAAAGTGTAAAAGAGTTGCAATACCACGACGAAGCTTGCCAAGTTATGGATGTAGCAAATTTTTTGCATGAGGATGAGATTCCCCAGTCTCAGTCACAACGTCTTGATTGATAATTTTTCTCACTCAGCTCATTTTATTATTGCGGAAATTATTTTTTAACAAGAATCGAGACCAAAATGTGTACAAAAATGACAATGGTGTGACATTACGTTCTATGACGTCATTGTATATGTCACATGGTTGTTAGACAACAAAATCTCAACGTGCTACGTCTACATTTTTTTTTTTACAAGGCTTTCTATTACGATCTACAGTGACATAAAGATTTACACTTGTGACGAAAATTTCATATTTTCCCGAGTGGAGCAGCGCAGAACAAGAGAATAGATGAAAAATTTCTGTCATGAGTGTACATTTTTATGTCTCACTCAGTAGAAAGTGAAAGAATCTTCCATGAAACATAAGAAAAAAGTTATTTCAAACAACGTTCGATGCCATTTTAATACCACGTATTTGACGACGTTACTGTGACGTCACAACAAGATTCTCTTTTATCATTGGTCAATTGTAGCCTTTGAGACAACTTTTTTTTAAACACCACAGACATGAAAACAATACATAGACCAGGACATTTTTTTCAGAATAACACAGAACATGGAATTGTATATGTCAGCCGACCCATGGTCTTAGTTAGTCTCAAACCGGCGACCTTTCAGTTACTGGCCCGACGCCATTACCACTAGACCACGGCGCTGACGCCTTTGAGACAACTTACATGTATGTGTCTCACATAGGCTGTCTCACAGGGTACGAGATTTTCTATTCTACTGACAAGTACAGAAAAAAAATGCTTATGCAGCTAAGAAGGGCAAATTCTATGAACTCTATAGTTAGATCAGATCTGCCCATAATTTTCAGTCAGATACAAAAATTTACACATACATGTAAATCACTTCTTTGTTAAAATCATTTCGCAACTACATGTAAAGGTGAAGAGATACATGCACTGTATTCACGCTTTAGCACTTGGAAATTGTAATCTCCTGCACTACATAAAAGTGAATTTTTCTTAATTTTCTAAATTCTGCCACTTTGTACAAATAATTTATTCTTATCAACATGTAAAATGTTTAAAATTAAGTCTCTAACCTCAAATGTCCAACATGCATTTCTTTTGCAATGTTAGGAGAAGAGAAATCCACAACGGGTCTCTTTTTGACCCCTACACTCGGGGGTCGTACCCCTTGGTTCAGAACATCACTAATCTGCTGTGAGACAAACTCCTTATTGAGGTAGATGTTGATAAAGCCTGGTCCTTTAATTTCCACCTGTAAGATATAGAAAATATGTATACTACACATGAATGTTAGTAGAGGTATAGTGCTGACATTGGCAATTAGTTAGATTTATGAAAAATCAATATGAAACTTGAAGTCAAATATTGGGGCCAGGAATGTAATAGAAATTCATTTGTTATCAGACTCAAAACATTTCCATTACACTATATTGCAGAAATTATTTGAAATTTTAATCTCATAGATTAAACAAAGTAAAAATAAAAATCTGAAGAGGATTTCGAAAATGACAATTTTCAGAGGCAACAAGACAACAGAATTCTGGAGGCCAAATCAAAGGGGTTTTTTTTAAAGTATTCTGAAAAGCAGAACTCCGCTTTAAAGTAGAAAATAATCACAGCTGAATATTGAAAATAGTTGCTTATTTAAAAGGATTTTTCTTCAGTAAAAACTCTAATCATGTTAAAATACATCAAATGTAAGTGATATTCAGGTTTCATTCTCTTCAAAGGACTATTAATCAAATTTGAGCGTGCTAAGCTAAATTTGAGCAGGTACTTTATGTAGGTATGTGTATTTGTAATTATTTAAGCTTCCAGACTGCAAATCAGATTAACCCTTAAGGCCCTTTTACAAATCTAATCTAATTGTTAAATCATGAATAAAAAAATTACACTTAAAATATATACGATTTGTAGAAGAATCAATGAATCAGAGCTGTAAAATTAAATTGGTGAAGATCAGATACCATTAGACAAGATCAAATACCATTAGACAAAGTGATGCTGATACCAGATTGTTAGCCTACAATAGTTTTATAATGTACATGTACATAAAAATAAAAATGACAACCCTAGAATAACCATATCTTGATACAGACAAGAATACATGTATAAACATTTTCATTTGCACCAGATGATTTACAAAAATTACTTAAGAAAAACAACTTCATGTGAAACAAGCTTTCAAAATTATTATTCCCAACAATTACAAGAATTCTACAAGATAACTGGAGTATCATCTTGAGACTGATCGTCTGAAAACAATGAACTACCTATTTCTGTAAAACTCTGAAGAAATACAATCAAAGCATAGTATTTTTCTTTAGAAACATTTGGGAAACAAGTTAATATGAATTTTTATCTTTCTGTCTCTGTATTTCTCATTATTTGGATTCAACACTGATTGTCTTTAAACTTCTCATTGCAAGTGTAAATTGTCCAACTTTTAGATGTAAGACCTTGAAAATGCTACTAAAAATGAGTTTGCTGCATTTCAAAAATACTACCCTGAAACAGATGTGTTGTTATCGACCTCGAGAAAAAAGTGATTCTATAAATAATTTATGGTAAGTTTTCATGGACAAAGTGTTAAATACATGTGGGGAAAGTGTTAAATACATGTATATGTACATTGTATGCTTTAATCTGAACACTACTTCTATATTACATGTAACTATACCTTTTCAAAAAACTCTGATTGTGGTATATTTTGTACTATCTTGGTGGCCACAGCATTTGGATTTACATTCTCTCCTTGTTTCTTCAATAGCTGAAACACACAGTATACATGTTTGTAAAATAAGATTTATGGAGTAGATCTACCATAATATCTAGAAAACGTACAATGTGATCAAAACTCAAAACCTTCCATATCTGAAAAGTCCATACTGGTGTTAGACAGTTTCCGGACGATTTTGAAGGTTTTTCGGGGATAACTCCTCTGTCCATCAATGAAAAAAAATCAAATTTCTCTCAAATAATGCTATGCCCTTCCCACAGATACTCATGTTGAAAGAAAATGTTAAATCTCTCAAGCAATATGGTTTCTAGACCGATTTTATGACCCTATATTTTGCCATTTTTCGCAAATCACTGGAACAGTTTCCGGAATCTGTCAATCTCAATCAATTTCAGCCCAAACTGGATGAGTTTTGGATATTGTTTTCTTCAATCTTTTCTACAAATGACTGTGTAAAAATAATTTTGAAAATAGAACCAAAACTTCTCAAATCGCGTATATTAAAATAGTATGTTTCTTGGTGACTTCCCCCAGTGCGTGATATTAAACGGGGCAGAAAGAGGTAAAAAGGTGGTGTGATAAAAGCATCTTAGATGCAACATTTTGTTTATATGATTTGAATTCTGCATTTAAAAATCTACAAAATTGTCACAAAATTTTGAAAATAATTTCTTTCAAAGTACTTGAAAAGGGCGACTGTCCGGAAACTGTTACTGTCCGGAAACTGTTCCGACACCAGTAGCTTATACAAACACTTCAAGAGTTCGTCAAAAGGAATGATAGGTAAAGAATGTTTCTGTCGCGATGAGCTATTGAAGTGCCAAAACTACTAACTTTTCAGATACGTATCTAGACGATATGGATTGATTTATATGGTATCAACCAACAGCAAGAGTTCATCATTTTTGTGAAGTTTGATATAGAAAATGTAAAAACAATTTAAAAAATCTTATAGGAATCACAACATCTTACGTTTTGATCCAATGCAGTGTTTGAAATTTACTTTCCTTATAGCATTTGATCAATAAAGCATTTGATCAATAAACCATCATTAAAAACTTTTCATTGTATATTCATGTAATAATATAATCAAGCATGTTACAAATTTTTTAACATTGGTTGAACAAACATACATGTACAAATTTTAAATCGCATCATAATGAATGCTTAATACAAATCCATGAATAACAGAACATACATGTAAATTTAGTTTGTATTTCTTTGACATACATGTACGATGCAATAAAATGTAATACAAAATGTAATACTGTTAGAGACAATATGAAATTCTGACTTTTCGATTTGATGTGCTTACATTCTATTTGTGACAGTATCTGACTATGACAGAAAAGCATTGTAACAAAATGAAGTTCCTAAAAAATCATCTTTGTAGCACAGTTTCCCCAATTTACAAATCACGCTATGATGATCGTCAAAATTAAGATAAGTCAGATACCTGCATGAATGGGAAGTAACTCTGTGTTTCAAAAGACCTAATGTTGTATACATGTACCTACAACCACTATGCTCATTGCACTGTTATACTGATAGTCAGCAAATTTAGAGCTACCCTGTATCATGACAGGTGCACCATCCAGGTTGAGATACGCTCTACTTATTGCCACAGCAAACACTACTTAAACTGATAGACAATACATAATGTTGTATACTTACTGCCACTATGCTCATGTCACTGTTACACTGATAGTCACAGAGTTTAGAGCTACCCTGTACCATGAAAGGTGCCCCATCCAGGTTGGGATACGCTCTACTTATAGCTATGGCAAACACTACTTATACATGTATGTATATTGATAGACAATACATAATGGTGTATACAGTACGTACCAGGAGATTCACAACGAGATCGCGTTGATGGAGTAAGCGTACTCCATAATTCCCCAGAGTAATTTCTCTTTCTTCCTCCTTGCCCCCTTTGTTTACTCCATAGAGAACGCCATGCCCGCCGAGGATTTCCTCCAAAATACAGCGCGGGGCTTTATGGGCGGAGCTTAGTGGATCGAAGGCGGAGCTAATATGAATGCGTAATTCCCTCATCATCGGCTAAATTCGCGATCTTTTAATGACACGCTTCTTGTTGAATGAAGGAACAAAAAGATATTAGAGATTGACTTTGACACTGTATGTACAGTATTCTAATTCTTTCTATTGTGATTTTTGGAATCTGGTTTCTGCTTTTGTGTTTGACTTTCATTCTCTCATTCTATGGATATTGATGAGATATAATAACGTCAATACACAAATTGATAATTTCAAATAAAAACCTAATGGATGTAATTTACATGTACATGAATTGCCGTGGAAAACTGATCGGGCAGGGCGGGGCTCAGTTTCACCTGGTCATCAGTAGCGTTTACTTTTCACCAGCTGATATCAGCTTCCCGGTATAAAAATGACATGTATTGAGTATATACTCTAATTACTAATGCACGCACAATCTCTCCTACCGTAAATTATTTTAACTCGTCTCATTAATTGAATTATCCCCGCCCGTTCAGTTAGTGCACATGAAATCTTTAAACCCATACAAATATTAAATAACGTACATTATTATAAGCCACTATCAAGAGTTACTTAATATTAGACAATGCTTACAATATCTACAACATCTTCATTTTTTTTATATTCAAACAGTCACAGATATATTCGACACTTGTGAGAAAAGGGTCAAAGTGCAAATGTACCGTAAAGGTTCACCCAGATATAGATATTATTATTAATTATTTTACTCCGATTCAGTGGACCATCATTACATGCAGGTCTATTTTCTTTAGCTTAGATGCATTGTGTTTACGTATATGTAAAACAAAGGACTTATATAAGTCCTTGGTAAAACGTTTCGTAGAATTTTTTTTAGATAAATTCTCAGACATCGAATGTATTTCTTCTGCCCATCCCTTTTTCTCAAAGATATATATACATGTATTTATTTCCCGCCGGGACACACGTACATGATCAGTGATTAGGAAGAATATTAAAGAGTTCATGGGACAAACGTCCCTTGCGTTTAAAAATAATGGGACATTTTCGTACTTAATGCGCCAAATAAATAAATTAATGAAGCTTCCTGATTAAAATGATTAAAGAGAAGACACCAGCTATAAAGAAACCTAGAGCAACAGATGCAAATTGTAAAAGTTTTAGGTAAAATCAGGAATGCATGTGTAAATATTTCACAGAGAATTCAATTCTATGGTTTTGCCGTTGGACATTGTAATAAGGCCACTTTCATGTACATGTAAATATCAGCTGTTATGAAACACGACCCTGCAGCAATCATTTGAAAATTTAGAAAATCGGTTTCACAGGAAAGCACATTTATCTTCGTGTATACGTTGAACAAAATCATATTTTAATATGTGATACTCTTAAAGTATCAACACTGCTAGCAATATCTCAGCAGTTCTCGCCGTTGCTGTGAGTATTTAAATAAAAATCAGTACCTTTACTCTTGAAGTGAACGGTGACTGTTGCACTTTGTTGAACCACCTGAATTTTGATTTTGACGAGTGTCGACTTTTCGATGCTTCACTGACTGTTCCGATTTTTCTCATATCAATTATACGGGAGAATTGATTAGACTCTGAATATAGACTGATAGAGAATTTTAATCTTCATCTATATATATAGTTATTAAATATTTTGCTTTACGTCCTAAACTTTTCCTAAAAGGTATTCTCCCGCCAGGCATGAAAACACATAAACACATGATCAATATAAAGATATTTGGAGAGGATGACAACAAAAGATAAAAAATAGAGATGTATAAAGCTGACTTTATTTTTTTTTTATAAAAACCACTATTGTCACCTAAAATTAACGATAGTACAGGCAATTTTACGGAATTTAAGATCATATACATGTACTGATTTTTTAACCCTCCCCCCATGCATGTTTGTGTGCGCGTGTTTTTTTTTTTTTGTGAGCGCCCGCGGACGTAAAACAAAAGAGTTATAGTTACCGTACTATGTCTATGGCCTTACTTTGCATACACGTACATTGTCAGTAAACTACATGTGCATGTACTCAATAAATGAAGAATGTTTTAGATCCGCCCGTGTGAGTTGACTTGTAAACCCATGAACTCGTTTTTTTCACGATAGTTTAAAATGTAATGTGAAAATTCACGATTGAATGGTTAGATACCAGTAAAATGATTTGTAAAAGTACCTTAAATCAAAAGAATGCCAAACAATAATTATATCGGATTCTTCTTTCAACAAGCCAAAAAAAAAAGATAAATAAATGAATAAATAGATAAATGAAATAATAAATAAGAAAAAATAAATAAATAAAAAAAGGCATTACAACGGAAAAAAGTTGCACGTGCAATCGAACAATCCTCTTCCTTTCCGACCTTGAGGTTTTAAGTAATATTTTGCAATTTTTTTTAATCTTTAATTATTCATAATATGCAATGTAGAAATATTGGCGTCATGAATTAATGTGATCTGAACGGAGCAATGTACATATACACACTCAATTACTTGCAATATCAACGGGAAGGATTTTTTTCAGTGCGCAAAGTGGGAAATTTTACTCAATACATACATGATGTGCCAGTAATATGTCTACTAGGTGAACAACAATTGGCTTCGAACCGTTGCAAACTATACAAAAGACTTCCTGAGACATGCGCATGTGAATTACACGTGTCAGTTATATGTACATTAATAGCCTATCTGTAGGACGGCTGGTTATTCAAACTCCGCACCTCAAAATGTCGTTGTAGGTATTGTACTTATAAAACTTTAAAGTATACATACATGTAATCGTTAGATAAAGATATTTATTATCTCAAAACTGAAATAAAATATGAGAATAAATTTTCAAAAAAAAAAAATGAATGAATAAATAAATTAATAAATAAATAAATAAATAAATAAATAAATAAATAAATAAAAAATTGCGAATAATAATGAATTTTATAATTTACATTGTTTTCAAAATGTTACAAAATGTACCATTTTTCTTCGTGACTCTATTTTCTTTACAACCGAATAAACATCCGGTGGTGTCAATCATACATCACATAATATGACCGCGCCTTTGATTTTCCGCAGTTGAGAAATTTTCTGCGGGTAGTCCCCGTGCCCTCATCTGTTTTAGGGGATAGTATAAATTCCTTGCAGTCCTTCCCTTGCTCGCCTGATACTTAAGTTTATGGATGAACCCTAGTATAAAGTGAAAATCTCAAAATCTGCCTGCATGTGTTTCACCGAAATTAAAAAAAAAAAAAAACTCTCTTACAGATGCTCTTGTCGCTCATTTCCTTATCTTTTCCCCCCGATTCCTTCAAAGATTCCCTATATAAACCTATTATGTAAAAAGATATTGAAATACAGAAAGAAAGAAATAAAAAAACCCATTTATTTATATTCCAAGTTTCGCGGATAAATTTACAAACAGAAAAAAAGCAAATGAACACAGTAATTCGATCTTACTAGCAATTAATTCGAGAAAAGCAAAGTCTCGCCCTATCAAATGGTCGGGTACGGCGTTCCACTTGCGTATACTTTCTTGTCCTTTCAATGAGTGAAAACGGCCATGATATATACGAGAAGAACAGAGAAAATATGCTCCAGATTGCACCATTGTATTCAATTTTTTTCAAACCGTATTCTCCCCGACTCGGCACTTAATTAGTGCCTCGATCGATACAATCCCACTTTCCCCCTCTGGACCCGCCCCTGGTGCTGAGATAGTCAAGAGACCTCAGATTTGTTAATGCTGATTTTTTCACTTCATATTCTATGTACCAGAGAAAATTGTCCGACATTCGACTCAAAACAACCTGAAATTGCGTATACACATAAAGGTTAAGCCCCCAGAATACCTTACTTCGACGATTTCAGAGGGGGGAGGGGTAAGTGGGGGGCGTGCGCCCCTTGCGTCCCCTTCAAAATTCACTCATGTATCTATACTGAAATTAACCCCAAAAAATGAAGAATCGGAAAATGTATATATCTCGGAAACTTCTATAACTTATAAGTAAATGTGAATTTCTAATAATTGAATGTTCTACTCGATTATAAGAGGTATGCAGATCTCTCGCAAAATGTTCTAGTTTAACAATGCCATCCGACCTCATGAGAGCAAAAAAAAAAAAAAAAAAAAAATTAAAGTATAATGAAGATTCGTCAGCGTTGTTGTTAATGAAATTTGCGAGCAAGATGAGACGATTTACTTGCTGCAATTTGACTGATAATTCTCTCGATTAGACGAAAAAGAACATCAAGCCATTTCTGAACAAAATAAAAATAATGATGAGAAAACACGTGCTTCCGTGCCGTGCGTATGACTGGCTAGCACCCCCCCCCCCCCCCCAATGCATTGGGATTATGATACGATGATTTATGATGCAAAAAATATGTGTACATAGTATCAGGAAAGTACATGTTGTTGTTTTTTTTTTTTTTTTTTTTTTTTTTTTTTTGTTGTTTTGTTTTTTTACAAAATTAATGAATAAAAAATAGTTTTGAACGATGAAGTTCTATTTATTTTTCTATTTGTTTCTCGTTTTTTCTAAAGGCCCCCGTTATAGAATAAAATAACTATTTAGTGAGGAGGTGCACCAAATAATGATAATATTAAAAATCTTGAGTCCATCCTAGTCTGACGATCTTATCATCTAACCATGCTTTGCATTAATCTTCGTTTATTACGAACATACACAGATTACTAGTCTATTGATTTTTAGCGCGGCGTTAAATGCTTTGTCGCGTCATTTGATTGTGACGTCATAGTATGACAGTACGTTAGGTGCGATGTAGAGATAAAAGATTGAACCGGTTACGCGAATGCGCGAAACGATGCGCACACGTTTTGCCCAGGGCCTCGTTAAATAACGTAATCTTCTCTGTCCTTTCTATTATAGGATAGGAGAAGCTTCTTTTTTTATGTCTTTATTGCTTTCAGTTTTACATGTAAATTGTTTTATTTAATGATTCAGTTTTTTCTTCTTACCTTCCTAAATAAAGAAAAGACGTAAATTTTCTAATCAAATTAAATTTTGCCTTATTCTTATACAGAAACGTCTCTTTTATAAAGTAAATAAACTGACCCTGGTAAAGCTTTTTTCGCGCCTTTGCTGGCCATGTCGCCGGCAATGCAAGAGCTACATGTAAATATAACGACCACTTTGTCCACCTCCCGGTTGTCTGTCCGTCAGTCTTGTAGTAAGATATAGCTGCAACTCATCAATCAATCAGTCAATCAATCAACAATGGCGTAGCTCTGCTTGAAAAAGTGGAGGGGCACAACATCCCAAAATTTCTAAGCACGCAATATCTGGCAAAATTCATTACAATTTCAAAACTTTCCTGTTCTCGTCCAAATAAAGATATTTACAAAAAATAAACTGTGTTGTCTTCTTTCAACTTTGATCTAGGGATATCTTACTTGCAAAAACTTCATGCTGTATTTTTAGAATTTATATGATTTTTTTTCCGTAAGGTCCTAGAGGGATAAAACAATTTGTAAAAATTGCGTAAAATCAGCTAGAAAAACAAATTTCTGGCTTTGTAATGAAATTCTTTTTCTTGCTCTTTGTCAGTGACCATTGACAAGCTTTATCAGGTGAAAAAAGTATGCATATATTGATAGAACGATTCGCAATAAGACAATAACGCCCCCCCCCCATTTTACAATCCCGCGTTTTTCTCTGTATGTACGGTATAAGCTCAGAATGAAGCTTAAAACCGATGAAAATCATAAGTTTTAAAAAGAATTTTTTATTTTCATCAAAATAAATAAAAAAAAATGTTCAGGACTCGGGAGGTGGGGGGGGAGTTGCACTGGTTTCAGCACTTCGACATGTATGCTAAACGTCATCATCAAAGATAAGAAATTTTATTTGAATCACATAGAAAAACTTCGTAAAGATTCAAAGAACTGTTTGGATTGGGATCTGTGTCCTGTAAGGAATGGGGAATTCCCTTCGGGTACACGGCAAAACATGGCCGCTATTGAAATCTTGTTCCCGACTTTAAAAATAAAATTCTAAATAAGTATTAAGAATTGAAAAAAATCTAATCATATCACAGAAAGGTCTTTAAATAAGAAATCAAAACACGAATCATTTGTGAAATTATCAACTTTACCAATAGATGAAGGGTCGATCTAAAAGAAGTCCCGCGAATTCAAAAATCGTATTTTAAATTTAAGTGCAAAACATGCCAAGAAATCCTTAGCGGTTTAGTTTCTACAGAGTAAACCGTTACAAATTATCATATATTATGATACCAGCTGCTCTAATGATCTACCGTATCGGGACGACCGGAAGATTTGGACAGAATTTCTTGGCATGAACAAGCAAAAAAAAAGGGGGGGGGGAGGAGGAAGAGGAAGAGATTAAAAAATAAATATTGGGTTTTCATGTTCTGTATGCACAAATTGTGACATTTCTGGTGCAATTCTAAATTTTAATTACATGAATATATGGCTGGCGAGCGGTAGCGAGCCAGGAATTTTTTTAAGCAAAATATTGACTAATCAGAAAATACTGTCTGTGTTCTCTATCATTAACATATACATTTAATGATATTCTATATAGTTTGAGTTAAAGGTATTTTGCAGTTTTTTTTATATCTGTATGACCAAAAATTACGTCAAAAAGTGGGGGGCACAGACATACTTATGCCCCCCCCACTTTCAAAAGTGGGGGGGGGGGGGCCACGTGCTACTTGTCACTTGTCCTACGCCAGTGATCAATCAATCAATCAATCAATTTTAGAAACAATTTTTAAGATACAGTGATACAAATATACAATATTCATGCGAGGTAATGAAATAAAAATGTGATCTGAGAGAGAGAGAGAGAGAGAGAGAGAGAGAGAGAGAGAGAGAGAGAGAGAGAGGGGGGGAGAGATGTTACTTTGATGGCTTTAAGGAGGGGGCAAGCATGACTTGTTTTATGAATAGATACTAAATGAACATGCACACATAGTTTACGATATAGTCTTTTTTTAAAACATGGCCAAGGTCGCTTTACAGGTCAAAATAATTATCATTTATTGGCTTAGGGCTTTAACACGCGAAAGCCGACATGTTTGTGCGGTTGGATTCTTAGTTGTAATGACTGCAATGCGATATTATACTTTTTACTGCAATTTTATAAAAATGATCACCTGGAAAATTAAATTCATTCTGCATTATAATTGTTTGCATATAATAATTCAGTTCATTTAACTAGAACTTTTACAAGATTATCTAGCTTGTTCGTGATTTTCATTTCAAAGATCCGAGGAAAAAATGCATGTATCATACAAAACACCATTCGACGTACACGAAATAAACATGAACGAACATCAGAAAAGACAAGGTGAGATCAGGTGCCCGTTTCTCTATCAGGCGAGGTAAATGCCATTCCTACAAGACATGTACAAAGTGAAGAATAAATTTTGAAATGAAATCTAACGTCAAGCAAACGTCTGTATTTCACTCGAAACCCCCCCCCCCCCCCCCCACCCCCACTCGGACTTGTTCTTTGGCTGAGTCCAAAACACATTCGATATCCCTCTAGACATTATATTCAGAGATCATGTACATGTAGCTTACCTCATCACTACTTACAAGCCAGGTGTTATTAAACATGTTAAAGTTCACTTAACCTCAAGCCATTGCACAGCGGGTGTTACTGATAAAACTCGTACTTCTATAAAGGACAACGGAGAAATCAATTTTACAGATAAAATCTTAATCCCCATTAATGTTCTCTCGTAAAATGAGCATGTGGTCATTTAAATTTAAAACAAATATATTTATAAAAGTGTATCCTCCAAACAGAGGTCGGAAATCTAAAATCAATGAAAATGTCGTTATTAAAAAGTAAAAAAAGGAAGAATGTAAAAAGAAGGAACGCCGCTTATAAGCTTATAATGAGGATTTAAAATCATCACAAAATCAAATTCTCTGGGAGCAAATGAGGAAAATGGCTATATTTCTGGAGCAAAAGGTTGCTGACGAACTTCAAATTGATAGAAATTGCATGTGTTAAACGTACATGGGACTATGGGGTGAGAAACAAAACTTTTTTGTGGAAAAAAAGTTCAAATAAAGGAAGAACAAAAAGACTTGATGATAACGACTAACAAAACGTCTCCCAACGATATATCTCTCGTGGAAAAAGAATTGCGGAAAAAGATCTCGTTAGAAAGAATTGTAACAAATCAGTGCTGAAAGATTCACAGATGCTAATCTCCTTTATACGGAGGTATTCATGGAATATTTATATGATAAAGAAGTACTTATACTTAAATTCTTTGATGAGGCCGGTTTCAATTCTCGTGACTGCACAAATACTTATTTATGGTCATGCTGAAAAAGGTGAGCGCAAAATTAATTGGATTGCATGTTTTGTAATGTCATAGAGGGAGCCACTGACATTCCTCAATATCTTAGATTTTTAAGAAGCACTAGATGCTTAATATACTGAAATGGGAGAAAATGCGTTGAATTCGGGCGATATATTAGTAGCCGACAACGCACCTGTTCATCGACACCAAGGGGTCGAGCCCTTTCCAGTTTTATTTTAGAAAATGTTGATGTAGAATATGTTTATTACACCCTCCAGTTATGTATCCCGTTGAAATGGCTTTCAGCAAAATTAGAATCATTTTAAGGTATCCGTTGTACAATAGAGTCATTTTACATAGCGTTTTAATCATCTCCATTGTAAACTACATGTATGTCTATGGTAAATTCTATGCCTGGTAAGGTACTATAGACTATATATTTTCTGAAATGTAATGATGCCCTAAGTACAGATATAAGACCCCCTGGTCTTAAAAATCAAAGAGGAAAAACTCTTGTACAACTTTTTATTTTGCATATGTTATACCTGTATAGAGAATATAGACAATTTAAATGTTTCAACAGTTATTCCCCTTTGTTTTTCTGGCCCCAAAATCATTATTTCTGAACAGTGGGCATTATAACCTTTCAGAAAATATAAAGTTTATGGCACCTTACAAGGCATAGAAAAATGCCCAATTGTACATCGGATACCTTAAGTAACTTTTTGTGTCATGAAAATTTAACTTCTGTGCGATTTACCTGGCTGAATAAAGTGCCTCAAAGATCATAACACTAGCAAATTCTAAACAAAAAAGGATTTGCAAGCTGACAGTTTGGGAAGTACATGTATAAGAATGAAAGAGTAATATTTTTCTTCTCAAGAGAAATTACATAGAGGTGCGGCGCTCCCGTAAAATATTTATGAAAGGCCTCAGTCCAAATTCAACCTTCACTACAGTTCGGGTTGATTTAATACATGTTCTTTTATTGTGTCTTCAAAAATTAAAACTGCATTATTTGTACTATACTGTATATTTATTTGTCATTCATTGGAGATTCGATTGAAAAAAATCCCATAATTTGTACCGGTTTACAAAAATGTACTGTGTTTGTCAGCCAAAGGAGTTACTGCAAATGGTACTGAACGCGTAATTACTCTTTGAAAGCGGAATTTCTTTTTATTGGTGCATTATTCATGCGATTCATGCTCCTGATTGTTTTATAAATAAAATCGGGATCATGTAGAGATCTGGTTTTAATCAGATTGGTGAATGAACATTCGATATCAGTGTACAGTAAACGCATCTATCATAAACCTGAATAAAGACTTCGCATTTTAGTGAATACTAAGGGGTGGACATGGTGAAAGGGAGGTTGGAGGAAGGGGCGAGAGGAGGTTGGGGGTAAGGCGGTAAGGACCCCCCTTAAATTTGTCATAATACCAGGACAAATGTAAGAATATAGAATGAGGGAACCACACCAATAAGTCTTAAATGTAGGAATTTCTCTGATTTTATAAAGTTTACTACAAATTTTGTTTTTACTTTGACACTATCAAGAGGAAGACAGCCCCAACGCGTAATTACTCTTTGAAAGCGGAATTTCTCTTTTAAGCGTTGCATTGTTATTAAGCTGAAAAAAAAACATACTGTACGATTCTCATTGATTCGTCTAGATTAAACGCTTCTCATTAACCTGAATAAAGACTTCGCATTTTATACTTTAGGGGTTGGATAGGGTGAAAAGGAGGTGGGAGGAGGGGAGGAGAGGAGGGAAAGAGGGGATGGAGGGAAGGGGAGGGAGAAGTTAAGGACCCCTTGATATTTGTCCTTATACCTAGAAAAATGAAAAAAAAAAAACAGATTTGGGAAGGAATAAAGGACCGAATACCACCCACCCTCCCCTATAACAAGTGCGGATCTGGAGGGGTGGTTTAAGGACCCCCTGAAATTTGTCATATTACCCGGAAATGTAAGATTTGGGAAGGAATAAAGAATGACTGAACAACCCCCCCCCTTCCCTCTCCTCTGCTTCGTATCGAATATCGTTTATCACTTTCATTATTAATCTGACAAAGAGAAAAGGAACAAAAACATTATAACGTAAGCCTGTTCGATTACAAATGAGGCTGGAGCTCCCTCACTTTTTGGTGTTAGTTTCTTGAATCGCTTCCGAAAACTGATTTTTTTTTCTTTTTAATTTTGCAAAAAATGTATGTGCGGATCAAGAACGGAGTAACTCGAAACTGTAATCTAACCCTTATCTACTGATAATGAAACAGGTACAGGTAAGGCATGGTCCATTTGATATTCGGGGGTGGGGGGTTGCTCGAAAAAAAAAAATTTTTGCTCTGAATTTTAATAAATAAAATGAATTTGCTTATGGTATGACAGAAGAAATAATCTTGCTCTTACAAGTAATCCAAATTTGAAGAATCAATATAAAATTTCGCTTCAAATTCAGGAAAATTTTCCGGCTTCACTCGCTGCAGTTTTCAATTCATATTACAAAAATTGCGTCCTTTATCAGGAGACAATTCCTTGGGAATCGCATGTTCATTCATATGCATCATTGATTAATAATGATGCGCCACTAAAAAGAGAAATTCCGCTTTAAAAGAGTAATTACGCGTTGGGACTGTCTTGCTCGTGGTGTAGTGTCAATTTAAGGTACTACAAATCTGTAGGATCTATAGAATCACTCAATTGGCACATCTTCAGGTAAACGATCAAATACCTTATAAGGAAAAGACCAAATGGGGATGGGGGGGGGGGGTTAAGGACCCCTGAATAATATAAAGTCCTAAGTCTTAATATTTGTATCATCGTCTCTTTGGTTTTTTTAATTTATCCTTTGCTTGTCAGCTTTTCTGTGAACAATTTTCTTTGAAGCTGGGCTCTCCCCTCCCTTCTGAAATCCTGGATCCACCACTGGTACATGTATATTATAAATGACCTGCGACCCCAGAAACATAATGCATGTGCATACATAATGACGTACGTGCCTGAGTTAGTAAACAGACATTGTCTTGACTGTATTGTCTATATTTTTTCATATTTTATCTAAAAAGTGAGGGAGCAGGGGTGAACGCTGGTTCCTGCTCGAGATTTTCAGCTATTACTGATAACGGATCATAACAATTGCTGAAAAATTAACAAAGGTCTATACTTTCGATGCCTTCTAAAATATGCTTCCGTGATAAAAAAAAAATACCGTTCAAACACGATAGAATAAAAAATAACTATCAACATTTAATTTACTTGGTATCGTACAGCATTAAATTAAATTTTATACGTAAGTGTGCAATCGTTTACATGTATATGTAAAATAGATTACATCAATGTGAAGTATCCAGAGTTCGGATTTAGAAGTTATTCCGTATGAACGGGAAAATGATTTGCATAACTCATAATACTTTTAATATTCATCTTACAGCAAAGTCGTGCGTTACAGTACTTGAATCTATAAATGCATGCAAAAATTCGTTTCATTGTCTAACAGGAAACAAATCTTATTTTTCCTTCCATCAGATACATCGAATGATATAATGTATTCTACACATCCAATATTCAGGTGTTTATAAAATACAGGAGTAGGATAAACAATTATGTATTTCTTTTTTCCCTTGTTTTCTTTATTACAGTTTTGCTTCCTATATTATTTGCTGGTTTATTAATTCATATTCATTTTTCGTACATCACAGGAAATTCAAACTACAGACATGTGTAGACTGCCTATTTAACATCTAGGGTTTCTCTTTCTCTACGTACATAATCCTGAATATTGCATTGTTATAAATGTAGTATATCTATGCGGATATGTAAGATAATGATTCTTTAAATTGTTACAACATTTATAGAATCGTTCTTAGGAAAACATTTACTGTAAGTACAGATCTAGCGTATTGTTAAAACAGTTGTTTGACTAGCCTATCGCGATTCTACTCTCTACAAAGAGATTTTACGCGACTCGAGATGCTCCGTCAAGCGAATATAAGCCCCGCCTACAAGCACTCAGTGTTTACCCCGGCTAATAATTAAATATGCATATGCGCCGCCTCCGTTCATTAGCCCCGCCCACAAACACTCCGAGTTTTTCGGGGTAACGTTTGTTCGCGTTGAGCCCGCTTTGCCCCTCACCAGCCCTCCTAAAAGCCCTCCACCTGATGGAGGAATTGGCCTTTACTCGTTAAATTTTTACTCCATCGATGGCGATCTCGTTGTAAAACTCGTGATAGGTACTGTACTTACCGCCACTATGCTC
This sequence comes from Pinctada imbricata, assembly GCA_033119305.1. NCBI lineage: Eukaryota > Metazoa > Mollusca > Bivalvia > Pterioida > Pteriidae > Pinctada > Pinctada imbricata. The sequence continues at coordinate 47,511,208 of VSWD01000006.1, read as the reverse complement.
ATAGCACTGTTACACTGATAATCAGCGAATTTAGAGCTACCCTGTATCATGACAGGTGCCCCATCCAGGTTTGGATATGCCCTCCTAATAGCTACAGCAAACACCTCCTCTACTATCCCACTGATACTCAGCATTGTGTTTGGTTTCCTGGATTTCTCTTTCTCAATGTTCTAGTGATGGAAACATTTGTTTACAATTATTCCTGCATTTGTTTACAAACAAATCTACGTCTTACATTTAATACCATTCTTACAATTGATACAATTTTTTTAAATGTAAGATACATGTAGCTCTCAAAATAAAAAAGAGAAATCAGGTGATATTACACTTAATTTATGTACACATATTTACATTACTAATACATTTTCCCATTTAAACGCCCATTAGGTGGGCAGAAAATTCTGGTTGCCTATTGTGACATCATGCTCAAGTTTTACAGGTAGGGAGAACTTTAACTGATATTCAGAAACTTTTGACGCTGATACATGAAATAAGCGTGATATTCTTGCAAACAAGGGTGTCTGATATTGAGAAGGAACATTAATTTTAACAGTTTAAGTAATGACCGTCTTTCTTTTGTTGTTTCTGGTTGGTCACATGCAAATATTCTGAGAAATGACCAATCTGAATTATAAACCCATGAACTTTTAAAGAAAGACAGTTGTTTCCTAGGTATTCTCAGAGACTCTTCTATGGTAAACTTTTTATTTTGCGTGATGTATATAACATGTATAAGAGTAATTGCTATAAAAAGATTAAGAAAATATTCTACAATATGTATGTATTTACATGTATCTTTTGTATTGCAAAACCAGGGACGTATACATGTATATAGGTCCATGGCAAAACTACATCTGATTTATTGAATTTAATAGATAATTACAATTATGATCCCAAACCATTGTTTTAATCTTTACCCTTTTTAGGTGATTGATTTGGTACATAAGTTTTGCATTTTCCGTTTGGAGTACTTCTAGAGCAGGGGACACAACTCCATTTGCTATCATTCTTTGTGGATCCTGGAGCAAGGCAATCTCATCTTCAAGTTTCTTTATTTCTGCCTCCTGTAAAACATTTGATACGATAAATACCATTCATAAATTTGGGAATATAGAAATAATTTAACGTGATAAATCACATGCATTCGATTAAAAAAACAGGGATTGTTAGAAAAAGGACACAAACATGACAAATTAAGCATACTTTTACCAGTCAAGCCAAATATGAAATTTTGTAACAATACCATTTCTGTCAATAAATTAAAATTTTTTAAAGTACATGTATCAAAGAATAATACAGTATAATCTGTGTAAACTGGCTTTCATTGGTTCCGGTTGAATCGGCCGGTTTCGGCAAGATCCGGTGTACAGAAAATCGATTTATTTGACCCAAATAAATTGAAATAATATACACAAGAATGCTCACTGCTATACCTTTACTGATGAATAGAATAATTGATCATCATATCAATACAAAATACAAACAGATTTAATCATATAAAAAACAGAGATCAAACAGATTTCATATCATTGTCTACGTTTTGCGGAAAAATCTGTCAAGGATGAGTTTTTGATGATTTCCATTTAACGATTTCATTCTCTTTTAAAATGCGTAAAGTCTGCAAATAAGGTAACATTCGGTCATTTTTAAGGACGAACACATGCACAAGTACCGTTACATAGATAAGATACGTAAGTGGACGTTGGAGATTTAAATCTCAGGTGCAGAACGAGGAAAAAAAATGTCAGAGAAAAATCAATACTGTATTGTATCATTGCATTAATTGTCGGTCAACAGAAGAATTTTGTGCTTCTGACTGGCAATGTACAGTGAGCTGTGATCCACACGTTACTTTTACTGGTGTAGTTCTACGTAACAACGTAAATAGGAACACAGAACTTTTAGATAGATTTAACAAGAGGCCCAAGGGGGCCACATCGCTCACCTGAGTTGCAGATAAAGGGTTAAAAGTCACAAAAATACTTCTACAGATCAAAGCCCTCAACAGCCATATTTGTTGACCTATCGACAAGAAAAACACAAACTTGGCAGAGGACCTTGAGTACTTGCTTGCTGCAAGGTTTCGTGAAATTCTGTGCAATAGTTGCAGAGGAGATTTCGAAAATGTGTCAGCCAATCAGAGTCCTCGGCGGCCATACAAAATACACAATCTTGGTAGAGGACCTTGAGTACTTTCTTCCTGTAAAGTTTCATGAAATTCTGTGCAGCGTTTTTTTTTTTTTTTTGCAGAGAAGATGTTGAAAATGTGTTGGCAAATCAGAGCCCTCGGCGGCCACATTTGTTGACCAATCAGCACAAAAAACATAAACTTGTTGGAGGACCTTGAATACTTCCTTCCTGTAAAGTTTCATAAAAATTCTGTGCAGCAGTAGCAGAGGAGATGTCGAAAATGTGTCAGCCAATCAGAGCCCTCGACAGCCATTTTTGTTGAACAATCTGCACAAAAAACACACACTTGGTAGAAGACCTTGAGTACTTCCTTCCTGTAAAGTTTCATGAAATTCTGTGCAGTGGTTGCAGAGGAGATGTCGAAAATGTGTCAGAAAATCAGAGCCCTTGGCGGCCATATTTGTTGAACGAACGGCACCAAATACACACACTTGGTAGAGGACCTTGAGTACTTCCTTCCTGTAAAAATTCATGAAATTATGTCGACGGTTGCAGAAGAGATGTCGAAAATGTATCAGCCAATCAGAGCCCTTGGCAGCCATATTTGTTGACCGATCGGCATGAAAAACACAAATTTGGTAGAGGACCTTGAGTACTTCCTTCCTGTAATGTTTCATGAAATTCTGTGCAGCGGTAGCAGAGGAGGTGTCAAAAATGTGTCAGCCCTTGGCGGCCATATTTGTTGACAAATCAGCACGAAAAACACAAACTAAGTAGAGGACCTTGAGTACTTCCTTCCTGTAAAGTTTCATAACATTCTGTGCAGGGGTTGCAGTGGAGATGTCCAAAATGAGTCAGCCAATCAGAGCCCTCGGCGGCCATATTTGTTGACCGATCGGCATAAAAAACACAAACTTGGTAGAGGACCTTGAGTACTTCCTTCCTGTAAGGTTTCATGAAATTCTGTGCAGCGGTTGCAGAGGAGATGTCGAAAATGTGTCAGCCAATCAGAGCCCTCGGCGGCCATATTTGTTGACCGAACGGCACAAAAAACACAAACTTGGTAGAGGACCTTGAGTACTTCCTTCCTGTAAAGTTTCATGAAATTCTGTGCAGCGATTGCAGAGGAGATGTCGAAAATGTGTCAGCCAATCAGAGCCCTCGGCGGCCATATTTGATGACCGATCGGCACAAAAAACACAAACTTGGTAGAGGACCTTGAGTACTTCCTTCCTGTGAAGTTTCATGAAATTCTGTGAAGTGGTTGCAGAGGAGATGTCGAAAATGTGTCAGCCAATCAGAGCCCTTGGCGGCCATATTTGTTGACCGATCGGCACAAAAAACACAAACTTGGTAGAGGACATTGAGTTCTTGCTTTCTGTCAAGTTTCGTCAGAATCTGTTCCGTGGTTTCGGAGGAGAAGTCAAAAATGTGAAAGTTTACGCCGGACGGACGCCTGACGCCGGACGGATGGACGACGGACGACGCGCTGTGACAATAGCTCACTTGAGCCTTCGGCTCAGGTGAGCTAAAAACCAAAATGGGACACGAAGAATAATGTGCACCAGGACGCAGTGAGTTGTCAATTTTATGGGCCATTTTTTATCAGAATGGGACTATGGCAAAGGGCGCGTGGCCTTCCCAATCACTGCAAGTTTTTATTATGTCGCCAACAGTAGTTGCTCCGATGCCATACTTCTGTGACTTTTTGTACTTTTTACGGATCGTCAATCAAAGATATTTTTTCTTCCAGTTTATTTCTTTTCTTTGTCTTTTATGAGATGGATATGTATTATCAATATTATTTCTTTTTATCGGCGTAATCGCCATGATAAACATGTACACTGAATAGCTTTAAATTCTTTGTTATAAAAAATATGTTGCCGAAGGTATAATTACCGTTGACCAAATCACACCTGAGTAGATGTTTATACAAGGCCGGTATACAGGTGATCAATTAACCCTAATTAGTGTGATCGGTACCCTAACTGACCGCCAGAGTATGGAATAGACAAGATACGGAATACACAAAAGATTTTACTATTTAACGTTACAGAGAATCGCTCGGGACCGCAAGAAAGAACCGATGTAGACAAGATTCTGGAATACAGAAGATCCGGTTTTCACAAAATATACTGTAGTATTTTTAAATATTTCATCCAAAATGAAGGATTATTTTAACATTATCTGCCATTACTGTCTAAAGGGATTCATTTGTTGTATTAAACAGTCATAATATCTGACACAAGTGTCACAGACACATACATGTATATAAAATCAAGTTTTCAAATTTCATGTCAATACACCTTTTTCATATTACTGCAAGACTTAATGCATTAATTTATAGACACTCTAAGTCACATCTTTTTATATTATTTCTTACTGTGACATCAAAGGTCTGTTTATGAGGTCACAGAAAGAAATAATGTCATGAATGACTATAGGAGGGAAAGTAGTGTTACATCCATGCTACAACAGCTTCAGCTTGACAGCCTTAGAGCTCGCCGGCTTCGTGCGAGAGCCACCATGATGTATCGTGTGGTCAATAACCTGATCGATTTACCACATGACCAACTACAAGCCGCCCGTATTACCACCAGGGGCCACAGTCAAAGGTTCATTCAACCATCCTGCAACATCAGATGCTACAAGGATTCTTTCTATCCTGCTGGAGTGGTGATCTGGAACTCCTTAACTCAGTACCTGGTCATTGCTGACTCCCTAGAAGCCTTCAAGTCGGGAATCAGGATGGACACCATGGAGTAGAGACCCTGTCAGTTTTTATCCTGTTTTTAAAGAGCCTTTCATTACATGTTTTTAACCTTTTAAACCATTGTGCGAAAATGCTCCATGAGCCCTGCACAGTATAGGAAGAAGAAGAAGAAGAATGTCAAATATATTGAGATGTCAGGTCTTGGTGTGCATAAAATTCAAGTCTACTGTAGTAGTCAACTGTTTTGACCCTCACTCGATCCGCCTTCTGCATTTTTATTTCAGTGAGAATATCCCTCCAGTTCAAGATGGAATCAATTTGCCAAAGAGATATCTCACAAATAAAACACAAAAATACTTTTTTTTTGCTGGTCCAAGACAGAAATTTAAAGAGAATGATTACCGCTTGTTCTGCCCTAGCAGTCATAAGTGCTATGTCCGACATGTTCCGACAACAAAAATGGTTGGACTGAACACCGTACCAAACTTATACTTGTAGAATTTGTTGGAAATGATTAATATTACAGGTTAATAAAGGTAAATAATGACGAAATTTCGCAGATATTGACGACACACGTGAAGTTGGCAAACCGAAAGTAAGATACAAAATGAACTCGGGACGGACAATTTTATATCCGGATGCTCGTGTTTCACAACAATACTTACGAAAAACTTTCTTAACTTTCGTTTTCAATTAAAAGCTTTAAAATGTTTATCAATTTAGATTATAATGTGCTTTCTAATAACATCAACGGCGTAGCTCTGCCTAAAAAAGTGGAGGGGCACAACATCCCAAAATTTCTAACAAGCACTGAGGAAAAAAGGGGGGTTACCCATCAGTTATTCAGTCTCATAGTCGAAAAGGCAAGGCAAAATGATTAGATTTTCCACAGGAACGATTGCGAACCTCGAAATGAACAAAATTCCGAAGTGAGACCAGGTGCCCGGGGAGATTTAAAAAAATATATATGGGGTTTCATGTTCTGTATGCACAAATTTTATGTCTGGCGAGCGGTAGCGAGCCAGGAATTTTTTTTTTTAGCAAAATATTGACTTATCAGAAAATACTTTCTTTACCCTCTATCATTAACAAGCACATGTAATAATATTCTATATAGTTTGAGTTAAATGTCTTCATGTACATTGATAAAGTAATATGTATAAAGGATGGATCAGAATAGCTAAATTATTCAGAAAGTCTAATATTAAAGAACTGGCGAGCGGTAGCGAGCCAAGAAAATTTTTGAAATTTGACCGAAAAATTGTAGATTTATGGTACAAAATCATAAAAATTTGGCTATTTTAAACAATGTTAATGCATCATAAAAAATTGCGATTGAAAAGTGTTTGGGGGGGGGGGGCACGTGCACGCTCCCCCCTTCTTCTACGCCCTTGAACATTTCTACATATATTGAATATGAATTCAGAAACAAAATATGCAAGATTTAGTTAATAGATCAGAAGAACGGCCGGGTTAGCGCAGTGGTAGCGCGCTCGCTTCTCACCTCTAAGGTCCCGGGTTCGAAGCCCAAATTCGGCGAAGGATCTTATGTGGGAGGGTAGGTGGTCCCCCACCCAGGCCTCTGCAGGAGGTTTTTCTCCGGGTACTCCGGTTTCCTCCTGCTCCTTGGACCCCCTCACGCCAACATCTGAGCCAACGTGAGACATTTATATAAGTTGTGTAACTTGTTTGTTAAACGTTGTAAAATAATTTTTTTAATAAGAAGTACTTCCAAAAATGTAGCAATCAAAAGTTACGATGTTCGTAAGTATTTTTGTAAAACAGGCTCTCATGTGTTGGATACATAGGCGGACCCACATAGAATGCAAATTCTTTTTTTCTTTTTTTTTTCTACATCATCTTTTTTGGAAAAAAAATCATTTTAATGTAAAAACATTTAAAAATGTAACGTTAATTTTTAAGAAATGAAGAATACATTATTCTACAGCACATGCAGTCATTTATTTAACTAATCTCTCAACCTACCTCTCTCATTCCTATTTAAGATTTTTTTCTTGTATCTTATCTTCTCTCAATCTTCCTCCCCTTCAAAATCCTATATAAGACTACCGACTGATGATCACTCTTTCAAACTTTACGTGCTATTTTTTTTTCGGGGTCCAAGCAAGAGGGGGTGGGCAGGGTGAAAGGGAGGGGACGGGACGGGACGGGAGGAGGGAGGAAGGGGAGGGACGGGAGAGGAGGTAAAGGAAGGGTGAAAAGGAGGGGGCGGGAGGAGGGGCGGGAGGGGGAGGTAAGATGGGAGAGGGAGAGAGGTGCCCCCTCCCCCCAACCAAAGAGAAAGAAGGGGGTTTTACATTCCCTATCCATCTGGCTAGATCCGCGGATGGGATACAGGAAAAGTTTCATTATATTTAGCGTCGGCGCGTAATGATTTTTCTGACTCGGATCAAAGGCTTGAGTTGAGATAAGACTTTTTACAAAACAAAGAGAAAGTGAACAAGTATCTATGAAAACATTAAAAATACTGAACTTGAAAAGAAACTAAAGGCAATAGCTAAACAAAATGTATCAATTAGTTAGACAATCGTAAAACCAAGGACTAAAAGAATCCTTGGTAAAACCAATACTGCTTTTGATATGTTTCAATGGTTTTATCAAAGTCTCTTGCATCTTTGAATTTTACATTTCCATCAACGAATAATTGTTATTTTCACAGATGATGTAAAACGTCTACAAAATGATATGATTCCTAAAACCTGAAGAGACTGCGTCCTTATTTTGCTTGTAAAATGCCGGATCCTTCTATTTACACTATATGCACATTCACTGAATAAATACATAGATTTATGAATAGAATCTGAATAGGTACAGAATAATAGTACACTTATTTCAAGGTATATTTGGAGGGTGGGGGGGGGGGGGGGTTGTGACTTCTGCAAGAAGCTAGCACAGACGAAGAATCTACAATCAAGCCAATCAAGCTATCAAATTTGCAGATATTTAGTTACCGTTTTCAGGAACAAGTCAATGATAATCTGAGTACGAAAGCCAATAGCAGAGACATTTTGAGGAAAAAATGGAAAGTCTTTCAAACGAGTTAATATGTCCTTCAGACCGAGAAACAATGAGTGAATAGGTTCAGGGTTGTACCGGGTCAAAGTATACAAATAAAAGTACAACCGAGGATACTTTGATGTCTTCAGTAAAATATTTAGGCACGGTCCATTTGATATTCAGGGGGGGGGGGGGGGGGGGGCTTAGGTTTTTTTTTCGAAAAGAATAATCTTGCTCTGAATTTTGATGAAAAAAATAAATTTGCTTATGGTGTGACAGAAAAAAATAATCTTGCTCTTACAAGTAATCTGAATTTGAAGAATAACCATAAAATTCGCTTAAAATTCCTGAAAATTTTTCGCCTCGCTTCGCTCACCACAGTTTTCACTATGAATAAAAAAAATTCGGCTCGCTTCCCTCGCCATACTTTTTTTCTTTAATGACAAGTTTATATTTATGAATATCAAAAGTATACATGTGACTGACAAAAAAGGGGCTTCCTTAAATGCTCAAATACATTATCAATATCATTTATTACTATTAATAGATACATGTATCACCATAGAGTCTAAAATTTTGATACAATCTTGGAAGGAGAATTTAATTAAGTTTTTCACTAGTTTACATTTCTAAATTCAAAAATTTGTCTAGAAGACGTATCCTCCCCTCAGGCCCTCTTACATGTTACATGACCTTATATACATTTTGTTTACTGAAAATTATATCATATTGTAAAAATCTTCTATCTCTCTCAGTTTAGAAGTGAATACAAGTTTTAAATAAAAAAAATTAGTCATGTTTAGAGCAATTTAAGTAAAAATAAAGAATTTCTGTTGAAAAAAAACACAAACACCCTTAATAAACACATAAATTGTTAGAAAAAAAATCCTTGCTCCAACTTTGCAAGAAAAAAAATAATTTTGCCCCGGTCCGGGGCGAAAAAAAAAATACTCTTGCTCCGACAAAACCCCAAGCCCTCCCCCCTCCCCCCAGAATATCAAATGGACCGTGCCTTATAGAATACAATTCGAATTCAACCGAAAACAATAAAATGCGCATGGAAACACAATCCAACAGAGATCTCCCCTTTAGGGAGAATCGCCTGCTTCAACTAAAGAACTGTCATACCCACAACGTGTCGGTCAGTACTGCAGCCCATTGCGCACCAGCAAGGTCAAGCAAAACTTTAAATACTCTGGAGTAGATTTGCTTCGCTCTGAAATACCGCATTTCACATAGTCTTTTGATTGGCATAATTACTGTTTATTGTATTGACTGTGAGAACATTGTCTGGTAGACTATTCCATACATTGACGACTCTGTTAGTGAAACAGTTTTTTACGTACATCTAGTCTGCAGTGGCTATTGGCAAGTTTCTGACTATTACCTCTTGTTTTTTTTTTCATGGCTCTTTACAAACATGGGTTTACTCATCTTGTCTAGATTTTTGATATATTTCATACTTGTATTACGTCTGCCCTTATTCGTCTATATTCTAATGATGGAAGACCGAGGTTGAGTAGTCTCTCTGAATAACCTAGATGTCGATTATAGTAAATGAGTTTGGTTGCTCTAAGCTTTTTTTTGTACAGAGTATACCAAGCACAGGAGGCATATTCTAGTTGTGGCCTTACTAGGCTTTTGTATAGACGTAAAATGAGTCTTTACATCCAAAATGCTTGAAGTTCCTTTAAATCACAACAGGTAACGGGTATGTATAATAATTGCTTTGTCTGCTACTAGTATTTGCTTTCCACAAGGCCAAACTCCAAAGTGACATTGACCTATGATCACCGACCTTGACAGATGTTTCACTCTTTTTTCATAAGTTTGTAGAATGTTTCTTGATCCTACCACGATTTAATTTTTTTTCAAGCCAGTCCATTTTGACTATTGGAAATCATTAGGTTTCATTCTCTCCGTGGGGGAAATTAATTTTGTGGAGCTTCATCTCCAAAAGACCTTGACAATTTCATCCTTTTCTCATCGAGAACAAACGTGGGTTTGGCGATACTACCATCATTGCTTTGGCTCCTATATTGTTCACATTAATGTTTAAAGAAGTGCCAAATCTGACCTCGACATTTGGAAATCAACATAGGTTGCATCCTCTCCCCGTTGAACATTTTGGAAGCTTGAGTTTTCTACAATGATTGCCGTCTTCTATGCTGTTCATAAGAATTCGGACACACACATCATCAACCCTACAAATTGCAGCAATGCTACATCCCATGTGCACAAGAGTTGCGAGGGGATAAATCCATCTATTGAAACATAATTGTACATTGACAGAAAATGGGATTATATTGGAGCTCTCTCAATTCATACACAAAGCTGTCATGTATTTTGTAGACTATAAGTCACAATCTTTACCATTACATGAACAACATCATGGAGCACGGTCAACATGGATTTCGTGATGCCTAAACAGCAAGAAATCCATCCAGGAATGAAGAAGCCAGAGCAAGATTTTATCATCTATCCATGTGCATTCCGACTTTTGTCTTGTGATGTACATTTGTAGCTTCAAGGTCATGAAGCATCCTTTTGTCCTTGTCCTTGGTAACAATTCATTAACATTTTTAACTCCGTGAGAAAATTAAGTTACGGTATTAGGGGTAAAATGACAAAAAATGTCAAAAAGGTGGTAATTATGTCCTGCCATGTCTTATGTTTTCATGCCCCAGTAATCGGAGATCGTCGGTTTGTCCGCAAAACTTTAATCTTGGCCATAAATTTTGAAAGGTAAGTGATAGGGTTTTCATATTTCACATGTGTATTCCTTGTGACAAGACCTTTCCATGGATACCCAAATGTTTGACCTTGTGACCTTGGAGTTTGACCTACTTTTGTTCAACTTTAACCTTGGCCATAACTTTTGAATGGTAAGTGACTATCCCTTGTGACAAGACCCTTCCATGGATACCAAAGTTTTTTTTACCTTGACCTACTTTTGATCATCTAAACTTTAGCCATAACTTTTGAATGCCAAGTGATAGGGCTTTCATATTTCACATAATAATTATGAATTTCTTGTGACAAGACCTTTCCATGGATGCTAAAATTTTTGACCTTGGAGTTTTACCTACTTTTGAAAATCTAAACTTGAATACCAAGTGATAGGGCTTTCATATTTCACATATGAATTTGTTGTGGCAAGACCTTTCCATGGACACAAAATTTAATAGTGACCTCGACCTCAAAATGTGAACTACTTTTCAGCTGTTTTACTGACATAGATGTCAACAGGGGCATTCATGTTTCACAAACGTTTTTTTTTTGGTAGATATTTCATCTTTCTTCTGTTTCACTTATGTATTGTCCTGAACATTGCAAAGGTTGTGCGATCTTTATCAACTTTGTTGTATTTAATTTTCCTGTATGCAAAACAACCGTATGCAGAGTATTATACCCCTAAGACCTTGAAAGGTTATAGACTGGCAAAGACTGATGGACAGACAAGATTCTTATATACAACATTACTACTGTCCGCGCGGCTCACTTCGGAAACTAGATAAATGCGTTTTTTTTTACTTTGTAATGCAAATATTATAATAAAATCTACATGTATATCACTGCATAGATGTCACTCAGTTGTAAATTTTGGCATATGTTACTTGGTGTTGGGATTATGCAATCATTTTATACAAAATAAAGTTTAGATGGGGCGTTATCATTGTTAAATTTCAGCGTCACCTACATGTATTTTAACATTGAGCCTATGGAGAGCGTCACAATGTTGCAGGAAAAATAAGCATGAGAAATGACTCATCTAAAACTCATTTGTCTTTTAAGTTTGATTGCTTGCACTGACTATCATTTACTTATACCAAAATTTACGACTAAGCAAGATCTATTGAATGGTATCAATTAACTTAAAATTTTCCTTGACAACATAGTCAAAATCGTGTTTATCCAGTTTCCGAAGTGAGCCGCACAGACAGTAATTGTCAAGTTCATACAAATGTTTTGTAAGAGCTGATTCTGTATTGTTAGCTTGGATGGGTAAAAATTGTGATTTATGTACATTGTAAACCTTTAGATATGATCATCATAAAAGACTGAATGTCGACTTCATGAAATATCAACTTTACACATCTGTTCCATCAAAGGTCATATACATATAAATTTCTGCTATAAATGATGTCTTCCAAAACAAAGACATTTCTCTCCTCAAGAACTCCTGCATGACCAACATCATAAAATACCTTATTGTATGTGACCTTCTAATTCTATTCTAGTCCACTACTGGTTTCAGACACTACTGTGCATGCACTTATTTGAGCGCAACCAAATTTGATCAGAAATGCTATGAAATTGGAAAAATTTACCATCATATTAGCATAGATAAAAAAATTCCTGAATTTGGCATAGTCTTGAATTAGCAAACTCTTAAAAGTGCTAATTCCACTAACATAGCTATTATGAGTTCCGCTAAAATAAGTACACACACATTATTTCATGTAAAGTACAGTGTAGAAGTGTAACACTTTCTTGTACCATTTTCACATGATCAGCAGCGAGACCTCCGAACCTTGACATTAGTGAGAAATTATGCACTTTAAAGCATCCCACTACCTGCTTCTTTTGGAAACCTTGTAAATTCATTTGCAATAAACACAAAAATAATCTTCATATTTTTTTTTTATTTCAGTCTTTGTACAGTAACTTTAGACTGACTCCAACACTGGAGGTTCGTAACCCTCTGGCCTCTCTACTTTCTCTCCGGATTCTGTGATAACAGTTTTTGAAGTTCCCTCTCCGTGCATTTCCATTAATTTTCCAAGGTCGAATTTGGGTTTCTTGAGAACTTTCACTTTCCTTACGTACACATCATGTAGAGGGTAGATTCCCTGACAAGCTTTCTCAATGTCTTTTCCTATACTGTCTGGGATCCTGTAACAAAGAACATTATAATAATTCATCAAAGTATATACATGTACATGTATTTGATGTCTAAAATCCAGGAATGAAGAATACATGTTGCCAACTTATGTGAATGAACGTAAAATGATTTACACCCATTGCATAGAGAAGGCTTTATAATGTACGAGTACCACTAGCACTTGAAAACTATACAAGCAAACAAGTGACTCTTGGCTCGAAGCACGGATAACATCATCTATCATATACTGAAAGAAATCGGTAAGAATCTGTATGGTTTATCAGGGTGCATGTTAGTTTTTATCTTTTTTACAAGGAATATAATCTGTGTGAAGATTTTACTTCAACTTGCATGTTCTGGATGATGATGCATGGGCATATCTAAATAATGTACATCTATCATTATACCATATATATATCTATTGGTAATGGGGTAAGGAATGATTGAAATATCTATAACTCATTACTTCTTTCCAATTTTCCACCACAAAAAAATGAAAGCCAAAGCCAAAAAATATCAAACTCCTATGACCATGATGACATGTATGAGTTAAGTATCAGAAGTTATAAGGTAAGGACTTTGCAGTAGCCAAATCACTTTTGGGACTAAAGGAGTAGGTGCAGTAACCTGCAATATCGGCCCTATTTTCAAAGTTCATCATATATCCATAATATTCTAGTTTATTAAAGGTCAAATTTATGGTGAATCCAAATCAGGAAAGCCTGTTTTGATTTCACAGTCCTATACAGAAAAATATATGTATGTCGGTCAAAACATTTAAAAACGTTATAATCATTGGAAATATCAACAAATGAGCGAAATTTCGATACAAATTTATAAATTTAAATATCTATCCAGGCCTTGCCCATGATAAATTTTGTACCAATCGATGGATTTCTGATCAGCCTTTTAATTTGCATAAAAAAATCGTGGGTGAGGCCTGGATATTTGAAGATTTGTGTGTAAATTACAATGATTTTCCCTTGTTTTGTGTCATTCAGGGCAAATGACGTCAGAACATGACGTCATACATCATGCATGTGACGTTACGAGGGCTCAAAATTAGGACACCGTATTTTCTCAAACATTGCAAAAAGTGGTAATTGATAGTTTGCTTATCAAATGCATTTTTCGTCGAAATTATAGGGCCGATATGAGGGGTTAGAGCACCTAGTCCTTTGGCTCTAGATCACCTTGAAATAGTAAAGATCTAATGCACTTGGCAGCTAGACGAAATCTTATCTTTTGAATTTTTGTTTCATTAAGTTGAGATTGAATAAAGCCTGTGTTTGTGAAACACGAATGCCCCCGGTGGCATCTTTGTTAGTATAAACTTCATTTTCTGTTAAGTATGTGAAAGGTCAAGATCAACAATTTTAGTATGAATGGAAAGGTCTTGTCACAAGGAATACACATGTGAAATTTGAAAACCCTATCACTTACCATTCAAAAGTTATGCCCAATGTTAAAGTTTTTGAAAAGTGGGTCAAAGGTCAAAGTCAAGGTCACGAGGTCAAAACTTTTGGTATCAATGGAAAGGTCTTGTTGCAAGGAACACACATGTGAAATATGAAAGCCCTATCACTTACCATTCAAAAGTTATGCCCAATGTTAAAGTTTTTTGAAAATTAGGTCAAAGGTCAAGGTCAAGGTCACGAGGTCAAAACGTTTGGTATCAATGGAAAGGTCTTGTCGCAAGGAACACACATGTGAAATTTGAAAACCCTATCACTTACCATTCAAAAGTTATGCCCAATGTTAAAGTTTTTGAAAAGTGGGTCAAAGGTCAAAGTCAAGGTCACGAGGTCAAAACTTTTGGTATCAATGGAAAGGTCTTGTTGCAAGGAACACACATGTGAAATATGAAAGCCCTATCACTTACCATTCAAAAGTAATGCCCAATGTTAAAGTTTTTGAAAAGTAGGTCAAAGATCAAGGTCAAGGTCACGAGGTCAAAAATTTTGGTATAAATGGAAAGGTCTTGTCACAAGGAACACACATGTGAAATATGAAAGCCCTATCACTTACAATTCAAAAGTTATGCCTAATGTTAAAGTTTTTGAAAAGTAGGTCAAAGGTCAATTTCAAGCTCACAAGGTCAAAAATTTTGGTATCAGTGGAAAGGTCTTGTCACAAGGAACACACATGTGAAATATGAAAGCTCTATCACCTTCCATTCAAAAGTTATGCCCAATGTTAAAGTTTTTGAAAAGTGGGTCAAAGGTCAAAGTCAAGGTCACGAGGTCAAAACTTTTGGTATCAATGGAATGGTCTTGTTGCAAGGAACACACATGTGAAATATGAAAGCCCTATCACTTACCATTCAAAAGTTATGCCCAATGTTAAAGTTTTTGAAAAGTAGGTCAAAGATCAAGGTCACGAGGTCAAAAATTTTGGCATAAATGGAAAGGTCTTGTCACAAGGAACACACATGTGAAATATGAAAGCCCTATCACTTGCCATTCAAAAGTTATGCCTAATGTTAAAGTTTTTGAAAAGTAGGTCAAAGGTCAAGGTCAAGGTCACAAGGTAAAAAATTTTGGTATCAGTGGAAAGGTCTTGTCACAAGGAATACACATGTGACATATGAAAGCTCTATCACCTTCCATTCAAAAGTTATGCCCAATGTTAAAGTTTTTGAAAAGTGGGTCAAAGGTCAAAGTCAAGGTCACGAGGTCAAAACTTTTGGTATCAATGGAAAGGTCTTGTTGCAAGGAACACACATGTGAAATATGAAAGCTCTATCACTTACCATTCAAAAGTTATGCCCAATGTTAAAGTTTTTGAAAAGTAGGTCAAAGATCAAGGTCAAGGTCATGAGGTCAAAAATTTTGGCATACATGGAAAGGTCTTGTCACAAGGAACACACATGTGAAATATGAAAGCCCTATCACTTACCATTCAAAAGTTATGCCTAATGTTAAAGTTTTTGAAAAGTAGGTCAAAGGTCAAGGTCACAAGGTCAAAAATTTTGGTATCAGTGGAAAGGTCTTGTCACAAGGAATACACATGTGAAATATGAAAGCTCTATCACCTTCCATTCAAAAGTTATGCCCAATGTTAAAGTTTTTTCGGACAAACAGACAAACAGACAGACAAACAGACGGACAGGCCAAAAACTATATGCCCCCGAATCTGTGATTCCGGGGGCATAAAAAAAAAAAAACTTTTTATCATGTTTATACCACTTTGTGAGCTATGTGGCGCTATATACATGAAAGCCTGCCAAAACTGACAACCATAAGGTGACTATGATCCTAAATTTGAATTGGGCTCCCAAATTTTCTAGCACAAGGGGCCCAGTTGTCAACTGTAAGGTAATGTAGCAAGAGGTCACCGTGACTAGTGTTGTACATCGGAAGACTTTTAAGAATCGATTATCGGAAAATAATCGGAAAGAGTAAACCGATCGATTATCGATTTAAATCGGAAAACAAAAGTCCATCAAAAAAGGAACATAAAAGATAGAAAAATTGAATTTTTCTGCATAAAATTCAGAAAACTTTGCTGAAAACAAAATATAAAGCATTCAATTTCAAAATGTCTGTCTGTTTACATGCAAGACAACAAGTAACGGTTTTTGTTACATGTGAAAATAGGAAAATAAATACCTTTACACAAAATACATTTCTTTCAGCAACAATCGATTGTAAGAAAATGGAATCGATAATCGGAATCGAAAGAGTTTTAGCGATCGACAATCGATTGTCGGCGACAATTGGTTCATCACTAACCGTGACTGTAAGAGAGACTTAGCAGATGGGAATGAAAATAGCCTAAAAGTTTAGTTGGAAATGTTAAAGGCATGTTGACATGGCAAAGATTGAATGTTACCAACTTTTGGTGAATGAACTCAAAATAACTTGAATTCAATGCATAGAGAAGGTTGTATAATGTTCGAGTACCACTAGCACTTGAAAACTACACAAGTAACCAAGTGACTCTTGGCTCGGAACACTCTTAAACTATCATAATTTTGATACTATAGAAACATCAGTTGAGCATTAAAATCTGCATATAATCCTTTTGAAAGGTTTTTACCCAATTTTCTCTTGAACCAATATAGGACTTGTAATGCACATTATGGCATATACATTCTACATTCCCCTATTACATTTTGTACCATTGCACAAAAAGCAATTTGAAGTACATGTAATCTAAATGGTGAAGTGAATGGGAAGGACAGGGGATATATGCACCATAGTCCTAAGTCCAAGTTCTTTGTTAAGAATGTTAAGAAATGGCCCATGAAAACACAAAATCACAGGAAATGGCCTTCTCACCAAATTTCCTCCCAAATCACCGTACATGTACATTTGTAATTAAAGTGTGCCATCTGAACAATTATCCTACTACAGGTTTGATCAGACTTACAATTTATTGACTACTTCCTTCATGTCGTTTGACGATACCTCCTTGGTCAGAATGTCCACCATCTTCTTCCTGATGGCTTTAACCTTAAATACATAAATTCAAGATTAATGCAATTAAAACTTACAGTATGGATTAATGCAATTCTTTGAATCAATATTTATAACTTTTAGTACTAAAGAATATCTAATGTATAGAGTATTTGCGTAGTAGTACATAAATTTCCAGAAATTCATCACATTTCCCCATTGTGTGATGGACCTATAGTTTATGTAAAAGAATCTAACCCTGCATCAATATAAACATTGACAAGTCAAAGTTTATGTAAAAGAATCTAACCATGCATCAATATAAACATTGACAAGTCAAAGTTTATGTAAAAGAATCTAACCCTGCATCAATATAAATATTGACAAGTCAACCATTTTTTTTTCCGTAGACATGGAGTTGGATCCCTTTACATAATCTATAGAACCATCATGCAAGAAAGAAGTGCAACAGACCATTTTCTGATCTTGTTAGAAAGCACAAAATGTCTGAGTCAACATATTTTGGCGTTGTTTTACATTATGACATCACTGTTAAAAGACGCAATTCCATTGTGACGTAACAATGAAAAAGTGTGTAAAACTAGCCTGCCTCGAACATTTTTCATCATTTTGTCAGCCAATATGAATTTCCGCAAGTGGCCTATTACATGTAGATGGGGAACAATTTCAACAAGACGCAAGATTTTTGGTTCATTAAACTTATTCATTACAGGAAACTTTTTTTTACATGTTTTACCCCCAAAACACATACATGTACATGTAGGCTAAATCATACTCTATGAAAGGTTCAAAGCTGTCTGGAAAGGAATATAAATGTTGTGCTCAACTTAAATCCTTTGATACAGTCTTTAAATAAGCTCAAAATGCATCAAAGATGCAAAATGCCGAGTTGCAAAACTGGAATGTAAGTATGAATATGCAGGCTAACATGAAATGTGTATGGTTTGTAACAACATTTTGTGGTCCTAAATGAAAATTTCTGGATCAAGAAATGGTCTTCTCTTTATTCTATATCAGCGTGTAATATATTTTCAAGGATACAGATTTTCCTGTGACCTTGATCTTTGACCTTTTGACCCAAAAATTAATGGCAAGTTTCATGATTATAGGTGCAATACAGGCTCAAAAATGGTCTGGAAACCATTTTCAATTACCTAAGTCCTGTGACCTTGATCTTTGACCCTTTGACCCCTAAATCAAAAGTGGTCATTTTCTATTCACTGGAAACATTTCTGGCAAGTTACATGATTACAGGTGCAATACAGGCTCAAATTCAGTTGGGAAACCATTTTTAATCATCTTAGTCCTGTGACCTTGACCTTTGAACCCCAAAATTGATAGTGGTCATCCTTGATCCATGGGAAACATTTCTGGCAAGCTTCATGATTATAATTGCAATACAGGCTGAAATATGGTCCGGAAACCACTTTCAATCATCGGAGTCCTGTGACCTTGACCTTTGACCTTTTGACCCCAAAATCAATAGGGGTCATTCTTGATTCATGGGAATCATTATTGGCAAGTTTCATGACTTTAGGTGCAATACAGGCTAAAATATGGCCAGGAAACCATTTTCAATCATCAGAGTCCTGTGACCTTGACCTTTGGACCCCAAAATCAAAAGTGGTCATTTTCTATTCACAGGAAACATTTCTGGCAAGTTACATGATTATAGGTGCAATACAGGCTGAAATATGGTCCGAAAACCAATTTCAATCAACAGAGTCCTGTGACCTTGACCTTTGACCTTTTGACCCCAAAATCAATAGGCTTCATCCTTGATTCAAGGGAAACATTTCTGGCAAGTTTCATGATTATAGGTGCAATACAGGCTGAAATATGGTCCGGAAACCATTTTCAATCATCTGAGTCCTGTGACCTTGACCTTTGACCTTTTGACCCCAAAATCAATAGGGCTCATCCTTGATTCAAGGGAAACATTTCTGGCAAGTTTCATGATTATAGGTGCAATACAGGCTGAAATATGGTCCGGAAACCATTTTCAATCATCTGAGTCCTGTGACCTTGACCTTTGACCTTTTGACCCCAAAATCAATAGGCTTCATCCTTGATTCAAGGGAAACATTTCTGGCAAGTTTCATGATTATAGGTGCAATACAGGCTGAAATATGGTCCGGAAACCATTTTCAATCATCTAAGTCCTGTGACCTTGACCTTTGACCTTTTGACCCCAAAATCAATAGGGCTCATCCTTGACTAATGGTGAGTAAGTGTATGAAGTTTCATTGTTATAGCCTCTTTCGTAGTTGACTTATAGTCCGGAAACCAATTGTTGACGCCCTCCCGCCCGCCCAGACGCCCGCCCGCCCGCCCGTCTCACATCAAATTAAGAGCCGAGTTTTGCAACTCGGCTAAAAAACTTTTTAGCTGCTAGCTCACAGACAAATTCTACTTACAAAGTGTTTAGACAATTTCTATTAGTCTGGTAAAAAGTTTAGCAGCCTCGAGCGTCAGGCTAGGGATTTTTTTGTAAAGACTGTTAAAAGCACAATGAATCCAACAGACAGGACAAATTTGATATACCCTACCTGCATTTAAGGCTGCAGGCAGGTAACATCATTTGTTTTTATGGTTTAACATCACACAGGATTCCTAAATATTCAATTGCAATGTGACAATCCCTCATAATAAAGGAATACCTTTCATATTCACCAATCAATGTACCTGTGTGTGCTGAGCGTAACAGGTCTTCTTTACTTGGAACTGCTTCTTCTTGGTAAATCCAATACAGAACATACGTAGAAGGTAACCATCTGTGGTCTTCACATCAACCTAAGAATATTTTACACACCTCTTAATCTATTCAAGTTCTAAACATAAAAGAAATGCATGTCAGATTTGTTATATTCTAAATAAATTAAAAAATTCTAAATCTCAATTTAAGCACATATCATGTACATATTATACATGTACATGTATGTAAAATTACATGCAAGTCTACATGTCAAAACAGTGCGTACCTGGGCCTCGATGAGCGTTTGCCATTTTTTCACCATAGAACAAAGCTTGTCTCTGGTAAGGTCCATGCCGTGAAAGTTTGTAAGAACATTACGACCCTGAACCTCCTCAGCCATCAGCTTGAACTTCCTGAAGGAGACCTCGTCATTCTGGAGATCAGCCAGGGATACCTCAAACACTCGGCCTTTAAGTCCATCTGAGGCAATTTCTGTTATAACAAAGATTCAATAAATTATCGCAAATTTTAAATATGCTAAATACATGTACAACTTACATTGAACATCTGGCATGCACATGTTATTTGAGGTATTACAAAATTTTCTCTAACTTTTATTTAAAACAATAGAATTCTTGAAAACTTCCATGAAATGTCAGACATTTAGGGATATAACCGGTCCAAATAAAAGATATAAAGTGAGATTTTATCGGACCAAACAATTTTTATTGGCAAATCCAATAAAACCAACACTTTTCAGGAACTCTGGTGTTCTTTAAAATAAAATGCCTGACAATAAAAACATGTACTTATAATTAATGGATTGTTATAGTATCTGTGGAAGGAAAGGTTAAGTGTCCCGACATCTTTTCAAATTTAGTATCACATAAATTTTTGTTTACTGAATATCTTTGGTCAGTCAAAATTTTAAGCTATAAATGAAGCCAAGTCAGACAAAGCTGAAAAAGAAGTCATGGTATGGACATTTTCATGTCCTCTCTTTTGTCTTTCTCATCATATTGGCTTCAATTTGAAGAAATGCCCATTTCAACATGTTCAATGTGAAGATGTTAAACAATCTTATGTAAACATGTGTATTCATGTGATTTAAACATATGTAATCATAGTAAATCACACACAACTCATACTATCAAGGATTTTTTTTATCCCAAATTAGTGATTACCCTTTTCCAAAGAGAGAGAAAAATTTGAGTTGAAAGCTTGAACTAACTTACTAAGCATAATTATTGCAACTTTACCTAGTAAATCACATATACATTCCTTTGAAAAGGAGAATACTGTTGAGTTTTTACATTAAATGAAGACCTTGAAAATTACCTGACAACCGGTATGTACCAGTACATGTATCTTGTGACCTTGACCTTTGACTTCACTATCCCTCAATATAGGAATCCATACATCAAAATTTGGTTAATAATGTTCTAAAACTTTAAAATAAACATGTTACATGTATATCCTTGTACATGATTGCTCAATACATTAAGAATTTAGTGAACATTAAATTAAGAAACCATTTACATGATTTACTCTATGTATTTACATATATACATATTAAAGATCTGCTTTATTCTTTTGCATATTATCCTTACTTGTTCCTTGAGTCCTGGTTACTAAGGTTTTGCCGATTTGACGGACCACAAACATGGATGGTGCTTTGACATCGTACCAGTCTTTTTTAGTGAATGGATCCACACTGCAAGTAATAATATCATCATAATCATTATTTTTAAAATATTTAATCAAATGTAGAGTGACTAAAAGTTTTCTATTACCAAACATTTTGTAATAGTAACAGACTCAAAATTCATGGAACTTTTAGAGTTCGTCTCATTGAATATGAATACCAAATGAATTATACAATTTTAGCAGAGACAGATCTGTGAATTATGGTTTACTTATATTAACGTTGATTAAAGCACGTAGGAAAGTACCAGCAAATGTATTTGTTGCCACACAACACAAGACAATGTTGTTACAAACGGCAGTATATAAAACATCCGAGATAAACTCACTAGGATATTGCTAATTGCGCATAGAGCCAATCTCCAACTGGTATGAACTTTTATAACATTCTAAATATTCACAAGGGAAGGGTAGGGCTGCAACGATTCACCGCGGTTCTCAATTAACCATGGTTATTGTTGACAGTACGATACATGATATGGCAATGTCTCTGTATCAAGCTTTTTCGATTCATTTGAATAACAACTTTGCGACAGTTGCAAACGGAGTTTCAACATAAATTATGTACAATGAACTTTATATAAAGACATACAAGATATCTCAAGGTGATTATTACTAACAATTTGGGAGTTCACAAAGCTCTATCTGAAGTTGATTTCATCTTTCAGCAGATAAATCATAAGAATTGTGATATGAATTGAACCTAAAGCAAATATCAGGATACATGTTGTATTGTGAGTAGTGATGAGCAATCGCACAAATTATAATTTTACTATCGATTATCGGGACACTATCGGGAACTAACTTTTTATGTAAACAAATTCGATCTTAGTAATTGTAACAATTTTACCTCTGAGTGACAATCGATCGTCAATTTTAGAAAAGGTTTCAGTGATCAACCAGGGATTATTCTGGCTGCTGCTATGCATGAGAGAATTCTCTCACTCGTTTTAATTGAAAAGAGAATTTGAAAAGCAATGAGAGAATATCTAAAATATGTTCTAATTATAGTATGTACAGTTCTTAAAGTACACTGTGTACCCTGTTTTATTTACTTTGCATCAAGGGTCATTTTCTGCAGCATTTAGGAGTTTGATTTGTGAAAGTAGGACGCCACGAACACGTCATCAATATTCTATTCTTTTATCTATATAGATATAATAAAATGACAAAATCTCCCGACGAAACAAGGAAAATAGTCCTCTCGACGAAAATGTAAATCCTTCAGATAATGCAAAATCCCCAGTTGTGTATTACGTTACGCATTACGCTGGTTGTAGCGACCAGCTAATAAATTTTCAAATCAAATCAGAAAATGCTAATTATACAGGTGACAGGTACATGTATATTGATGGACATATAAAGTAATTAGCGCGGTGTTCTCTACACCGCCATGGGTATTTGTCTGCCCCGTGTACGTTAAGCATGTCGTACACCGTTCAGTAATAATTCCCGTAAAAGGGGAAAGAAGTCCAACCCATCAGTTTGACAAATGGCAACTCGCTGCGCCTCTCTAGTATTTACGTTGTAACGCAGGGATCTGCTCCTCCGAGAGGTTCTTTTCTATTATGATACAATATTGATTTTTCTCAAACATGGTTCTTTTATCCTTTTCTGCACCTTATTTAAATCTCCAACGTCCACTTACGTATCTTATCTACGTACAGGTAGATCTACTTGTGAATGCGTTACTTCGTCCGTAATATTTTTCACGTCATTTTAAAGTGGTCAGTTAATGGGTAAATTTGTTTTTGCAGACACGACACTGTCATTTTATTTTAGATCTCGCGGACAAAATGCGCATAGAAAAACATTCGGACAAAAGAAGACTCGATGTTGATGTGTGCGAGAATTCTCGCATCCAAGTAAAATCAATGCGATTTTTTAAGAAAAAGATGCGAGAATCTCGCAAAATCGCGTCCCAAAATTATCCCTGATCAACTATCAAAAGTGGGTGACTATGGTCACATTACTAATCGTGAGCATAGTGTATCATTGCAGCCCTAGGGGGAAGGTAGTCTAACTTGCAGACCTACGACGGTGTTATCTGTTTTTTCGTCTTCGGTCTGACTGCTATGCATAGGCAAAACTTGAGAATTTTGGTGCGAAAAAAAATCGTCAATTCATCCTTTTTTTTGACAAATCCCAGTCTCTTCAACCAAAAGATAAGTCATCCAGTCCTCCTGTCCCTTAAAAATCCCCTCTAGCCCTGGTTTCACCTCTGTGTGCATGACCAATTTGGTCGATCAGAGGAAAATCGGAAGAGAAGAAGAATTGAAACCAGGCTTAGAGGGAATTTTTTAGGGGCAGGAGGACTGGGTGAATTATTTTTTTGGTTGAAGAGACTTGAATTTGTAAAAAAAAAAAAGGACAACTTGCCAAAAAATTTTCGCACTGAAATTCTCAATTTTATTTCGTAAAACTAAAGTAAGATATAACAATGTATTCTCCCTGACTTCCGGTAATTCCAGCCTATTTAAAGCACGAGATCTCGTGAGATCTTCCTTCTTCCGCTCGGCTTCCAAGTTGACAACATGGATTATTTAATTCAGATATTAATCCACTTTAATCGGACTTATCTTTTCAACTATGCGAGCCTAGTTTAGGCATATATACTTGTTTTATTGGGATTTACTTTCTAGTTGATGTCTATACGACATGACTACGCCTTTTCAGGCGAAATTTTGGCTCAGAAGGGCGGATTCATATGGCCCATGAGCGGAGACCATTTTATGGTCTGTATAGCCAAGTCATTGAAGACTGGCTTTTCTAGTCGGCTGCATTATGGTATGACTAGGCCTTTTCAGGCAAAAATGTAGCCCAGAGGGCACAGACCAGCGAGACCATTATATGGTCTAAATAGCCAAGTCATTGTTGGTTTTTCTAGACGATGACCACATGGTATGACTAGGCCTTTTCAGGCAAAAATGTAGCCCAGAGGGCACAGACCAGCGAGACCATTAAATGGTCTAAATAGCCAAGTCATTGAAGATCGGCTTCCTAGTTAATGTCCAGAACGGCATGACTAGGCCCTGTTTCAGGCAAAATATTGCCAGGAAGGGACCAGACCATTTCATGGTCTAAATAGCCTAGAATGATTCAGGCCAAAGTTAGCCCAGAAGGGACACCGTCACCGTTATAATGCGGCCACGCCTTTTCAGGCGAACGTTGCCCCAGAGGAGAACCAATTCATGGTCTAAATGGCCTAGAATGATTCGGGCGAAAGCTGGCCCAGAAGGGACGAGAATATAACCTATAAGTATGACATTAAGGCCATGCCTATTCAGACGAAACTACTAGTAGGTCCATTAAGGGACACAAACGAAGTCATTCTCTTTAGAGAGAGAGAGAGAAAAAAAGGCCAGACAACAATTTTTATGAAAGAATTGTTTCGTCTTCTAATATATACAATATTGCATCTAAAAGACATAATAGGACGTTGTTCACTTTACCAGTCTGCATTTGATCATTAAATGGGAAGATAAAAGATAAACCTTTTCATGACAAGCATGGTTACTATAGTTAAAGAAAAGGACTGCATGGGAATCGATTCCCTCGCAGAAGAAGAGGTGATATTTATAGCTCGTTTGCGTTTAATACGCTTACAAATATTAGATAAATCAAGATTTAGAGTTAAACCGTTCTTATTACATGTAATTTACCTTAATAAATTGCATGTCTAAAGGTGTGCTGTTGTATATACGTTGCACCAGTGCACATGCTAGAGGTGGACGGTTATAAATATCAAGGACTTTGTCTATGACAGAAGGTCATTCCAAGTGAAATTTCAGCATAGAATTTAAGGACAAATACTCCTTGAGAGAGACCCGACTAAGATCGAATTCATGCATGACGCCTAATATGGCCTAAATAGTATACATGTATAGTATTACTTGTTTGCATTATACAACAATCATAGTTTGTATAGTTTATCCTTATCCATGATCATTCCATGTACAAGTAGTCGGACAGATCTATTGCCTAAATCAGTACAGTACTGGAATGGCCAACAGGCCAGTCACATCGGGTTCAATTCCCATACTCGGTACTCTTGTAAGTCTACTCGAAGGACTGAGAGACGTTCTTATGTAAGAAAAGGGCAACGAAAATGCCAGGGAAAAAGGAGACGATATTAAATCGATCAATCATGAATTCATCTCCCAATCACCCTCCAATGCCTCGATTACCCAGATTACAAAAAAAGGGGGGGGGATGGGATGCCTACGGCTGTCATGCAACCAGACAATCAGTACGTTGACCAGGTGGCATGCACTAGTAGATCTTAGACTTAGTTGCAGTGACTGTTTTCTCAGATAAACAGACTATGTACAACGGAGAGATGAAATCAATTCAAAACAGTCAGTCGAATAGGAAAAAAAAAAAAAAAAAAAAAAAAAAAAAAAAAAAAAAATCAAAGTAGATGACGACTGAAGTTCTCAATATGTGGAATATTCTAGCATATATTATATAGCAAACCAAAATTTAAAAGTTTTCACCGCGAAAGACATACACTTATATGTACGGTACATACATATGTATACATGTTTGTTTTATGAATCTGTGCAAAGCAGGTTGATTTGCGCCAGATATTTCAATTAATGGCATGGACCACATTCTATTCACAATCTGATTATATAACAATTGATTAAGTGGGCTTTTTTGTTAGAAAGCAACACATTTTTTGCATGAGCAAATGTAATATAATCGTGTTATAACTATCTTAATCCGAAATGAACATATTTACACTTCGAGGAGGATGTTGCGTAAACGTAGTCCCTTGCGTTGTGACCACGACAACCCTATCTGGTTCGAACCCAGGTCATGGCAAGTTGAAAGCAATTATTTTATATATACAAGAGTATTCAAATGAATAAGAAGAGTTAGGGCACTTTGAACAATGCTCTTCGAAATTTAGGCATTATAATATTGTAAAAGGACTGCACCTTAAGCTGGTTAAAAATGTACATGCATGGATGTATATACAGGTAGATATGCGTGCTAAAATATCCTCTTTAGCATCTATACATGATATATATTGAGAGGTCAATTGACCAAATACACATACTTGCCAAGAAGGTACAAAGGAATTTTATAAATACAGATAAATAAATAAGAAGAATCAAGGAGTAAATGAACAAATTTATTTTTGTCAATAATACAATCTAAATCTGATGCCGTACAACTTTATTCTGTGGTCATGATAATTTGTATCGGAATGGATGTACACTGAGACAACCTGTGCTACAACAAATAACAGCAGGGATCCTATTAAATATTTGGCTTTGATTATAACCTAATATGCTGATATACAGCTATATGGTGATAAAACACATTAGAACAGTCAGCCATTATAATGGATTCTGGCAACAAACATTCATTTTCATCATCTATTTTGACTGATGTTGACGTAACAGTTTCGAGCTACTTAACTGCAGAAATCAAATGCAAAAATAAAATCTGCATTATGTGACCATATAAAGACATGCTTTTTAGGTTACATATATCTCTTTATCACTCATCATGAGTGACACCATTATTTTAAAGAAGGGATTATTTTTCAGAACGATTGATAACAAGTCAATTAATGTTCAAGACAATTTGAAAACAGCAAATTTTCAATTTCTCAAATCTCGTACATTTGCCTGGATAAGTTTATAAGGGCCTGTATACGCACGAAAGATGTTGAATGTCTTCATACTAACAGAAAGAGAAAAATTTGAGAGAGACAGCGCTCTCTAAACAGAAGTTGTTTACTTGAACGATATATGCATACATGAAAATTTATATGAACGCTCTATCATAATAAAATCTATATATGTTTGTCATATTTTTGATACAGTAAATTTGAAATGCGAATGTATACTAGCTGCCTGTAAAAGGCCTTCGTATTATTTACTTTTCAATGATTAGTTCTTGAAACATATTTCATTTCTCAATACAGAAATGATTAGTTCTTAAAATTGGTTCTAATGATTAGTTCTTAAAACATATTTCATTTCTCAAATACATGTAGAAATGGGAATTGGGCAAAAGTTTCGTAACATTACCTGTGCCCTTTCCATGATTCTGAAGAATCGGTGCAAATTGGAGATATCACATGTATGAAAGAGGGCATACTTGGCTTTGAACATACATTGTTATATCTTACTTTAGTTTTACGAAATAAAATTAAAAATTTTATCAATGTGCTTTAGCACATGCAATGAAATTTAGATTTTATGAGTAAAACTAAAGTAAGATATGTATCTCCCACCCATACAGATATATACTGAACATATATCATCCGCACCCTTGAATACTTTCGATGCCTCTTTCATAATATAGTAATTTAGTATGAGGGCAGTACAAAGTTCTAACTAAAATAGGACACAAAAAGACTCACCACAGACTTAGAAATATGTCTAATATAAATAGATATACCACTTGTGCCAGGAGCTATATATATTGTAGTACTACTAATACTAATAATAATAGATACTATAATGAAAAAATATACTATATATGTATTTAGATATGCTTCCACAATTAGAAGTTCGTAACAGAATCGGCAAAATTATGTTGAGTTTATTATGTTGAGTTCATTCATGGAAATGAAACATTAATTATCATCACATCAAGTCTTTACAAAACATACGTCTTTGGCGACAATCATAATAATTCAGCAGATTGAAGAGACAATATTTTTGAAAAAAAAAAAAAAAAAAGAAAAAAAAAAAAAAAAAGAAATGTATAAACATGTCTGTACATAAATTTGACATAGCATACTTCATGCTGTATATACCACGTTTGGTCGCAGAAAATATCTGTCGTACCTAGAGATATGAATTTCATAGTATTATTAAAACTGTGATACATTAAAAAAAAAAAAAAAAAAAAAAAAATTATATTATATATCTTTTTTTTTTTTTTTTTCTGAACAGTGTTTACTGTCTTACAATGTGCACTGTTTCGATCAGTTTGTATTATTGATCACAATATTTCCTTTTCTTTTCATTTCTCAAGAAAGGAAAAAAGAACATAATTAATTAAAATAAATAATTAACGCGTCAGATGACTTATAATCTTCAGTTATCTATTCTTTGTTGTCAACTTTTCAGCCTCACGTCAGAAGGAAGATCTCACGAGATCTCGTGCTTTAAATAGGCTGGAATTACCGGAAGTCAGGGAGAATACATTGTTATATCTTACTTTAGTTTTACTCATAAAATCTAAATTTCATTGCATGTGCTAAAGCACATTGATAAAATTTTTAAGTTTTGCCTATGCATAGCAGTCAGACCGAAGACGAAAAAACAGAAAACACCGTCGTAGGTCTGCAAGTCGGACTAGGGGGAAGGGGGGGGGGGCGTATGTTTGCAGAGTTGTAGTGTAGCTTTGCACCATTTTGTAATCTTTCAATAATGAAGCAAACATTTATGTAAAGAAACGACCTGCAGATAATGATTCACATGATTAATGTAAACTAAAGGAATGCACCAAAACAATCCGTGTCCGTGATTAGTCCAGACCTCTATTTTCTTTTTTTATAACCTCCAAGTAAATTGAATACCTGCGATTTAGATGGTTTAGGGAATGTCAAAAAGAGGAGGATAATTTTTCTTATTTGCTGTATATGTGTAACTCTTCAATTTTCAAGAACGTCGGACGGGGAGGGACCGAAAATCCACAAACATCAGATTAACAAGTAAACAAAAAGATCTCATGGTATAAGCTATGACAAGTTAGATAATCAAAGTTTTATTTTCATTGTCTTCACTTACACCTTCTTCTTAGAACTCTTTTTTCCGCCTTTCGTTAGGCGTTTGTTTTTCCCAACGGCCATGATTTTGCACGTCGAGATGAAAAAGGAAGTACCTAAAGTAAAACTACGAGTCTTCAGTACGCTTATTTCTCCACAGTTTATGGCTTCATAAATAAGCGCTTAAATGACTGCGATGTACTACTCAAAACAGAAAGTAAGTCAGTAAAGACTGTTTTCAGAGAGACAAGAGCTTGATATCAACTACCCATAATGAAATCCATGTTTTTAGATGTAGTTTATTCTCTTACTTTCCATTTTGGGAAGTTCCCAATATTAACAGGCCAGCTTGATTCACTGGGCATGGTACACAGTCAGTCCTCACTCTAATTTCAATGGAAACTTAGGAGCTTCTTTAATTTTTGTCTAGCGCTAGTTTCCATTGAAATTACACTCACACCATTTGCAAGATTCTGGCACTTTTTTTATGTTGCTGACATACCAGAGTCTATTTTTCGCCACCCACCAATTTTTAGTAAATGGTTATTTTGCACTGTTGTTGTTGGTATATATTCCACCTTTAGGCTTTACCAAAGTAGCAGGATGCTTTGGGGCCGATATTCGGCATCCCAAATGCATAATAGAATCTTTTTTTCCCAAATTCATAATATTGACCAATTTTTACCAGTTAGACACCTCATGGAAAATTTGGTTTTAAAATACAAAATTTAAAGTGAAAAGGCCTCCAAAAATGCCACTATAGCAGGATGCTTTGGGGCCGATATTCGGCATTCCAAATGCATAATAGAATCTTTTTTTCCCAAATTTATAATATTGACCAATTTTTACCAGTAAGACACCTCATGGAAAATTTGGTTTTAAAATACAAAATTTAAAGTGAAAAGGCCTCCAAAACTGCCGCTAAAATGCCGCTATTTTTCCCAATTTCATAGGCCCCAGTCCCAAGTGGATTTGAGAGCCCTAGGTAGGTACACCCACGAATTGTGGTAGCAGCGATACCATTTTACCCATAGGCAGAAAGATCGTATGCGCTACTAAAAAAAAATTATAAAAATTTTTATAAAAAGATTTTTATAGAGGCACATACGAATAATTGCCAGGCGATCTTTCGGCCTGTGATCTTACCATATTCCATAAATCGAGTTCACTGAACTTTTATCAGTCAGGGGAACCACTGCATATGGTGATTAAAAAAATAACTTAATGCAGTGATTATATGATTTGTATAACTTTTGATAAAATGGTACTTTTTAGCTCACCTCGACGAAGTTGAGTGAGCTTATGCTATATGTAGGCGTCACACTGTCCCGATTATGATATCCGATGGACACACGAATATGAAATTTTCAATTTCGGGCGAAGTTACTCCCGAATATGGTTAAGATCCGCTCAGCAACCGATGTTTTTACGATGCTAAAAGATGATTACACGATGCTAAAAGATGACTACACGATTGTATCCGAACCGCTCCCGATGGCAACACGACGGGACAAATTCTATCGTAAAACATATCCGAAGGTCATACGAAGGCTTACGATGTATCAACGAAGGCTATTAGATTGCTTCACGACGTCGTATCTAGAATGCGATGCATCGGATTATAACCAGGAATGCATCACGTTTTGGATGTTTAAACATTCTTGTTTAATCAGTACCACAGTATCAATGGTTTCCTCCTCCGCCTTTTATTATTTCTGTCTCAGAAAAATACAAAAAATACCCAAAAGTTAGCAACTCAAATATATGTTATCGAATATCTGAATCGCACTGTCTATGTAGCATGGTTAGCCAAGATATATGAATGTTGATTCTTATCATGCTCGACCATCTTTGAAAGTTTGATTTTACAAGGCATATCATTACAGTTTGTGACTACCAGACGGACAAATAGACAACGGGTTCAGCTATCAGTGATCTTTGCGTAGCAGTTGACATGTATTATTGTCAACCAAAAATTGTCTTATATCACGAATTTCATTTATAAACATCATTGGTGGAAACAAGTGGAAGACGTGATGATTCAATGTAAGAAAGATGAAAATGGATATATGTCACAACAAGATACAAGTATTACCAGTAATTATATAAAATACACATGTACATGCTCTCTTAGATGCATTTAAAGAAGCAATGCTTCTGCCCTCTTTTTCATTATGGTAACATTATCAAGGCACGCCATTTTGCTTTATTGATTGATTGTGAACTTGCAAATTTGAAGAAGACAGGAAAGTTTTTATTTTGATAAATTTAGATTACATGTAACTTACTTTAAAATGGCTTTGAATATTATGTCTTTGAAATGTTCTTTTTAATATTTGTGTCTGTCATCTTTTGTATCGGGATCCCATCTTAACGTCATCGCACTAAAGTACGATGACCTTACGATGTCATTTCGATGGAATTGCGAGGTTGTCACGAAGTCGTATAGCCTTCCTAACTCCATCGGGAGGTTCTTGACACGTTCGTAATGCCTTCGTATGGCAAAATTTAACCGATGGTCCCGATGGTAATTCGAAGGAGAAACGAAGATGTTACGAATACGCAAGATGCCTTCTCGATGGTCTTACGAAGGACAAGATGATTACACGAACCTGTTTCGAAGATGGTCCTTCGGGAGTGCCATCGGAATTTTTTGGCATGCCAAAGATTTTGACAGCACTCCCGAAGTTGTTCCCGAAGTTTGACAAATCAAGCCGGCGGTCATACGATGGTTCAAGATGGCCTTACGAATAGCCCGATGATATTACGATTACACCCGAATTTGAACAAATCCTTTATCGTGTGGCCATCGGCTGCTTAAATCGGGACAGTGTGACGCCAGCAATAACCCCACGCGTCCGCGTCCGCGTCTGCGTCCGCGTCCGTGTCCGCGTCCGCGTCTGGTTAAGAAGTTTGGGGTAGCTCAGTATCTGACAAAGTACTAATGCTACAGTAACCAAACTTGCACAAGTGATTCATCTTTGGATGCTGAGGTGAACCCATGCATCTGATGCAGCATCTGACCTACATTTTCCGCTTGAGTGACTTGGTTAAGAAGTTTGGGGTAGCTCAGTATCTGACAAAGTACTAATGCTACAGTAACCAAACTGGCACAAGTGATTCATCTTTGGATGCTGAGGTGAACCCATGCATCGTATGCAGCATCTGACCTACATTTTCCGCTTGAGTGACTTGGTTAAGAAGTTTGGGGTAGCTCATTATCTGACAAAGTACTAATGCTACAGTAACCAAACTTGCACAAGTGATTCATCTTTGGATGCTGAGGTGAACCCATGCATCTGATGCAGCATCTGACCTACATTTTCCGCTTGAGTGACTTGGTTAAGAAGTTTGGGGTAGCTCAGTATCTGACAAAGTACTAATGCTACAGTAACCAAACTGGCACAAGTGATTCATCTTTGGATGCTGAGGTGAACCCATGCATCGGATACAGCATCTGACCTACATTTTCTGCTTGAGTGATTTGGATAAGAAGTTTGGGGTAGCTCAGTATCTGACAAAGTACTAATGCTACAGTAACCAAACTTGCACAAGTGATTCATCTTTAGATGCCGAGATGGACCCATGCATAGGATGCAGCATCTGACCTACTTTTTTCACTTGAGTGATTTTGCTTTTAAAAGCCAATATTGGGCAAAGTATAAGTGCTACATGTACCAAACTTGCATATTGGATGTATCTTTGATCAAACTTTCATAAAATGACCTTGACCTACTTTTTCCGCTTGAGTGATTTTGCCTTTAAAAGCCAATATTGAGCAAAGTATAAGTGCTAGATGTTCCAAACTTGCATATTAGATGTATCTTTGATCAAACTTTCATAAAATGACCTCGACCTACTTTTTCCGCTAGAGTGATTTTGCCTTTAAAAGCCAATATTGTGCAAAGTATAAGTGATACATGTACCAAACTTGCATATTGGATGTATCTTTGATCAAACTTTCATAAAATGACCTTGACCTACTTTTTCTGCTTGAGTGGTTCTGCCTTTAAAAGCCAATATACATGTACTAAGAAATATGTTTGAATTGAATTTTGCTGTCACGAGGTGAGCTTCGTAATCTGTGATTACCTATGTTTGGCCTTATAGCTAAGACTAAATGCTCTTACCTATGTACTGTCTGATGAAATTAGGTCAGTTCAGTATTTACTTATTAAAAATTGTTAAATGCTTATTTTGTGATTTCCTGGCATAAAATTACCACATTTTTGAGCTCTGATTATGGGTTAATCTGAGTTTTCCTGGTACATGTATGACTGCTAGTTTTCCCAGATGGAGCAGTATCTAAAAATAACTTTCTGATCACTTGCACCAGTACGCATCAAACAGAAATACAGGCGTTTGGGCTTTA
The DNA here is from genome assembly GCA_033119305.1 of Pinctada imbricata. Lineage (NCBI taxonomy): Eukaryota > Metazoa > Mollusca > Bivalvia > Pterioida > Pteriidae > Pinctada > Pinctada imbricata. The sequence goes on along the minus strand of VSWD01000006.1, from coordinate 47,477,532 downwards.
AAGTTTGGTGGGGTTGTATGCTTAATCACTTTATAGAGTGATTTTTAGCTCACCTCGACGAAGTTGAGTGAGCTTATGCTATAACCCCACGCGTCCGCGTCCGCGTCCGCGTCCGGTTAAGAAGTTTGGGGTAGCTCAGTATCTGACAAAGTACTAATGCTACAGTAACCAAACTTGCACAAGTGATTCATCTTTGGATGCTGAGGTGAACCCATGCATCGGATGCAGCATCTGACCTACATTTTCCGCTTGAGTGACTTGGTTAAGAAGTTTGGGGTAGCTCAGTATCTGACAAAGTGCTAATGCTACAGTTACCAAACTGGCACAAGTGATTCATCTTTGGATGCTGAGGTGAACCCATGCATCGTATGCAGCATCTGACCTACATTTTCCGCTTGAGTGACTTGGTTAAGAAGTTTGGGGTAGCTCAGTATCTGACACAGTACTGATGCTACAGTAACCAAACTTGCACAAGTGATTCATCTTTGGATGCTGAGGTGAACCCATGCATCGGATGCAGCATCTGACCTACATTTTCCGCTTGAGTGATTTGGATAAGAAGTTTGGGGTAGCTCAGTATCTGACAAAGTACTAATGCTACAGTAACCAAACTTGCACAAGTGATTCATCTTTGGATGCCGAGATGGACCCATGCATTGGATGCAGCATCTGACCTACTTTTTTCACTTGAGTGATTTCGCTTTTAAAAGCCAATATTGAGCAAAGTATAAGTGCTACATGTACCAAACTTGCATATTGGATGTATCTTTGATCAAACTTTCATAAAATGACCTTGACCTACTTTTTCCGCTTGAGTGATTTTGCCTTTAAAAGCCAATATTGAGCAAAGTATAAGTGCTAGATGTACCAAACTTGCATATTGGATGTATCTTTGATCAAACTTTCATAAAATGACCTTGACCTACTTTTTCCGCTTGAGTGATTTTGCCTTTAAAAGCCAATATTGAGCAAAGTATAAGTGATACATGTACCAAACTTGCATATTGGATGTATCTTTGATCAATCTTTCATAAAATGACCTTGACCTACTTTTTCCGCTTGAGTGATTTTGCTTCATAAAGCCAATATTGAGCAAAGTATAACTGCTACATGTACCAAACTTGCATATTGGATGTATCTTTGATCAAACTTTCATAAAATGACCTTGACCTACTTTTTCTGCTTGAATGATTTTGCCTTTAAAAGCCAATATTGAGCAAAGTATAAGTGATACATGTACCAAACTTGCATATTGGATGTATCTTTGATCAATCTTTCATAAAATGACCTTGACCTACTTTTTCCGCTTGAGTGATTTTGCTCTATAAAGCCAATATTGAGCAAAGTATAACTGCTAGATGTACCAAACTTGCATATTGGATGTATCTTTGATCAAACTTTCATAAAATGACCTTGACCTACTCTTTCTGCTTGAGTGGTTTTGCCTTTAAAAGCCAATATACATGTACTAAGAAATATGTTTGAATTGAATTTTGCTGTCACGAGGTGAGCTTCGTAATCTGTGATTACCTATGTTTTAAACCTGAGTTTGGGAAATCACTGTCTACAGTGACTATCAGTGATCTCCACATACAGTGATTTACTGAAGTACTATACACAGTTTTCTGAATTTATCACTGCAATGAGTGATTATCATGGACATTAAGAGGGACAACTCTTTCTTTAAGTTTCATATACTACTTCATACAGTGATTTTTAAAATAACTTCATACAGTAGTTCCCCTGACTGTTTATCCCACTTTTTATCATTTATATGAGACGGTGTGGGAGAAGGTCAGAGCTTAATACTAAAAGACTCTCCAAAAAGGCGGTTTTATTTGTGATACCGCTTGGCATCACAGTGCTCTACGTTGCGACTAAATTGGTCGCATTTGCGACTGAAAATCTGGTTTTGCGACGGTAATTTAAATGAACTCGCAAAATTGTGACCACAAAAAAATTGGGCTCCGAGTTAAAGAAATACTGTGGTGCATTAGCATGATTAGAATTAAATTATTACCCCAATAGTCACTATGAAGAATGTAAAAAAGACTTTCATCACTCATAATTTTCTGTCTTTGTTTTAAAACTTCAAGTGCCATATGTTACAGCATGTCAGAGTGTTTTCTATATATAGTATTTTAAAAAACGAGACTTTGAACTTTAAACCATGTGGTTTTTTTTTTAAAAGTCGAACAACAGCGACCAAAATTTTGCTCATGGCCACCAAACTTTGGAAATGGTGACCAAAATTTAAGGAATGTTGCTTTTTGGCAACCAAATTTTGAATATGCTACTTGGAGCACTGTATCACCCTTGACAGACCTCACATTGAAATTGCAGCCTGTAATCCAATAAAATGATCCTTTACTTTATCAATCATAATGATTATTTCTATAGATTATGGCTATATTATAACTTCTGTAAGTCAGCCCGTTCATTTCATTTCTACATTCCCCTCCATGTGCCATGTTGGAAAGCCTTGTAAACATCATGACATACACTACATATGTGACTTTAATTTTTATTTTTTTTACGTTTCGAGTCATGTGCCATGTGACACAACATACTGCACATTTGCAATAAAGAAACAAAGAGGCGACCTAGAAATCGGATTATCATCAAAGAATCAAATGTGTAATGTTGCACTTGTCATAAGTTCACCGTTTTATGATAGATAATCCAATAACTTCTAAAATATTAAAAGTATGAGGAGTCTATGCATCAGATATTAGAGGGCTTAAGATACAGCCAAGTATGAGTAATTACAAAGTAGGTCACTACATTAATGGTCATTTGAGCTGTACATCTTTTTGCAAGAGTAATTTTATACATAAAAAAGAAGATACACTGTATAGAAATTGGAAATGAAAATATTATATTTAAGATACATGTGCAAGATATTGAGCAGAATACTATTGGAGAATGTCATGAGCAATTAATACTTGTGGTGTCATAATAGTCCATTTTCCAGAAAATATTTATTACAGTTTCAAACCTTGATTTTATATGTAAAGACAGACATCATATCATTTGGCAAAATTTTGAATTGTGACGTGATATTTGATTGCACTGATTTTATGCATTGTCATGTTTTCTATCGTGAGGTCACAATGAAAATATCGCCAAATTATGTGTGAGACCGCCCTATGAGTATGAATTCACTGGAAAATCAGCAATTGTCTAGTCTTTGATCTACATAATTAAACCTTAGTATCTGTAAGGCTATGCCAATTTTAATTCTGTTTTAAGCATCTGTATCCTCCAAGGCTTTGAGCATGTTGACTTAGTGAAAAAAAGAAGTAAAATATTGTCAAACATATCATAATCACATATATACATGAAGTAGAATCATACTACATGTGTAACCACAATTTGGCAAACTTACAAAGTAATAAAAATTATAGAATTGAGTAGAAGATGTACTATATCCATGATTCCAGCATTATTAGTACTGTTGTATAATTGTTTAATACTTTGGAAATTGTTAAGATAAGGCTGGATGCTTAATAGAAATAAAAGTTTGAATAGCCTAAATACAGATATATATATATATATACTTACTACTTGTACTTCCTCTTTCTTCTTGGTAGAGGTTGACTTTTCTTGATCACCATGATTGTAAATGATAGCGTACCTTAAAAGTGAAAACCCTTCGATTGATAATTTTGAAAGAATCAAACAAAAAGGAACTAAGCACAACAATTAAGAACAATAAAATTTTGTAAAACATAGTATGTCACTATGTACACTCTGAAGGTCAACACATACTGCTGCTGTAGTAACACTCTGGATGTCACAAGTTGATTTAAATTTGTACATAATTCTGGAGGTGTCAGAGACTGTCTGCTTTCTGTGATCTTTATGAGCTGTAGTAAGATGTCTCTTAGGCAGTAAGACCAGGACAGGGTTTGTTACATAGAAATTGAAGCAATATTTTTCACAAGACCTTAATTCATGTCTCTGTTACACTACATGTATTTATATGATTCCCTTATGAATAATATACCTGTACTATCTTTAATATGATTTCTATTGAATCCATTCATAAATGATTATATTTAATTAAGGAATGGCGTAAAAATGTTCATTTTGTAATGTAATAATTCAGTTTTTGTTGTTGTTCTTCTTATAGAGGCCCCAATACCGCTGAAAGAGAATTGTAAAGATACAGATTAATCATGACATCAGAAAACAGAGAGATGGTGAGAGCCAAGCTACCCCCATATGAGGAGCCCCCACCCTGGATACCACCTTATGAGGTAAGGTTACAGGGAGATGGTTAGAGCCAACTTACCCCCTTATGAGGAGCCCCCACCCTGGATAAAACTTTATGAGGTAAGGTTACAGAGAGATGGTGAGAGCCAATTAAGCTATCCAGGTATGAGGAGCCCCCACCCTGGATACCACCTTATGAGGTAAGGTTACAGAGGTGGTGAGAGCCAAGCTATCCCCATATGAATTATGAGGAGCCCACACCTTGGATACCACCTTATGAGGTAATGTTACAGAGGTGGTGAGAGCCAAGCTACCCCAGTATGAGGAGCCCCCACCCTGGATACCACCTTATGAGGTAAGGTTACAGAGGTGGTGAGAGCCAAGCTATCCCCATATGAATTATGAGGAGCCCACACCTTGGATACTACCTTATTAGGTAAGGTTACAGAGGTGGTGAGAGCCAAGCTACCCAGTATGAGGAGCCCACACCCTTGGTGAGAGCCAAGCTACTAGTGATTTTTAGACATTTACATTTATATATGTATGTACAACCAATGTAATTCAATGAAAGGAACATGTTGCATTTTGGAATGTAAAAGTTGGTGACATCACAATGCATGAACTCTACGGAAACATGCTGCAACGGTTCAGTTCTAACCTACAAACTGAACCCGCGGTGACCTAGATTTAAGGTATCTTTTTTACCTGGAAAAATGCGATTTCAGAAAACAAGAATCTAACTGACAATTGTGGTGCTTATATATATAAATTTGTGTTTTGGATATGCAGCACACAGCAAGTGAATTTATCTTATTTAATGCATATCGTGCATTACATACATGTACATGTACTATAAATGCACTTGCTGTGTGTTGTATACCCATAGTAAAACACAAATTAAGGCACTTAATAAATTCTATAAGTTGACAGTTATTCCCATAATTTTCAAGTACATGTATGTACTGTCCTGTTCACTAAATCCAGAGCACCCTGTTTTGACGATTTATTCTGACATCTGAAGAATTTTCCAATAAATTATAGTTTCCGAGAATTGACCTCCTTTAGTCGTAACTGGAAATTAACTTCAACTTACCCTATCAGCTGCCTTCAAACCGCAATATGAAAAAATAAAATGTCTACGGGAAATTCCCATGTTAATTTCAAGCCGCCGCCATCTTGTTCTCCGTGTCAACAATAGTAAACAGTGACGTCAAAGCCTCCGACGTCACACATTTTCAGCGATTTTACTATAGAAAATCCCCGTAGACTTTTTATTTTCCGTCCTATTTCTTACTTACCTGACGCACAGCCATAACAATGGTATTGTCTGTTACCACTAAAGGAGTACTATAAAACTGATATATTTTGGAAGATGACATTATTATATATTAGAGAAAACCGGGAAAACAGGGTGCTCTGGAATTAGTGAACAGGACAGTAGTATTAAGATCAGCTGTTACAAAACATCCATGAAGCTATAGATTATGATCTCCACATTACAGAGAGAGACCCACCCTGACTATAACAACGATATTAACCAGTTCCTTCCTAGAATGCTCCTGCTGCAGAGAAACAGAGCCTCAGAACAGGTAAGGCAAAAATGAAAGGTTAGAGGCATTATAGTACCGTCTTTTAATATAAACATGATAAAGATTAAACTCTCTTTAGGACGGTATCTGATGTAAGCTAATCAATACTGTCACAAATGGGAAGCATTCTGTATAATACAGAATGCATACTATATCAAAAGGCAGAATATAAGGTATTAAATAAGAGGGTGAAATGATACATGGTACATGTATATGAAGAGAGAACATTTTCAGGATGAGCAAATTATGAAAATACGAATTGTAGTGAACTTAATTCATTTACATACTGGTATACTGTAGTCTGAATGAAATTCCATGTAAGGAAAAACAGCAATGCAATTCACTTTATCACAAAACAGTAAACTTTAAATACTTGGATGAAAATATTGAGGGAAAAATTACATGTTCATGGCTGGTACCAATTTTAGTGTAAAAGCATCCTGCTTTCAAAAGTCTCATTAATTTTATGATATATGATCTGAAATATATTACTGTTTCACGTATATCCTATATGAATATATCTTAAATATGTGTCATGATGGAGAAGCACTTCATATTTTATGTACTAACAGGTATAATGTTATTCCATTTAACCCTTTCCCTTATTGTTGTTCAGACACTTAGAATGACAGTTAAGTATAAACTCAAACTTTTACATGTAGTGAATAATGAAAGGAGCTGTTAAGATAAGGGCCGTATTTAGCCCTGAATCTCGTGACTTATTTCTTGAGCATGGCGAATCGTATACAGAAAAACATGAATCATTATGAAATATAATGTATTTGCAGAACTTCTACATGTTTTACATTATGTCAAGGAACTCTTAAGGTTATAGAATTAAGGTCGAAAGAGGTAGGGGTGCTCGGATAGAAAATCCGATAATATCGACAAAAAACGTATACATTTGTGAATATTTTGTCTAAAATGGATAAATATAAGCTAAAAGACATCAAATATGTCTACATTGTGTATCAGAAGTAGATTTCGAACGTTCTACCTCCTTTAATCGGTAAATAATGAAATCCGGAACTTAAAATACGGTCTTATTCTTCATTCAATGGCTACAATGTAAGCCTTTTAGCGCGAAATACACATTACGGAGAAATGAACATCACTCTTTGCTTATTCCGTTCCTAATTCTTGTATCTTTCATTCAAATATATTGAGTACGCAATGTTTGATGGATTAAAGAGGAAAAAAGTCAAATGTGCAATATTTAATGGTCAAAAAGATCGATTCTTAAAAAAAGCACCCCCCTTTCCATTTTTAGTTTTTCGTCTCTGGGGTAGTGTTCCCTCCGGAGATACAGAACCCCACTTTGCCAAAAAATTTGTATCATGGATACACATCTCCAGTAAAAGTGGCTTTCTGTATATCCGGGGGGAACAATTAATGTTCAATAAAACTTTTCCGTTTTCTATTGATTTCTATGAGAAAAAGATAAGTTTTGACCCAAAAATTAGCAATATTATGCAAAACAGATAAAAAATAACTTCATATTCTGATGGGATGCTTTATAGGTATACATTTTACCAAAAAAGGTTCTTGAAATTTCAATTTTCAAAATTCCACTTTTCAGGGCTGATTTTACGCCTTATCTCAACAGCTCCTTTGCTTAGTATTTTAAAAGATACAAATGTTATCTTTTTCAGCTTGGTTTCAACATAAGAGGGGGTCAGGAACATCATTGTGGGATATATGTGTCAAAGGTATGTGCAGCAAAAACATTTTATATGTTGATTATCAAATTTGTATAATATAATAATTAATTCATCAAACAGACTTAATGAGAAACCAAACAAATTGAAATGACAGAAACTGCATGCTGGCTTCTATATCTTATATAACTACATGTAATTTGGCGTCAGGAAATTATGGCTGATCCTTCTTACTTTGTGTTAACATTTATGTCCTTTTCATAATGGCAGAATGTCAGTTGCCCACAAAATTACAATAATTGTACAATTATTTGTACAGGAAAATGACACATATAGAATTAAGTGGAAATACCTGTGCTAATATCAGTTAAAAGGGTAAATACAAAATTTAATCAGTAACAATACAAGCTTTCTGTCATATTTAAAATGCAGTGTTTTGTTTTTCGTCCACAAAATGGTACTTTTTAGGAAAATTGTAAAAATATAAAACTCCACTCGCACAAACATGCATTTTTCAACTCATGAAATAAGCAGAAGTTAACAGTAATTAAACTACATGTATATCTCAAATACCATATAATGCCAGTATCAACATCAGTATCAGGAGGTATAATGATATGAAATGTAAAAGACATTTAAAAAAGTCTAAATTTTCACCTCACTCGGAAAAAGAATTTTCCCTTTATTGTTTTCAGTCTACCTTTCGTAATTCGAACATGTTGATCATGTGTTAGTGTGTTTTCATGCCTGGTGGGAAGGAACCTTTCAGAAAAAATGTTCCAGACGTAAAACAAACTATTTAATTATCATGGCCTAAAGTGAAATTCCTCATTAATGTTAACTTTGATATGAAACTGCTGTCTGCATGGCTTATTTCAGAAAATGGATAAACATGATCATGAAATGAAATCTATACCATTTAATAAACATGTATCTATTTTCAACTTAATTGTTTGTAGGTACACAAATTATATAGACAAAACTCTATTAAAGTTGGCCATTTATATTACTGATTGGCAATGTCACACTAGCTGAATTAGCACTATTTACAAAATAGAAATTTGACCTATATTGGAACATAAATTTAAATACATTGTAGAATGTCCATAAGGCCCCAAATATAGCACTTATCTAAAATATGAATTCATTTAAATCTTTCAAAGTTTTAAAGTTATTAAACATTCAGTTTGGTACCTACATGTATACTGTAAATTGGTTTTTATTCGTCAGGTACCAATTTTCGTCATTTTCGTCAGTGCCTCCCTTGACGAAATTATGTACCGACGAATATAAATACACCTGACAAATATAGTGTAGAAAGGAAAATTTTAGTCTTAAAAGAGATAATATAACAGGCAAATGATAAATTAATGAAAACTGAATACGCACACAAAGTCGCATATAATGTACAATGTACTTCTAATTACCAAATGATATGTTTTTACAACAAGCTAGGTGGTACACATGTCTCTAATTGTTTGTTTACCAATAGTTGTTAAACAAACAATGAAAACAAACGCATACGGCCTATACCTGAATGTTAAGTTGGCATTTGAATAGACGAATTTATATTTTAGGGACTCTTAGGTGACGAATTTACGTACTGACGAAATGGTCATTTTGAACGAATTGACGAAAATTGGTACTGACGAAAATAAAGAAATTTACAGTATTAAATTTGGTGAAGTGTATTTGAGCTATTTCTGTTAGATGATAAAAAAATCACATTGATATCAAAAATGCAGATTTAAATGAATATTTGAGCCATATTTTTTCTTACCTTCCTCCAGTTAAAAATCAAACTGGCATAATGGTACTGGATATTTTCAGCAATTTCATTATATGGTGCAACTAATTAACATTATATGTCAAAGAGAGACAACTCTAGCACATTGATATTTTTGAAAATTTAAATGCATTAACATATTATTAACATGTGTAAAATAAGTTACACAATGCTATAAAAAATAAAATAACATAAATACTACTTTGACCTTGACATAATCTTGTTTCAAGGTTACGACATACTGTTTGGATATAGGCAACTATTTAATGGAATATATTGTAAGATACTGTAGACAATGGTTTCTAGTTGATAACCTTTCAACCTATCCAAACTAAATATGGATAATATTTTTTGTACTAATTAAGTGGTGAGTGAGCATATTGTGTATGTATCAAAGGTCAAGGTCACTAAAAAAATGAAATGGATTTTCATATACAAACAATGGATTTCAGATTATAATTCAACATTCCTTTTACACTGAAAAAAAAAAAAAAAATTATTGATATTACATACCTAATACATGAGGAGGACACCTCTTGATTTTAGGATCAAAAGGTCAAGGTCACAATAATGATTCATTTCATTTATTGTTGTTGCAAGAGACATTTGTTTTTAATAGTGGAAGCAAATTTTTTTTAAAAAACTTTTAATCTAGTGTAAAATCTACATGTACATCTGCACAGTGAAACACGATCCTTACACATTTGTGTATGTGTATTTCAAAGTACAGATTTGCACCATTTTTAGACAGCATGAAGTTAATTACCATGATACATGTATGTGTTTATTTGTAGGTAATGCCAAACAGTGAGGCTGATAGATTAGGTCTGAGAGCTGGTGATCAGGTAATTATATATAACAGTTCTTACTGTCATTAACCGTAAGGTAAAAGGTAACTTTTGTATTACGATTACCAAATTTTTGTTATTTATTTCTAATTGTCATCTTACTGAATTCCTCACTGTTGGTATGTTGGTATTTCATAAATACAATGTACATCTAGTAAGATATAAAAATTGACTGATCCATCAAAACATTATTTTGAATGTAATGTATTTGGCTAAATTGCAATTCAAAGAGTTATTTTGAGTATATTGGGTATTTCTAAAATGAGTTGTTGAACAATTAATAATGAGGGATAATCACTGTATGAATATTTTACAAAAACTGACAAGGTATCAGGAAATCCTCCATTAGCAAGTAGTCAATTTTCCAGATAAAAGATATGAGTACTAAGTAAACTTTGATTTTATACACACACTCACTCAGCTGTCAGACACCCGAAATCACATCATTTGGCAAAATTTTCCATTGTGACATCACATCTGATTGTTCTGTCTTGAAGCACCTTGATGTGTTGTCATGCCTTTTATCGTGACGTCACAATGAGAATATTGCGAAATTTTGTGATGTCTGCTGTTTGAATGTCTTACGAGTTTACCAGAAAATCAGCTATTGAGTTTTACACTCAAATGGTAAAACACATATTTCTAACAGGGAATTTGATGGTATACTCTGTCAAGTTTTTCTATAGCTAGAAAATGCCTGCTTTACAATAGGAACTTAAGACATCGTAGCAAAAACTGCACTGAAACATAAATCCCCTTTCCCTTCACATTCATCTAGGGAACAATCAGTAGACTGCAAATGCAACAATGGCATCATTTGATTGTCATTAGATGTTTTTCTCGAGAAACTTAATTTTTGTTTCCCTATATTTTCCTAGAAAAATATTATATGACAATTAATTGACATCACAGGTGCACGCAGAATTTGTTGTCTGTCTTTCAGAACAGAGCTTCAAATTAGTATTAAACATATAACTTACGTTCCTTTATCAACTTTGTAAATTTTATACATGTTGCATGTTATAGATGTTTCTCACATGTAGATAAAATAGTTGTTCCAGAAATTGATTTGTAGAAGAATAGAAATTTTAAGTAAGTGATATCCACCAAAGTCATTACATGTACATGTAGTTCACATTACTTTATATTCAATTCTGCTTTGGAATTTTAGTATTTCTTTCTTTATTTTTTCCTTTTTTTTTTTTTACTTTGTTACTATGATTTTATTTCTGTTTAGATACTGTCTGTGAATGAAGTAGATTTTGAGAACATAGATCATGCAGAGGTGAGAATTAAACATGTTAAAGTACATGTAAATGTAATAAGACGATTTGCTTACCCAGCTTTACATTGTTTGCTGGTTTTCTCTTCTAATACCAGGTGTGAAAGAATGCATATATATGTGGTATCCTTCAGATAAAAATTAACAAAACAACCCATAGATCTATCAGAACCAAGAAAAAGTGGCATCAAGATGGATCAAAATGGAGATTCGTACATCTTATAACGTTATTTTCCCAGTCGTTATGGTAGTTCATGGGATAGTTTTTGTTTCAGAACTGCCTGTAGATTGCATATACATGTACTTACATTTTAGTGGTGTACATGTAAATGTCTTCAGCTCACGGTTCTACCAAATATGTTTTCTGACATAGTTTAAATTTTTCTTGTTTTGATATATGGACAAAATCCCAATGCAAATTCTACATAATCTGCAGGGCAGATTGCATTTTAGTTCTTATGCCTTTTGTCTATACAGAAATAGACAGAAAAGTATTGCAGTATTTCTTACATTTAAGTAGTTCTGTCAACAAGCATATGTCAGGAACATATACTGGTACTAAAGGTTTCTTGATTTCGAATTTAATATGATTGACCAAACCTGCTGTCCACATACCTTACTTTGAATACTGAAGAAAAATAATCAAGTTCATTTTATATTGAAAAGATTTAAATGAAATTAATCATAGGCCTAGTGCCCCAGTCATAACTTTTTTTTCCACAACTTTTATGGTTGTAAGTACTTTCAATCAAATTAAGTTTGGAAATTTTTTAAGAAGGGTCATTTTCAATTTTAAGTTTTAGCTTGACATTTCTGACATTGAATAATGAAGAGATTTGGCTTCATTGTTAAAAAAAAAATAGTCTTGGAAATGGCCCACCTGAAAAGTGACATTCATGACATTAGATAATGAAGAGAATTAGCTTCATTGTTTAAAAAAAAATAGTCTTGGAAATGGCCCACCTGAAAAGTGAGTCTAGGTCATCTCTTACACTGCTTATGTCAAGGTCACTTACATGTCAATGATTTATCTATCAAGGTCACTTACATGTCCATGATTTGTCTGTCAAGGTCACTTACATGTCCATGATTTGTCACATATCAAATCAGAATGTAACTTGAATGGGTTCAAATAATTTGTTCTCATTGATCTACTGTCTGCATAATTTGAAGACATTTCACCAAACACAATACACCTGTTACCGAAAGTTACAAATAACCGAGATCTATTGGATATTATCAATTTTATTTTTAAGTTTTTGAAGGAAAGGTAGGCAGAAATTAATTTATCTTAAATTCCAAGTGAGCTGTACAAACAAATAATGGAGGAGCACTCTTGTCAATGACATCATGATACATATATTTGCAAAAATTTACATTGATGGATGAAATTTGCTTTATACATGTATATATTCATTTTAAGACTTATACAAGCAATATGGAAATAATTATCAAGATATCATCCTTCTATGTGTCATTTACCTGGTATTTTTAAACATGATCCATTTGAATTTATGTAATTACATTGTATTCATATATTTAGATCATAAAATTTTAAGCAAGTGTTGTATATTTCAGGCAGTTAAGGTGTTGAAGATGAATACGTCCATATACTTGAAAGTTAGATTCTTTCCCTACGGTAAGTTTATATTTTGTTCATTTATTACTAAATCCTACATAATAGTATCTTTAAAACAATGAGCTGACTATTCGGGAAACTTTATTCATATTTGCTCTATTTAAGCTACTGATTAGAAGCAAAGAACCATACAGAGACTATGTCCAGTGTTTGTCCATTGGTCAGCATTCAGGACTGATCAGTAGCTCCACAAACTAATATTAAATTGTGTTATGTCATACTGACTCATTTTGATTAGTCCGGCTGTATATTGGCTTGTATAAATTACACTTAACCTTTTAAAATTTGAATGGCTTAAAACTGTTCAAACTTTACTCCAGTAAGGGAATTTAAATACAGAACAATTTATAAACCCTATTTTACTGTATGTGTACTTATCTTAGAGGGAATTCATATTTTATCAGAGTTATCACTGTTAAGAGTGCTCTGATTTAAAACTACACTAAATATTTATTCTGCCTTATGTGATGATAGAGAATGAGTCAAGTGCCCTAATTTTTGATTGCACGATTGTGACAATTTTCTATGTTTCCACCAAAATTTGATTGAGCTAAAATTGGTATGTGTACAGTATATCCATTCATTCATCAATATGAAAATATTAACCAGAAAAATGATCGTAGAGTTTTTCTGTCCTAGATACACAATTATATAAAGTAAAATGTCAAAATGATATCTTTGACATTGAAATTTGAACAAACACTTTACATGCTTTAGTTAAAACAAAATATCCACATTAATAATACATGTATAGGAAGAACTTTTTCCACTGCAAGTAGCACATTTATATGGGTTCACTTTGATTTTACCTATGGATCTGAAGGTCTATTACGTAATTTCTTTTGCATTAAATATTTTGATTCTAAATTAAGTTTATAAATTAGTTGTAACTCAAGTTATATTTTAGGAAGTAAATTTAAAGATGATTCTCAAATTAGATGCTGCAGTAGGATAGTAACATTACATTTTGAGGTAAAAACATCAATGATCCAACTTGAATTATTTGAATCAATATTTTGGTTGTTACATGAAAGCTGGGTTAAATGTTCAAAGTAATTATAATAGACATATACTTAGCTTAAAAATAATGAATTTGATTCTCCTAAAAAACTTGTTTTATGGTTTTAAAGAAAGTTACTACAATTTTTCTAAATTCACGGGATTTTTTTTGTAGGTTATGATAGGACATATGATAAAAGCAGATTTCTGGCAGCCAACCAGCAAGCAGGACATAGGTAGCAATGAACTGTGGGTAAATTACTGTAAGCTATCCAGCAAAGAGGACATAGGTAGCAATGAATTGTGGGTATTCTCGCTTGGGCAGCTTCGAGTAAAATTATAGTACGAATTGCATAAATGTTAAGTGTGATAAACTCTTATCTATTTTGTTGAAATCATCATGTATAACTATTATGTAATGTTCTATAAAGTTTAAAAAGATATGCAGCAAAGCAATAATATGGTTGGGGGTGATCACTACTGTATGTTGCCAGATATCGCAAAATTGTTGTATCCTGTATTCTTTGTATTTTTGAGCAAAACATACTGAGATAGAGATTAAGATATTTATTTTTGATGATATGGTGTATAAGTATAATTCTCTCTGTAATTTATGTTCATCATTGAGAACTATTTTATCATTTTCTAATGAACAGATGTACTTTACGTACGCTTAATACATAATGAATTACTCTATACGTTTTCATATAATACCCCAAAACTAGTTGTTAAAAACTTCTTTTTTTAATAAGGGTCTGAAAAACTTCGGACAATTTGCTGAAAATATTTTACGTGCTTTTATGCATCTATATGCTTTACAGGTATGATTGAAATTCCTTTGGCAAACTGAAAAAAAGTAAACATGTACATCTATTTCTGTTTATTGCACATGTTCCATGTCCTTTAAAGTAAATTGATGTGTCATGGTTTAAATAAGCTCTCAATTTACTTGTATTCATTATATGTATGTAAGATCAAGTAATATCAATAAGGCAATTAAAAGTTAAATGCATGATAAAGGAAGCTACAATGATCTTCTTATGTATTAATTTTATAGATGTATATACTTTATTAACTTAGACATAATGTGTATGTCAAAACTGAATACAAGTGTGGTAGGTTTTATTTTTTTCAGTACAAACATGTTGATGTAAAACACTGTTTCTTTTTTAATCCAAACTAACTCTTTGGAATTTACAATTTAAATTTGCTCAATCCAGTGTCACATTTTGAAAATGAATGATAGGTTATGATTGTTGTTTGGTTATAAATGATTGATGATTAGTACAGTAAATAGATACAATAGAATGAAACTTGATTAATTTTTCTTTCTTTGACTTGATTGACACTATTGGTTCCGAAAACCCAGTGAATGGAAAGGCAAATGCACATATTGGACTGTGTAAATTTTAAGAAGTACATGTTAATGTGGTGTCATGACGATATAAACAAAAAAATCTTTTTTTCTTAAAAGTTTGTATTGATTAACTACATGTATATAGATTATGTGTATTTTATAGATTTTATAATAATATCATACATGTATATGTAACATGACATTCAGGGATTACTATTGATTTCTAGTTTTATACATTATATTTCATTTGTTTATCAAAATTCATGCAGGAAAGATATACAAATTCAAATTTAAATTCAAGTATTTATTGGCTCCAACACATTAAATAAATGGTCATATAGTCCATAAGTATTATAACAGTGCATTTAATGCAAGACAAGCTGTCTGAAATAATAGTGGGAGACTGATACTTAAAGATAAAATATATTTTTCATGATACTTCACTTACAATAATTGGCAAATACGCATGTTACATATTTTCATTATGATACATCCGACATTAGGTCATGGCTGTCATATATTTTGTGTACATTTATACATTTGTCAATATTTCACATTCAATGACAGTTACATGAGATTTTTTCTCACATTGAAGCAATTTTACAATAAATACAGATACAGCAATAAGTAAATGTATTGAGTTTGTATTAAATAAAAATTGTAACTTTATATCATTGTTATAGTTATGTATACTTTTAATGTTTAAATTTCAAGTTTTTAGTGAAAGTCATTCGGACTCATTCCTAATGTTTATACATGTATATGCTGAACAGTGGAGTAAAAAATGCTCTGCATTTTCAATGCAATATGAGTTTGCAAAAGTGACACAATCTGTCGTTTCGCGGGATATTTGAATATTTTCTCCCCTTCTCAATATTTAGTTGGTGTGCACTTAACATTACTTTACTAATTTGGGATCTATTACATCTATTAGCAAGTGTATCATAATGGTTTGCACGTTGATTTATATTGTGTCAATTAATAGAACCTGACGGTAGTGTATACATGTAGGTTCCCATTTATATTCAATGCTTCATTTTTAAAGGCATTTCTTTAAATGTTGACATCAATATCATATGCATGTAAAAATGGTAGTTCCCATATACATGTATGGTAACTAAAGATAATTAAATTGAAGCAATATTGACTATTGGCATTGGTATTATGTTTCCACTTAAATATGTTACGGTATTTTTGAAATATATAGTATGGATTTGAATCAGGTTTATCTTTGTTTCTCACTTTAAATAAGAATTATTTTTATAACAGTAACATTTATCACATGACATCTGATGTAATAATCTTTCATAACTTTGTACTGAATATTGGGTGCATGATTGGGGTTTTTATATGAAAAATGTTATATCTCTTTCATAGAATTTGTATTTGATTTAAAACTCAGAATTTTTCAAAACATTCTAACCACATATCAGACTGTAAAATACATGTACATGTATATTAAGTCAATATGATATAATAAAAGTTACTTGTAGTTAAGTATTTGAGATCTTTCATAACATATCTGCAGATTTTGATTCAACCATTTTCCATTTGACACTGACACAGTCTTTTGAACTTAGATTTTACTGAATTGATATTGGACATCAAATCATTTGGCAAAGTTTTTCATTATCATGTAATTTGACTGCTTCGTCTTGTTGCATCCAGATGCTTTCTCGTGATTTCTTTATGGTATCACAATGAAAATATCACCAAATTTTATGGTGTCCAGTGTCTGGCTATCTGACGGGATTACTGGTAAAAAGGCTACTCCTCAAACAGTATCACTTTTGAGATACAGTTGTGGAACACTGCACACATTCTGATATGATCCGAGATGGATAAATTATTTGTAGTCAATGGTCAGTATGTACACCAGTTTCAAGAAATAACATGTATTAGATTGAATTTTTTTGCATTACACATCTGCAAAGATTAATGATTCTTGGGCTGGATTCCTGATTTGGCCATGTTTAATCTTCCTTTACCACAATTAGCAATCGAAGGTACATTTAAATACATTGAATTATGTGAAAAGGGTGGAGCAGACTTTATTGACCTATTTTCAAAGTTCCCAGACTTTTTTGCAATTTTGATGAATTTTTCCTAAGTTCAGTTTTCACCAACATTTGTCTGGTAAGTCTGGTGACATTCAGTTGTCTTGTGGGTAATGCAGTCTTTACAGACTGAGCTTGATATTTTTCCCAAATCGTGTACTTCTATGATGTTTCTATATGTAATAAAGATATGTTTGAGATGGTATCTCTATGTTCCTGTGAAAACAGTAACTGAGTAACAGTAAAGTTTTGAAGGGTAGATGACAAACATGGATAATGACCATATCCCTGTATACAGCACAAAATCGATAATTCAGAAAATCAGAAACCGAAGGCATACAAAATCAGGTTAAAACAAGAACCAAAGCAAACAAACAAAAACCTCCACCATATGAAAAGAAGCGAACTCCCAATATGGGAGTGAGACCAGGTGCCCAGGAAGAGTAAGCATTCCTGCTTGCATGCAAACCCGTTGCTTCAATTCGGTAGAACTGTCACATCCGGTTACTTCCATTTCGGAAGACATAGAGTACAATCTTTGGTTGGATGGTTCAAATGGTCTATGACAGAATATCATCCATCATTCTGGAGAGTGGAGCATCATAGTGTATGACGAGTTCCCCATATCGACTGTAGAACTTCCTCAGTGACGATGTTAGTCGGTCACAAACATATCCCTGATTGAGAAGCTTATCTGAAAGACGCCTAGCTCTCAGAAAAAAAATCCGGATATTTGGTACTTGCTCTGGCATAGCATATCAACTGAGATATGAACACGCTATAAGCAGGCGATGAAGGGATGTTGCTACTCAGAAAAGGAAAGTTTGTAATGCTGAAATTGAAGTCGTCACGTTTGTCATAGAGTGAGGTGTTCATGTAACCATCAGTGTCGTGGGACAACATTATGTCCAAATAGGGTGCTGAATTATTTGTCTCTGTAGTTTATTTGACTTCAAGCTCCGAAGGATAGATACTGCTGAGGTAATCCGCGAATTTTCGATTATTGATGGACAACACATCGTCTGTAAGTGGAGTTGAAGTCAAAAGCCAAGTATCTTTTCCCTTCAGAGACCAGAGATTGAATGAATTCAGCTTCGTACGAGTAAAGGAAAATGTCGGCAAGGAGTGGGGCACAATTGGTCCCCATTGGAATTCCGACAATTTGCTGGAAAACCTTTCCTCCAAACACCACAAAAACTGTTGTCGATCAGAAAGTTTAACATCTGAATGATATCTGTTTCAGTGTACTTATTTTCAGAATCGGACTTTTCTTTTACAAAGTTGTTTTTGTCATAGTTACATTTTTTTTTTGTAACAACAATAACTTTGTATTTGCGATTGCCGTTCTTACTTGTAAACGCATTACTTATAATTTTTGCGAGTCTTTCTTACAATTTAGAATGTGGGATTGTAGTGTAAAGTGTCGAAAAATCAAAGGCTTTGATCGAATGGACTCTACGAAAATGAGTGGATCTCAGATGTTCTAATGTTAAACGTCTTCAAATTCAATAGCATCATTTAAAACCTGATAAATCTACACCATGGACCAGACATGCACGTTTCGGGTCAGTGATCCTCATTCTAAACAATGTAATATGGCCAAAAAGTATGAAAATTATTATGTCCAAAAATGTACCAAAAAGACGTAGCAGAAAGGGATGGGATATGATGGTACAGGACCCACGTTTAGAAATTTCAAGAAATGTTGTAACAGAAAATTTCAAATGCGTTGAAGAGACAAACGATCAACCGAAGTTGATCGAACTTGGCTACATGTGCCGTCGGGGACTCTTGGTCCACCAGCAGTGACACTCATATGATATGATATGATATGATATGATATGATATGATATGATATGATATGATATGATATGACATGATTTATTCAGGTAAAACCAAGTCACAGGGCAATATATCAAGATTACAGCAAAATAAAACGTAACAAAATAATGGAATTTAAAATAACAAAGAAAAAAAATGAAATAAACAAAAAATGGTAAATTGGGATAAAGAGCAATAGATTTGCTACAAATACAATGGTTGAGATATAGAACTGAGGTAGTAATTATATATATTAGGAATTTGTAATAAAAAAAAACCCCAAGAAAATCAGATATAAGAATTTGGATAGATATGATCTCATCTTGTAATTATATAAATAAAATAGCAATCCAAGGAATGCTTGTGTCGCCTGCGAAGCGGTTTGATTATTATTCTAGAAAGTGGATCAAAATTCTTGAAAAGTTGGTCTAGGTCAAATATCTAGATCAAGGTCAAAAGGTCAAATTTTATGGTCTGTGTAGAAAGGTCTTGTCACAAGGAATAGACATGTGAAATACCAAAGCCCTATCACTTACCAATCAAAAGATATATCCATTCTTAATTTTTTTGAAAAGTAGGTCAAATATGTAGGTCAAGGTCAAAAGGTAAAAAAATAATGGTATGTGTAGAATGGCATTGTTACAAGGAAAATACATATGAAATATCAAAGCCCTATCACCTACCAATCAAAAGATATAGCGAATCTTATCTTTTTTCAAAAGTAGGTCAAATATCTAGGTCAAGGTCACAAGGTCAAAAATTATCGTATGTGTAGAAAGGTCTTGCCACAAGGATTGCACATGTGAAATATCAAAGTCCTAACACTTACCAATAAAAAGATATATCCATTCTTAATTTTTTTGAAAAGTAGGTCAAATTTGTAGGTCAAGGTCACTAGGTCAAAAATTATTGTATGTGTAGGAAGGTCTTGTCACAAGGAATACATATGTGAAATATCAAAGCCCTATCACTAACCAATCAAAAGATATAGCGAATCTTATCTTTTTTTTCAAAAGTAGGTCAAATATCTAGGTCAAGGTCACAAGGTCAAAAATAATGGTATGTGTAGAAAGGTCTTGCCACAAGGATTGCACATGTGAAATATCAAAGCCCTATCACCTACCAATCAAAAGATATATCCATTCATAATTTTTTTGAAAAGTAGGTCAAATATGTAGGTCAAGGTCACTAGGTCAAAAATTATGGTATGTGTAGCAAGGTCTTGTCACAAGGTATACACATGTGAAATATCAAAGCCCTATCACTTACCAATCAAAAGTTATGGGCTGTGACACCCAAAGTGTGACAGACAGACAGACAGACGGACAGACGGACAACGGACAACGGACAAAGTGATCCCTAAGTGTCGCTATGCTTCGCAGGCGACACAACAACGGACAACGGACAAAGTGATCCCTAAGTGTCGCTATGCTTCGCAGGCGACACAATAAAACTGAATTAGCTATCACAGGAGCTTTAAGATATATATTTTAACTATCACAGAAACTTCAAGTAAGATATTGCACCATTATAACTTTGATTTAAACCCAAGGCTTACAAGCTTATTTCCAATGGGGTCCTTAGAAATAAAAAATCAAAAAGTTAGGTAAATAAATTTATCACATGATACACCCGTTATGCAGTTTCATAAAGCCATTTCATAAATATATGATATGATAACACGTTACATATCGCTCTGCTTAAATGCGATTGGTCAATTTTGGAACCTAATCACATAAACCTTGACAAATGTGACCTTTCAAATATCGGTCAACTGTTAAATTCAGACCCGGAGTCAATATCAATGATTAAAATTGTTGTTGTTGAATTTATTCTTGCATTAAAATACTATTCAAAATTGAAATACTTTTCTCTTACGAACAGAATATCTATACGATGGGGACACTACTTCTCATGGCGTAGCAGACGACTTTTAGCTCACGGCGTGATTCGCCTCTGTAGTTCTCGGAAACGTTGATTTCACGTTAGAAATACACAATTTTAGGCAATATCATGTAATAAAAAGAATCTCAAATGAATTTTCATTTCATACGATGTATTATGAAACTCGTTGTGCGTTTTATATCCCCTCGCCAAGGCTCGGGGATATAAAACGCACAACTCGTTTCATAATACATCGTATGAAATGAAAATTCATTTGAGATCCTATATATATGATGTTTATATATTAATGTAATTTTGAGGTTAGTAAAAATTTGAAGTATAATTGATAGGAAAATCAACACAAACCTTGTTCAATTTTTAGGGGGACCAAACAGCATACATTCTGTTTTACATAAATGGAGGGATAATTTATTGTCAACAAGCCAGTTAGAGCATCGTTCAAGTACCTTGTCAAGTTTCATAGAGATAACCCCAGGATCTTTATGGGCAAACAGGATGGCACTGTCATCAGCATATAGAATTAATTTACAATCATCGTCTATGCTCATGATATCATGTCATTTACATAGACAAGAAACAACAGGGGACCTAAGATACTGCCTTGAGGCACTCCACATGTGACCTTACCGGGTTTTGATGAATTTTTATCAATGCAAACGAATTGCTCTCTCTCCGAGAGAGATGACCTGAACCATTGGGTGGATTCTACACCCATACATGAGAGTTTACTACACAGAATCTCATGATTGACTGTGTCAAAGGCTTTTTGTAGATCTAACATTACCATACCTGTGAACAAGCCTTTAGAACTGTTGTCCCTGATGTGATCTAGGAGGTGGATCAAACAGGTATCTGTGGAATACCGACTTCGGAATCCTGATTGTAACTCATATAGGAGACTGTTACCGTTCAAAAATTCAGCAAGCTGTGTGTAAATACTACGTTCTAGGACCTTTGACGCAATACTCAAAATGCTCACTGGACGATAATTTCCGAGTTCCAGTGCAGTTTTTCTTGAAAAGTGGCTTAACTCGTGCTACCTTTATGTCATCTGGTACCACACCACTCTCTATTGATTGGTTAATAATAGCAGTGATTGGTAATTTTAATCTCATCTAACCCTGTGCTTTTACTAGGTTTTAGCTTCAGTAGTTCTTTAAAAACAAAAGGTTTTAAGTTCATTTTGATGCTGTTTTTGTTTCTTTTCTGATAAATTCTTTAAACATTTGACTATCTACAGTAAACAGATTTTCGCCCTTTGGAAGAATATTCACAAGTTTTGCAGCCACACTTGTAAAGAAATCATTGAAATGGTCTGCTATGCCTTTAGGATCGTGGCATATTTCATCTTGTTTTTCCAATACTACTTTTGCACCATAATTTTTACCTTTGTACCCTAGGTTCTTTGGTTGTTGCCACAATTTCTTTGGCTTATTTTTGTTTCCTTCTATTTTACTAGAGAAGTAATTTGATTTCGCTACTTTTATTTCTCTTTGCACTTTATTTCTCAATTTACAAAAATTTTTGTAATCAGTATCAATGCCATGTTTTCTAAATTTATATAAGTATTATATCTCTCTTATCAATTCTATGATTTCTGTTGACATCCATTCTTCAGTTCTACATTTAAGTCTTATTTCCTTTATTGGAGCAACACTATCCAAGATCGACATGAAATTTTCTTTAAAACATTGCCAAGATTTGTTCACACATGATATATCTATCTGAGATAATCAATCAACGTTTTTCAGTTTCTCGATGAATTCTTCTACAACAAGTTTTTCATAGATCTTATTCGAATGTTATTATGCGTTTTGAAGTGCCCTCTAGATATTTTTCTAAAGCAAAAAGTAAGTAAATGATCACTGAGACCTATAGAATGACACCACTTTGATAAATTTGTTCTTTGCAGTTACATAAGATATGATCAATAACAGAAAATGTGTTGTTAGCCAATCTCGTGGGTTCATCAATAATTTGATCCAAGTTAAACATCCTTAATACATCCCTGTACTCCGATGACAGATGGTTGACTTTGTTGACAGATATTCATGTCACCCAAAATGATAATTTCACAGTCTCTTCTCAATTTCGATAGACTTTCCTCGAGTATCGTTGAAAATTTTGAGTGATTCGGAGGTCTATAGCATACCCCAATAATAATAGGTTTCGTTTTCGAATTTCAGCCCATAGATTTTCATGATCATCGGTTGAAACGTCAATACGAGTACAGAAAGCATAGCAGTTTTTAACAAACATACACACTCCTCCTCCATTTCTATTGCGATCTTTACGGAGAATGCTGTATCCGTTTATAATAATCTCACCATCTGTAACAGTTTACCAAGTCGTTCAAATGTTAATCGTCTTTAAATTCAATAGCATCATTTAAAACCTGATAAATTTACAGCATGGACCAGACATGCACGTTTCGGGTACTAAACAAAGTTCCTTCGAGTTCTTTAAAATCCACATCTGGTTGATACCACTGCGAGAATATACTGTCGAACAATATTTTTGAAGCCCACATTTGATTTCAGATAAAATGTTGGTGAGTAAGATTGATACAGATTTGATAGAACATTTTGAGGAACCAGTGAAGAAACGTTGTTTTTACGGATTCTTATGCATTTTAGGTATGCAGTATAAGTATGGTAAATCTAAATCTAAATTGTTAGGGTTGAAGCCAAAGGAAGCAAGAGCTGATTTGTGATTATCTATTATTTCATAGGCAGAAAGGTTTATTGGGATGTAAGTGGGATTTCCAGGTGTCGAATTTAAACCCAACCCTTTAATTAGACTGTCGAAATAGTACTTTTTGCAAGTAAATGTGTTATTATTTGAGGCTTTGTCTGCTGGTGTGATAATGTTCTTGGAGGTAGGTAAGCTTTGTGATACCATCAGGGTCTTTAAAGATAGACTCGAATCTGGTGTTCAAAGTTGATTTTAATTGGTAAATTCTAGATAAAAGTAACCCTCTGATGGATTTTATCCATTTGGAAAGGGTGTTGAGCTGTACATCCTCTTTCTTTGCCCAAAGTCTTGCATATTCCTCACAAGAGTCCATTATAATTTTGACATTTTGGTTCCATGTAAAGGACATACTTTCTCTGTATTTGGGACCCTTTTTAACATTTCTCTCAACTTGTCGTTCTTGAATATACTAAAGTCTCCAGTAATACAGTCATTCCAGAAATAAATGACTTTTACTAATTATTCATGTCGCCAACCTTTTACTTCAAAATAAGAAGCAATTCTACGATTTTCAGTGAAGAAATCGTTATATTTCAATACCTGTCCATCATCTGCGTCAAACAAAATAATTTCTAGACTTAGATAGAAATATAGAATGTAGACAAGCGTCAAGTATGGATAAATTGACAAAATCACGTGTCGCTAAAAAAAAATCATAAGTGAAACCTCCAAATTAGTGGAATTCGTATGTTTAAATATCTTCCACATTTATTGGTATCGGAGTTCGTACCAGTATGTATGTAAATAAAGATGAAAATTGTCAATGACGAAAAAAATTCTATTATGTCAAGTTTGTTGTTGCCAATTGTTCAATAACTTCCGTTACGGTCCATAGAAGTATTGGCATAAGACACTGGTTTCTGCAATTTGTAATATTGCTTCTGAAATTTATAAGGTTGTATCGTTGTTTTTGTTTGGACAAATCATATCCAATGTATCCGTTTACATACTGACTTGGTTCATGAACAAAGACATCGAATTGACTTGGGACAGATAAGGAATTAACTTCCTCGATCAACATTACAGCAATATTACTTCCAGAAGCAATAACTTAACATTAACTTTTTCCTTCTCTTGTCTTAATCATTAAAACAATACTGAATATTTCATCAAATGCTCTAACATTTGGACGATGTGAAGTCGAATGACACGAAAACTATAACTTCCATTACTTTTAACTTCCGATACCAAATTCTATGCTTTTTGGCCTATACAAGCAGGTAGGATATCATGACTTTATCATTTTTGACGATTAAATTTAATTTGTTCATAAGAAGATGCAAGAATGAAGAATAAAGCACAAAAAGGTACTTCTTTACGGAAGGGATATCATCGAGAAGATTTAATTATGTATCGTGGAGAATAAAACGTAAATTTATATATAACTTCATGTATTTCTGTTTTATATACAATTCGGATCCTAACAACAACAGTATATTATCCCTTTATGACGATATTAGTCAGATGCGTACCAGAAAGTTAACATTAATTCCACAGCTTATTGTTTTAACTTCCGTTACCTGCTTTGGTCGTTATATTCTACCAATCTAAAGGGGTATTTCATCTAAAGGGGGATTTCATCGATCTACTTTTACTTTTATTTGTATGTATTCATTCAAAATGTAATTTTGCGTGCTTTTATTCGATTCGAACTAAAAGAATATGACAAATTAATTCTGAAATGATTAACTTCCGTTACTAAAGCAGTATTATCTTTATATTTTCACTGTATATTACAAATGTAAGTGTTTCTTCTAAATAGATTTATATCCAGCGTCAAACAGACAGACAGACGGACTGACTGACGGACGGACAGACGGACGGACGGACAGACGGACAACGGACAAAGTGATCCCTAAGTGTCGCTATGCTTCGCAGGCAACACAAAAACTCTCTTACATGTGAAATACCAAAGCCCTTTCACTTACCAATCAAAAGATATATCCATTCTTAATTTTTTTGAAAAGTAGGTCAAATATAAAGGTCAAGGTCAATAGGTCAAAAATTATGGTATGTGTAGGAAGGCCTTGTCACAATGAATACACATGTGAAATATCAAAGCCCTATCACCTACCAATCAAAAGATATAGTGAATCTTTTTCTTTTGGTCAAATATCGAGGTCAAGGTCACAAATTATGGTATGTGTTGAAAGGTCTTGCCACAAGGATTGCACATGTGAAATATTAAAGTCCTAACACTTACCAATCAAAAGATATATCCATTTGTAATTTTTATGAAAAGAATGTCAAATATGTAGGTCAAGGTCACTAGGTTAAAAAATTATGGTATGCGTAGGAAGGTCTTGTCACAAGGAATACACATGTGAAATATCAAAGCCCTATCACTTACCAAACAAAAGCTATGGGCTGTGACACCCAAAGTGTGACAGACAGACAAACGGACTGACTGACGGACGGACGAACAGACGGACAGATGGACAACGGACAAAGTGATCCCTAAGTGTCGCTATGCTTCGCAGGCTACACAAAAACTCTCTTACATGTGAAATACCAAAGCCCTTTCACTTACCAATCAAAAGATATATCCATTCTTAATTTTTTTGAAAAGTAGGTAAAATATAAAGGTCAAGGTCAATAGGTCAAAAATTATGGTATGTGAAGGAAGGTCTTGTCACAAGGAATACACATGTGAAATATCAAAGCCATATCACTTAACAATCAAAAGATATAGTCAATCTTATCTTTTTTTCAAAAGTAGGTCAAATATCGAGGTCAAGGTCACAAATTATGGTATGTGTTGAAAGGTCTTGCCACAAGGATTGTACATGTGAAATATTAAAGTCCTAACACTTACCAATCAAAAGATATATCCATTTGTAATTTTTTTGAAAAGTAGGTCAAATATATAGGTCAATGTCACTGGGTCAAAAATTATGGTATGTGTAGGAAGGTCTTGTCACAAGGAATACACATGTGAAATATCAAAGCCCTATCACTTACAAATCAAAAGATATAGCGAATCTTTTTTTTCAAAAGTAGGTCAAATATCGAGGTCAAGGTCACAAATTATGGTATGTGTTGAAAGGTCTTGCCACAAGGATTGCACATGTGAAATATTAAAGTCCTAACACTTACCAATCAAAAAATATATCCATTTGTAATTTTTTTGAAAAGAAGGTCAAATATGTAGGCCAAGGTCACTTGGTTAAAAATTATGGTATGCGTAGGAAGGTCTTGTCACAAGGAATACACATGTGAAATATCAAAGCCCTATCACTAACCAATCGAAAGCTATGGGCTGTGACACCCAAAGTGTGACAGACAGACAAACGGACTGACTGACGGACGGACGAACAGATGGACAACGGACAAAGTGATCCCTAAGTGTCGCTATGCTTCACAGGCAACACAAAAACTCTCTTACATGTGAAATACCAAAGCCCTTTCACTTAACAATTAAAAGATATAGTGAATTTTATCTTTGTTTTCAAAAGTAGGTCAAATATCGAGGTCAAGGTCACAAATTATGGTATGTGTTGAAAGGTCTTGCCACAAGGATTGTACATGTGAAATATTAAAGTCCTAACACTTACCAATCAAAAGATATATCCATTTGTAATTTTTTTTGAAAAGTAGGTCAAATATGTAGGTCAAGGTCACTAGGTAAAAAATTATGGTATGTGTAGGAAGGTCTTGTCATAAGGAATACACATGTGAAATATCAAAGCCCTATCACTCACAAATCAAAAGATATAGTGAATCTTTTTTTTTTCAAAAGTAGGTCAAATATCGAGGTCAAGGTCACAAATTATGGTATGTGTTGAAAGGTCTTGCCACAAGGATTGCACATGTGAAATATTAAAGTCCTAACACTTACCAATCAAAAGATATATCCATTTGTAATTTTTTTGAAAAGTAGGTCAAATATGTAGGTCAAGGTCACTAGGTCAAAAATTATGGTATGTGTAGGAAGGTCTTGTCACAAGGAATACACATGTGAAATATCAAGGACACTTTGATTTGTAAGTGATAGGACAAAGTCCTATCACTTACCAATCAAAAGTTATGGGCTGTGACACCCAAAGTGTGACAGACAGACAGACGGACTGACGGACGGACAGACAGACGGACAACGGACAAGTGATCCCTAAGTGTCGCTATGCTTCGCAGGCGACACAAAAAGTAGGTCAAAGGTCAAGGTTAACACCACAAGGTTAAATGTTTTGAAGTTATACTTGTTATGATGAATGTCTGTTTGAAATATTACAGCCTTATCACTTAAACTTGAAGATATTCACTTTTAAGAATATCTTAACCAAAATATTACAATAATGTCAAAGTTCAAAGTCAAGGTCACTAAGTCAAATGTCTTGGTATCAAAATGTAGTACTTATTACGGTGAATGACTGTATAAAATATGAAAGCCCTATCACTTATACCTGAGGAGATATTCACTTTGAGAACTTCTAAAGCAAAATACTACTACAAGGTCAAAGTTCAAAGTCAAGGTCACTAGGTCAAATGTCTTGGTATCAAAATGTAGTAATTGTTATGGTGAATGTATGTATGAAATATTAAAGCCCTATCACCTATATGTGAAAAAAATAATTCCAAGGAATGCATGTGTCACCTGCGAAACATAGCGAGATTCAGGAATCACTTTTATAGGGTGTGACATCAAAGTGTGACAGACAGACGGACAGACAGAAGATGGACAAAGTGACCTTTAAGTATTGCTATGCTTTGCAGGCGACACAAAAATATGCTTTAAGAACTTCTTAACCAAATTATAATTACAAGGTCAAAGTTCAAAGGTCAGGTCTTGGTATCAAAATGTAGGACTTATGTGAATGTATGTATGAAATCTGTTCGCAAGGGGTATGAATATTAAAGCCCTATACTTTATACTTCACGAGATAAAGCCTAGGTAAAAGTTTTGTCCATGAAACCACCAACGCCGATGATCAGGCTATGAAATTAGCTCCCGGACTTTCCTCATGGCTCTCTAAAAATGCGAGAAGTTAACGATGGAGGACAAATCAGATGAGCTACAAATACCTCTGTTGATCGCAATGTCACAGTAGGTCAAGAACTACTGGAGCAATGACCTTGAAACACCAATTTCAACACATACAATGTTTAACCTTGACCTTTTGACCACAACATTACAATGAATCAAAACAAAGCATTTTCAGCTTTATTATGTGAATTAAACTTCTGTTGAGATTACTAGTATTAGCTTCCTGGTATTGATTAGCTGGTTATGCACATGTAATCCAGATAACCACAACTCCATGTAATTAAACTGCGAGCAACCATCTTTATATGGCTCTAGATACTAGAATTTTACTTAAAGATGCTTAATTTTGTGTAATTAATCTTTGTCTTTGGCAAGTGGAACCTGGACAACTACACCACTTTATCTGTGTTTTATTTTGATATTTTAGAGTCTTAGAGTTAGAACATCTTACTCCTTGGTCTCCTCAGCATCGTAATGTTCGAATTTTGATTGAGTGCATTTTTTTCTTGATTGAGTGCATTTTTTTCTTTCAGTCGAAACCAGCATCAAATGTCGGCTTTTTTTAAGACATAACCTTGACTTTTCAACCTGTGTCGTACATCTATGCAGATCGATCAGTGTTTATCTATATTGTATTATTATCTGTATGACACTCTTCTCCATATAACATGTGGTGTCTTTCATTGTGTAAGATTTACACCTCTAGTGATAAACCGAGAAAGTGGCCTTCATTTGAAAAATAAACCTTGAATCTTTCATAAATTTTCCCCCAACATTTTCGATCTGACATGTGAAAGATTGATAGTCTGATGAATTATTCAATCAAATCCCAGTGATGATATTGGACAGACTGGTTGACAAGACAGACAGACAGGCAGGAAACATAATGCTCTGCATTATGCAGTTATTTTACATTCTATTCGCCATCACCAAGGAATTATAAAATAAAGAAAGAAGCAAGTCAAAATTTATATAATATATTTACATACAAAATCCATGTATTTACATATTTTAAAAATATTTCACTGCACTTTAAACATTCATAACAATTATATATTTATATACTTATTAAAATCAAATTTAACTGCACAATTATATACTGACCATAATAGATACAGAATGTAAGTAAAACATATGCCCCTACTTCATGTACTTATTCAAAATATGACCTTGACGATGTGACCTCTAATAAATGACTTTGACGATGTGATTTCCTATCAATGGCCTTGACAATATGACCTCTGATCAATGACCTTGACATGACCTCTAATCAATGACCTTGACAATGCGATCTCTAATCAATGACCTCTTCTAAATTTGATAAATGATCAAGTGTAAAATGGACATAAAGTGCATGGGTTATAATCAAAGACTACTTTTAATTTCTGTCAATATTGCTGAGCAGTGACCTTGAACAACTTGCGGTACATTCGTTGACCTTGACATTTTGGCCCCAGATCAACAGCTATCTACTGGGTTTTGAGACTCTGAATAAATCTTCAATCATTTGAAAACATCCAGAAACTTATGATATCTGACAGCGAGTGTCTATTTCAGAATATATGAACTTGTCCATTTGTCTCCAATACCAAAACTGACCTTCTCTGCATGTCTGTAAGTTTGGATAAGATTGTTTATATGGTTTTCAAGGTGACATTTGAAACTAAATGTGAAAATTGGGTGGCAGATGACAGACAAAGCAAATACTTGTATTATGTTCATTGACTGACAGACAGGAGGTCAGTATAAAAATATAAAACAGTAAAGTCAAATATATTTTCAACTCCTGATTATTTACATGGAAAATATTACGAGAAGGTCATATTCATAACACAAAAATAGGTTTAAACATGGAAATCAAACAAGAAATAAAAAACTCATTATAACATCATATAAACAATACCATATGGGTATCCAAAAAAATATACCTTACATATTTCAATATGAATCAATTATTTTCCCCGTTCAACATGTCTAAATTACATTACAGTTACAGTGATTTTATCTTTTCCAACATTTTATTTTTGTTATTCTTTTATAGGATTCTGTTTTAAGAAATTTCCTATAAAATATGAAAGCATCATTATTGACTGTACACTGAGTACACTGACCAAGGTTTTTCTCATTAATCAAAATGTTTTTTCTACAATTTAGTTTATTATTCATTCTTCCAAAAGTGATCAAAGTCCAAAAAATGTTCTTACCAAAGACATATAGATTAAAGGAGTTTTAGTATGATATTTTTCAACAGTGAATTCTAATGTATCTGAACATTTAAAGTGTTGCCTTTTTGTACTAAATTCAGCTTTTGACCTTGACATAGACCTTAAATCAACATGACCTAATTCATCGTCATGACGACAGAAAGTAAATAGAAGATTGTGACCTTCATCCCCAATCGCACTTAATAATTGAATGCATGTATGTTAGCATGGTGCCCTCCACACTATATTCAACTTAATTCTGACCTTGAAAAGAACATGTATAAATAACAAAGGACACTATATTCAGCTTGATTCTGACCTTGAAAAGGACATTTTCATTGTCATGACGACATAAAGTAAAAAGAAGATAATGTGACCTTCAGTGCTATAATCGCACCTAAGAATTGAACACACTTATGTAAACACGGCAAAGGTCATAGTAATTTTTTTTCTCTACATTTAAAAGAGAAAATTAATGATCTTAATAAGCTGGTCAAACGGGAAGTCATTTCAGGCTATACTATGACCGTTGCATCCTTCCTTTGAGTGACTCCTTAATGTTTATTTCAAATTGTCTGCGATGTGATTAGCTAAATGGAAGAGGGAATCTGATGTTTAATTTGAGTCTCATGTATATCAACTCTAATTGCATTTTAATTAACATATTGTTTCGGGATCTTGTTGTATGAACTAATTTCTGCGCATGAAGGATAGAATACTTCATGTAATTACGACATTGTAATATGAAATAATTTTCTATTTTCATTTATCTGACTTTGTTGATCTGGTACACATCAGTCTACCATAAGCACACCACACAGCCAAAAAAATTGCCTGACAAAATAAATAATTCACTTAGCCAAAAAAAAAATCATGACCTGATGTTCAATAAGCATACAGTCTACCATAGTATAGCCTACCACATGCACAGATGTGCAAAAAAATATAAGCTGATGTTCATAACATCCAGTCTACCATGGCACATTATACAGCAAGCACAATGTGCAAAAAAGGGGAATTATAAAAAAGAAATAAACAAATGAATAAAAGCTGATGCCACTGCAAGATCATCAAAGCATGGAATAACGGCTTCATGACAATATTGATTGTCATTCAATTTTTTGCATCAGAATGCTATTGTGGCGCGTTCTGCGTGATTTAGGACTATTCTATATCTATCAACTTATTTAAAGTTACAAACACGCAGGGACCATATATTCCTTCTTCCATTGACAATTTGTAATATGGAATGATAATCTAATTACATTTATCTTACTATGTTGATCTTGTACACATCAGTCTACCATAAGCACACCACACAGCCAAAAAAATTGCCTGACAAAATAAATAATTCACTTAGCCAAAAAGAAAAAGAAAAAAATCATAACCTGATGTACGTTAAACATACAGTCTACCATTGTATAGCCTACCACATGCACAGATGTGCAAAAAAATATAAGCTGATGTTCGTAACATCCAGTCTACCATGGCACATTATACAGCAAGCACAATGTGCAAAAAGGGGAGTTATAAAAAAGAAATAAACAAATAAATAAAAGCTGATGCCACTGCAAGATCAACAAAGCATGGAATTACGGCTTCATTTCAGTATGAATTGTCATTCATTATTTTAGCATCAGAATGCTATTGCGTGCCGGCGCGTTCTGCCTGATTTAGGATTATTCTATATCTATCAACTTATTGTTAAAAGTATCAATCGGACCATTTATTCCTTCTTCCATTGAACCCTCACCACTGACAAATTGTTTTAACGTACATAGAGTCACTCTTGGGAAGAATAATCAGAGCAAAGTATTGTCTTTTTACCCGATACAAAGTTTACTATTCTTATATCCAAAACATGAATATCTGTTAATGCCGTGAAGTTGGTCTCACAGACAGATCAGACTTTAACCTTCAAATTTTTAACCAT
Organism: Pinctada imbricata; assembly: GCA_033119305.1. Classification (NCBI taxonomy): domain Eukaryota; kingdom Metazoa; phylum Mollusca; class Bivalvia; order Pterioida; family Pteriidae; genus Pinctada; species Pinctada imbricata. Next base: position 47,444,501 of record VSWD01000006.1, on the reverse strand, counting down.
CAGTTTCATTATGTTGTCGACTTGTATTGATTCCAATGTCATTAAGTGCATTCAAATATAGATAACAAAATTAAGGGACGGACTAGCTGAGACAGACAGACAATAAGACAAAGTGGCCCCCAGGAAAAATGTCCTGTATTTTTAAACAGTCAGGGGTATGACTTATTAAAGTTATCGTTAACAAAGTTATTATTTGCTTTTTAGACAGAATTAGCTCCTATTTGTGTAGGTCAATTTTATAACTTAGAGACATTATAATTGTTTTAATTAGTAATGTATTTCCATTATAAATAACAAGGGAAGGAAATGGACATCGTTTTGGCATCCAAAAACTGTTATTGTGACAGTCTGTTTTGTAAATCTTATTCCAAGTGATTTAATCAGAAAGATAATGTTGAGCTTTACATTTTGATTGTTAATTTGAGGGAATGAGAAGTAAAGTTTTCTTGTTATTTAGTACTTTCTAATATGTGTAATATTTTAAGCTTTTTTTATTTTGTCTTTCCTTTTTATGATATTTTAATGATATTTCTATATAAATTATTTAAAAGCAACAATTTTTCTAATTGATTAAATGATGTTTGAGGAACATTTTCCAGCAATAAAATTTACTGTGCATCAACAAAACTGATCACTGATGATTTGAAGTACATAGGAGTTGACCTTTAAGAATGCATAGTTGTTATCAAAAACCCAAAAAATCTTCAAATGATATATGATTTGAGTTTTATGCCTAATAACTGGAATGCATTAGCTTAAGTGATAACTTCAAAACGGTTATACCCCTGACTGTTTAAAAATCTGCTACTTTGTAAAATTCACATTTAAACTGAATTTGCACTAGACACACTGTTTCTAAATTTTCAAGTTATGAATGTTAATTGATCTCAATTTAAAATTTCATCCTTTATCAGATTTTAAGAAATTCTACCGAATTATCAAATTGTTTTGTTTTAGCTTTATAGTACATTTTCTTTCTCACAGTTATAACTGTTTAATAAATAAAGTATTTGAATTTGAAACTGATCTTGGCTAATTTCTGTGTTTTGTTATAAAAGAGCATGCCCCCAAGAAATAGAATAAATAAGGCAACTTTCATAATAAATATGAAAATTTTACTTCAACGTGATGAAACTCTGTAAGTCCAAATAAGTTGAGTTACTGGTTTTGTGCTCCATCAGAATTCTCACATAAACTGCTCAATCCTGTGAGGATAAGTCACTAATGTATTTGGGTATAACTAACAATCCTGTGAGGATAAGTCACTAATGTATTTGGGTATAACTAACAATCCTGTGAGGATAAGTCACTAATGTATTTGGGTATAACTAACAATCCTGTGAGGATAAGTCACTAATGTATTTGGGTATAACTAACAATCCTGTGAGGATAAGTCACTAATGTATTTGGGTATAACTAACAATCCTGTGAGGATAAGTCACTAATGTATTTGGGTATAACTAACAATCCTGTGATACGTCACTTAATGGTATTTGGGTATAACTAACAATCCTGCGATATTTCAGTCATTCAGTCCACAATTTAGTCGCCATTGGCTCCATGAAAAGATCCATATAGAATGTCACATCTTTGGTCATTGGGTATGAATCACAATCCTATGATAGTGAAGTGATAAAGTCCACAGCTTGGTCACTGACTGCTCTATGTATTGTCCTCAGTAGATTGTGTATCATCTTTCAGTAGACAGCTCCATGTATCGTCCTTTGTAGACTGCATGTGTTGCATCTCTCATTGGATACACATTCTCCATTGCCCTTCTGAAATACAAATGAAAAACTTTATATAATATATAAGATTCAGTTAAAATAAACTTCCCAAATCGCTGCAATGTTGATACTTGATGTTGTATTATCTGAGTGACCTTCATCTTTTAGAGACAACTATGAATGACCTATGTCAGTAAAAGCTGTTTTTCACATCAATGCCCTTGACCTTTAACTTCAAAACCTTGAAGTCCTGCGTCAGAACACCCACCCCTGCGTAAGAGTTTTTGAAGTTTGAGAAAAATCTCTTTAACACATAAATGGACACAGCAACAACAGACTATTATTATGTTTGTATCATAAGTGTAAGCATATGTTCTGGACAGTTACCTTGTTGCAGCAATGGAGTAGCCTCCCCTGCCAGGATTCTGTCACCTTGTCTGGAAATCTCTGTCATCCACAACCTGGATCCAGAATATCACCCTAAGCAGATTGTGTATCGTCTTTTCTTCAGTACACATCCCCCATTGCCTTTCTAAAAAAAATACAAAGGCTTAATTAAATATTATTTCAACAATACAATCAACTCCATTTTCCTTCTTCAGTCACATTACTAATGGCACTATAATATGATGTAAAGTCAGTATCAGACAGTTACCTTATGACAGCAATGGAGTAGCCTCCCCTGCCTGGATTCTGTCATCTCATCTGGAAATCTCTGTCATCCATTATCCGGATTCCATCATCTTCCCGTCTTAAGGTTCCACCATTGTGTTGACATCTTTCCATCTAGGTTCCACCATTGTGTTGACATCTTCCCATCTAGGTTCCACCATTGCATTGACATCTTCCCGTCTAGGTTCCACCATTGTATTGACATCTTCCCGTCTAGGTTCCACCATTGTGCTGACATCTTCATGTGTCCCTTTATCTTCCATGGCACTGGCAATAGTAATTGTAAAGTATTAAGTAGATATAATATAGTTACAATTGAATTTCCTTTATTTCAAAATTGACATTTCAATTTTCTGCAGTTTGATTTTCTATCATCAGCTAGATTGTAAAATTGACACATAACAGAAAAAAAATTAGCGTGGAGCCTAATAATTTTAGTGTGGCGAAGTGTATAATGAAAAATACATATATTAATTACCTCATGTCTGTGCAAGCCGTAACTTCACCATATCACGTGTTTCCACATTGTCCGTGTACATCTCCCACATCATCATAGGATCTAATCCTTAGTCCTATTGAATGGCTGGCATATGTTATTAGCCACTGTTACCTTAATCAAGACCTTTTGCTTGTTTGGAAGATAATAAGTCCCATGTGCTAGTGTGTGTAGCCGTACCAACTAATTTACAATGCATACCTTAATTGTGATCAGAGCCCTCTGATTGGTTGTGGTGTTTTTACCTGGCACTTCATGCTGGTTGGTTGTATGTGAGTTTATCATTGCATGATCTGTACTCAGCTCTGCTATAGGTAAGCTGGCTAGGATACAGCTCTCTGTCTTGTGTTGTCTTAGTATTTACTTATGTTCAAATGTGTTTTATGCCATGTACTATTTACAATGCATTACATATATACATTAAAACTTATGAATTTAACAAAGATTTAACATATTCAAAATTAACAACAAAAACATGCAAATTAATAAGAATAATCAAATGGTAATTTAAGAAATTCACAATTAACAACAAAAGAACAAAAGAGATACTTTTGGAAAATAATTACCGAAACAAAATAAGGAGGTTTTAACAAATATCACAGGTAAAGGAAATAACAATAACAAAAAATAAAACTTTAGAAATAACAGAAACAATTATTCATCACAGTTAAACTTTAAAAAATAATAACAAATTAATATCACAGATAGGTAAATGTTAAAATGAATATATCACAGGCAAATAAATATCACAGACATGCAAAGTTAAAAAACAATATCACAGACATATTTATATCACAGATATTCAAATATCACAGATATGTTAAAAACATAACAAATAAAAAAAAAAAAATGTAACAGCAAAAGTAACAATAACAGCTGAAATAGAACACAAAGATTAACAGTATAAACAATAACAGCTGAAAGAAAACTCAAAGACTAATGGTTTAACAATAACAGCTGAAAGATAAATCAAAGATAAACAGTTTAACAATAACAGCTGAAAGATATATCAAAGATAAACAGTTTAACAATAACAGCTGAAAGATAAATAAAAGATTAACAGTTTAAGAATAACAGCTGAAAGATAAATCAAAGATTAACGGTTTAACAATAACAGCTGAAAGATAAATCAAAGATTAACGGTTTAACAACAACAGCTGAAAGATAAATCATAGATTAACAGTTTAACAATAACAGCTGAAAGATAAATCAAAGATTAATTGTATAACAAATTATAACAGCTGAAAGAAAGAAAAGATTAACAATGAAAATAAACACTTTGACAATTAACTATCACAATTTTGTTAAGTTTAGGTAAGAAAGAGCAGTTAACATGCAGGAATGGGAGTGCTTGGACATGGTGAAGGACAGGAAAGTAGGAGACAAGTACCAGCACCAATATTACATGATAAGGAGTACAATCTAAAGATAATTGTCAAAAATATTAATTATTTTATCCCCGCCGGAACAGAATTTGATCAGTAGTTGTCCAATGCCTTCCATCATCAAGTTGTTTTCATCTGTAAAACAGAGAAAAACATTTTAGAAAAGTGAAGAAAATTATTTTGCAAAAAATAAGATACATTTGTTTGTGAAACACGGTCATACTATAAGGTCAAGGTTTAAAGTCCAAGAATAGGTCATGTTACAAGGGATGCACATGTGCAATATGGAAGCCCTATTCATAAGTTTTTCCCAACTCCAAGGTCACAAGAAAAAAATGTTTGGGCCCATAGAAAGGTCACATTACACGGAATACACATGGGAAATATGAAAGCCTAATCCCATAACACTCAAAAATTATGGTCAAGGTGAATTTTATTGCAAATAAGGTCAAACTCAAAGGTCAAGGTCACAAGAAAAAAATGTTGGGGCCCATAGAAAGGTCAAGTCACAAGGAATACACATGTGAAATATGAAAGCCTAATCCCATAACGCTCAAAAATTATGGTCAAGGTGAATTTCTATGGTCAAACTCCAAGGTTAAGGGCAAAAGGTAAAATAATTTGGTATCAATTTATGGTGCATTTCGACCAACTCAAAGGCCAAGGTCATAAGGTAAAAACCTTTGGATCCATGGACAGGTCTTGTCAAAAGGAATACAATATAAGTGTTGACAGGGTAATTAAACACGATTCCTTATAGAACCCACATACTCTTACGTGTTCATAAATGAGTCTAGACTATATACAAATGTTGTTAGTATTTTTTTTTTCGGGGTTAGTTTTTTTTTTTTTTTTTTTTTTTTGATTTTTTTTGATTTTTTTTTTTTTTTTTTTTGATTTTTTTTGATTTTTTTTTTTTTTTTTTTTGATTTTTTTTTTTTTTTGTAAAAGCATGTTTGTACAATTTAAAAGAGTATAAAACATCTCAGTTTCATTGGGGTAAAGCACAGCTAGACTATAGGCCATGAATAAAAAATCCTTCGAACTTCAAAATCAGTTCTGATGTTCATTATTCAAAATTTGAAAATAACATGCATAATTATTCCAGTGAGAAAAAATTAGGTCAGTTTATAAAAGTTTGACTGATTGTGTTTTATGCAAGTTTTGTATAAGTACCACATTTCTACTTTGCTCACAGTTGATACTTTAAATCCCTCAAAAGGAAGAATGAGGTCATGGTCAATCTAAGCATCATTAGATGATTATCTGGTACAAGTTTGATGATAGGGCTAACTCAAACCTCTTGCTATAGTAACATAACTAGGTCAAATGCTAAGGTTAATCTCAGTTAATCCCAAAGATAACAAATCACTTGTGCAAGTTTGGTGAAATGTATAGCATCAGTACATACAATATCTGATACTTCTTATCAAGACATAATTGTACAACATTACAGACATGATGACTGCTAATCATTGATACAAACCCCTCTCACATACCCTAGCCCTTAATGTTGTCTACCATGAACACTGAAATAATGAAATCCCTATCTCCAATAGAGAGCTCTAATGGAGTCCAAACTGACACACCTAGATTAATTTTAAAAAAATGATAATAAGAGAGATAGCATGAAACCAACAAGCCAAGATACTTAAGGAGTTAAAGAATCAATTTAAAGCAGATCATGTCTGTAATGTTCCACTGTCAGTTCAACCACAAGACTAATACTCAGTCCTGCTGTCACGTGCAATTCCTTGTTCATTCCAGTGTATTTACACTGCAAGAAGGTCAAAACTAAGGTCAAGAGGTCAAACAATGGAAATCCCTTACCCCCACCCTGGTTTTGGACCCTAATACCCAACAATGAAAACTGAGAAGAATAGCTGAAAAAGAAAAGCTGAAAAAGAAAAAAATTAATATGCTCTTCATGGCCATGACTTTTATTACTTTTTTTAATGTCATTTTCTTCTGCCATATTTGGCTAACATGTGTCTTGGCACCAAGTGAAGAGTTGTCCCACATCATCAGAAGAAGAGTCTTCTCTTGGTGATGTTGGCACGTGGTGATAACCTCAAGGAAATTCTAATATGTTCAAACTCAGGGGAGCTGCACATCACGAGAATCAAAGAGAAAGGATGGTAAATTATCAAAGAATTCTAATACGTCAAATGACACGACAACAATTAATGAACGCGAAAATAAAGAACGCGAAAATAAAACATACAAAAACAACAAACACGAAATGGATGTGACAATAAACACAGAAACATCAAACATGAGAACAACAAACACGAAAATGAATGTGACAACAAACACAAAAACATCAAACGTGAGAACAACAATCACGAAAATGAATGTGACAACAAACACAAAAACAACAACAGACACCATAATGGACGCGTCAAGAATTTACGATATTGCTGTTATTGAACAGAACTGAATTTAAGTCAAACCTGACTGTGTAAACAGTCGAATGCAACATCATTTTGCACAAAGCAGATGTTGCTGTTAATGTACAGAATTAAGTCAAATCTGACTGTGTAAACAGTCGAATGCAACATCATTTTGCACAAAGCAGATGTTGCTGTTAATGTACAGAATTAAGTCAAACCTGACTGTGTAATCAGTCGAATGCAACATCATTTTGCACAAAGCAGATGTTGCTATTTATAACCAGAATTAAGTCAAACCTGACTGTGTAAACAGTCGAATGCAACATCATTTTGCACAAAGCAGATGTTGTAAATGAACAGAATTAAATCAAAGCTGACTGTGTAAACAGTCGAATGCAACATCATTTTGCACAAAGCAGATGTTGTTGATGAACAGAATTTAGTGAAACCTGATTGCGTATATTGCAACAGCGACGGACATGGCAACTGCGATCAACGCAGCTACAGCGACCGACGTGGCTACAGCCAACGACGCGGCAACAGCATCGGACGCGGCCGACGCGGCAACAGACGCAGCAACCGTGTCCGACGCCGCAACAGACGCAGCAACAGCGACTCACGCAGCAACAACGACCGATGCGGCAACAGCATCGGACGTGGCAACTGCGGCAGTCGCAGCAACAGCGCCCGTCGCGGCAACAACATCGGACGTGGCAACTGCGGCCGGCGCGGTAACGGACGCGGCAACGGACGCGGCAACGGACGCGACAACAGCGAAGGACGCAGCAACTGCGACGGATGCGGTAACAGCGACTGAGGCGACAGCATCGGACGCTGCAACAGCATCGGACGCGGCAACTGCGGCCGACGCGGCAACAGACGCGGCATCTGCGACGGACGCGGCAACTGCGACGGACGCGGCAACTGCGACGGACGCGGCAACTGCGACGACCGATGCGGCAACAGCGACGTACGCGGCAACAGCATTGGACGAGGCAACTGCGGCAGATGCGACAAAAGCGACGGACGCGACAAAAGCGACGGACGCGACAAGAGCGACGGACGCGACAAGAGCGACGGACGCGGCAGCGAAATCCCCTGAACATGAGGCAAAGCAACAGAAGAAAACTCTCCTGATACCCTATACTTACTAAAAGATATGACAGAGAGAATGGCCAGCATAGCAAGGGTCCAAGCAAAGATAACAACAATGGCAGGCATGGACTCAGCAACAACAACAAGATCCATCTCCTGAAAATAGAAAAAAAAAACAAAAATTATTCTCCATGAAATGTGACTCTGGGAAGTCTGGGAATATTACTCTAGTATGTGTCACTATGTCACAATGCAGGCTTATAAAAATATGTACGGGCTATTTTATGGTGTGGGTATTATTGCATATTAGTTATCAAGTTGTCTAGTGACCCGGTATAGTATGATACTAGGTCATCAGGTTTTATACCAGGTGAGGCCAAGCCGAATTCAGTATAAAAACTAGTTACCTGGTATAATCCTGTGTGAAGTCACAAGATACTAGGTAAGAAACTGATGGCCAATTTTGATATTATTCATTAACCTTCTGGGTGTCATTGTTGATTATACAAATTTCATGATGTCAGGACATTGAAATTGTGTGTTGCTTATGATGTAAAATAGAATACTAGTTTATATTATAAAGATGTATTGTTTCTGTTGTAAGTACCATCATCAATATATTAAAGAAAACAATGAAATTATTTTTGTTTTTGGCTATCTATCATCAAGAAATTATGTAATGTAAGACAAAATTTCAATCAAAATGTAGTTCAAGATAAAACAAGACATCCCTAAAGACAGTTACATATATTATAATAATATATAATTAACGATTGGATTGCTGGCAGCAGATTGTGCTGTGAAACACTAAGTCTATTTAATGTAACAGAGGGCAATATTAATTTCATATTCAGTTCTAGCTTCAATGTTTCGCACATATCACACGTTATTTCTATTTGGTTATTTTGTGTGTCATAGATCACTGTTGTGCAAGTTGATTGTGTATCACATTGAATATTCCCAGCTGATAACAAGATAATTTAGATTATACATCCATTTCCTACTGAAATCTGCTTTCATATCGATACAATTCCCTGTATATTCACGCTATCCAATGATAAACATATGAGTGTTTTGAAAATTGTGCCAGCTGCCATTTTCAGCTGGATCATGGGAATATTCGCTTTCTTTCATGATGTACCATTCCTTATTTGCAACACGTAGCAAGTAAGTTTTACTATGGAATGTACTAAAATTTCCAAATAAGGAATGATGCGTCATAAAAGAAAGTGGACGTTTCCACGATCTAGAGAAAAAACAGCGGCTGGCACGATTTTCAAAACGACTCATCATGCTCATGGTCACCTAAAGTTTAATGCCCAAGTTATGCTCATGCTCACCATGTTTAATCCCAAAGTTAGGTTTAATTAAAACAAATGTTTTTTAAGAAAACAAGAGGTCCACAATCGCTCACCTGAAAACTACGCTAACTAAGCATATCAAACAGGAAGAAGTTTGTAAAAGGAAAAAACCTGACTTCAGAGTGGAACAAAAATTAACAACACTTCTTAAGACATCTATCTAGATCATCCAGATGCTTTTGGTTTGTTGAAATGTACTTCCGTTCTGAAGAAGTTTGTCAAAGGAGGGTAACCCCATGACCTACTTTTGCCTGTGATGGTGCCATCCGTTGATGTATCCGCAAGAAAACCAACAACACTTGTAGGGAACCATTAGTACATGTACTTCATTCCTACCAAGTTTCATGAAAATCTGTTCTGCAGTTCTGGAGAAGAAGTTGAATATGTAAGAAAATCACTCATCCCCCCTTTCTTTTTTACATAAGAAAAAAATCATACAAAATCAAGAAATTAAAATGTTAGAATAAAATACTTAACAAAGCATTTAGTCACTTAAATATGATAAATATGCAGTAAATGAGTGAGTAAAATCATACACTTATTGAGTTATTTAAAGAAATAAAGCAAAAAATGTGCATTTCTGACAAAGTCTGAAAAGATGTCAAAAACACGTCAAAAATTTGACTTCGGAGTAAAACCAAAAATAACAACACTTCTTAAGACATCTCTCTAGATCATCCCGATGCTTTCTGTTTGTAGATACGCGAATCCGTTCTGAAGAAGTTTGTCAAAGGAGGGTATCTCCTGTGACCTACTTTTGCCTGTGGTGGCGCCAACAGGACGAAAAACAACAACACTTGTAGGGGACCATAAGTACTTCATTCCTAATAAGTTTCATCAAAATCCCTTCAGTGGTTGTGGAGAAGAAGTCAAAAATGTTGATAAAGTCACGACGGTGCGCTACAATAATAGCTCACTTGAGCTTCACTCAGGTGCTAAAATAACAAATGTCTCCCCCTGCCTCTAAATTACTTTGAACTTGGGCCAAGGTTATGTGAATCCCTTGAGTTAATATGAGCAATATCATACTAAAATATGAAAGTAATTCATTATATACAGTCATGTAGATTGAAAGATATAGCCGAAACATGATTAGCATATAAAATTTCTTTATAAGCATACTTTAAAAATTACCTTGACCTTGATCAAATGACCTTGGATATAAGTGATTTGAAACCTTGGATCATGAGCAACAACAAAATGAAATATTAGTGATCAGATACATGTTTTAAGAGATATAGCCTAGGCATGATTAGTAATTTCATAAAAAATGTACAGGTCACATGACCTTGGGTCAAGGTGATGTGAAACCTTTGGATAATAAATAACAACGTACTGAAATATGAAAGCGAACCAGTACTTTACAGTTCAAGAAATATAGCCCAAACAAGATAACATGTACAATTCCATTAAAAATGTACTAAGTGACCTTCAACCTTGGTCACATGACCTTGGGTCAAGGTGATGTGAAACTTGTGGATCATAAGCAACAATATACTAAAAACTAATATGAAGTTGATTGGGCATACGGTTCAGGAGATATAGCCTGGACAGGAATGTCTGTACAATTTCATTAAAAATGTAATAAGTGACCTTGACCTTGACCTTGACAAAGTGATGTGAAACCTTTGGGTCATAAGCAACAACATACTAAAATATGAAAGTGATTGGGAAAACAGTTAATTAGATATAACCCAGACAAGATGTTGGACAGACAGACAGACAGATGAAAAGATGGACGCAAAGGCAATAACAATATGTCTCCTCCCCTTTGGAGGGGAGACATAATGTGGTATTTTGTATAGAATAAGAACCCATACATTATAATCTGTTTCGTCATACTGTAACATTATAATGACAGGCTATATAACATCAGGGATAAGTCTACAATTTGATCTGTATGGGTCCCAAGCCATAACAATGGGTCCCAGCAAAAATTAATGTGTCCCAAGCACTGTAAACAGTCTTTCTTTCGCAGCTTCTTAAGTTCGCGAATACAAGTGAGATAACTGGTTAACAGCATTTTTTGTCCGCGAGAACTTTATGTTCCTGGAAAAAATATTAGAAATAAAACGTCTATCTACCAAACTTCAAATGTAATAGTCAAATTTGGCAGATTAGGAAATAAAATTGATTGTTTATTTTAAGTTGCTTTATTTATGCAAGCAATGCTTCGTACATGTGTATATTTTAAATAAATAATATCCAAATAAACCAATAATATAGGGTATACGAAGGCGGTACTTAGGGAAGAATAAAACGATGTCAATAGATTGATTCGTAATGTCCTGCAAGGTTTATTATGAGTCATGATCATGGAAGAAATTTTCATAAATATATTGTATATATTGCATTTAAATCCTTATAATAAGAACTTTTACATCGAAAAATGTTTCCGCAACGATTTCTCATACAATACCACGGAAATGTTAACTAGGTTAAATTAAAGGAGTGGTCAAAATATGTCAGATCGATTATAAACACCATGTTTACGGCTAACATACTTTCTTGACTTTGAAAGTTTTAAGTAAACTTGAACTAATAGGATATATATAACATGGTTGACGTCCTGTTGCCCTCCATTCACCCATATATTATATAATCTGTAACATCATACTGTCACATTATAATGACAGCTAAGGCTATATAACATAGTGGATTTTGTGTCAGTCCCTCCATCAACCTGCTTTCATTATAATCTGTTACATCATACTGTAAAATTATAATGATAGGCTATAGAACATAGTGGACGTTGTGTCGCCCTCCATCACCCAGACCACAATTAAAAAATTATTTGTTTCCCCACGCCCCGGGTCTGTTTTTTCCAAGTGACCTGGCAGGCAGGTACTTTTTTTTTGCTGCCAGAACTACATGTATCACATATGTTTACAGTTAATTGTTTCAATCCAAATTGCATATTATCTAGCACTTTACAGCCATGCATATGTCATCAAATTTAAGGGCCCGATAGGTCGACACTCTGTGTTTATAATTGACATGGTAAATACTAAAGCCAGCAGCCTTCGATTTCTCACCTCCTTCTTCGGGAAAAATCGCCGCGCCGCCTACTTTCCGTAAAAAATATCCGTTCAATATATGTCTCAATTTCTAACGCTGGTTAAGTATGAAACATCTTTTTATTTTATTGAACATTTTCAAAAGAAATTACGTTGTCCCATAAAATCTATTCTATAGAAAAAATTGTACCAAGATACTGTCACGATAAATATTTCCGCATACAACAGGTGCGTCAAGTGCTTCAGCACGGCGTTAAAGGATCATTTTACAGCAAAGTCATAAATCTGCGAGTATAGTAAGATGCACTTTAGTAAGATACATTACTGTAATACATCTTGACTTTTTTGACGCCTTGTATATAAATCTCACAAAAATTGTATTGATAGATATTGACCACGTGTCTGTGTAATAGACAAATTATACATGTTTTGGCCAGGGTATTCGCGTGTATTGTTACAGATGAAATAGTTCGTATACCTTTCTTTTCTATTGTTATGAACAGTGTATGTGGAGAAAATTATCATACGAACAACATAAAGAATTCATTGTAATATTGGAGTCTAATATTGACGTACATGTAGGTTACAAGTTAACTGATGATGTAACCGAGTACGTAGGATCAGGAGGTAGTTTAACTTAATTCACTCTACTTTATGCATCGGTAATAATGTCTGAATTTTGGCCCTTGTCTCAGCAGGACCCTTCCCAAGAAGTGATTGCATGGTGACTTTACCTATCCGTGTAACGGAATTTCAATTAGTCGAGGAACTAGATTGGGCACGCATTAACATCTTAGCGCACTCGCATAATTTGAACAGCATATATTTGCTTGTTGCAACCGTAGACCGAGCGCTGACTGCTCATTGTTCTCAAATACTTGTGGAGAAAATGTGACTCATCATTCTCAAACACTTTGTGGAGAAATGTAATCAAATTATTTACAGGAGAGAGTCTTGACTGTTTAAAGCTACGGGAATGGAGAGTCGGGAGAGGGGGTAGGTGTTATGGCAATTGATTTCTTATTATTATGTAGGAATACGAAATCTATTGAGTTGATTCACAATCTATTCGGATTGAATATTCAAAAACGGACATGGTCGTAAACCGATTTCAGGAAAAAAAATATCGGGATTTTTTGGCTACAAAAAAAAATCGACTCAGCGACGTTTTTCCTGACCCGGTCGGGCGAGAGGAAAGAAACAATTTTTTAAATTTAATTGCCCCATACATTATAGTCTGTTACATCATACTGCTACATTACAATGACAGGCTTAGATATATAGGACATAGTGGATGTCATGTTGCCCTCCACCTAGTGATGGGAATCGGTTCAGAATCATAATCGATAATCGGTTAGAATCGGTTGGTGTACGTATCCGATGCGATTTTACCGATCATAATCGGTTTATTACATTCAACTCAAATTTACCACTTTCTATCTAAATTAAGCACACGTTTTATATATTACTGACCAACAATACAGATATATCTGATCATGTGAGTTAATTAATCTTGATTACAAACCTTCAAATGTGATTCTTTTGTTATTCATCGGTCATTTTATTTCATAAAGACCGCGGAAGATTCTAAATAAACAAGGAAAGGTAAATGTGTAATCTTAACATTTACCTTATCATCTAGTTCAGACGACGCGGACGCGGACGCCGGGGGTATTGCAATAGCTCTGTTGCACTAAAGTGCAGTCGAGCTAAAAATGGTTAAGTAGAGAAATAATTGAATTAGTTTTAGACATTCGAACAGAATTTCCTCTATCCCTCAACGGCCGCCCCCCCCCCCCCTTTCACGCTATCGATTAATTTTCAAATTGATTATGGAAATCGGATGACTTAAACACGCCGCTAATCGATTATAATTGATAATCGTCCCATCACTACCTCCACCACCCATACATTATGATCTGTTACGTCATTAACTGTAACATATTATAATGACAGGCTATATAACATAGTGGATGTCGTGTCACCCTCCATCATCCATACATTATAATCTGTTACGTCATACTGTAACATTATAATGATGGGCTAATATTATAACATAGTGGATGTTGTGTCAACCTCCATCATCCATACATTATAATCTGTTACGTCATACTGTAACATTATAATGACAGGCTAATTATTATAACATAGTGGATGTTGTGTCACCCTCCATCAACCATACATTATAATCTGTTACGTCATACTGTAACATTATAATGACAGGCTAATATTATAACATGGTGGATGTTGTGTCACCCTCAATCACCCATACATTATAATCTGTTACGTCATACTGTAACATATAATGACAGGCTATATGACATAGAGGATGTTGTGTCGCCCTCCATCACCCATACATTATAATCTGTTACGTTATACTGTAACATTATAATGACGGGCTATATAACATAGTGGATGTCGTGTCGCCCTCCATCACCCATACATTATAATATGTTACGTTATACTGTAACATTATAATGACGGGCTATATAACACAGCTGCAGCCACGATATTATATGATAGTACTGCATGGTTGAGGTGCAGGTCCTTGCTGACATTAGTTCCCTGCAATTTAACCCCTAACATAAAAGCTTTTTCAATGAGATTATTTAGATCAAATTCACAAGATAGAATTTCATATACGTTATTAAATTAAATGCATGAAAAAAAAAAACATACTTGTGAAACACAAATGCCCATCTTTGACAGTAAAACAGCCGTAATGTATTTCATACTTGGAGGTCAAGGTCTCAATGTCAAATACCTGGTATAAATGGAAAGGTCACATCACAAGGAATATGATGTAAAGTATGAAAGCCCTATCACTTATGATACCATATAAAACTTATGACCAAGGTTTAAAATTACCAAAAATAGGTCAATTTTCAAGGTCAAAGTCACGAAATCAAATACTTTGGTCTTGTCACAAGATATACACATGTGTAATATAAAAGCGCTATCACTTACCATTCAAAATTAATGACCAAGGTTGAAGATATCCAAAAGTAGGTCATTCTTCAAGGTCAAAATCACAAGGTCAAATATTTTGGTATCATTGGAAAAGCCTCAGTCAAAAATGGTATAGTCGTATGTGAAATATGAAAGCCCTATTACTACCATTCAAAAGTTTTGACCAAGGTTAATAATTTTCAAAAGTAGGTCAATCTTCAAGATCAAAGCCACAAGGTCAAATATTTTGGTATCTTTTGAAAAGACTTGTCACAAAAGCTTTTAAGGTATACTAGTGTTGTATAATCGGAAAAATTTCATAATCGATTATCGATCTGTTTATAATCTGAGAGAATTTTGATCGATTTCCTAGTACATGAATGAGGACCATTATGAAAGTGTTCCAAGTATAATGCACATTAAATAAAAATCTATTCCGTTTGCACTGTATCTCCTGAAATGTATCGCAGTACTAAAGTTATCACATTTCTACATGGGGAATCCCCTTCAGGTACACGGCAAAACATGGCCGCTTTTGAAATCTTGTTCCCGACTTTAATAATAAAAATTCTAAATAAGTATAAAGAATTTAAATAATTGAATCATATCACATAAAAGGTCAATCAATAAGATATTGTAAGCATGTGTCACTTGTTGAATTATCAGCTGTAACTATGGATGAAAGGTCGATCTAAAAATGATTAATCATACAAAGAATGTTTTTTTCCTGTAGTTGCACCTGAAACATTGGGCATGGAAAACATACATATACCTATGTACAATCTTAAAAAATATTCCTTAAAAATCCATAAGTGGATATCTTGAAAAAATTCTTTCACTTGTAGGGTACCATGCATGAGTACCTCATACCTACAAATTGTCATGACAATCTGAAGAGTGGTTATAGAAAAGAAGCAGAAAATGTATGAAAATCTCCCCCCCCCCTTCCTTTTTACATAAGAAAAAAGTTCATAAAAAATCAAAAAAATAAAATTTAAGCATAAAATACATATCACAGCATTAAGTAAGTTAAATATGATAAATATATAGTAAATGAGTGTGTAAAATCATACACTTATTGAGTTATTTAAAGAAATAGTGCAAAAATGTGCATTTCTGACTAAGTACGAAAAGACGTCAAAAACGCGTCAAAAATTTGACTTTGAAGTGGAACCAAAAATAACAACACTTCTTAAGACATCTCTCTAGATCATCCTGATGCTTTCGGTTTGTCGATACATGCTTCGGTTCTGAAGAAGAAGTTTGTCAAAGGAGGGTACCCCCCGTGACCTACTTTTGGCTGTGGTGGCGCCACCTGTTGACAGATCCGGACGTAGTAGTAGTAGTAGTATTTATTCAGTAGCACAATGTCATCTTACAACAATTTCAACACATAAGGTGATTAAATAACAATACATAAATATATCACAGGTTTTGAGCATGTTCAAATTTTGAGCAAATAAAACAATACAGAGGTAGGTAAATTATAATAAATTGTGACAATAAGATATTTGTGTGAAGATTTGAAAGCACTAATTTATGGTATATATCACAGGAAGCGCATTTTAAAAATGATAATAATATCAACAAATGTTTAAACAATTTAAGACATTGTAATACTTGGATAGCCCATAAAAGCCCAAAGGCTTATTTCCAATGGGGTCCTTTGCCCTACATGTATAGGATATTAAAAAAATATGAAAAAACAAAAAAATACATATACACGAAAAACAACAACACTTGTAGGGGACTATGAGTACTTCATACCTACTAAGTTTCATCAAAATCCCTTCAACTGTTCTGGAGAAGAAGTTTAAAAATGTGAAAAGTTTACGACGACGGACGACAGATGCAACACTATGACAATAGCTCACTTGAGCCTATGGCTCAGGTGAGCTAAAAAGGGAGAAAAAATTTTGTTGGGGTCCCGCCGGGGTTTGAAGCCACTCCCCATGGGTCCATAGGGCATGGAAAACATACATTATACCTATGTACAATCTTAAAAAACATTCCTTAAAAATCCAAAAGTGGATTTCTTGAAAAAATTCTTTCACTTGTAGGGTACCATGCATGAGTACCTCATCCTACAAATTGTCATGACAATCTGAAGAGTGGTTATAGAAAAGAAGCAGAAAATGTATGAAAATCACCCCCCCCCCTTCCTTTTTACATAAGAAAAAAATTCATAAAAAATCAAAAAAATAAAATTTAAGCTTAAAATACATATCAAAGCATTAAGTAAGTTAAATATGATAAATATATAGTAAATGAGTGTGTAAAATCATACACTTATTGAGTTATTTAAAGAAATAGTGCAAAAATGTGCATTTCTGACTAAGTCCAAAAAGACGTCAAAAACGCGTCAAAAATTTGACTTCGAAGTGGAACCAAAAATAACAACACTTCTTGAAGACATCTCTCTAGATTATCCTGATGCTTTCGGTTTGTCGATACATGCTTCGGTTCTGAAGAAGAAGTTTGTCAAAGGAGGGTACCCCCCTGACCTACTTTTGGCTGTGGTGCGCCACCTATTGACAGATCCGGACGAAAAACAACAACACTTGTAGGGGACTATGAGTACTTCATACCTACTAAGTTTCATCAAAATCCCTTCAGCCGTTCTAGAGAAGAAGTTTAAAATGTGAAAAGTTTACGACGACGGACGACGACCACGACGACGGACGACTGACGCAACACTATGACAATAGCTCACTTGAGCCTATGGCTCAGGTGAGCTAAAAAACCGGCCTGCCACATGATTTGAAATTTAGCCTGAGAACCAACTTTTTTATTTTTGCTTGGCCTAATCTACTTGCCCACGGGCAAGTGAACATCTGCTTTGCACTTTCCCAACCTAACTTTTCACTTGACCCAGGCAACGGGAAATGGGAATTCTAGACCCCTGGATACTGGCTCTACATAAAAGGAGCTATTAAGATAAGGCGTAAAATCTGCCCTGAAAAGGTCGAAATTTCAAAATGCAAAATTTAAGAATTTTTTTTCAGTAGAAATGTCAAGTTACTTGTTAAAATTTATTCAAAATAAGACCGATATTTGGGTCTAAATAAGCGTTTTTTACATGGAAATAAATGGAAAATGGAAAAGTTGTATACAACAATCGCCCCCCCCCCCCCTCGCTTTACAATGCCACATTTATCAAAGGTGTATATAAATAGAACACATTTTCTGGCAAAGTGGGGTTCTGAAGTGAGGGGGGGGGGGGAACAATGTCCCACAGGCTAAAAACGAAAAAAGGGAGGATGGATGACTATTTTTAAATGTGTCTCTGGGGCGATAAAGTAGGTTATAATGGCCATTTTATATAATGGAACAATATATTCAGAGTGTGTTCTGATCAAATATTTAACCATTTGGAAGGAAATAAACGAGAAAGTTGTCTATTTCTATATCGTGTGTATTTCGTGCCAGAAAGCTACATAAGTGGCTGAGAAGAACGAAATAAAACTGTTTTCCAGTTTATAAATTGCAGAGTTTGCCAATTATATTGATATTATAACCTCAAAGTTCATTTCTCTTATCCAATTCAGACTTTAAAAGTTAACAGAAGCATAATAGAGGGGTGGACAGATTGAAAGGGAGGCAGGAGGAAGGGGGGCGGGAAAAGGGAGAGAGGGGGGAGGGAGGAGGGAGGGGGAGGGAAGGGACAAAACAGGGAGGGAGGGGGGAGAAAGGGGGTGGGAGGAGGGAGAGAAGGGGGGCGGGAGGAGGAAGGAAGGGGGCAGGAGGAGGGGGGAGGTAAGGGAAGGGTGAAAAGGAGGGGAAGGGAGGAGGGGCGGGAAGGTAAGGGGGCGGGAGGGGGGAGAGTGGTACCCCCCTATCCATCCCCATAATAAACATACAGAATGTGTAAAATAATGCATTTTTTGTCCATTTTCATTCGATATTTGACGTTTTCCGTTATCTTTACCCCTACCTCTTCAACTCATAATCATAAAATCTTTCACCAAATTTATTTACATTAATACCAGGCTACTAGGAATCTTATAACAGGTACGGGATTACTCCAGAAATGGCTATAATAGCTAAATATGGCTATAATAGCTATAAATGGCTATATTTGAGAAATTATTTTAAGTACTAAAAAATAAATTTTTTAATTTTTCTTTCAAACTCAAAATCGCAAATCTTTATGACCATCTGATCAAAGTTTACAAAAGAAGTAGGTATGCAAAACTTACAATTTTCAAGTTTTGACCAGGATAAGTTATCAAAATTTGACTCATTCAATCTCAAAAATGGTACATTTTACGTGTCAACTTCTTTAGTAAACATTGTTCAGATGGCCATAAACATTTGCGATTTTGAGTATTAGCTCAAAATTCCAAAATTTACTTTTTTAGTACTTAAAATTATTTCTCCAATATAGCCATTTATAGCTATTATAGCCATATTTAGCTATTATAGCCATTTCTGGAGTAATCCCGGACCTGTTATAATACTTTATATAGTTTCATCCTCAGTGGCGGATCCAGCGCCCCCTTTGCCAGGGGTCAAGGGGAGAATTTTGCCGATTTTTACCGAAAATGGGCCAAAATATAGGGTTTTTTGGAAAATTTTGGGTCAGTGCTGGGGGGGGGGGAGAGGGCGGACGCCCCCTCCTGAACAGGTGGGGCACACCCCCTGATTTGCGAGATCGTCTCTATAATGAGGGATGGTGTCGCATTATCGAGACGAAAATATCCCTCTTATTCGAGATTTTTGGTTCCGTTTTATTACTTTTGTGAATTTCGTCTGAAAAAATTAAAAAAGCGCAGCATTGTCGGCCCATGGCATGAATATTTAGATCACATTCCTTCTTGACAAATCAAGTTTTATGCAATATAATGATGCGACTTTGAAATATGCTAAATTGAAATCAGCTCCTCTGCATATCCGTGTCATATTCACATAACAAATTTGATAATTTCTCCAGCAAACTTCGTTATTTTCCCACAAACTTACTTACATGTGATGAGCTGAGGTTCTCTACTTTCTTTTCAGCAATCTATTGCGCATATTAGATTGCGCATCGAGGCAAAATCATCGTCACAAGAGAGTGCATGGTCAATAATCTATGGCGGCCCATTAGGGTTATGATATTCAATGTTGTTGTTCATCAGAGATGCATCGTGTAAGAGTTGTCTTTCCAAACCGTCAACATTTGTCACAAGAACGATCGTTTTATCCAGATTTCATTATGTTTAGTAATGAATAAGTGATGTTGACATAGAATAATAAAAAAACCTGAATAATTATGTCATAACATGCCATTTCTACATTCAAGAAGAAGAAAATAATTGAAATAGTTGAATATTTCATTCATGATAATTAGTTTTATTTTTTCACAAATACGTTTATTCTATGAAAAAAAATATAAAATAAACATGATGAATAAAATTCAATTAACAGTGTAGTCTGAAATGATACCAATTTGACAATATGATAGAGCATTAAAGAAAAATCCAATGTTGCTGAACATTCAACATGCACAAGTTTATGTTACGTATTGCTCTCCATACATGATAACTGGAACTGATAACGAAAGTAGGGCAGTGAACTAGATTGATGCTCATTGGCTAATTATGCAAATGTCATATCCGGGTCAGTGTATAGAAACGTTTTTCAAAGTTGTCACAGCCATCTCAGTTGGCTTTTCCCATCAAAGAAATTTTATTTCAAGGTGAAAATAAACATTGAAGTCGGGAGTAGGTAAGATTCTCAGCTTGAAGCATCTCTAATTTTCAAGTTCCTGCTTCATTGCAGCATCCGATACGTTGACGGTAAACATTTTTATGTTTTTTGGGCAGAGGAAATTCGGACCAAACAGGAAACGTCATGCGCTTTTGCATTCTTTCCGCAAAATTCAGATTTATTCTCATTAAGATCACAATCATCTCGCATTTTCGAGATATTTTCATGACCCAATTCAGGGATTATACCGCATTAAAGAGACGATCTCGCAAATCAGGGGGTGTGCCCCACCTGCTGAATCCGCAACTGATCCTGACCAACTTTTATCTAAATTTGAAGGACAACGCACGAGAAATAATCGAGTGATTTCAGGGCTAAATCCAGCCCTTATCTTAACAGCTCCTTCCTCTACCTGGACATAGTGTTACGTTAGCTGCCTCCATCATCTCGGATTTTCCGCGCCGTGCTTTGGAATACACGTGTTCGATAACCTACTTTCGCTTTGCATATTCTAAAGTCAACTCGTGGGCAATCTTTTTCGTACTAATCGAGCTTATCCAGTAAGTATTTCAATTTTATAAATTTCATTCTCATCGATGGGTCGGCCGCGGATCAGCCGTGCATTTTCATGATTTTGTTTTCGGTTCAGTTTATTTGAAAAAAGCATGGACTGCCGATGTTTTATATGTTAGTTTTAAAAGAAATAAAAATTAGCCCTTTATTTTTCATTTAGGGAGTGAAACTCACTGTATATATATATAAATATATATCTATATATATATACGATAAAAAATATCAAAGGGTTAATTTTTATTTTCTAATAGATAAAACATCGGCAGCCTGTCCTTGATTGACACATATAGATCAGTTAGATAAGAAATGCGAGGATCTATGAAAGGGGGGGGGGGGGGGGGCATTTATCGTTCCCGTTTTATGTAGTTAGTACATATATAATTCAAGTTACAAAAATGATAGGCTATTATCCCTGGTTAGACGGCTGTCCCGCGCACGAAATTCAAATTGGTCATGTGAATAAAATAAATTTCTTTCTAATTCTTTATTTTTTTTTTCAAATAAAAAATGATCAATTTGAAAAAAAAAAAAATAAGAATTTTATAGTTAAAATAATCATTTTTGCCAATTATATCTAGATTTATCGTTCCCGTTTTACGTAGTTAGTACATATATAATACAAGTTACAAAAATGATAGGCTATTATCCCTGGTTAGACGGCTGTCCCGCGCACGAAATTCAAATTGGTCATGTGAATAAAATAAATTTCTTTCTAATTTTATTAATTTTTTTCAAATAAAAAATGATCCATTTGAAAAAAAAATAAGAATTTTATAGTTAAAATAATTATTTTTGCCAATTACATCTAGGTAATTTTTTTTTCTGTTGACTTCATTCATTCATTCATAATGAATCGCGCAGAGAACATTTCACGCCCTGGTTTACACTTAGTGAGCTCAGGCTATTGTTCTCTACTTGCTTTCAAGAAGGTATGAACTTTTAATCATCGACCTTGACAAAGGAATGTTCAATATGAATACAGAAGAATTCAGCCGTAACATAACTAAGTTTTAAAATTCTGTAGTTACACATATCCAAAACCTTAAAATTTCAAAAAATACGAACCTCTTGAAATCACCACTTACAGTACAGCATAAATTATTTAGGTTTTTTTTAAGAGGAACTTTGCAAAAAAAAAAGTTGAAGAAATCATTCGATACGCAACAAGAAGTTTTTTTTTTCAGAGACGCTCTTAATTCAGAATTAATAAAATCTAAATGAATTTTACAATGGATATGAATATAGAACCAGTAGAACCATACTTGGGAATTTTCACGCATTCGCCATTCTCCCCCCCCCCCCGACCCTCCGCCTCTATTATAATTGGTCTCCTTTGAACAACAAGAACACCAGGGCAAAGTGATGTACATTAAACAAATCAGCAATAATTTTACCGGTCTGTTTGGAAGTTGGTACGAGCTTCACTCATGAATCAATGCGAAAATAAAAGAGAAACAAATAAAAATGATAATAAAAAAAAGAAAGTAAATAGTGAAAATTCAATTAAAATGTAATGAAAAGCTAACTTACGATCGTCTGTGACAATATCTTCTTCTGTAAATATGAAGAAATGAAATCAATGGCAGTGATAATAACAGAGTATGCAAAATGCGTGTAGTCTCTTTGAATTCTAGAATTCAAGTGGGGAGAGAAAAAGACCGCTCGTGATAAGCCAATGAAATTGCAACAAGAGGTCATTCAAGAGGTCATCCAATGAATTTTAGGGACCTGTGTAAAAATGTACATATGAAACACTGACCGTATCGTTACAAAAGTACAAAGGAAGTTGGCATGACATTCTTGTAGAATAACAAAAATGTCTGTATGAGGACGAATATACTATCTAGGGTGAGTGTGAGGGGAAGGGGATCTGAATTTTACGTCAAAGAAGGCACAAGAAAATAACTGCCACACGAGAGATAAAAAAACGATCAATTAGTGAAAAAGAAATCAACTGTAAGAGTAAAAAAAGTTATGAATTGTGAGGAAAACAATTTCCGGAGGCAAGGGCGTAGGGGAAGGGGGGGGGGAGGGAGCCGGGGCACATGTGCCCCCCCCCCCCCACACTTTTCAAGCAAGCACAATATTTTATGATGCATTTACATTGTTTAAAATAGCAACATTTAGTACCATAAATCTACAATTTTTCGGTCAATTTTCATTTTTTTTCTTTTGCTCGGTCACAGCCGCTCTCCAGCTCTTTATCATAAACTTTAAGTTCTGAATAATTTAGCTATTCTGATCCATCCTATATCAATATTACTTTATCAATGGGGATGTTGTACCCCTCCACTTTTTCGGGCAGAGCTACGCCGTTGGGAGGGATGTCAATCCAGCAAGCATGGGGGTCCTAACCTGTATGATTTTTTCAACGTTACCAGAATTATAAATATAAAATATCAATGTTCAGTGGCGGATCCAGCTTTTGAATGAGAGGGGGCGTAAAATGGCGAGGGGTCTGCGGGACCGCGTAGGTCGCCAGTGGGTCCAGGACAGAGCCCTGGTAGGGAAACAGGGGTGAAGCCCCCCCCCCCCCCCGAAGCTAAAAAAAAATCAGCCTTTTCGGGCCATTTTCATGACTGAAATTGATTAATAATTTGAAAATGATGCATTTGACAATTACATTAACTAATAGGTAGTTAATATTTACTAATATTTTCTCTTTTTTATGGAAAATGATCGTTTTACCCATGATTTGCAAATTTCAGGGGGGGGGGGGGGGGCGCATATCCCATTGAATCCACCACTGACATGTACTATTTTTGCGAATTCTAGTAGGACAGGGCGTCCCAACCAATGACACCCCGCATATCCAGGCATGACTCATTGAAGAGCAAATATAACACTGAAGTAATCCAAACCTCCATTTGAAAATAGGAAACTCAAAAAAACATGAGTGCGATCAGGTGCTTTATACATGTAGTTACACGTTTATTCAACATCACGAAATAGAATGAATAAAGCCTGTGTTTGTGAAACATGAATGCCCCCGGTGGCATCTTTGTTAGTATAAACACTATTTTCTGTTAAATACATGTATGTGAAAGGTCAAGGTCAGGGTCACTGGATTAAAAGGTCAAAGGTCAAGGCCCGGAGGCAAAAGAAATTGGTATCCATGGAAAGGTCTTGTCATTAGGAATACACATGTGAAATATGAAAGCCCTATCACTTACCATGAAAAAGTTATGCCCAATGTTAAAGTTTTTAGAAAAGTAGGTCAAAGGTCAAGGTCAAGGTAACAAGGTAAAAAATTTTGGTATCAATGGAAAGATCTTGTCACAAGGAATACACATGTGAAATATGAAAGCCCTATCACTTCCCATTCAAAAGTTATGCCCAATGTTTAAGTCTTTTAAAAGTAGGTCAAAGGTCACGGTCAAGGTCACAAGGTCAAAAATTTTGGTATCAATGGAAAGGTCTTGTCACAAGGAATACACATGTGAAATATGAAAGCCCTATCACTTCCCATTCAAAAGTTATGTCCAATGTTAAAGTTTTTCGGACAGACAGACAGACAAACAGACGGACAGGCCAAAAAATCTTTGATTCCGGGGGCATAAAAATGTAATGATCGCTGAGCGATATAAGTCCCCTACCGGCATAAATTTATGTCTGCAATGTACAGCCAAAACTGAAAATCTCACGAACAGTCCAAGGGCCGTAACTCTTATGAAAATTGGTCAATCTAAATTAATCTGGAAATTGATCTGTATCACACTATAAAGTATTCACATACTGAAAATCAGTTCATTATCCTCAATAACAGCCAAGAAATGTCCGGAAAACTGAAAATGTCATGAATCTTGCTTAGTTCAAGGGCCATATCTCTTGTAAAAATAGGCCAATGGAAACCAAACTAAAACTTGGTGTGTATCACACTAAGATGTATTCATATATCAAAAACTCAGATCATTGGTTTAAACAGTATTTTATTGAGAATAGAATACACATGATGTAAGTACAAATCTGTAAATTTGGGATTGAGTAACAAGAGTAGCTCTTATATTAAACTCTCTCCCTCAGATCATTATCTGTAACAGAACTGAAGAAAAGTCCGGAAAACTGATTTTTTAATGATATTTGCTAAGTACATTTTGTACAAGGGCCATAACTCTTTTGAATGAGGGTCAATCGAATTTAAACTCAAATTTGATATGTATCATACTATTATGTATTCAGCCAAGAAAAATAAGGAAAACTGAAAATATTCAAGGGCCTTAACTCTTGTAAAAATAGGTCAATGGAAACCAAACTCAAACTTGATGTGTATCACACTAACCAAAAACTCATTTCATTATCTGCAATAGAAGCAAAGAAACGTCCGAAATTTTCATAAAATTTGCTAAGTCGAAGGGCCGTAACTCTTGTAAAATAAATAAATCAATACCAAACTATAACTTGATCTGTATCACATTGAGATATATATGCACAACCAATGTAATTCCCTGAGATGTTACTATTGAAAGAAACGTGCTGCAATTCGTGTATTAACACTCGTGACGTCATAATGTATAAGATCTAAAGAAACATGCCGCGACGGCTGTTCTAACCTGCAAACTGAACCCGCGGTGAGATGAATTTGAACGTCATCCTTTTAGGCCATTTCTGTTTTGCGTCCTCGTGCTGGTAGGTTTTGAGCCAAAAGTCATAAAACACAACAAAATTAAAATAATTAAATCTTTTGCAAATTAAATGTATTTTCTACACAATATTAAAGAGAAATTGGTCAGTTTTTGTATTTCATGTAAAAATGTATAAGTACTGCTATAATTCAAGACATTGCATTATTTATCATTCATTTGTTGTCTAAAATCCGTCAATAACCAAAGGAAAACAGTTTCTGTATGATATCTCACAGTCACATTATATGAAATTGCAACTTTGTTTTCTATGCTTGTTTGTTTTTCTCCCTGGCTGGCTGGTAGGTTTCTCGATTTCAAAAGGACGCAAAACATAATAAAAACAAGAAATGGCCTTACCTAGAAAAAGCAAATTCAGAAAACAAGAATGAAACAGACAACTTCGGTGCATATATATAGAATAAATGTCATAATTTGTGTTTTGTTACGGGTATACAACACACAGCAAGTGCATTTATCGCATGAAATGCGCTAACGCGCATTACATGTACGATAAATGCACTTGCTGTGTGTTGTATACCCGTAACAAAACACAAATTAAGACACTTATTCTATATATATATATATATATCTACATACCAAAAATGAGCTCAATATATGCAACAACAGCGAAGAAAAGTCCGGAAAACTGAAACTTTGATCAAATTTGCTAAGTCCAAGGGCCATAACTCTTGTAAAAATAAGTCAATCAAAACCAAACTCAACCTTGATCTGTATCACATTGAGATTTATCCACATACCAAAAATGAGCTCAATATACGCAACAACAGCAAAAAAAAAAAAAGTCCGGAAAACTGAAAATGAGACAGACGGACGGAAAGAAAGACAGACAGACATGAAACTAAGAGTCCCTTTCGGCGTTGCCAGTAGGGGACTTAATCGTATAGAGATTGGTAATACAGATTCAATAATAAAGATAGGAAATTGATTACACTTGGTCAGATTATAAAGATTATGGTGAGATCTTTGAAATGCTATGCAGTTAAGGAGCTCGAAGTCTATGATAGTAGAGGCCTAGAATGAAAAGTTTCGTATGCTGCTCTTATTGTTAGATATCATTAGACATTGAATCTAATGTTGAAATTTGGTCGGATTTTATAGATAAGGATACATGGCTTACATGTACTTAATGACTTTTGCGCGAAGACAGAACCGAGATATAGACATAATAGACTTTTTTCACCGTGACGAACTTCGCACTTCGAACTTCGAACTTCGCACTTTAATTTCATAAGTTGGTCGCCGAAAATAGCGCGCCAGTTTTACAGGAAGTCCAATATATCATTCCATTTAGTATACTTATCAAAATTTAGATGACTCCGCTTATGAGTTTATACGCGAACGACAGCTACGCCAATTTTTCTTCAATGTTCGAAGTGCGAAGTACGAAGTTCGAGGTACGAAGTTCGTCACGATGAAAAATGTCTAATTATCGCCTAAACTGTGATCATGCAGGCGCTTAGAACTATACAATGTTTTCTTATCCATTTTCATCAATTGTGCGTCAAATATAAGAATTCTCCTTCTTCATCACTTTGATAATTGTACTTCATTAAAGTAATTAAATAAACAATGTTGACGGGGTATTGAATGCAGCATATCCTAGGAAAACCATACATGTTTCTTGTGTTATATTCAAATAAAACCTTAGATATCAACTAAAATATAGAATGGACATACACCCATACACAACATGGAAACGAAACAAGCCCTCATACACAACATCAGAAACAGTTGTAGTATATTTCATTTACAACGCTGTATTGCCACATGAAAGCATTCAAAATAGGAATATATGACCACTCTCCATGACTCCAGGTATGAACATATGCGTTTTAAGACATTAATGTCCTATTGAAATTATTTCCCCATTTGGATAGTTCAACTCGCGAAATATAGTGTTTGTGTGTGAAGTGAAGTGATAGTGAAGTGTTTGAGGGTACAAACGACCGTGAAATGAAATTTTAAGCACATGAGGACATTCCTTGATATTTGCTGAGTCCATAGGATCAGTTTTAGGAGCCAAGGTATCTTTATTCTGGAGTTATAGAAGCTGATGCACAGCTCGGCCTGCTTTTCATAGCTTCAGCACAAGCCCCCAGGTCGCAGCACAACAAGCCCCCGTAATGCTGCATTGTACCCGGTGGGATTCAAAATACAATGTACCACACTCGAAAGGCTTACGAATTTTTGAAAAAGGTACAAAACAGAACATTCTAACGCGAAAAGAAAAATTGGACATACAGACGGAGACAATGACACATTTCCACAAATAACGAATGACAATTTATTTAAATGTACTATCTCCACTGCAAGTGCTGGTGGCATCGTAGAATGCATTGTTGATGGCGCTGTCAAAATGGTCCGCACTGTATCATAATTTTCTTATATCACATTAATCACGTTACATGTACATATACAATGCAAGTATAATATCCAAGTAGGTAGGAGCAAACCATTTTTATGTCAAGTTTAGAAACTCTTCTATTCATCTATCCATTATAAAGATTTCCTATCTTCCGGCCTCGAGCATCTATAATACTGATGAGACAATATTAGTTAAAATTCGCATATGGTGAACTGAATCATAACGCTATAACATATATTACTGATAACATCTATATAGAATATAGTGTTCAAGGCGACATAAGGTGAGAGTAAGATGATCATATATATTGTCTATATCTTGAGATATTCCTGTTTCGAAGAAGCAAATATTTTATCCAATTATTATGAAATTCCACTGAACGAACCTTTATTATATTTCAGATGATGCTGTTGACAAGGTTCTACCACTGGCTCATGAGTATCAAGTATCAACATTACTTGCTGAGTGTGAAGATTATTTGTTGAAGAAATATTTCACAAATAAATATCCATATTCTACAAATCCTACTACAGAGAAGCTCGCTCGACTCCTTTGGTATGGAAGTCGTTTTGATTTGAACCGCCTCAAAGACAAATCTGTTATGGTTCTGGCTTTATGCAAAGTGGAAACATTTATAAACCTAAAACAGTTTACGGCCTTACCGTCATATCTACAAAACCAAGTTGTTATGCAGAGAGTGAAGGCTTTTGAATACTTTACATGTTCAATTTTTCACATTGGATCAACAGATTTCCTGCAAAATGTCAATCTAGTTTTAAAAGAGAAATCATCTGGCTTCGGTGGGTTCCAAAGACCTTTTTCAAAAAGTATTTGGGATGGGAGTATATCCTTTCCTGTTAATAATAAATGGTCCTAGAAGTTTTTTTTCGTATGAGACGGGATTTATGGTAATTGCATAGCAACGTTGATGCCGTCAATCTCTTTGAAAAGAAACAAATTGAATCCTACACGATAAGCATCGGCAATTACATTCGGTAAACATGATAACCATTTATATTAATAGAATAATTGTCAACTGAATGCGTTATATTTCGATTTCTGTAAAGTAGTGTCTGAGATAATAACTTTTATTCTTTATACGAATAAATAAAGTCTGTGTTAAACGTCTTCAAATTCAATAGCATCATTTAAGACCTGACAAATTTACAGCATAAACCAGACATGCATGTTTCGGGTACTAAATCCTCGTCAGTGATCCTCAGTCTAAACAATGTAAAATGGCCAAAAAGTATGAAAATTATGATGTCCAAAAATGTACCGAAAGACGTAGCAGAATGGGTGGGATATGATGCTTCAGGACCCATGTTTTAGAAATTTCAAGAAATTTTGTAACAGAAATTTCAAATGCGTTAATCAGACAGACGATCAACCGAAGTTGTTCGAACTTGGCTACATGTGCCCTCGGGGACTCTTGGTCCACCAGCAGTGACACTCACCATGTAGTTCAAATGTTAAACGTCTTCAAATTCAATAGCATCATTTAAGACCTGACAAATTTACAGCATTGACCAGTCATGCACGTTTCGGGTACTAAACACTCGTCAGTGATCCTCAGTCTAAACAATGTAAAATGGCCAAAAAGTATGAAAATTATTATGTCCAAAAATGTACCGAAAGACGTAGCAGAATGGGTGGGATATGATGCTACAGGACCCACGTTTTAAAAATTTCAAGAAATTTTGTAACAGAAATTTTCAAATGCGTTAATCAGACAGACGATCAACCGAAGTTGATCGAACTTGGCTACATGTGCCCTCGGGGACTCTTGGTTCTCCAGCAGTGACACTCACCAAGTAGTTCAAATGTTAAACGTCTTCAAATTCAGTAGCATCATTTAAGACCTGACAAATTTACAGCATGGACCAGACATGCACGTTTCGGGTACTAAACCCTCGTCAATGATCCTCAGTCTAAACAATATAAAATGGCCAAAAAGTATGAAAATTATGATGTCCAAAAATGTACCGAAAGACGTAGCAGAATGGGTGGGATATGATGCTACAGGACCCACGTTTTAAAAATTTCAAGAAATTTTGTAACAGAAATTTTCAAATGCGTTAATCAGACAGACGATCAACCGAAGTTGATCGAACTTGGCTACATGTGCCCTCGGGGACTCTTGGTTCTCCAGCAGTGACACTCACCAAGTAGTTCAAATGTTAAACGTCTTCAAATTCAGTAGCATCATTTAAGACCTGACAAATTTACAGCATGGACCAGACATGCACGTTTCGGGTACTAAAACCTCGTCAATGATCCTCAGTCTAAACAATATAAAATGGCCAAAAAGTATGAAAATTATGATGTCCAAAAATGTACCGAAAGACGTAGCAGAATGGGTGGGATATGATGCTACAGGACCCATGTTTTAGAAATTTCAAGAAATTTTGTTACAGAACAGACTCTTGGTCCACCAGCAGTGACACTCACCAAGTAGTTCAAATGTTAAACGTCTTCAAATTCAATAGCATCTTTCAAAAAATGTTATCTTTCTGCTTGTCGTCATTTACATGTATATGGAAAAGAATATTGTTATTTTGGTTTTCACTCACTTATATCAATAATACGACAGTGCATAAACTCTTTACCTGCTTAAGGAAAATTTAGAACCAATTTATTATGCACCAGACACGTGCTTCGGACATTAAATTATCATCATTGATGCACCAAGCCAAAGTGATTTTCATAAGCCACATAAAATCATTTCAGTAGCGCCCATGTTTATTTCTTTGAATTTAAATTTGTTCATTTACTTTACAGAGAGTGCGCTGCTCCAAATTTCCTGTAGGGTTGATTCAGTAGCATATCAAACTATTATATGTACAAGAGGTTATACTATTCAAGATTTCTTTAACTCGATATTTAGTGTTCTCATATTTACAATTATACATGTAGTTATAGACCCTTAATGTAACTTATGTAACTTCAAATTATTTGATTGTCGACTTTTAATATTACATGTATTAAATAATTACTACCTTATTACGATAGAACATATATTTCAATATGATAATTACAACTACTACATGCAGGATGGTATGATCTCTTTTGATGGACAGATAACCAAGTCCGATAACCTTCGGTTGTTCGTTTCTTCAAACGCATTCGAAAATATCTGTTAACAAAATTTTAATGGAACTTCTGAAAAGCGTTTTTTGTAGCACCATATCCCACTCATCCTGCTATGTTTTTCGGTATTTATTTGACATAACTGTCATAGTCTTCGACATATTTCATTGTTTGGATTGAGGGTCACTAGCGAGGATTAATTAGCCGATGTCTGGTCCATGCTGCAAATTTATCTGTTCTGAAAGGAATCTATGAAGTTAAATACGTTACATCGTTCTCCTAGTTTTACTAAGCGTCGACACTGAATTGAAATATATTTGTTAATTTGCTGATACTAAAATCGATGAATTACTCTGAAATTAATGAGTACCTCGCTAATGTCCTTAGCTTGCTCTTTGGAAGTCATATTAGGTCATGTTTATAATTTGGCTCTTTATATATTGAATTTCATTATTTTGGTGTCATCTCGTCAGGCATCAAGCATCGTTTGTTGACTGTTAGAACACTCTTTGTTAGGTTGATACATACACATCAACAAAATAAATTAGAGGGTGCTACTAATATAAATCTTGCTGTCTGAAAATCACTTTGGTATCAAATAACACTGATGATGATTTGCTATCCGAAAAACGTGTCTGATTCATTGAAATTGGTTAGAAATATTCTTCAGGAGGATAGAATTTTCATATTATTGAAATGAAGATATGGTGCAGTTAATATTTACGATAGAATGTGATATATTCTTGCTTCCGCTATATCTTTTCCTCAACAAATTATGATATTTCCTTTCTTTTGTACATTTGGCAGTTAGTTATACATGTAGAAGAACATAGAAACTAGAAGATTGCATAAGGAAATGAAAGTTAACCCTAGAATAAGAATTCAGTTATTAAGGTATTTGATGGGTAAAATGGGATAAATGCGGCATCCATTTATTGAGTTTGGAAATCACGGCATAATTAAAATTCATTGAAAATGAATTGAAAACATTGCACTAATGGTTTTTGGAAAAAAATAGTACTTATAGAGGTCATATTCTAAAAACTTTCCATTAACATGATTTAGATAAGACATATCAGAGGGAGATACACTCTATATTCTATATAACTTTGAAGTTAATTTGTTGATTGTTTGAATATTATAGCATTTTCTGAAGTTTCATAGATTTTGTAATATATTAATTTTTTTCCTATGAGGGAAACGTTTATAATGCGCTAATATCGGTGCAATGTTGATATTTAATCTTTGAGGAGAGTGATGTCCGTCCTTAACTTTTGATATTTTCGGTATCTCCTCTGCAAAAGCTGCACAGAATTTCACGTAACCTTACAAGAAGCAAGAACTCAATGTCTCTTACCAAGTTCGTGATTCTCGCTCCGACAAGTCAACACAATATGACCGCCAAGGACTCTGATTGGCTCTTGCATTTTAGACATTTCCTATGCAACTGCTGAACAGAATTTCACGAAACCTTACAGGAAGCAAGAAATTAAGTTCCTAGAACAAGTTGGTTTTATTCGTGCCGATCAGTCAATAAAAATGGCTGTTTAGGGCTCTGATAAGCCGACATATTTTCACCATCTCCTCTGCATCCGCTGCACAGAATTTAATTTGTTGAAACGTTACAGGAAGCTAGTACTGACGGTCCTCTACAAAATTTGTGTTTTTCTTGCCGATTGGTCAGCAATATGGCAGCCAAAGGCTCTGGTTGGCTGATGCATTTTCGACTTCTAAGTAATTGCTGCATAGAATTTCACAAAACTTTACAGCAAAGTAGTACTCTAGCCGCCAAGAACCTCTACCAAACGGGCCACTTTTATAAGCAAGAATGGCAATCGAAATATAGATCCATTGTTGTTAACTATGACAGAACCACTTTGTAAATGAAAAGTTCGATTCAACAAATAAGTTCACTGAAACAGATATTTTCAGATGTTAAACCTCCTGATCGACAACATTTTTGTGGTGTTCGGATGAAAGGTCTTCCAAAAAAAAAAAAACTGTTGGAATTCGAATGGGAACAAGTTGTGCCTCACTCCTACATTTTTCTTTACTCTCACGAAGCTAAATTCATTCAATTTTTGGTCTCTGAAGGGAAAAGGTACTTCGCGTCTGACTTTAACTTCACCTACAGATGTTTAGACGATGTGCTGCCCATCAATAATCCAAAATTCGCGGATTACCTTATCGGAATCTATCCTTCGGAGCTTGAAGTAAAAGAAACTTCAAAGAAAAATAATTCAGCATCCTATTTGGACATAATGCTGTCCTACGACACTGATGGTCCCATGAACACTTCACTCTATGACAAACGTGAAGAAACTTTCCTTCTCTGATTAGCAACATTCCTTTATCGACTGCTTATGGCGCTTTCATATCCCAATTGGTACGTTATGTCAGAGAAAGTACCGAATACACAGATTTTGCTCTGAGAGCTAGGCGTCTTTCAGATAAGCTCCTCAGTCAGGGTTACGTTTGTGACCGACTAACATCGTCTCTGAGGAAGTTCTACGGTCGATTCAGGGATATTGTCATACAATATGATGTCCCAAATGGTGGATGATATTCTGTTGTAGACCATTTGAACCATACAAGCACCGAATATGTTTATATCTTCCGAAAGGGAAGTAATCGGATGTGACAATTCTACCGATTTTGAAGAAAGGAGGGGATCTCAAACAACACTCTGTTGCAGCATCCACAGCAAAACCCTAAAACACTCAATAAAAAAACCAAAGACTCAAAAGGGACAAGGAACACCAACCCACACCATAGAAACATGAAACACAAGACAGATCAAACACAAACTGAGGAGACCAACTCACACCGTAGAAACATGAAACACAGAAGACCACACATTAACCAACGAGACCAATGGGCAACTGGTGCCGACATAGGACGACCATCTTCCACGTAAACAGCAGACGATGTGGTTATCCTGGATTACGTGCGCACAACCCACCAACTATTCCGATTTACCCAGAGTCTCGAAGAACATACAATTGCACATGGTGTAAATAACCTCTTCACTGTAAGATGAACATACAAACAGAAAGTATGACGCAGGGGCCCAAGAAACACACACATGAAAATGCACATGGATATAAAAACAGAAGGCGTACGAAATACAGTCCGCGCTCTGCCAACTTTAGCCAGCTCATGAAGCGAAGGGTTTTGCATGCAAGCAGATTGACTCTTCACAGGCACCTGGTCTCACTCTGATACTGGGAGTTCGCTTCCTTTCATGTGGTGGAGGTTTTTGTTTGCTTTGGTTCCTGTTTTATCTTGATTTTGTATGCCTTCGGCTTATGACTTTCTGAATCATCGATTTTGTACTTTGTAGTGAGATATACGGTCATCATCCATATGGCGTCGGGTCGTTTCGCCCTTCCCCCTTCGCCCCCGGGTCGTTTCGCCCCTTTTCCCCTTCGCCCTGGGTCGACTCGCCTCTCAAGGTGGGTCGTTTCGCCCCTGTTTTCAGGAATACTCTCTTTGCATTGTGAGTCTTTTCGCCCTTATTTTTGTGGTTGTTATTGGTGGGTAGTTTCGTCCTCATTTGATGATTACTTAATTACGCTATAATAATGGGCTTGTATTGTGACATTAATATTAATTTTGTTTATTGGCGGCTTTGTTGGCTTGTTGTTGCTTATAGATATGAAATTTCGTAGGATCTGTGTTGACATTAGGTGAAAATCTGTTTGTCAGAAGCTGTACCTGCAAATTATGCATATTATGATATATTAATCATTATTTAATGTATGCATTTTATGTGTTAATTAATCAAGACGAAAATGTGCCTAAGGAAATCAAATAAACGAATGAAGAAATATGTAGATGAACAAACGAGAATAAAAGAAAAGAAATATAATACAAAAAAATATATATAGATAATCAAACAAAGAAATAGATAGAAAAAGAAATACGTTGGTGAACAAATGAGAATAAAAGACGAAAACAAAATAAAATAAAAAACGATCAGAAATAATGAAATAAATAATGAGTTAAAGAAGATCCTGACGATAATCTCAACAGCACTCACAATAGAGCATAAAATTAAACATCGACGAACCCCTAGCAAGCTAGAGGTGGGACCAGGTGCCCGGGATGAGTAAGCATCCCCTGTTGGCTAGCCGCACCCGCCGTCGATGTTTACGAAGCGTGGAAATGAAAATATATAAAATTCATGCGCTGTCTGACGTTATGTCTATATAGAAAGTGCTATGGCGACAATGTCAGGGAAGTATATTCAAAACACTAACTGTCAAACTCTTCGCGGGGAACTTTTTTTTACGAGCTCCACACGGCAATGGGCATAAGTGTGACACAAATGAGTTAAAGAAGATCATGACGATAATCTCAACAGCACTCACAATAGAGCATAAAATTAAACATCGACGAACCCCTAGCAAGCTAGAGGTGGGACCAGGTGCCCGGGAGGAGTAAGCATCCCCTGTAGGCTAGCCGCACCCGCCGTCAATGTCAGGGAAGTATATTCAAAACACTTACTGTCAAACCCCTCGCGGGGAACTTTTTTACGAGCTCCACACGGCAAAGGGCATAAGTGTGACACAAATGAGAAAGTAAAGAAATATGTAGGTAGTTGAATAAATGAGAATAAAAGAAGAAAACTGAAAATAACAACAAAAACAAATGGATGAAATAATAAATAAATATATAGATTACGTATAGAGGGGCGAATCAAAAAATCTTCTAATTCAGAATAGAAGGGAGAGACAACCAACCATTTAGAAAAAGTTTTCTTAGAAAAGAGGGCGAAACGATCCGCCCTGAGGGGTGAAACGACCCACGATGATAGGTGAAACTTTTCATCGTGAAGGGCGAAACGACCCACCTTGAGGGGCGAGACGACCCATCCTGGAGGGGCGAAACGACCCACCCTTGAGGGGGCGAATCGACCAAAAAAGAGGGGCGAAACGACCCACCTTAGGGGCGAAACGACCCAAGGCGAATCGACCCGGGGCGAAGGGGAAAAGAGGCGAAACGACCCGGAACCATCCATATATATATCATTGTAAATAAAAATCTTCATCCAATTGAAGTAACCAGCAGGCGTCTCAATATTTATACAACGTTTAATCAATATTGAAATATGGTTGAAAATGAAAATCAACGTTGATATTGTCAAATTAATGGAGTACAAACATGCTCTTTTCAGTTACGAATTGTTTCATGCTTGAAGAAATCCCGTTACAAAAATAGTGTCATAAATAGTGTCATAAATAGTGTCATAAATATGTTTGTGACCGACTAACATCGTCACTGAGGAAGCTCTACGGTCGATATGGGGAACTCGTCATACACTATGATGTCCCACTATCCAGAATGGTGGATGATATTCTGTCATAAACCATTTGAACCATCCAACCAAAGATTGTACTCTATATCTTCCAAAATGGAAGTAACCGGATGTGACAGTTCTACCGAATTAAAGCGACGGGTGTTGCATGCAAGCAGGAGATGCTTACTCTTCCTGGGCACCTGGTCTCACTCTCATATCGGGAGTTCGCTTCTTTTCATATGGTGGAGGTTTTTGTTTTTGTTTGCTTTGGTTCCTGTTTTGTCCTGATTTTGTATGCCTTCGGTTTCTGATTTTCTGAATTATCGATTTTGTACTGTAGACAGGGATATGGTCATTATCCATATTTGTCATTCAGAGGAAAAATGGGATGATCGATATATTAATAAAATAGCTTAGTAATCCATATATTCTTTGTTTCTTAAAAACGAAAATTGAAATTAAAAGATAACATCTTCAATTTTCCCCAGTTCATTCAGATAACTCTTTCCAGTTGTCGAAAGGTTTCTACGCTGCCCATACCCCTATTTGTATTGTCCTGATATAGACAAAACTCCCTTATAGACGCATTATTGAATGACACAGCACGCTATTCTAAGAACCAATTAGAAAAGGAATAAGTAGTTAGAAGATTCCATATCACATTTACGCAGAATAAAAATCGGCTAATTTAACATGATTAAACAAGTCAATTCAAAAAGAAACCATTTGGAAACGATTTACAGCAAGACAAATTTGCATTGTCAACAGCAGAATTTACCCGCAAGATTGATGCAAACAAGGCTTATCAGAAAACAACATCGATCCCTGTCAAACAAAGACAGAAATGGGACAAACAACAACGCCCACAACAAACGAAAAAAAAAAAAACCTACAATTAAAACAGACACTCTGCATCACTGAATATGAAATCTAAAGTTTCGCAACCATATTCAATCATTGTAGAATCAGTATAAAGATGAAACAAAGACTATCATCTCTTTTGATTTTTTTTTATATCTTCTGTGTACCATAGGAAAGCTAAATTAAGGACTACTTTTTAACTTTCGGCTGCCGTAAGCTGTTCTGACATTGTCCTAACGCCCCCAGATAAAAAGAGAAATATACATGTATATTATACGTATACGTCATATGGGATTCGTTTCCGTATAATGCACATACTTTTTTCATGACCAAATGTTTTACACACACCAATGCAATCGCAAAATATGAAAACAACTATATTTCCAGTAATAGAGGACTTGCGTCAGTCTTAAGATTGAGGGATCTTATTTTCTAAAACATGGGTCCTGTAGCGTCAAATCCCACCAATCCTGCTACGTCTTTCGGTACATTGTTGGACTTTATAACATTCACAAATTTTGGTCTAATTGCATTGTTTAGATTGATGATCACTGACGAGGGTACCATGTCAAAGAAGCATTTTATTTCAGATGAAATATTGTATGTACATTTTATAATATAGATCGTATCACAGGCTTTTGTCAGTGTTAAATAAATTGTATTTTAAAATGTATGTCTGTATTTTGTGTTGATGAACCAATGGCTTAAAAGTTCAATAAAGTATCTAAGTATTTTAATAGCTTATTCTTTACATTGCACAGATTGTTTGAAATATGGTGAAATGACCGTACAATAAGGCCCACCATCATTATGCACAATATTTGAAAAATTCAATCAATCAATTACTAACACCAGAATACTATAAGGTCCCTAAATTAATCTATTTATGTCGCTGATAAAATGTAGGTTGTATTGTGTAGTTGATGCATAGCCAATAGTTCGGATTGCGTCACCCTAGCCCTTGTTTAAAATATCCTTCTTCGACAGACTTTATGTTTTTCCTAAACTGTGTGTCAGCCTATGAGTTTAAATGAAGTTACATAATGGAATAATGTAGAGTTTGACGAGTATCTTTTGTGATGATATAGTTTTCTGATACACTCGATGAGTACATTGTCATCATAAATTCTAGTAATAAAGGCATATGTATATATGTAGCTTTGGGAGATGAATTTACACAAGCGTTGCCTTTTTTATTCAGATCCAGTCATTCTTTGTCATTTCCATATTATATTGCATTATTATGAATAAATATGTTTAAACTAAGACATCTAGTTTCAATGTACATGCACATAAAGCGAAGATGATTACTGTTGACGTTTCCTTTGCCTGTCAGAGTGTACTCCTTCTTTCCTTGATATATTTTCGGAACTCGTCGTCTAGGAACCTAAAGAAATAAGAATAATCTTCATTAAAATATCACTTTTACTAAAACTTAACTCTCATAAGACATACCATCTATGTAAAATGGAAGTAAAAGAAAGTTGTTTTTTTTTTCATTTTTTCATACATTGCTTGTGCATGGAGAAACTAATAATGTAGAATGAAATATTTTTGCTTTGACTACCATTTCAAAATATGTCATTATTTTAATTGTAATTCTACTTCACAATTTGTTATACTGATTAAAATGTTTACTATTTACCTTCTTAGCATATCATTTGAAGACCCTCTCTGCACTGATCTTGTACTCATTCTAGATAATATTCCCTTCTCCACATCTTTACTATTGCAGATGGTATCCCTCGAACTTTCATCAAGATTTAATTGAGATATATTTGTAAATCATGGACATAAATTTTAGATGCAATTTCAAATGAAAAATATTGCATTTACAT
Organism: Pinctada imbricata; assembly: GCA_033119305.1. Lineage (NCBI taxonomy): Eukaryota > Metazoa > Mollusca > Bivalvia > Pterioida > Pteriidae > Pinctada > Pinctada imbricata. Next base: position 47,405,043 of record VSWD01000006.1, on the reverse strand, counting down.
TTGAAAAATATTGCGTTTACAAATATTCAATGCAATCGGATCGACAATTACACGGAAAAAAAAAATAATATTTAGTTTTTTGGCGTCTGACCTTGAAAGCTTTTTGAACACAATTCTGACAACCAATATAAAACTACAATTCATGAAACTCAAAATGAAAAACACAAAGAATCTAGCTGTTTATTATTTCTTGTACTTACGGTATTTTGTTTACTGCATAAACAACAGCTAAATCTCTTGTATACCAGTTAGAATCTATTGGAAAGAAATAGAAAATGGTCATCAGAAAACAAAGAGGTTTTGGTGGCACAGTTTTCTCTTTGTATTTTCCTGTACTTTTCAAGAGCTGGGAAGGTACTACAAGCTCTAGACGTAGGCGTTTCTACTTTGCTCCAAAAAAAGGAAAGTCCTACCCCTTCTCAAACATACATATTAAAAAAGAAAATTTTCCAAAATGAGAAAATTACATTCTATCCTGAGCTAAATTGAAATTATTTCTCTATACCTGTCGTCATCGGTGTCCTCATCTTGTACTGCAATTGGCCATCATTAATGTATATTTCGATACAAGTAAATATACGGAATACACTTCCAAAGATCATCTCATATTTGCTGTAAAGATAAGAAACTTTAAGTCACATTTGAGACCATAAAACAATAATTATTTTGTGAAGTCTTCTGTGTTTGGTGTATTGATGTAGTACTTTGTGTTTATTGTCTTTTTTCGTGTCTATTTTAGTACTTGTCTACTCTGTGTTCGCAAAGGGGTGACTCATTGTTTAAATGTAGGTACTACAACCGAGTCTTGCTGAAGATCCACTTCTTTCCATTATGCGTCCGTAATGAATGTGGATTGAATGATTCACATACATTCACGTTTTTGTAGAATTCTTGTCTCGTGGATTATGATAATTTACTTATAAATACGATTTTCTGGCTACCATAGCAAAAAGCCATAATGTATTTTCTATTCATAAGCAGAAGGCCTACAGTGATATTTACTTTTGCTACGTATAACGCTTTGGTATTTTTTTCATGATCTGCAAGTTTACAGGATAACAACACCATTTGCTACTTGTGTGGTAAATGGTCGTCCAAAGTCGGTGTCCTATTGGTCTCGTTGGTTTATGTGTAGTCTTTTTTGTTTGATGTTTATATGTCGTATGTCTCTTTTTCGTCTCTTAGTATGATCGTATTTGTGTTTGTACCCGATTTTGCCACGTGCCTTGGAGGTCGGCTGCGAACTCACATGAACCTTCAGATAACGGGATACCTGAGATAAAAAATGATACATGTAATAACGAAATGTTCTAAGCATTAGGACAGCATTATAACTCATGAAATCCGAACTATTTACTTATGGTTGTTCAGAACGCTTGCACTGCTGCACCATTATATTCTGCTCTGTGTCTGTACATACTTAATGCATGCGTATGTAATCAAAGGAGTGAAGAGTTTTCGCTAGCAAAACACTTTAGGAAGTATCTGTCTGACTCTGTTAGTAAAGAAATATTTCCTAACGTCCAAAGGACTGCGTTTTTTTCAGTTTTGTACTTCTTGATAGGGTTATTTTTTTTTTCATATAAATTGACATTTAACAGATGCCCCTTGTTGACGATATGTTGAGTTCAAAAAGGTCGCTGCAAATTCTCCTATCATAAATTTGAATTCTTCAATGACGTCGGAAGCGTATGGTTGGGAGTACTAACAATTTCAACCTTTCTTCGTATGTTGAGTCCTTTGGTGGCGGAAGCATTTTGATTTATATGTAGTGAGCCTCGTATTTAAAGATTTAAGAGAGAAAATCACTTACCATCGAGCATTCCCTATGAAAATCATGGAAAGTGTAAAAAATTCCTTTTCAAATTTCCTTATTTCATCGAAAGAAAATGTAGGATTCTTAAACAAAACGGTGCATGATATTGATATTTAGTCAATTTTTCATAGTTTTTATGGCATTTAAAGTTGTTACCATGGATACCGCTGATTTGTATATATCAAAATGTCTAAAACAGCAAACTGTACACTATGTTTTCTCTAGTTTAAATGAAAGATGTCATAATTTCTGAAATGTGATATCATGGTTTGAGGTTTGGTCTTTAAGAATGATTATAAAAATATCCTCTGCATATATTTAATATGTTGCTATGGTAACCGGAAGTTGACCTAGTTTTCATAAAAGGCCTCAACTAAATTTCATCAGATTTTAGGGTCAGCTAGTTCAAATCTGCAACCAGGTACAAAGAAGAATAAACTTATTTAGTATAGTACTAAAGTTTATTGAGTTATTTGAAAAATAAAATTTGGAAGCCTCTTAACGGCTGCTATGGAAACGAAGCTAAAACTTTCTTAATTTTTTGAAAAAAACAAAATGACAAAAATGATATCTTACTCTTTTTCATCTGTATTGACTGGATTCATTCGTCATTTTGCCGTAAAATCAATTTATAAATGTTGCATTGGTGTTGAATGAAATAATTGAATCCTTTTCTATATTTTTTTTGTTTCCATAGCAACCATTTACTCCATAGCAACTCCTCAAAATAAGAGTTAAGCACAGATTTAGAGACCAAAAATTAAGATTGGGTTGTAGTTTTATGCCTTTAAGAGTGAAACAGTGACATACAACCTACGTACTGCATAGCAACCATTCATAGCATCCATGAATATCCCATAGCAACCATTGATGTTTCTTTCATTAAATGCGATGTAACCATATTCCTAACAATCTTAAATCTCTATTAGCCAAATTGTACCATAAACGTTTTAAAAGACTTCAAGAAAGATGCAAATTAACCCCCATGCCCTCCTGATCAGTATTTTATATGTCCTTAGCAACGGATTAGAGTGTAAAACTAAAGGCTTTAATGACTCTATTTATAAATTTTGTAACGATAGCAGGGATTCATCTTTAGAAATTAGCTTTTTACTTATGACATGTATTCGTTCCAAATAGTACCATAGTAACCTATTTCAAAGGCAAAGTAAAACCTGTGTTTGTGAAACACGAATGCCCCCGTTGGCATCTTTGTCAGTAAAACAGATGAAAAGTAGTTTCACCTTTGAGGTCAAGGTCACAAGGTCAAATTTAGTATCCATGGAAATATCTCGCCACATGAAATTCATATGTGAAATATGAAAGCCCTATCGCTTACCATTTAAAAGTTTTGGCTAATGTTTCAATTTTCGACGTTAGGTTAAACTCCAAGGTCAACGTAATAAGGTAAAAAAAATTTGGTATCCATTGAAAGGTCTGGTCACAAGGAATGCACATGTGAAATATGAAATCCCTATCACTTACCATTCAAAAGTTAAGCCCAAGGATAAAGTTTTTCAAAAGTAGGTAAAACTCCAAGGTCAAGGTAAAAATTTTTAGTATGCATTGAAAGGTCTTGTCACAAGGAATGCAAATGTGAAATATGAAAGCCCTATCACTTACCATTCAAAAGATAAGCCCAAGGTTAATGTTTTTCAAAGGTAGGTAAAACTCCAAGGTCAAGTTTACAAGGTCAAAAATTTTAGTATCCGTTGAAAGGTCTTGTCACAAGAAATGCACATGTGAAATATGAAATTCCTATCACTTATTATTCAAAAGTTATGCCCAAGGTTAAAGTTTTTCAAAGGTAGGTAAAACTCCAAGGTCAAGGTCACAAGGTCAAAAATTTTAGTATCCATGGAAAGGTCTTGTCACAAGGAATACACATGTGAAATATGAAATCCCTATCACTTAAAGTTATGGCCAAGGTTAAAGTTTTTGCGGACAAACAGACGGACAGACCAAAAAATATAAGCCCCGAATCTTCGATTACGTGGGCATAAAATCAGAAAAATCTCATTTCTTCATGAATTTCCTTCGATTCCCATGTAGTCCTAGGATAGTACTATTCAGGAAATAGGCAACTGTAATCTTGTGCAACAGCAATATTACTCATGTCAAAATTAAGTGAAATACAGGTAAAATCAGGTCTAAATTGGTATAAAATGGCACATTTTGAAGGCCTAAAATGGCACATTTTGAATAAGCAATTTTCTTAAAATTGAAGTTTATATGGAGTACATTAAGAAGAAGCATTGAATAATCAAATTATATTAATGAGTTAAAGAAGATCCTGACGATAATTTCAACAGCACCCACAACAGGGCACCGAATTGAGCATCGACGGACCACCAGCAAGCTGGAGGTGGATCAGTTGCCCGGGAGGAGTCAGCATCCCCTGTTGGCTAGCCGCACCCGCCGTCGATGTTCATGCACGGAAATGAAAACAATATATAAGAATACATGCACTGTCACTGGTTTCGTCTATATAGAAAGTACTATGGCGACCATGTAAGGGAAAATATTCAAAACACTTACTGTCAAACCCCTCGCGGGGAACTTTTTTAAGAGCTCCACACGGCAAAGGGCATAAGTGTGACACAAATGAGTTAAAGAAGATCCTGACGATAATCTCAACAGCACCCACAACAGAGCACCGAATTGAGCATCGACGGACTTTAAGATGGTTTGAATAGTCTGTTCAGAAAATTGCATATACATTCAACATTCGTTTCCATGGTAAAGGGATGCATAACATAGCCTTATTTAAAGGGTTTTTTTTATACAAAATCTTAACATCATTTTGTTCTAAGGACATCATATACACCTTGTACACAAAAAATATCCAAAATCTGAGACATGTCGTGGCCAAACATGTAAGATTTTATTTTAGGTTTTTACGGAGAATCCATATTGAAATCCTTGTATACAGCCCAAAGGTTGCAGTTTTGATTGGATCTTCACCAAAGTTCAAACAATAATTGCTTTCGTGTTGGACATAGAAAGAACCCAATTGATTTTCAAGGTCAAAGGTCAAGGATCACAGACTGCTAATGTTTAAAATCTTTGTATACTGCGTAGAGGGTACATTTTGAATGGGTCTTCAACAGACTTTATACACTTATTACTTATGACGTGTGTAAGATTACTATTGATTTCAAGCTGAAGGTCACAGATTAGAAATGTTTAAAATATTTGTATACAGCCATGATGGCACAATTTCGATTTAAGCTTCTGACGAGCTCGTCTAAGAGTTCACTGAAGCATATCCTGAAGAGGAGGAGGATATGCTTCAGTGATCCCCGGACCATCTTATATCTGACACTTTCTATAAAAGATATCGATCGGTCCCTAACATTTAGGTGAGGGAGGCCTTTAATTCCCATGAACATGTGAGGGGCTTGTGGCGCAGAACTGTCATTTCCTATTGATCATCAAGGTAGATGAATTATTACGTATACCATACAAAGATATCTCTTTATCCCATTCATCGTACAATAGTACACATAATTTTACAAAAAGGAAACAATTTACATTTGAAAATTCCATCTGACGGTGCTTAGCAGAAAAACGAAAAATGGATGCTAAGGTAAAAAGTTAGTTGCAATGGAGAATTTTGTAATCTGCCAATTATTGTAAGTCTTTCCATATATAAGTATGGAATAAAAATCCATATTTGGTAATATGAAATAAATCGGTATTATGCATCTATGGAGCTGAAAGGTATGGTAACTAAGGTGTATATCTCGTTGCTAGGTAAAATGGGCAATTTCTGTGACATTTTAGATAAAAGATAAGCTCCGTCTTAAAAAAATCGCACAAATAACTAAATAAAGCCCCGTCATAAATAGTTAATTTCAATTATTTGAAATGGTTGCTATGGAATACTTTTGGTTGCTATGGAGGATTTTTCACATTATATATATATATAATCTCTCATGTTACTGCAAATCACTGTAAGTCTTTCCATAAATGAGTATACAATAGATATCCATACGAGGGAATATAAATAAACCGGTATCATGCATCTACTGAACTGAGAGGTATGGTAACTACAGTGCACAAAGGTGTACATCTCGTTGCTATGTAAAATGGGCAATTTTAATGACCTTTTTGATAATAGATATATTATTTGCAACATAAGAAAATATCCTTTTAAGAGCCAAATAAAAATTGCATACATAACTAGATAGAAGCCAGTAATAAATGATCAATTTAATTATTGAAAATGGTTGCTATGGAAAAAAATTGGTTGCTATGGAGGATTTATTACATCTTATGTATAGAATTTCTCATGTTTTGTAATTTGCTTATTATTGTAAGACCTTCAGTACATTGTTATGGAATAAATATCCATATTTGGTGATATAAGATAAACCGGTATTATGCATCTACGGAGCTGAAAGGTATGGTAACTAAGGTGTATATCTCGTTGCTAGGTAAAATGGGCGATTTCTGTGAAATTTTGATAAAAGATGAAAAATTTGCAACGTAAGAAAATATCCTCATATGAGCCAAACAAAAAATCACATACATAACAAGTTAAAAACTTGTCATAAATAATCAAATTTAATTATTTAAAATGGTTGCTATGGAATAAAATCGGTTGCTATGGAGGATTTTCCCCATATTACACATAAATATGTCTCCCTTAGTCCATTTATACAAAATAAGAGGGAAAATTCATTTGTAAATAAGAAAAGTTATTTAAAATTATTTGATATTGAAAATAATAAATTTTGAATTTTACTAAAAAAAGGGACTTTTTTAAACAATTTTCTCCAAGTTTCCTCAAAAAGGCTTCCCGATTTTTTTCATGATTATGATAAAGCTATGATAGGTTAATCATACGCAATCTGTATTATATGTCATGACTGTTGCAGATTTGAAATATTGAATTATGTTTTAGAGACATAATTTCAATTTTTCAAAATTCAAAAAATAGGCCTACTTCAGGTTACCATAGCAACCGAGTCACTTTAATTTAATTCATGTTATTTAATTGTTCTTAAACACTATACATGAGACATTTGTTTGATACTTAATTGAATTTAATTGAGCAGTGGGAAAGATGAAAAAAATACGTTGGAAATCTTACAAATTTATAGAATTTTTTTTGTCTTACTGGCAGGTTTCCATGGTAACAACTAAAACACAGGCAAATATACTTTTAAAAATTTTAAAAACCTTTTTATTGCTATTAATGGTCAAGGAGCATCAAAATGATTACAAAAAAGGTGAAAAAAGGAAAATCAAAATTTTGAAGTTTCCATGCAATGCTCGATGGTCAGTGATTTTCTCTCTTAAATTTTATTGAACATTTTGCATTAATTTTCTACATAATCCCCTTCAGTATCTATACACTTATGCCAACGGTATTGAAGGGCCTCAATACCACTTTTAAAGAACTCCTTTTCTCCCATTTGCCCCCATGTTGGATAGAGATTGGCCATAGCGACGCGTCATGTAGGGTCACTGTATCCCACATGTACCTCGCGTGACTTTTGACGTCGGCCGTATCCATATTGTGACGTCGTTGTTATCGATTGTGACATCATGATTTTTGCACCTAAAGCGGCGACCTCTCAACAAAAACGTCGTTTTAAAACTCTTTTTTTTTTACATTCTAATTCTTATTAAACCGATTCACGAGGCCCTGGACAAAACGTGTGCGCATCGTTTCGCGCATTCCCGTAACCGGTTCAATCTTTTATCTGTACATCGCACCTAACGTACTGTCATACTGTGACGTCACAATCAAATGACGCGACAAAGCATTTAACGCCGCGCTAAAAATCAATAGACTAGTAATCTGTGTATGTTCGTAATAAACGAAGATTAATGCAAAGCATGGTTAGATGATGAGATCGTCAGACTAGGATTGACTCAAGGTTTTTATTATTATTATCATTATTTGGTGCACCTCCTCCCACTGAATAGTAATTTTATTTCATAACAGGGTCTTTAGAAAAGACGAGAAACAAATAGAAAAAATACATGTAAATTGAACTTCATCGATCAAAACTACTTTCATTAATTCATTTATTTTGTAGAAAAAACAACAACAACATGTACTTCCCTGATACTATGTACACATATTTTTGCATCATAAATCATCGTAATATTATAATCCCAATGCATGGGGGGGGGTTGCTAGCTAGGCATACGCACGGCACGGAAGCACGTGTTTTTTCTCAAGGTTTCACAAGCAATTTATAAATATAAGATATTAAATAAAGTACATTATTTCATTGAAGCCAGGCGCCCCGCTCCTGCAATCAGAAAAAGTAGCTGTATGAATATAAAGTATGCATTTTATTTTCAGGGTTTCATTCTCTGAAATTGAGCCGGAGCGAAAATTCACATTTACTTATAAGTTATAGAAGTTTCCGAGATAAATACATTTTCCGATTCTTCATTTTTGGGGGTTAATTTCAGTATAGATACATCAGCGGATTTTGAAGGGGGCGCAAGCCCCCCACCCACACACACACCCACCTAAAATCATCGAAGTAAGGTATTTTTTGGACTTAACCTTTATGTGTATACTCAATTTCAGGCTGTTTTGAGTCGAATGTCGGAAAATTTTCGCTGGTTCGCTGCCGCTCTCCACCTTACTCTATTTAGATTAACTTAAATTCACACCATTTGCAAAGCATGACCATTTCATGCTAAAATAGCCTTTACTTAACTGTGACTATTTGGGCGGTCTTTTTCTGACATATGTACTAAGATTTTAGTGAACAAACATCTATCTTTGCAGCAAAGGGGATGCCATTTGGGTTGTGTACGTCCCCCACCCTCTCTAAAACAATTTTAGAAAGTTCGCAGGTTCGCTTCACTCGGCCGATACATTCAATAATACATAGTTTCTACGTTTTTTGTATGAATTATACATTTTCCGTTCTGGTGGTCAAAGGAAACCAAAACATGACTTCGCCCTGGACCTACTGGGGGAAGTGGTCCCCAGACCCTTTGCCTTTTTGATATTCATCACGCCCTCCTAATCCCAAATCCTGTATCCGCCCCTGAGATAACCCTAACCAATATATATACATGTATAGTGCAGTTCAACAAGAGAATATTATGACCATGATATTGTCTTCAACGTACACAAATAGCTCAGTGGTCGGATAAAATCGTATGGAATAGAAATATATATCAGAGAAGGGGAGAGGTGGTCTAGCTCGGTCACTTCAACTCATATGGTCCATTATGAAAATATTATGCGCATAATATTAATATTAATATTATATATTAGTCGGAAAAATGAGGAAATGGGAGTCGCTCATAAAAAAACTCGACCTAATCTATTCCCGCGCATGGGGGTAGCCCCTTTCCACTTTCCTTATTCTTTTGAATTTTACTTTACATTTGGTATCCATCCATGATCTTTATCGTATTCGAATTATTTTTGCAACTTGATCTTGACAGTGGCGTAGCTAGGGTGATTTCTATGTGAACGTCTAGAGAGGAATGGACCAAGTACATCAACTCCTCCTTCGGAAGGATGGGGGGGGGGGGGGTCACAGATACTTGGGAGGGGGTCGTTTACGGGAGAGTGTGGTTGTGGGTTTGGCGGCCTATATAGTATAGTTAAAACGCCCATAGAAACGCCTTTAGATCCCAGACACGGAGATTTAATAATTTCTGTCTAATTCGTAGCCACTCAAACGACAGAAAAATAATTAAAACTTCTTTTTCTACAATTTATTCAAGCTCTCGATAGATGGCGCTACAGTAGCCAAAGTGTGCGACTAATGACATTGTGATATACAGAGTTAAAATTAACACCGGCAGGTTAATGAGCATTAACAACCGTATAATGAAACCAAATAAATTTCCAATTAGAAGTAGCGGCACACGGCTGGCTAAAGAGCGTCGATTGACCATAACATCACATCAATACACATTTAACTGACCAGTCTAATACAGACACGCCCCTTAGGTCAACTCTTGACCTTTCGTTCTGAATAAATTTTCTTTCAGCCAGCATTAATTATTATTTCTGTCTAATTCGTAGCCTCTCAAACGACAGAAAAATAATTAAAACTTCTTTTTCTACAATTTATTCAAGCTCTCGAACAATAATGAAAGGGAACCGGTTGTTAAAGCTCATAAACCTAAACCTAAAGTTACTGATAATTTTCTATGCAAATCATCTTTAACGTACATGTCTTTAGCCTTTAAACAAGCGATCATTTATACCACCATTTGCAGCTGCAGATGCTCCTCCCGCTCTGAGGGAGTGAAGTCCAAACTTTTTTGAGTCATATCCTAAAGATTTTAAACTACTTAACAATAATTCTCTAGCTCTAGTATATGAAATATGTACATCAGGTCTTACTCTCAATTTATAACACTCCTTGTTTTTACTATAAAAAACAGATCTAAAAATGAATTCATCTGAATCACAGTCTAAAATATTTGCACATGATAAATATCGTTTTAATAAAGCATAAGGACAGCATGAATTGTTAGTTTTCGCGATCACGACCCAGCTTCCATCTCTATAAACATCAGTCTTACTTTTGAAAACAAAAATAGTCATATGTGATTCAAAGAAAACGATGTCAGATCGTCTAATATTTACAAGTTCTGAAAAACGAAAAAATCCGGCAAAACCAAGTATACACATAGTTGCAAGTCTTAAATCCATCAATGTCGCCGTGTCAGAGGCATATGTCCGAACGTAATTTTCCAACATTTCAACGGTCATCGGTTCCTTGCGATTTTTACGGGTGTCAGATTTTCTCATTAACGCGTCCAGGCACAATTGAATCCATTCATTTTTACAAGGGTTAAGAGGAACTCCGTTCACATTGAACCCCCATTGTAAAGCATAAAATGTTTGTCGTATGGTCGCCGCCGATGAAACAGTTTGATAAATTGACACAAGATATAGCGCAATGTGTTCTTGATTGGCAAGCATCGGAGAAATGTTTAATCTTTGACACCAATCACACCATTTTGTCCAATATTAAGAGTAATTGTCCACGGTAGATCTTTCCCGTGCTGACATGATGGTACATTCTAATTCAGGAACCAATGACGATAAATTATGAGTCTCTGCTGTTTTCCTAACTTTCTCCCACATTCCTCCTTGAAATAATTATGTAAGATACAAATACATACATGTAATCTCAATATAAACATACAAATAAGGAAATTTTCATTTCTCTTTGACCAATTGTCTCTCAACAGACTTCTGGTCTCTCATAAACTTTTAGTCCCTCATGGACTTTTGTCTCTCATAGAATACTAGTTCCTCATGAACTTTTGTCTCTCATAGACTTATAGTCCCTCATGGACTTTGTCTCTCATAGACTTCTAATCCCTCATGAACCTCTGTCTCTCATAGACTACTTGTCCCTTAAGGACGATTTTTCCCCCTTTGACCACTGTCTCTCATAGACAATTTTTCATATTCATTGACTACTAGTACTTTTACTCATAAACATTTATCTTCATAAACTACTGGTTCTTAAGACGATCGATACTTCACAGTCATTATTAAGAGCTTACCGAAATCTTAATCATTTTGAATTGCATATCTCTATAATAATAGAAAAAATATCCGTAATAAGAAGACCACCGTTTAAACTTAGCTCATCATTTATTTATGAATAGCCTAACATCGATTAATAAATCCAAATTCATACCTTAGATTTATAAATATTTTCAAAATTCAAAAAACTACAAATACAATAAACCTACCGTTTTCCCACATTAACTAAAATCCAATCTTATGGCCAGAATTGCACTTTGCAATTTTGATGTTCCAAACACTGAAGTATGTAAACCAGATTTGAAAATGTTACAGTTAGAACGAGGAAAACGTAAAACATCTAATACTCCACTTTTGAAAACACCACCAAATTCCACTAAATCTGGCCAAAATGAAGATGATTTCCATTCAAGTGCAATAAGAGTACCTTGTCCTTTACATCCTTTTAAATGTCTAATACATCTAGAGATTAAATAAATCGGTGGAACAAGCCAATTATTCTCCGAACTCCAATTTTGTGTAAATGCATCTACAGCTTCACAATATGGATCCCAAAACTTTGAATTATAACGAGATGTTTTTCTAGTACTGAGCGAAGCGAATCTGTCAACAGTAAAAAGTCCAAACAAACCATCCATAAAATAGAAAAAGTCATCAGAAACTTCCCAATCGTCATAATCATGTATTTTACTAATATAGTCTGCTAATTGATTTTCCTCGCGTGGGATCCACTCCACCTCTAACTTTATGTCAAATATAACTTGAAGTTGATATATATCTAAAGCAATCATTTGTAAATCCAGCTTTTTGCTCCCTTTTTCAATGATAGAAACCAAGTTTTTATTGTCTGAAAACCATTTAACTTGTTTTCCTTTCAAGAACTTTGAGTAACTAGCTACATGTAACGCAAACCAACATGCACGCATCTCACGCCATGTAGAGCTCTTTTCTCTCTCTTCATTTGTCCAAGTTTTATGACACCACTCTTGTGCAAAATTAATTGTAGAATGAACAATTTATCCTCCTGCGGCAAAAGAACTTGCATCTGAATATCCGAGAATATCTTTAGGTAAAGTTATATCCCTGAACTTTTTAGTTCCATTAAAAGAATCTATGTTCTCAAACCAAAAATTCAGTTCACGAACAATATCACAATTATTTCCTAAATTTAACCTCACAACCAAAGTGCTGGCCTTGTCAATTTCTGAATATAAAAATCTGGTCATTAAGCGCGTAATATTTTCAATACAAGGAGTAAAAGAAATGATCAAACCAGTCAATCTAGCTAATTCTCAAGCCGAAATTGATGTTAATTTTGAAATAACTATATGTAAAGTATTTTTCAAGTTACACAATTTTTCATCAGGAATTTTCAAAATACCCTCTTTGAAATTCCATAAAATACCAAGCCATTTCAGTTCTACAGTAGGTTCCCAGACAGATTTTTCAACGTTAGGTAATAAACCTGCTCTCAACAAGTCAGATTTTACAATATTAGCAGCTCTCCTGCCTTCATCTAAATTTTTCACAGCACAGGTTCCGTCATCCAAGTATACAACAATTTTTAATCCTAAAGCTCTCCAATGAGCTACTAATGGTTTAACACATTTTGTAAATACATAAGGTGAACTATGTAATTCGAAAGGAAGCACAGTAAAAATAAAGTAACATTTAACACCGTTGTACATCCAAGAAAAACCTAAGTATGTCTGAGAATCTTTATGAATATCTATGTGGTGATAACCCGATTTCAAATCGAATGAAAATGCATATTCAGCTTCAAATGCAAATTCTTTAAAAGTCTTCCAATCTTCAAATTTAATTTTAGATTTGTAAATGTACCAATTTACGTTACGTAGATCTAAAATAAGTCTCTTTTTGCCTTTCTTATTCACTGAAACAGTTAATGGATTTACGACTATAGGTTTACTTGTATGCTGTACAATACGTCCAGTGTCCAACAATTCCTGAATAGAATCCTTAACAAAATCTTTATGCTTCAATGCTGAATTATTATTGTCAAACTCAGCAGAATCAGGTGTACCATAAAAAGGTATTGCATATCCATTATCTATGATATCAATTACATACTGATTTGCACCTATTTCTCTCCAGAAATCTATATTAGTCTTAAGTCTTCCTTTAATTAAAGGTTCAGCTTCACCACTTTCATATTTAAAATAATTTTCAATGTACGTCTGCTTTTTATCTACAGTCAAAATTGTATACTTAGCTTTTACAGCTGCTGTCTTGCTACTTGGAACCACTACTTCCTGGTTCATTTACACCTCCTCTGCATTCCGACTGCCAGTGTCCTGTCTTGTTGCAGCGAAAACAGATGTCTGTTGGCTTTGGGACTCTGCGAAAACGAAAGGACTGATTGTCTTTTTCTCTCGTCATTTTCTTCGCATGCTGTTTCTTTTCAGCTTCATATTCTTGGACTTTAAAAAATGCGCGCCTTTCTGCTGCGTGCATCTTCTTCTCATCGACACTATCATCGGCAATATCATTTGTTTCGTATTCTGCGACAGTAAGCCATCCTTTCTCGCTTTTGTCTGCCAAGCGGATTAACTTGTTACAGTGTTTTAACTTTCCTGTTATGTCTGTAAGGACTTCTTCGACTTCTGTAACAGTTTTTTTTTGTAAGGTGACCCTTTAATTCATCTAAACGATCAATAATATCCACATTAAATTCAAATTGCTCGGCATGTCCCTTTGCTTTAAGTTTTATTTCCCCTTCACTCTTCATTTTTTCTTTCAGCTTCTTACTGTTTGCGTCTGTTTGCAATTTAAACGATTTCTCCAATGCGTCTTTAGACGAAATAATATTGTCCATCACATAACTTTCAAGTTCTTGTTTTTGTGAAGACAATTCCTCGCGAACAATATTCTTTAATATAGAACTAATCTCTGTTTTCATTTCTTCGTTCATGATGACAATCAATGTTTAGTCTACAAATAAATTTCCAATTAGAAGTAGCGGCACACGGCTTGCTAAAGAGCGTCGATTGACCATAACATCACATCAATACACATTTAACTGACCAGTCTAATACAGACACGCCCCTTAGGTCAACTCTTGACCTTTCGTTCTGAATAAATGTTCTTTCAGCCAGCATTAATTATTATAAGGTAAGGGGCTACACTGGGCTGATGTGAGCTTAGAAGACCTGGCAAGTACGTGATTCTGCAAGGGGAGCATGCAATTTTAAAAGATAAATGTGTGATTTGTGAGTAATCTATGTAACGTTTCAGACGTTTACCCCAAAATATGAAGTATTAAAATTTTGTAATCGATATTGCTGAATCAAATGAGACAAAAGATAATTTTTTTAAGGCAATAAGAGAAAAACGCTTTGTTCATTTTATCTTCGAGACTTGCAGGTACATGTTATATGTTTTAAAATTACACAAATGTGATTTGAGATTGTCCCTTACATGGGCGGATCCAGGATTTTTTTCAGGGGGGGGGGGGGTTTCCTAAAGTCAGAATTGTTTAAAGAGCAAAAAAAAAAAAAGAGAAAATATTTGGAATGCTGACGTCAAAAAATTATCAAAATGAAAGATTTCTAATACAAATTCATGATATATTTTTCAAATACATGTATTGTGACAACAAAAGGGGAATTGGGACTTAATCTTATGAAATATGTATATTAATAAAAATTTTTAGCTATTTTTCGAAAATTCCAGGGGGGGGGGGTCCGGACCCCCCGACCCCCCCCCCTCTGGATCCGCGCTTGCCTTACATACATTTTGTATTCTGACGATAGAATTTGGCTGTCTTTCCCTAGAGGCATATGATATGTCGTATTATCACGCCTCGAACTAATTTCAGCCAATGACGTCGCAGCATTTCGGTCACATTGTGTCCTACCTAGGTCACAAAATTTTCAAACGTTAAGAATTACACAGAAAACGTTACGAAATGGTTTTCGGTATGATTAATTCGTTATAGGGTTTATTCTTGTCATACTTCCTACTCAAAGTATCTTGAGTAGGAAGTATGACAGGAACAAACCCTATAACTAATAAAGGATAAATATACGAGCACATTTGTCCTTTATTCAAAATAAAGGGAAGATATGTTAAAAAATATGATTTTGAGATGTTCACTGAAGATCACACAAAACGGCTGGACATCAAACGTGAAAGAACTTGATATGACTTCCGGTTGTATGGCTGAATGAGCTAGGTGTGCGTCTCGTCTCCGTATTCAAATTAATGTTTTTTCCAGTTTTATGTCAGTCTGTGCGTCTGAGACTTTAATAAATTGTGTACGAGATACCAGAGGACATTTCTATGTTGGAAATTGTGACTGTATAGCCAGGTATTTATTCTTCTTGTAAAATTCCTAGTCCTCGCATGATATGTGTGACCAAGTAAAAATGGCGATGGAGTGTTCGAAATCTGAATATGAGGTGCTGGTCGAAAAATATAAAAATAAAGACATAGCTGAGTGCTTTGCCAGCATGCATATGAGTTTTAACCATGAAATAGACACGGTCAAGGGAGAAATGAAAGCTATTGACACTAGAGTTGTAGAATTGGAGAAATTTGGGCAGCACGCTAACGCTGTACTTGAAAGTATTCATAAAGAAGTAGTACCAGGTATAGACAGTAAGATTGATGAGGAGAGAAAAGAGAGGTTGAAGCTAGAACTCTGGGGACGTAAGTGGAATTTAGTATTTCGTGGGATACAGGGTGGTAAGGATGAAACGCCGAGAGCGACAGAAAAAGTAATCCGTGAATATTTCGCGAACACTCTCAAACTGCCATCCGACACGGCTGAGTCAATTCTCCTTCAAGCGGTGCACAGGTTACCTGGCGGTAAACAAACACATAGAAATGTTATAGTGCGTTTCAGTAACCTGATAGACAGGGACGAAATTCTGGAGATCGAGGGCGAGGAGGCTTCCACCAAGGTCAGGTACGAGTGTTGTGCCAGATTTACCGCCTGAAATCGCTGAGCGTAGGGCCAAACTTTTGAAGAAGAGATGGTCGATGTCGGAAATTGAGAGACAGAAGTACAAATTTATCTACAAGAAGGAGTATCCATTTGTTGATCTCGTCCTGAAACGTACCTAACTGTGCCTGAGTCCGCGCCTTGTAAAGTTAATGAACCGTCTCACGAAAGACACGTGGCTAATTATGCAGGAATGTGTTCGAGTCTGTCCGGACGCTATGTGCTCGACGCTCGGTTGATATATGATATATACTGTTAGTTTTTGATTTGATGTAAATATACTTATGATCACATATATGGTTCATTGAAGTACTGTTCTTATTTACAGGTACGGACATACAGAGTGGTATTATGTACTTTAACTTACTTTGATTGTTCAATTTTGAGTTTATTTTCTTAGAGTTCGTTTTTGTTCATTTTCTATTGGTCATAAATTTTGACTAGTTTTTGTTATTTCAATGTTTATCAGTTACTTAGTAAGTTAGTTTGTTGGATTCATTAATAAGATATTGGACGGCGAGGGGAGATTGACATTAATCTTTAAAAAAAAAGAAGGCATGTACTGACAGTGATATTTTCGAAAAATATTAATAAGGTAATATCGATCCATTGTCAATCCCCCCCCTCTCCCTCTCTCTCTCTCTCTCTCTCTCTCTCTCTCTCTCTCTCTCTCTCTCTCTCTCTCATTAAACTAAATGTTTAAATGTTCCATACCTCTCTCTATCTCTCAACTAAAGTTTTAAATGTTTCATACCTCTCTCTCTACCTCTCTCGCTCTCTCATAAGTATTTACATTTTTACACGCGCAGTCTGCATTAAGATTACTTAACGGAACGGGACACACGTGTAATACTTCGGCTATGCGAAGGAAGCATGTATGGTTGGGTAGGGATCTTGGGAAGCGGGCATTGGAATTTTCCATTTTTTGGGGTAAATATGGGGTTTGTCTTAATTTAAGAACAATTGCATCATCTTCATTTAATATTTCTGCAATCAAATCAAGCTCTCAGTTACAGGTGTTGTGTCCTTTTTATATACAGCTACTTTACATTAAAAATGGGTACGATTAAACTTGGAAGTGTAAATTGTAGGGGCTTAGCGTCAGATAAGATCAAGAGGAGGGATATATTTAATCGCTGTAGACAAAATTACGATATTTCATTTCTTGTAGACATACACTGCGATACAAAATCTATTAAACAATGGAAACATGAATGGGGATATGAGGTTAGAATTAATTCTCGAAGTAGTAACAGCAGAGGAGTGGGAATATTCTTTAAAAATTCATTTGGATACGTTATTCATAAAGAACTAACAGATGAACAAGGAAATTATCTCATTCTTGACATTACTATTCAAACAGAAAGGCTGACCTTAGGGGTGATTTACGGACCTAATCAAGATAATCCATCTTTTTTCAAAGAAATACAAAATAGAATTGAAAGCATTGGAAATTCGACCATAATTTTAGGGGGCGATTGGAATGTAGCTTTGAATTATGAAAAAGACACTGTCAATTATGTAAGAGAAAATAACAAAAAATCAAATGAACAAATCTTTGAATTAATTAGTACTTTTAGTCTCATAGACATCTGGAGAGAAGAACATTCTGATGAAAGAAAATATACATGGTTTGGCCCAAACGGCAAGCGTTCTAGGCTTGATTATTTCCTCGTTTCATCCGATCTGCAAGCAAGTATAACAAAATCTGCAATAGAATATAAATACAAGTCCGACCATTGTCCAGTAAATATTAGTCTCCAGTTAATAAATCAAGAACGCGGACGTGGTACGTGGAAATTCAATAATAGTCTCTTGTCTGATCCAGAGTATGTCCAGTTAATAAAAGAATGTATAAATGAAGTCATAGAACAATATAGAATAAATCAAGCGGAAAACATAAACGATACTACGTTCATTATTAATGATCAAGATTTATGGGAAATGTTAAAATTAAAAATGAGAGGTCAAACAATTAAATACTCTTCATATAAAAAGAAAAAATCAAATGAAAAAGAAAAAGAATTAGAAAAATGTTTATCTGCCCTTTATAAAGAAGACACAACGCTGTCAAATATTCAAATTAAAATAACAGAAAAAGAAAATGAACTACAGAATATAAGAGATGTAAAGATAAAAGGTATCATTCAACGAACGAAGGCAAAATGGAAGATTGAAGGAGAAAAGAACACTAAATATTTCTGTAATCTAGAAAAAAGACACTATAAAGAAAAACTTATACCAAAAATAATTAAATCTGACGGCAAAGAAACAGATGAAATAAGTGAAATTATATCAGAGCAACACAATTTCTATGAATCATTGTATAGATCTAGGAATACTGTAATTTCAACAGAACATAATGATCTCTTCTTTGACGAATCAAACCCTTTTCTAAGTAAATTATCTGTTGAGGAAACTAATGACATGGAAAGTCCCATTACCGAGTCAGAATGTCTCAAGGTATTAAAAAATATGGTAAATGGTAAATCCCCTGGTTACGACGGATTTACAACAGACTTCTACAAGTTCTTTTGGAATGACATAAAACAATATCTCGTTAATTCACTGAAATTTGCTTTTAACCAAAAAACAATGTCTACTACTCAAAAATTAGGAATTATTTCATGTCTACCAAAACCCGGAAAAAATAAGTTATATCTCAAAAATTGGAGGCCTATATCACTATTGAATACCGATTATAAAATTGCTGCATCTTGTATAGCCAATAGAATAAAACCTGCCCTAAATAAATTAATTTCAGATACGCAGTTAGGTTTTTTAAAAGATCGTTATATTGGGGAATGTAATCGACTTATTTTTGACATCATTGATAGAACTCGAGAAATAAATTCATCTGGCATGTTAGTTCAATTAGATTTTGAAAAAGCTTTTGATTCGTTAGAATGGAATTTTATAAGAAAAACATTAACTTTTTTCGGCTTTCCTTACACTATTTTGCAGTGGTTCGAAACACTTTATTCTAATATATGTAGTTGTATCCAAAATAATGGTCATATCTCTGAACGTTTTCGCGTTACTGGAGGAGTCCGACAAGGTGATCCCCTATCCCCATATCTGTTTATCCTTTCTATCGAACTTCTGAGTGCAGCGATAAAATATCATCCTAATATAAAAGGTATAATTATTAATAAATCAGAATATATCATAACACAATACGCTGACGATTCGACCCTTATATTACATGACGTCAATTCTTTAAATACTGCTTTAAATGTCTTAAACCTTTTCACTGAATGTTCTGGCTTAGGAACTAATTTTGATAAAACCGAAGTAATAACGGGCAAAAAGGGGCTGTGGCGAAGAACCTCCTACAAGTCAACCAATTTCATGGAATAATTCCGGAAAATTTAAAATGTTAGGAATCAAATATGACATATTGAATGATATTGACCAAATAGATATAAATTTCAAAGAAAAAACAGAATCAGTAAAAAGACTTCTAGACAATTGTTCCTTTAGACATCTATCAATTATTGGGAAAGTTTGTGTGATAAAATCTCTTGCTGTTCCTATTTTGATTCAAATTTTAACTGTATTACCAAATCCCTCAGATAAACTCATTAAAGAAATTCAAACACTTTTTTATACATTTATATGGAACCGGAAACCAGATAAAGTAAAAAGAAATATTCTTATAAATGATATTTGCGGTGGAGGTTTAAAAGTACCAAATATTGAATATTTCGGAAAAGCTCTTAAGATTTCATGGATTAAGCATGAAATTAGAAATAGTTCAGAACAAACTTGTGCAGTTTGTCAAAGGATTAACTAAAACATCTAAACCTTTTTACAAAAAACTCGTAGAAAATATTTTGGAAAAACCCAACAAAGCACACGATAGTTGGCATAAAGATCTTGATCATAAATTCACGGACACCGAATGGGAATTTTATCATTCTATGCCTTTCAAAATTACTGAAGATACTAAATTGCAATCTTTGCAATTCAGGATTATTCATAGGATATATTATTCTAATTCAAGATTATATAAAATAGGAATTGCGGAAACAGAACGATGTAATTTTTGCGAGTTGTGTAAAGAAACTCTTTTTCACTTATTCTGGGAGTGTCCTCATGTGCAAACTCTATGGACATGTTTATTAACAGAATTACATGTGAAATGTAATTTCAGTTTAAATAGAAATCCTTTTATTTTCCTATTTGGGACTCAAAACAATATAGTAAATAAATTAAGTCTTATCATGAAACAGTTTATAAGCCAATGTAAACAGAAAAATAATAAACCAGAGTGGGAAACATGTCTGAATTTCATAAAAAGATATCGCGACCTTGATCTTCATTCAACTTATCTGATGCACCCAAAAAAATCAGAACGAACAAAATTTGAATGGGAAAACGTCATTCAATTATTCTAGTTTCATGATTAGTGCTTATATCCATAGGACATTCAAGTTGCAATATACTTCTTTCTATTTTTTTCCAGGCCTATCATACCTGTTTTATTTTATGATGAAACTCTATATTTTGATTGTATGTATACATAAGTAATGATGCAAGAATAAAAATAAAATAAAAAAAAAAAAAAAAAAAGAACTTGATATATTCTGTCTTATGTTTCTCTTTATGATATATATGAATATGCCATAAAATTCTCTGTTTCAGTTTTTTTTAATTTCACTTTATATCTGTAAGTACAAGTATGTGTAAAATTGCAAAAATATGCTTTGAAATGGTCCCTTACATATTTGGCAATATCATTTGGCTGTTTTTTTCTGGATAGATATATGCTAACGAATATGATATGCTATAAACAATAAATATACGAGCACGTTCATCCTTTATAAGGCCTTCTTTCATAATAAAGGGCAAATATGCGAAAAATATTATTTTAAGATGTTCCCTGGAGCTCACACAAGCGGTCAAAGTTGTACAGAACTTGATATATTCTGGCTTATGTTTCACTTTTCACTGTATGAACATGTCATCAAATTCTCTATTTCAGTTTTTTTTTATAATTTACGTTGTACTGATAAAGACAGAGTACAAGTTATGTGTAAAATTGCAAAATATGCTTTGAGATAGCCCCTGATATATTTTCACGATTGAATTTTGCTGTCTTTTTCTAGAGAAATATATACTAACAATTATTATATGCCGTAAACAAGAACTATAAGGACATATTCATCCTTTATGAGGTCTTTATTTCAAAGTATAGGGCAAATATGTTAAAATATGATTTTGAGATGTTCCCTGAAGCTCACACAGACGGTCAAACTTCCACAGAACTTGATATATTTTGTCTTATGTTTCTCTTTTCAACATATGATAATCCTATCAAATCCTCTATTTCAGTTCTTTTATAAATTGCAATTATAATGCAAAAAATCGTGTTTTTCTATGAAATCATATGGAGAAAACAAGGAAATCTTTGAGATGGTCCCCCCGAAAAACTAAGCGGTGAAATTGATTCATTTTTCACCAAACTCTTGTATATAAGTAAATGACATTATGATATGAATTTAATAAAAATCTCTATTTCTGTTTTTGAGTTATCTTATTGTCCAGGGCCTCGTTAAGTTGACAAATATAATGACCATATCTCTGTATACAGCACAAAATCGATAATTCAGAAAATCAGAAATCGAAGGCATAGAAAATCAGGATAAAACAAGAACCAAAGCAAACAAACAAAAACCTCCACCATATGAAAAGAAGCGAACTCCCAATATGGGAGTGAGACCAGGTGCCCAGGAAGAGTAAGCATCTCGTGCTTGCATGCGACACCCATCGCTTCAGTTCGGTAGAACTGTCACATCTGGTTACTTCCATTTCGGAAGACATAGCGTACAATCTTTGGTTGGATGGTTCAAATAGTCTATGACAGAATATCATCCACCATTCTGGAGAGTGGGGCATCATAGTGTATGACGAGTTCCCCATATCGACCGTAGAACTCCCTCAGTGACGATGTTAGTCGGTCACAAACATATCCCTGATTGAGAAGCTTTTCTGAAAGACGCCTATCTATTAGAACAAAATCCGTATATTTGGTACTTGCTCTGGCATAACATATCAACTGAGATATGAACACACCATAAGCAGGCGATGAAGGGATGTTGCTACTCAGAAAAGGAAAGTTTGTAATGCTGAAATTGAAGTCGTCACGTTTGTCATAGAGTGAGGTGTTCATGTAACCATCAGTGTCGTTGGACAACATTATGTCAAAATAGGGTGCTGAATTATTTGTCTCTGTAGTTTATTTGACTTCAAGCTCCGAAGGATAGATACTGCTAAGGTAATCAGCGAATATTCGATTATTGATGGACAACACATCGTCTATGTATCTGTAAGTGAAGTTGAAGTCAGAAGCTAAGTATCTTTTCCCTTCAGAGACCAAAGATTGAATGAATTCAGCTTCGTACGAGTAAAGGAAAATGTCGGCAAGGAGTGGGGCACAATTGGTCCCCATTGGAATTCCGACAATTTGCTGGAAGACCTTTCCTCCAAACACCACAAAAATGTTGTCGATCAGAAAGTTTAACATCTGAATGATATCTGTTTCAGTGTACTTATTTTCAGAATCGGACTTTTCTTTTACAAAGTAGGTTTTGTCATAGTTACATCTATTTGGTAACAACAGTAAATTTGTATTTGCGATTGCCGTTCTTACTTGTAAACGCATTACTTAAAAATTTTTGCGAGTCTTTCTTTCAATTTAGAATGTGGGTTTGTAGTGTAAAGCGTCGAAAAATCAAAGGCTTTGATCGAATGGACTCTATTAAAATGAGTGGATTTAAGATGTTCTAATGTTAAACGTCTTTAAATTCAATAGCATCATTTAAAACCTGATAAATTTACAGCATGGACCAGACATGCACGTTTCGGGTACTAAACCCTCGTCAGTGATCCTCATTCTAAACAATGTGATGTGACCAAAAAGTATGAAAATTATTCTGTCGAAAAATGTACCAAAAAGACGTAGCAGAAAGGTAGGGATATGATGGTACAGGACTCACGTTTTAGAAATTTCAAGAAATTTTGTATCATAAAATTTCGAATGCGTTGAAGAGACAGACGATCAATCGAAGTTGATCGAACTTGGCTACATTTGTACATGTGCCCTCGGGGACTCTTGGTCCACCAGCAGTGACACTCACCGAGTAGTTCAAATATTAAACGTCTTTAAATTCATTAGTATCATTTGAAACCTGATAAATTTACAGCATGGACCAGACATGCACGTTTCGGGTACTAAACAAAGTTCCTTCGAATTCTTTAAAATCCTCATCTGGTTGATACCACTGCGAGAATATACTGTCGAACAATATTTTTGAAGCCCAGATTTGATTTCAGATAAAATTTTGGTGAGTAAGATCGATACAGATTTGGTAGAACATTTTGAGGAACCAGCGAAGAAACGTTGTTTGTACGGATTCTTATGCATTTTAGGTATGCAGTATAAGTATGGTAAATCTCAATCTAAATTGTTAGTGTTGAAGCCAAAGGAAGCAAGAGCTGATTTGTGATTATCTATTATTTCATAGGCAGAAAGGTTTATTAGAGTGTAAGTGGGATTTCCAGGTGTCGAATTTAAACCCATTTCTTTAACTAGACTGTCGAAATAGTACTTTTTGCAAGTAAATGTGTTATTATTTTAGGCTTTAGTGTGATGACATAATGTTCTTGGAGGTAGGTAAGCTCTGTGATTTCATCAGGGTCTTTAAAGATAGACTCGAATCTGGTGTTCACAGTTGATTTTAATCGGTGAGTTCTAGATAAAAGTAACCCTCTGATGGATTTTATCCATTCGGAAAGGGTGTCGAGCTGTACTCTCTTTCTTTGCCCAACGTCTTGCATATTCCTCATTGGGGTCCATGATAATTTTGACATTTTGGTTCCATGTAAAGGACATACTTTCTCTGTATTTGGGACCCTTTTTAACATTTCTCGCAACTTGCCGTTCTTGATTATACTAAGGTCACCAGTAATAACGTGTCCACAAGGTAGAGTAGTTGAAATCCGATGACGAACATTCTCAAGGAAGTGGATGTAGTGAGGGATTACTTAAATCAATACACTGCAAGAATCGTTTGTAATTGTAAATTTTAGACGCAACTGTTCGTGTGTAGCTATAGGAAATACAAGGAGTTTCTTTTCTTTTGAAATGTGGTAGGATTTTTTCTGTGACTGTTTTGTGATTCAAAATTTGACCAAGATTCAATTTATCAATACCTTTGTTTGCAAATCTTACTTTAAATAATGAAGGACTGTTTGTTTTCTCCTCTGTAATAAACGAAAAGCAGAAATATCCAAGATGACTCCTTGTTGTCTGTATTCTGGGGAACGTGTGTCGGTAAATGTGAGGTCCTTCGTATATTCGTAGATTTCGTGTAACTTCCGTAAAGGAACAGAGTATAATTTGGTACGAATATAATGCAGGCCTAGAGGCTCATTCAAAAATGGAACCAAGTCATCGAAGGAGAAACTATGTTTCTTAGGCCTATTATATATACGAATGCCATGAACATACTTCTTTGTGGTAACTTAAGATAAATACTAAATTTCTCACTCCAATTATTTTTTGATGGTACAATGATAATATAACACACTATAACGTATCGTCGTCCACAGTGGTGAAAGCTATTATAGGTTATAATAGAATCATCCAAACACATTAGATACATGTTCATAATATTTACCTATTGACCATTTCTGCACAGATGACCTTTCTATAGTGTTTCTTGCAAATGATATGTACTCTCATCAGGCATTTGATGTTATCCCCACTCTTTTTGCTTCTTTGCAGCTTCCTTGTTATTAATGACCGTCAATTATGATTTACATGGCCTGCGTATTAGTGTTATAAAGTTGATGTAATGCAAGCAATTGCAAGAAGCAAAATCACAGATGAGAAATAATCATATTTGAATTAGGACCCCCCTCCCTCAATTAAAAAAAAATAGAGTTTATGTTTGTAAATCCAAGATTGGAAAAGCAATTTAGAGAACCATAGATCATAAGGAAGGTAACATTCCCATTTGATACAAAGCACTACACTTAGATCTTTTTATTGATGATGTGATTGCAGACACACCTATGCATGCAAGTCTTCATAGAATACCATCAGTTTCTGAACAGCTTCTGCATGTCCATTCAAGTATTTGTTAAAATTGAAAGTCTTATGATCATAGAACTATCTGGGTGTTGATAAAGCACATTCCCAACAACTCAGGGATTCAGCTAGCTTGCCAAACATCTCCGAGATCTGATCAGTATTCATGCATTTTGAACCATTTGCACTGAATATGGTACAAATGTATATGGTTATTTGAAGTCGGTGCTGGCGCATGTTGATCAGTCACCCTCCCGTTATGTATAATTCCATTCGTGATTGAATATTCATTTCTTTTTTGGTTTATTTGGTATGAATGTGTTCGTATTTTTGGTTGTTTGGTGAAGTGAGTGTTTGATGTTTATTGATGGTTGCACTATTAATACTTTGTGTATGCATTTTGTGGTTACAAGTAGCTCGGTGACTGTTTGATTTGTTAATAGTTAAATCTGTACCTACAACTACATGTAGTTTGATTTTTTACGAGTTGTCAAATTCTCACCATTTCTTTGTGTGTCATGAATGAAGGAATTCCAACAATTTCATGATAAACTTATGAAATTATGGTTTTCATGTCAATTAACCATTTTATGAAGAAAAAATTAATAGCCATGCAGTGATGAAAAGTAAGATTTGTTTTTAATATTTGGAAAACTGGGTAAAAAAGCTGTAAATTTGTTGCTAAAAATAGCACATTTGTGAAGAAAATACAAAAAGTGTTGAAGCGCATACATTTGATTTTTATTTTAGTTTTCTTTCATATAAAACTTAATTAGATAAAGTTCTACCATAGGCAACAAATTCACCGATCATTTAATTTTTTTCGATTTTATACAAACAACGAAAATCATCCAAGGTCAAAATATCAGAGATACTGAATATCGCCATTTAAAAAAAAACAAAAAAACACAGTAACATGTACTCCTAGGGAAGACTTCAAAATATTGAAGAAAAAGTATATGTCCGTGTTCAAATGAGAGACAAAAGGACGGGATCTCCAACAACAAAAGGCCGCAATACCCACAGCCAAACCCAAAACCACCCAATTCAAAAACACAGATCAGACACGCAAAGAAAGAGACGCAAAAGGGACAAGGAGCACCAACGCACAACACAGAACCATCAAACACAAAGAACCACACATAAACCAACTAGACCAATGGGAATCCGGTACCGACTTTGGACAGCCATCTGTCACGCAAATAGCAGACGATGTGGTTATCCGAATTACGTGTGCACAACCCTCTCACTTTTCCGACTACCCAGAGGTCTCGAAGAACGCACAATTGTGGTGTTAAATAACTTCCTCACTTTAAGATAAACATACAAACAGACAGCATGACACAGAGGCCCAGGAAACACACAGATGGATTTGTAATACAGTAATACGGAAGTGTTCCAAATCTAAACCTTCTTGAATACAGTTGATACGGCTGTGCTCTGCCGGCTGTAGCGAGCTCATTCATGTGATCACCCGAGGAGTCTGACTGAAATTCAGAGAGGACAGGTGGTCGGGGCCCTGTCGTCTCTAAAGAGGTTTGGACAGGGCCCGTCATAGAGTTTTGTCGTCACAGTCAGTCAGAGTGCAATTCTTAAGAATGCGCTGGTACAAGGCTTTAGATTGGTCAGTACCAAGCGAAGTGTCCGTCTGGTGACTTTTATATCATTTCCACGATATAAAAGGCGCTTGATGATTTCGATGGTAATGCTGTCTACCTTTGATCCTTCTTATTTTGTTAATCATGTAACCATAAAATGTAGGTTGTGAAATACCCTATGTGATATACTCTGTGTCTTGTATGGGTTCGAATTTCAAGAGAAATTTTTGTAAAATTACCAGAAAGTTTTTACTAGTTTGTGAAAGCGAAAACCTTGACTCGGAACATCACTGTCAAGCAAGAGAAATTTTAGTACGTTGAATGCAAAATCATCTCGTTTGTCATACACACTTGCATGAATCTCTCCGTTAACAATTTTGATATTTAGGTCAAAAAAAGATATTTCTTTGTAATGTTTGCTTTTTTAGAGTCAATTCTTGTGGATAAATAACATTTTTAAACTTTTCAAAAACAGGATTCTCGATAATGAGAATGTCATCCAGGTACTTAGAAGTACCAATGAAACATTTCAAATCATCATGTTTTCTTTGCTTTTGAAGATTTTGGTCTATGGATATTAAATTCTTTTTCATACGTGTTTTTATGAAAATAAATCTGCAAGAAGAGGCGCACAATTAGTACCAATAGGGATTCTTAAAACCTGCTTGTAGAGTTTCTCACCAATACTTACATAAAAGTTCCAAGAGGAAGGACAAGGCAATACACAGGTCACCACATGATCATATCTTGTATGATTTGTATTCTGTGGCGGAAATTAAACCCTTTGATTCAGATGTACGAAGTTTTGCCCTCTCGATCAAAACACCATTTAATGAGTTTGGACAATCGATCATTAATTTTGTCGTGATGAAGCGTGGTGTACTCGTACATATAAGATACTTCGTATGAAGAAATCGCATTTGCTTTAAATTTTCTTGATTTTAATTTGTCAATCAAATTCCCTTAATTTTTAATAGACCAATAGAGGTTTACAGCGTTTCTGTTCATAACAGTTTCACAATATTTAGCCACGTGTTCCTTTATAGCCATGAATGCTGACGTCGATTTCTAGATAAAATTGTAGTTGAGCAGTAACTAGAATTAGCAATGTATCGAAATTTGTAGGGAGACTTGAGCAGTTTTGGTATGCAGTGTATCGTAGGGAGATCCAATTTAGAAATAGGCATGTTAAATGAAGAAATTTCACTGTTATGTTTGCTCAAAATGTTGGGGACACTTTTATTGCTTTCGATAGATAAGTATTTGAAGACAAAAGTTCCGAAACTAAAGTTGATATGTATAGTAACGTTGACAAATTAAATTGCTCAAAAAATTTAAAGGAGCGATTTCCCCATTGTAATTTAATGGAACATAGCTTGTAAAATCATTTTGGATAAGCAAGGCTACATCATTAAGTTTTATCATGTGTATATGGTTAATCCGTTCAATACAGGCATTGGTAATAAAGAAACAAGTATATGCTTTCCAAAAAAGCTTGGTCGATATCAACATTTATTTAATCATGCTATAATTTTTTTTCGTTCAAAATAGGTTTAAAATTTTGGCTCTTGGAATAAAGAGTAAAGAGTAGAATTAGTAAAGCTATGCATGAAATTCACACACACACACACACACACCCTCACACCCACACACACCCTCACACCCACACACACACACCCTCACACACACACACACACACACACACACACCCTCACACACACACACACACACACACACACACACACACACACACACACACACACACACACACACACACACACACACACACACACACACACACACACACACACACACACACACACACACACACACACACACACACACACACACACACACACACACACACACACACACACACACACACACACACACACACACACACACACACACACAACTGGTCACACAATTCGGTCTTTTCGAAATAGAGAGTTACTTCCCATTTGTGCAGGTATCTGACGTCAACGCATTGTGACGTCATCAAATTCTATGGAAACTAGCATGAAATTCAGGGAAACGGGGTTACATTTATGGCGTTTTCAAAGGAAATTAATGACGTCACAATGCTTTTACGTCAGATACCTGCACAAATAGAACGTAGGACTGTAAAATTGAAAAGACGGAATAGAAACTTATGCGTTGATAATTCAGAAAAGTTAGAAAATAGTACATTTGCACGAGACAACTCAAGTCACAGTCATTCGTAAAGTGCTTGACCTGTGCGGTAGGAAAATTCAATTATAACGCAAATTAACTTGACCAATCAAAAGCCTTTCAGTATACATTCGCGGGAAAAACGGAGAGTTCCGATTAAAGAATTTGGGGGACTACTAAAAAGTATCCAAACGTTTCTTTGATGCAATGGATCCAAGGATCCAGAAATGTCATTAGGGATTTTGAAGGGATAGGGTTTACTGTATCACACACTTATTGGTTAAAAAGTAAAAATGTTTCAAGTAAAAATATCATTGTAGATATTAAGTTAATGTGCAATATTTAAATTCAGAATTGCGATACCAAAGCGTTGTTATGACGACATGTCCTACTTTTGTGAAGTGAATAGCTGTGATCACGTGTTTTTCACTAGTCACAAGAATGTCTCTTTCTATGGGACAATTGCCCCTATTGCAATGTTGAATCTGATGAATCAAATCGAAAGTTAATTACCTTTACAAATCTAGTATGGTCGATATCTTGATATCGACCAATGACTACGAAATATGTCTTAATACATTTGTGTTCATCTTATAGAATAAGCAGCTACAAACTTGTGTGATATGAAAGTAGGAACCTTGCTCCCTTAATTATTTTGAGCAGTATATAATGGTGTTGTTAGCTGGAAAGAGAGAACAAAAGCGTCATTTTGTAAAATTATTTTGTGTGGAATTCAAACAACTTATAATTTTTCGGTACCCATTATCTTTACCTTATAAAACAGTTTAAGTCAATAACATTCCATAGATAAAACGAGATACTTGTGGGTTATTACTTATGTAACAGTAAATGGTGATTGTCTCAATGTACAATCATTGTACAAGTTAGCTCGCGTTCATCCCTCAAAGATAAGGTTGTATAAAACTCTCTAAAAGCATAAGAAATTATGAGGGTTAAAATGTTTGTAGAGTAACTCAATAAGCTGGTATTATGCGTGGTGAAATGGCAATCATTTCTTCATCTCTTAGATCTTATTCTTATCAATCTCTGGACTTTCTAATCAATATTACAATTAAAGTTGAGAAAATATTTCCCTTGAAATCTTAAGATAAACTTATTGAAAATTTGGAGCTGTGCACTCTCTGTAAAGTAAATGCACAAATTTAAGTTCAAAAAATAAAACCAGAGGGCGCTTCTGAAATGAATTTTGGCGGCTTATGAAAAGCACATTGACTGAAAGCATCACTGATGAGTATTTAATATCTGGAACACTTGTCTGGTGTGTAATAAATTAGTTTGAAATTCTCTTCAAGACGCGGTCTTCCGTATTATAATTAAATGGGAATTTCTTGAATCTGTTTCTAATGACAAATATGGATAATGACCATATCCCTGTCTACAGTACAAAATCGATAATTCAGAAAATCAGAAACCGAAGGCATACAAAATTAGGATAAAACAGGAACCAAAGCAAACAAAAACAAAAACCTCCACCATATGAAAAGAAGCGAACTCCCGATATGAGAGTGAGACCAGGTGCCCAGGAAGAGTAAGCATCTCCTGCTTGCATGTAACACCCGTCGCTTCAATTCGGTAGAACTGTCACATCCGGTTACTTCCATTTTGGAAGATATAGAGTACAATCTTTGGTTGGATGGTTCAAATGGTCTATGACAGAATATCAGATTTCATACATACGTAAATTTGTCAAAGTCACTTGCTCGTTCTTTGGAATAGATATACAAATGTAGGTATATCGTAAGGATGTTCTGAACTTTGAAAGATCTATGAAACACACATTTTCACTTTTTGAAATTTTGAATTCCCCGTCCTTGGTATAATATTGAATTTAGGAACGAGTGTAGGATAAGACACCACTATCATTATCAGTAGATTTATTGATAATTTGCTAACTATTTATCTAATTAACTAATCATAATAAACATCATAAACATATCAAATAAATAAAAGCATTATACATATAAATATATAAACTTACAGACTCTACATAAAAAATGGACCCAATAAGTCTTTGAAAATAATTATATTAAAACCTTCTTTTTTAAGATTTGGTGTTTGAAGTTTGAAGTTTGAAATGTTTTTTATTTAAATTACTTGTACCGGAGAAAGGCTTTGCGAAATATAACAATATATTTGAAAGCCCATGAATTTAAATAAACGATTTAATTCTAAATTATAATCAAAATATAGAACAAAAATACCCTAACATCATCCCTCCAATGATTTTGTCCCCAACTTTCTTTTTAATTACGCTTCTGTAAGTAAGTAGATTTTTAATTACGCTTCTACACAAAAGTTTGACCAGCTCACTCTTTGCAAAAAAGATTTAAGAAATTTTGAATTAGACCAGGAGGCTCTTCATTAAGCTATATTTTCCAATTCTAATCATATTGGCTTAAAGTACACTTCACGTAAATTTCTTTTTTTTCAACTTATTTTTTTGGATTGGGATACCTCTGAAAGGATTCATTATCCAAAGCGTGCATGTCTGGTTCACTACAGATGGCTGTTCCCTTCTTATTTTCAACGTGTAACTCCAAACGGTCACCGGAAAGAATTTCACATATGAGTTAAAGAATATCAACAGCACTCACAATAGAGCACAAAATTGAGTATCGACGGACCCCTAGCAAGCTAGAGGTGGGAACAAGTGCCCGAAAGAGTAAGAATCCCCTGTTGGCTAGCCGCACCCACCGTGGATGTTCAAGCACACGAAAACAGAAGAACGTTCAGTGCTATAAACATGACGAGACTAACGAGATAATGTAGAGGAAAAGCACTGCTTTATATCAAAATGATACCAAGATAAAATAATAGAAAGAATTTTAATGGCAGTAGAGAGTGTAAGTAAACTGCCATCACCGAAAAGTGTACATGTCATTGACACATTACAAACTCAAGAGTTTTGTTTTTGACAATGGGTAGCAATGATGACAAAAAGCTGTAGGAATAGGTAAAAGAGTTGTTCGACATGGACATAGCAATGGCAACATGTACAGTTTGCTTATTTTTAATTTGGCATGGCTGCTATCGGCCATCGTAGTTAAGAATGCACTGGAGTGTACAGGTCTCGCCAGAAAGGTGAGACTGATACGAGCGAGACTTTAAACCATACCTTTAAATTCTTTCTACCTTGACAAAAAACAATCTTCTAGAAGATCTATTTCTTTATTTATAGCATTTGATGCATGTACCTAATGTACCTGAGTATAATCTAGATCGAGCCATCAGCACACATAATCAGTTTTTTCGTACATGGACATACAAGTTTAGGAAATGGCAGATCAAAATTTACAAAAGGAAGATATTGAACCAGAAACTTTTGAATATCGAGAAGGAGTTACGGACGTTATTATTAGAGTGAAACAAGGGAGTCTTAATGGTGGCGTCTCCTGTTTTTGAAAAGATGATGACACAAGAGTTCAAGGAAAAGGCAACTGGCGTCGTAGAAATAAAGGGGACGGCTCCAAGTGATGTGGAAGAATTCCTGAAATGCATATATCCAAACATAAAAGTTGAAATGAGCGGTACGTTTAATCTTTTAATACCTTTTAAATACGAGGAAATGTTTAAATTCTTTTATATCTATACGAAAAATGTTTCATATCGAAAACAGCACAATTCATGGTTCTAAGCTTCTTAGCTTTGTGACAGATAATTATTTGTAAACTTCAAATTTAAATTAAATGAGTATCAATATTGAATATTAAATGATGTGATTTTTCATTCAACACGGTAAATTTTCCCTTGACGTAGATGATCCTACATGTAGACTACCGTCATTCGGAATTTTCTGATGTGTCGAATGGCATAAAGATAATACAATGACAATGTAATCTGAATTCATAAATCTCAACTCTTCCGATACTCTAGAGGATGTATTATAATCATTTGGATATAAACAATATACCAAGAAACTTTTAGACCAAGGATTCCGCATTTTTCGGACCAAAACAGGGAACAGTGGTGGATCCATGCCGATTCCATGGTAGGGCCAAAAGTGTAAAATAGGGTACCGCTCTTCAAAAATCTTCTCCGTCGGAACCGCTGCATGGATCTGAAATCTAATTGTATCTATACAATCTACATAGATAGGTTATCAAAAAATGTGTTCGGCATAAAGATCCGACAAATGAAAATTGACGTGTTTTTGACGTCTTTTTGGACTTTGTCAGAAATGTTCATTTTTTAACAGTTTCTTTGAATTATTCTATAAATATGTGGTTTTGTGCACTCATTTACTGCATTTTTGTCATATTTAAGTCATTCAATGCTTTCATATTCATTTTGGTTGAAAATTTTATTTATTCGTTTTTTATGAATTCTTTTCTTATGCAAAAAAAGGAAGGGGGGTTATTTTCATATACATATTGGACTTCCTTTCCAAAACAACTGAAGAGATTTTTATAAAACTTGGTAGGGAAAAAGTATTCATGGTACCGTACAAGTGTTATTGTTTTTGTCCAGATCCGTCAACAGAAATTTCACGTACTTTTGAAATATGCTTCAATGTTTTTGCATAATGTTAAACGTCTTCAAATTCAATAGCATCATTTAAGATAATTACTTTGAGACAGAGCTTTCATATTTCACATGCACATTCCTATCTGTTAATACCAACTTTTTATAATTTTTAGAAAAAAAAATTTCTGTTGATATCAAAATATTTTACTTTGTGAATTTGATGTACTCTCTGAAGAACAAATACTAGTAGGGGGTCACGTTTCTCTGATAAGCTTTTTGTTTATGTATGAAACGTATCGGGTATGTTTTAATTTTGAGGAAGAATAATGAAAAATTGATAGATTTGAATTCGATAAGTGAATAAAAGACAAACATAAAAGCCGAAACCAGATTCACCGGGTACAACATAGCATTACGGGGGCTTGTTGTGCTGCGACCCGGGGGCTTGTGCTGAAGCGAAGAAAAACAAACCGAGCTGTGTATCAGCTTCTATAACTCCAGAAGTAAGATTCCTAGGCTCCTAAAACTGATCCTACGGAACTCAGCAAATATCAAGATGCGTTCCATAGTGCTTAATTTCGTTTCACAGTCGTTTGTTCTCTCACACACTTCAACACTATTTCGCGAGTTGGACGATCCTAATAGTGAAATAATTTCAATATGACATAAATGTCTTAGAATAGTTTTTTACGCATATGTTTATACCTGGAGACATGCAGAATGGTCATATATTCCTATTTTGAATGCTTTCATTTGGCAATACAGCGTAATAAATGAAATATTCTACAATTTCTGATGATGTGCTTTGGGGCTTTTTCCATGTTGTGTAGCTTTCTAGGGGTCTGTCGATGCTCAATTTGGCGCTCTATTGTGAGTGCTGTTGAGATTATCGTCAGGATCTTCTGTAACTCATTGATATACGTGTAATTGTTCCAGACGTTTCAAATGCATTTTGAGACTTACCGGAAACATTCCTTATGATTCGAATCGATATTGAATGATGCAATTCCAAACGAACCTTATATAACTACGTAAGGCTTCTTTTTATATCCATTTACATATTCATCTGTGTTGCTTGGGCCCCTCCGTTTTGCGGTCTTGTTTGTGTGTGGTCATCTGACAGTGAGGAGGTTGTTTTACACCACAATTGTACGTTCTTCGAGACCTCTGGGTAATCGGAAAAGTGGGAGGGTTGTGCGCACGTAATCCAGGATAACCACACCTTCTGCTATTTCCGTGGCAGATGGCCGTCCTAAGTCGGTTGCCCATTGGCCTCGTTGGTTTATGTGTAGTCCTTTGTATTTGATGTTTCTGTGTTGTGCGTTGACGTTCCTTGTCCCGTATGCGTCTCTTTTCGTGCTTGTCTGCTTTGTGTTTTTGCATTGGGTGTTTTGGGGTTTTGCTGTGGGTGCTACAACCTGGTATTGTTGGAGATCCTCTCCTTTGTAGTTATATAACCACTGACGGATCTAGAGTCCCTCCTATCAATTTAGATAAAATAGTATGAATTTCTAGATTAAACCATTGATTCTGAGAAATCTTAATCGTTTCCTTTTTGTCAATATTAAAAAAAATATCCCTGGCTCGCTGCTGTTTGCCAGTTTACAACATTATCAATTTGAAATATTACAGCTTCGGTACATTTATGGATATAGTAATTTTCACACTCTTTGTTACATGTTTTAGATTGAGGATCACTGACGATGTTTAACTTAAATATTTAAGGAATTGGACTTAATGAAAACTCACTGGTAGAGAATTCTAACATCTTGATTCCGAATGTGCCAAAACTTTCGCTGGCTCGCTATCGCCAGCAAATCATCAACAGTTAAGAATTCAATTGAAAGTCACTAAGCAAAGACCTCGAAAGTATAAAGAATTCCCTTTTTATATTATGCGTACTCATTTATTGTCCTCTGGTTACGCCCCTGAAAAGAATGGAGTTAACTTAAATTTCAGCAAAAAATTATGTCAAATTTGCTTCAAAGTATCGAGAAAATATTCTAGAAAATGTACAAAAATTTCGGCGAAATGTGGTATCTTACTCTACAGATCTCGTGTTCATTCTTCATGAAAGAAGGATGAAACGTAGGGAACAAAAAACTTTGTCAGTATAGACTAGGGGTGTAATGTCTAATCATCAAGTTTATCATGTCTGAGAAAGTGTACATGTACATTTATCAAATACAATGTTTTCTGGTCCATTTTCATCAATTGTGTGTCAAATATACGAATTCTCCTTCTTCATGACTTTGATAATTGTACTTCATTAAAGTAATCATATGAACAATGTTGACGGGATATTGAACATGTTTCTTGTGCTTACTTGGAATAAAACTTTAAATATCAATCAATATATTGAATGAACATACACCCATACACAACATGGAAATAAGCCCCCATAAAAAACATTAGAAGCAGTAGAATATTTCATTTATTACGCTGTACTGCCACATGAAAACATTCAAAATAGGCATGTATTACCATCTTTCGTGTCTCCAGGTATAAACATATGCGTAAAATCTTGTTTTAAGACATCAATTAATGTCCTATTGAAATTATTTCCCCATTTTGACCGTCCAACTAATGAAATAGTGTTGAAGTGTTTGAGGGTACAAACGACTGTGAAACGAAATTAAGTACATAAGGACATTTATTGATATCTGCTAAATTCCGCAGGATCAGTTTTAGGAGCTAAGGTATCTTACTTCGGCTAGTTGTAAAACACGCGACGCGCAACGCTATTTTTCGCTTGCGCAATTTATCGAATATAGTATTTTACAGAACATTTAATAGCCATTCTCTGTAAAGACCAAAATCAATCGGCACGGCATGTCATGGATTTTGATGATTTTCGGTATAATGGGTATATATTAAGTACTGACGATTAGAATAACACTTTTCGGCCAATGTGACCTCTGCTTGCCATGGTTACGAGGTCATTCTATTTATAGCACTTTTGGGACCATAAAATAAGCCAGCTCCGGAGACTTCGTTGCCATGGATACCACTGTAACAGCTTGTTCACCTTTATACAATCTATTCTTCCTTACTTCCATTCATACTAAGTACACTTAGATATGTGATATTTATTACAGGAAGCTTATTGTATTAAGCCAAAATAAGTCAAAATGAAGCGAAAAATCAACTTTTTAAAGGGTGAAAATAAGGGCCAATTTTGTGTGTTTTTGACCATTTTCAATTTTAAATATCACAAAAGGCACCGATAGGAGAAAAGTGATTTTCATTAAAGGAACTATATGTTTATTGACAAATAAAATGAACGAAAAATTGGAGTGGGCTATTTAAGAGTTTAACCTAAATTCTGTCGTCAAAGACCGTTGCCATGACAACATTAGACCTTTTTGCTTGTTTCATATTATCTTTGAAATTGATTTATTCCTCTTTAGAGTTACATATGATTGCCAAAATGTATGCATGTATAGATATGGCTTTCATCTTTAACATAAGATTAATTGAAATGTTCAAGGTCATTGGCTTAATGTTCAAGGTCATTTATACTTTGAGACTCAAATTTTGCATTAAATATTGATTTTTTAAAATTTTTTGTTACCGAATTAATGATTTTTTAGTTGAATATTTTCATAGGTCATATTAAAAAAAATATGAATGAACATGAATATAAGAGAGAAAAATCTTAGAATTTATTGAACTGGAGCAATTTAATAGGAAAATATTTTTTCGTCGAAGAACAAGAAAATACAGATTTCGTCTCTTTTTTTTAAATACTTACCAAGAATTTAGATATTCGAAGATGTGTAGAAACGTCATCAATAGTTCTAAGAAATTAGTTATACATTTATCATTTTATGGCAAATAACTCTTAATTTCAATATTTCAAGGTTTCTAAAATATTGGCACCTTCATTTTATGAAAAATCAGGATTTTTCGTCAAATCTGGTCACTTTAAGTTTAATGACCTTGGAAATTCAGTGGGTGACCTTGAAATATTTTCAAGGTCATTTTTATATTAAGACGCCCCTGATAGATGTTTACATGAACTTCTGTTCCAATATCATGCGTAAATAGTTTGATACAGGTTGTGTTTAAATTCATCATATGGAAACCTTTCAGCTGATTGTTGCCATAGCAACTAAATTTGATGCTGCTTTGCATATGAAAGGACAAATTAGCCCAATTAATTTTTCATATTAATGTATAGTTCAAAGATGATACTTATTGGATAACTGGAATTTGACTACAAAAATTATTTTATAAAATTTTCAACCTTGTAAAACAGTAAAAATATGCAAAAAAGGGTCTTCAATGGCCCAAAACAGAGGCTTTTGATACCTTGTTTTGGCCCAATTTTTCATTTTGTATACAAAAGGCATCCGGGATGAATGTAAAAAAACTTTACAAATATGCATAATAATAAGGATTTAAAGAAAATAATCAAAGCAATGCCAGATTAAAAAAGTACCTGTTTCCATGGTAACGAAGCCTACAAATATGCCTCGTCCTACAGATTTTCCCGATTTAAGAAACTTCAGACACGGTTACCATGGCAACGACAACTTTTTTGGAAAAAAACTAGGGTTGATTTACATACTAGTACTTCATATTGAACATCCATACCAAAAATCTCAAAAATCCATGACATGCCGTGCCAACATGTCTTAAAATTCTTTGGTTCTACAGAAAATTACTGTTAAAAACAGAAAAACAAACCGAAAGCTATGGAAATAAACACGATACTTTTAAAATTATTACTTCGTGTATTAGATATAATA
This sequence comes from Pinctada imbricata, assembly GCA_033119305.1. Classification (NCBI taxonomy): domain Eukaryota; kingdom Metazoa; phylum Mollusca; class Bivalvia; order Pterioida; family Pteriidae; genus Pinctada; species Pinctada imbricata. The sequence continues at coordinate 47,366,647 of VSWD01000006.1, read as the reverse complement.
TATATAGGCATCATAGATTAGTTCGCATGTAATTGCCCTTCGTCTGTCGGTTTCCAACTATGTACAATCCGTCTGTACGTCCCGTTAGTTTTTCACGCTTTGACGTTTTTTGAGTATCTCTAAAAGTACAAACACACCGAAAGTTAAGGAAGCAAACATGATGTATGCATTCATGTTAAGGATAACTATTACCAAACTTTCAAAAACGGTTCAATAGAGGATGCTGCATTGGATGCATGTTTCTTAGGCTGCATCTGACCTACCTTTTCTGCATCAGTGATACTGTTTAATTTCAGACTTACTGTAAGTGGTAAAAATCAACTTTCAAAAATGGTTCTTTAAAGAATGCTGAATTGGATGCATGTTTTCGTAGCTGCATCTGAACTTTTTTTCTGTATCGGTGATGATTCTCTATTGTGGACATACCGTAAGTGGTAAAAAACCCCAAACTTTTAAAATCTGTTCGTTAGAGGATAGTGAATTGGATGTATATGATGTAAGCTGCATCAGACCTTTTCTTCCTGCATCAGTGATAATACTCAATCGTGGATATACTGTGGTATTCAAGACTTTAAAAAATTGGTTCACCAGAGGATGCTGAATTGGATGCATATGACATAAGGTGCATCTGATATACTTTTTCTGCATCAGTGATTTCACTCAATTTTGGACATACCGTAAGTGGTAAAACTACCAATCTTAAAAAGAAAAGTGCATTCATAGATGCTGAATTGGATGCATATTTTGTAGGCTGCATCTGACCTTTTCTTTCTGCATCAGTGGTAATTCTCAATCGTGGATATACTGTAGTTAAAAAAATGGTTCACTACAGAATGCTGAATTGGATGCAAAAGACGTAAGGTGCATCTGATATACCTGGATGAAATACCAAATTAAACAAAAGTCAATTAGTAGATGCGAATTTGAAGCATATTAAGTAAGATGCATCTGACCTATTTTTGTCTGCATCAGTGATTATAGTCTATTATGGATATATCATCAGTGTTAAAAACACCAAATTTTCAAATCGGATCATTAGAGAATACTAAATTCGATGCATAGTATGTAATATACATATAGAATGTGGATATACTGTAAGTGGTATTCAAGACTTTTAAAAATTGGTTAACCAGAGGATGCTGAATTGGATGCATATGACACAAGGTGCATCTGATATACTTTTTCTGCATCAGTGATTTCACTCAATTTTGGGCATACCGTAAGTGGTAAAACTACCAATCTTAAAAAGAAAAGTGCATTCATAGATGCTGAATTGGATGCATATTTTGTAGGCTGCATCTGACCTTTTCTTTCTGTATCAGTGGTGATTCTCAATCGTGGATATACTGTAGTTAAAAAAATGGTTCACTACAGAATGCTGAATTGGATGCAAAAGACGTAAGGTGCATCTGACATACCTGGATGAAATACCAAATTAAACAAAAGTCAATTAGTAGATGCTGAATTTGAAGCATATAAAGTAAGATGCATCTGACCTATTTTTGTCTGCATCAGTGATTATAGTCTATTGTGGATATATCATCAGTGTTAAAAACACCAAATTTTCAAATCGGATCATTAGAGAATACTTAATTCGATGCATAGTATGTAAGCTGCATTTGACCTTCTCTTTCCGCATACGTGATAATATTCAATCGTGGATATACTGTAAAGTAGTTAAAATACCAGATTCTTAAAAAGTGCTCGTTAGAGAATACGAATTGGATGCATATTACGCAAGGTACGTCCGTTTACTTTTTCTGCATCAGCTATAATACTCAATTTTGGACATACCGTAAGTGGTAAAAATACCAAGTTTTCAATAAATGGTTCATTAGAGAATGTTGAATTGGATTTATATTATGTAAGATGCATCTGACCTTCTTTTTCTGCATCAGTGATTATACTCTATTGTGGATATACCCTAAGTGGTAAAAATACAAACCTTTCAAAAGATGGTTCAGTAAAGGATAACTCAGTACGAAAACTGCGAAATGTTAGAAGATCGAATTTTTTTCCTCGAATAATGCTGAACAATTCGGGTATATAAATTGCGCGAGCTAAAAAAAGTTGCGCGTCGTGCGTTTTACAACTTACCTTAATTCTGGAGTCATAGCAGCTGATGCACAGCTCGGCCTGCTTTCCATCGCTTCAGCACGAGCCCCCGGGTCGCAGCACACCAAGCCCCCGTGATGCTTTGTTGTACTCGGTGCGATTCAAAAAACCACAATCGAAAGCCTTACGAATTTTGGAAAAAAATACAAAACAGAACATTAACACGCGAAAAGGAAAATTGGACAAACAGAAAAAGACAATGACACAGCTCCACAAATTACGAATGACAGTTTATCTAAATGTACTATCTCCACTTCAAGTGCTGATGGCATCGTAGAATGCATTGTAGATGGCGCTGTCAAAATGCGCCGCACTGAATTATATATTTTCTGTTTTCTTATATCACATTAATCACGTTACATGTACATGTACATGTATAATGCAAGTATAATATCCAAGTAGGTAGGAGCAAAACATTTTTATGTCATGTTTAGAAACTTTGCTATTCATATATCCACTATTAAGATTTCATATATCTCGGCCTCGAGCATCACTGGTGAGACAATTTTAGTCAAAATTCGCATATGGTGAACTGAATCATAATGCTATAACATATATAACTGATAACATCTATATAAAATATAGTGCTCAAGGCAACATAAGATGAGAGTAAGATGAATTGTGTGTTTTCTATCCCAGAGCCTTGGTGAGGGTATATAAAACGCACAACGAGTTTCATGATACATCGTATGAAATGAAAATTCATTTGAGATTCTTTTAATCACATGATATTGCCTAAAAATGTGTATTTCTAAAGTGAAATAGACGTTTCTTAGAACTAGAGGCGAACCACGCGCCGTAACCTAGAAGTCGTCTGCTACACCATGAAAAGTAGTTCCCCATCATATAGATGTTCTGTGCGTAAGGGAAAAATGTTTCAAATTTGTTTAGTATTTCAATGCAATGATTAATTCAACAACAACAACATAAACACCACCACCACCACCACCACCACCAACAACAACAATTTATTGATATTGAATCCGCGTCTGAATTTAACAATTGACCGATATTTGAAAGGTCACACTTGTCAAAGTTTATTTGATAAGGTTCCAAATTTGACCAATTGCATTCAAGCAGAGCGATATGTAAAGTGTTATCGTATCATATATTTATGAAATGGCTTTATGAAACTGCATAATGGGTGTATCATGTGATAAATTGTCTATATCTTGAAACATTCTTGTCTCAAAGAAGCACATATTTTATCCAGTTATTATGAAATTCCACTGAACGAACCTTTATTATATTTTAGATGATATTGTGGATAAAGTTCTACCACTGGCTCATGAGTACCAAGTGTCAACATTACTTGCTGAGTGTGAAGATTATTTGTTGAAGAAATACTTTACAAATAAGTACCCGTATTCTACAAATCCTACTACAGAGAAGCTCGCTCGATTCCTTTGGTACGGAATCACTTTTCACTTGAACCGCCTCAAGGACAAATCTGTAATGGTTCTGGCTTTATGCAAAGTGGAAACATTTATAAACCTAAAACAGTTTACGGCCTTACCGTCAGATCTACAAAACCATGTTGTTATGCAGAGAGTGAAGGCTTTTGAATTCTTTACTACCCGTTCATTTGTTAAATCAACAGATTTCCCGCTAAATATCAATCTAGTTTTAAAAGAGAAATTATCTGGCATCGTAGGGATCCACAGACCTTTTTCAAAAAGTATTTGGGATGGGAGTATATCCTTTCCTGTAAATAACAAATGGTCCTAGAAGTTTTTTTCGTATGAGACGGGATTTATGGTAATTGCATAGTAACGTTGATGCCGTCAATTTCTTTGAAAAGAAACAAATTGAATCCTACACTATAAGCATCAACAATTACATTCGGTAAACATGATAACCATTTATATTAATAAAATAATTGTCAACTGAATGTGTTATATTTCGATTTCTGTAAAGTAGTGTCTTAGATAATAACTTTTATTCTTTATACGAATAAATAAAGTCTGTATTATCTTTCAAAAAATGTTATCTTTCTGCTTGTCGTCATAAATTTACATCTATATGGAAAAGAATATTGTTATTTTGGTTTTCACTCACTTATATCAATAATACGGAAGTGCTTAAACTCTTTACCTTCTTATGGAAAATTTAGAACCAATTTATTATGCACCAGACACGTGCTTCTGACATTAAATCATCATCATTGATGCTTCCAGCCAAAGTGATTTTCATAAGCCACATAAAATCATTTCAGTAGTGCCTCTGGTTTATTTCTTTGAATTTTAATTTGTTCATTTACTTTACAGGGAGTGTGCTGCTCCAAATTACCTGTAGGGTTGATTCAGTAGCATATCAAACTATTATATGTACAAGAGGTTATACTATTCAAGATATCTTTAACTCGATATTTAGTGTTCTCATATTTACAATTATACATGTAGTTATAAAACCCTTAATGTAACTTCAAATTATTTGATTGTCGACTTTTAATATTACATGTATTAAATAATTACTAACTTATTACGATAGAACATATATTTCAATATGATAATTACAACTACTACATACAGGTTGGTATGATCTCGTTTGATGGACTGATAACAAGGTCCGATAACCTTCGGTTGTTCTTTTCTTCAATGGCATTCGAAAATTTCTGTTCACAAAATTTTAATGGAATTTCTGAAAAGTGGGTTTTATAGCATCATATCCCACTCATCCTGCTATGTCTTTCTGTATTTATTTGACATAACTGTCACAGTCTTTGACATATTTCATTGTTTGGATTGAGGGTCACTAGCGAGGATTATGTCTGGTCCATGGTGCTTTATCTGTTCTTAAAGTAATCTAAGAACTTAAATACGTTACATCGTTCGCCTAGTTTTACTAAGCGTCGACACTGACTTGAAATATATTTGTTAATTTGCTGATACTAAAATCGATGAATTACTCTGAAATTAATGAGTACCTCGCTAATGTCCTTAGCTTGCTCTTTGGAATTCATATTAAGTCATGTTTATAATTTGGCTCTTCATATATTGAATTTCATTATTTTGGTGTCATCTCGTCAGGCATCAAGCATCGTTTATTGACTGTTAGAACACTCTTTGTTAAGTTGATACATACACATCAACAAAATAGATTAGAGGGTGCTACTAATATAAATCTTGCTGTCTGAAAATCACTTTGGTATCAAGTAACACTGATGATGATTTGCTATCCGAAACACGTGTCTGATTGATTGAAATTGGTGTGAAATTTTCTTCAGGGAGATAAAAGTTTCATATTATTGAAATGGAGATATGGTGCAGTTAATTTTTACGATAGAATGTGATATATTCTTGCCTCCGCTATATCTTTTTCCCAACAAATTCTTATATTTCGTTTCTGATGTACATTTGGCAGTTAAGAACATAGAACTAGAAGGTTGCATAAGAAAATATAAGTTAACCCTAGAATAAGAATTCAGTTATTAAGGTTACGATTATGATGGGTAATAAGGGATAAATGGGGCATCCATTTATTGAGTTGGGAAATCACGGCATAATTAAAATTCATTGAAAATGAATTGAAAACCTTGCACTTATGGATTTTGGAAAAAATAGTACTTATAGAGGTCATATTCTAAATACTTTCCATTAACATGATTAAGATAAGACTTATCAGAGAGAGAGATGCACTATACATTTTATATAACTTTGAAGTTAATTTGTTGATTGTTTGAATATTATAACATTTTCTGAAGTTTCATAGATTTTGCAATATGTTAATTTTTTCCTTTGAGAGAAACGTTTATAATGTGCTAATATCGGTGAAATGTTGATATTGAATTTTTAAGGATAGTGTTTTCCGTCCTTAACTTTTAAACTTTTCAGTATCTCCTCTGCAAACGCTGCACAGAATTTCACTTAACCTTATAGGAAGCGAGAACTCAATGTCCTTTACCAAGTTCGCGATTCTCGCTCCGACAAGTCAACAAATATGGCCGCCAGGGGCTCTGATTGGCTGATGCATTTTCAAAATTTCCTCTGCAATGCTTAATAGAATTTCACGAAACCTAACATGAAGCAAGATCTAGAGGTCATCTACCATGTTTGTGTTTTTTGTGCCGATAGGTCAACAAATATGGCCGCTGAGGGTTCGGAATGGCTGATGCATTTTAGACATCTATGCAACTGCTGAACAGAATTTTACAAAACCTTACAGGAAACAAGAAACCAAGTTCCTATAACAAATTGGTGTTTTTCGTGCCGATCGGTCTATAAAAAAGGGCTGTTGAGGGCTCTGATTGGCTGACATATTTTCACTACCTCCTCTGCATCTGCTGCAAAGAATTTGTTGAAACGTTACAGGAAGCTAGTACTGACGGTCCTCTACAAAATTTGTGTTTTTCGTGCCGATTGGTCAGCAATACGGCAGCCAAAGGCTCTGGTTGGCTTATGCATTTTCGACTTCTAAGTAATTGCTGCATAGAATTTCTCAAAACTTTACAGCAAGGTAGTACTCTAGCCGCCAAGAAACCTCTACCAAACGGGCCACTTTTATATGGAAGAATGGCAATCGAAAATATAAATCTATTGTTGTTAACTATGACAGAACCAGTTTGTAAATGAAAAGTCCGATTCAACAAATAAGTTCACTGAAACAGATATTTTCAGATGTTAAACCTCCTGATCGATAACATTTTTGTGGTGTTCCGAGGAAAGGTCGTCCAAACAAACTGTTGGAATTCCAATGGGAACCAGTTGTGCCTCACTCCTAGCTGACATTTTTCTTTACTCGTACGAAGCTAAATTCATTCAATCTTTGATCTTTGCAGGGAAAAGGTACTTCGCGTCTGACTTTAACTTCACCTACAGATGTTTAGACGATGTGCTGCCCATCAATAATCCAAAATTCGCGGATTACCTTATCGAAATTTATCCTTCGGAGCTTGAGGTCAAAGAAACTTTAAAGAAAAATAATTCAGCATCCGATTTGGACATAATGCTGTTCTACGACACTGATGGTCCCATGAACACTTCACTCTATGACTTCAATTTCATCGCAGACTTTCTTCTCTGATTAGCAGCATCCCTTTGTCGACTGCTTATGGCGCTTTCATATCCCAATTGGTAGGTTATGTCAGAGAAAGTACCAAATACACAGATTTTGTTCTGAGAGCTAGGCGTCTTTCAGATAAGCTCCTCAATCAGGGTTACATTTGTGACCGACTAACATCGTCTCTGAGGAAGTTCTACGGTCGATTCAGTGATATTGGCATACACTATTATGTCCAAAATGGTGGATGATATTCTGTTGTAGACCATGTGGACCATACAACCACCGAATATGCTTATATCTTCCGAAAGGGAAGTAATCGGATGTGACAATTCTACAGATTTGAAAGAAAGGAGGGGATCTCAAACAACACTCGGTTGCAGCATCCACAGCAAACCCCTAAAACACCCAATAAAAAACCAAAACAGATCAGACACTAACAGAAAAGGACTCAAAAGGGACAAGGAACACCAACCCACGCCACGGAAACATGAAACACAAGACAGATCAAACACAAACTGAGGAGAAAAACTCACACTATAGAAACATGAAACACAGAAGACCACACTTTAACCAACGAGACCTATGAGCTATCGGTGCCGACATAGGACGACCATGCATCTGTCACGTAAACAGCAGACGATGTGGTTATCCTGGATTACGTGCGCACATCCCTCCCACTTTTCCGATTTACCCAGAGTCTCGAAGAACATACAATTGTGGTGTAAATAACCTCCTCACAGTAAGATGAACATACAAACAGAAAGTATGACGCAGGGGCCCAAGAAACTCGTGAAAAGCCACATGGATATAAAAACAGAAGGCGTACGAAATGCAGTCCGTGCTCTGCCGACTTTAGCCAGCTTATGAAGCGTTGGGTTTTGCATGCAAGCAGACTGTCTTTTCAAGGACACCTGGTCTCACTCCGATATTGGGAGTTCGCTTCTTTTCATGTGGTGGAGATTTTTGTTTGCTTTGGTTCCTGTTTCATCTTGATTTTGTATGCCTTCGGTATATGATTTTCTGAATTATCGATTTTGTACTGTGCATTGAGATATGGTCATCCATATTTGCCATTGTAAATAAAAATCCGCATCCGATGCAAGTAACCAGCAGGCGTCGCAATATTTATAAAACGTTGGATCAATATTGAAATGTGGTTGAAAATGAAAGTCAACGTTGAAATTGCAAATGAAGGGAGTATCAACATACTCTTTTCAGTAACGAATTGTTTCATGCTTGAAGGAATCCCGTTCCAAAAATAGTGTCATAATAGACTTCAGAGGAAAAAATGGGATGATCGATATATTAATAAGATAGCTTAGTAATCCATATACTCTCTGTTTCTTAAAAACGAAAATTGAAATTCAAAGATAACATCTTCAATTTTCCCCAGTTCATTCAAATATTTCTTTCCAGTTGTCGAAAGGTATACCTACATTTGTACTGTTCTGATATAGAGAGAAATTTCTTTTTCGTAGACGAAACTCCCTTATAGATGCATTATTGAATGACATAGAACGCTATTCTATGAACCAATTAGAAAAGGAATAAGTAGTAAGAAGATTCCACATCACATTTACTCAGAATAAAAATCGGTCAGATTAAAACAAGACGATTTCAAAAGAAGGCCTTTGGAAACGATTTCCAGCAAGACAATTATGCATTGTCAACGGCAGAATTTACCCACAAGATTGAAGCAAACGAGGCTTATCAGAAAACAACTTCGATCCCTGTCAGACAGAAATGAGACCAACAACAACGCCCACAACAAAAGAAAAAACCCTACAATTAAATCAGACACAACGCATCACTCAATATGAAATCTATAGTTTTGCAACCATATTCAATCATTGTAGAATCAGTATAAAGACTGCACAAATACTATTTTCTCTTTAGATTTTTGTATTATTTCGAAAATAAGAGTATATTATATATTCTGTGTACCATAGGAGAGCTAAATTAAGGACTACTTGTTAACTTTAGGCTGCCGTAAGCTGTTCTTACATTGTCCTCACGCCCCCAGATTAAAAGAGAAATATATATTATACGGAAACGTCATATGGGATTATTTAAAAAAAATAGTTTCCATATAATAGTCACTTCATGATGCACATCCTTTTTTCATGACCAAATGTTTTACACACACTAATGCAATCGCAAAATATGAAAACAACTATATTTCCAGTAATAGAGGACTTGCGTCAGTCTTATGATTTATTTATCTAATTTTCTTAAACATGGGTCCAGTAGCATCATAGCCCACCCATCCTGCTACGTCTTTCGGTACATTGTTGGACATAATAACTATCACAAATTTTGGCCATATTGCATTGTTTACATTGATGATCACTGACAAGGGTTGAGTGTCTCGTCAAAAAAGCATTTTATTTCAAATGAAATATTTCATGTACATTGTACCATGTACATGTAGATCTCATCACAGGCTATTGTCAGTGTTAAATAAATTGTATTTTAAAATATATGTCTGTATTCTGTGCAGATGAACCGATGGCTTAAAAGTTCAACAAAGTATCTAAGTATTTTAATAGCTTATTCTGTACATTGCACAGATTTGGTTTTCTAGAGCTGCGTAAACAAGAGTCATTTTTTGCAAATTTCTCCAGTTTGTGAGGAGGAAAGAGTATTTAAAGTGCGTAATCAACTAGAAAACTTTACAAGGACTTTATTTATACCTAATTTGCTATATTTACGACGATTTTTCATAAATTTGGAATATTTTGATATGGATTGCAGCGAACTTTCAGGCGACGACGATGATTTTCGATCCTTGGATGCGACTCTTTCGGACTCTATTTGGCTACAAACATTCTCAAACAACGAAAACGTGAGAAATAATCAAGCACAACAACGTGATCCACTACACCTGACGATGACCGAAAACACCTTGAGCGAAACGATAAAGATTCCGAAGACAAAGATTCGAACTGTAAGTGAACTTTTGAAAACTCATTTTACTTTCACCAAATGCGACTCAATTCGATACGGGGAAATCTATAAGAATGATGACAGAAGTGCAACAATAACACTATACGTATCGACAGGGAACATACACGTCCAAGGGCCAGCACATGCTATGATAAGTGAGAGTTTGCTCAAACTTATGTTTTTCCCAAACTGTGTATCAGCCTATGAGTTTGAGCTGCGCACTCTCTGTAATGTAAATGTAAAAATCTAACTTCAAAGAATGGAAGATTGACGCTACTGATGTTATTTTTGGTGGCTCCGCTGAAAGCATCACTGATAAGAATTTAATATTCGAAACACGTGTCTGGTGCATGGAAATTGGTTTGGAATTTTCTTCAAGAAGGTATAGAGTTGGAACCCTTCGACATTATTGATATAGACACTTATTTCACGTTGCGGTGTGGAGCAGTTAAAATCGTTCCCCGTGACCTGATGTTTGTCAAGTGTATTAATTACTTCTTTCCAGCTCTGTCGCCTGAAAGAAGCACTTGTTTTTGGCCTTTTATCAATGTGACATCATACTATATTTTTGATGTATCGGAAACTAGCCATTTCACCGATAAATATCATCGAAATTAAAGGAGATTAACATCTTAGCACCATCCCTCCAATGCTATTTTGAACATAGATTTTATTTGGATATACTACTGAATCGACCCTACAGAAAATTTGGAGCCGTGCACTCTCTGTAATGTAATCTTCAAAAAATGAAAGACGGCGCTACTGATATTATTTTTGGTGGCTCCGTTGAAAGCATTACTGATGAGAATTTAATATTCGAAACACGTGTCTGGTGCATGGAAATTGGTTTGGAATTTTCTTCAAGAAGGTATAGAGTTGGAACCCTTCGACGTTATTTAAATGAAGTTACATAATGGAATAATGTAGAGTTTGACAAGTGTCTTTTGTGATGATATAGTTTTCTGATACACTCGATGAGTACATTGTCATCATAAATTCTAGTAATAAAGGCATATGTATATATGTAGCTTTGGGAGATGAATTTACACAAGCGTTGCTTTTTTATTCAGATCCAGTCATTCTTTGTTATTGTCATTTTCATATTATGTTGCATTATTATGAATAAATATGTTTAAACTAAGACATATAGATTTAATGTACATGTACATAAAGCGAAGATGATTACTGTTGAAGTTTCCTTTGCCTGTCAGAGTGTACTCCTTCTTTCCTTGATATATTTTCGGAACTCGTCGTCTAGGAACCTAAGAAATAAGAATAATCTTGATTAAAATACCACTTTTACTAAAACTTAACTCTCATAAGACATATACCATTTATGTAAAATGGAAGTAAAAGAAAGTTTTTTTTCATTTTTAATTCATTGCTTGTGCATGGAGAAACTCATAATGTAGAATGAAATTATTTTGCTTTGACTACCATTTCAAAATATGGCATTATTTTAATTGTAATTCTACTTCACAATTTGTTATACTGATTAAAATATTTACGATTTACCTTCTTAGCATATCATTTGAAGACCCTCTCTGCACTGATCTTGTACTCATTCTAGATAATATGCCCTTTTCCACATCTTTACTATTGCAGATGGCATTCCTCGAACTTTCATCAAGATTAATTGAGATGTATTTGTAAATCGTGAAAATAAATTTAAGATGCAATTTCAAATAAAAAATATTGCATTTACCTTTGAAAAATATTGCGTTTACAAATATTCAATGCAATCGGAACGACAATTACACGGAAGAAAAAAAAATTATATTTTAATATCATGAAATAAAAACACAAAGAATTTAGTTGTTTATTATTTCTTGTACTTACGGTATTTTGTTTACTGCATAAACAACAGCTAAGTCTCTTGTATACCAGTTAGAATCTATTGGAAAGAAATAGAAAATGGTCATCAGAAAACAAAGAGGTTTTGGTGGCACAGTTTTCTCTTTGTATTTTCCTGTACTTTTCAAGAGCTGGGGAGGTACTACAAGCTCTAGACGTAGGCGTTTCTACTTTGCTCCAAAAAAGGAAAGTCCTACCCCTTCTCAAACATACATATTAAAAAAGAAATTCTCCAAAATGAGAAAATTACATTCTATCCTGAGCTAAATTGAAGGGAATATTATGACAACATAATGAATTATTTATCTATACCTGTCGTCATCGGTGTCCTCATCTTGTACTGCAATTGGCCATCATTAATGTACATTTCGATACATGTAAATATACGGAATACAACTCCAAAAATAATCTCATATTTGCTGTAAAGATAAGAAACTTTAAGTCACATTTGAGACCATAAAACAATAATTATTTTGTGAAGTCTTCTGTGTTTTGATGTCGTAATTTGTGTTTATTGTTTTTTATTTTCGTGTCTATTTTAGTACTTGTCTACTCTTTGTTCGCAAAGGGGTACCTCGGTGTTTTAATGTAGACACTACAACCGAGTCTTGTTGGAGATCCACTTCTTTCCATTATGCGTCCATAATGAGTGTGAACTGAATGATTCACATACAATCACGTTTCAGTAGAATTCTTGTCTCGTGGATTATGACACTATTTACTTATAAATACGATTTTCTGGCTACCATAGCAAAAAGCCATAATGTATTTTCTATTCATAAGCAGAAGGCCTACAGTGACATTTACTTTTGCTACGTATAACGCTTTGGTATTTTTATCAGCTTTTTTACAGGATAACCACACCATTTGCTACTTGTGTGGTAAATGGCCGTCAAAAGTTGTTTTCCAATTGGTCTCGTTGGTTTATGTGTAGTCTTTTGTGTTTGATGTTTATATGTCGTATGTCTCTTTTTCGTCTCTTAGTATGCCCGTATTTGTATTTTCACATGGGACGTTTTGCTGTTGGTGCTGCAACAGAGTCTTGTTTGAGATCCCCAAGTGAGTTAGTTAATGTTATTATACCTCTACTGATTTTTCCTATATAAAAAGAGACTCATTAAATTTAACTAAATCCCTGAAAATCGCCTGATAAGACTATTTCCCTGCAAAGGGGTGCGTTAGTTGAGAAGACTATTTCCCTAGGGAGTTAGTTTCAAAATGGGGCGGAGCTTCTTTGGGGGTGTGTCAGTATCAGCCAATCAGCGCCGTTGAAGGTTGATCGGATGATGTGAAGATTGATCGGATGACGCTATCAATACGCGAGCAGAGTAATCCGCCTCCTATCCGCTTAGCACATAAATTAATCCGCAATGAAATAAAACAATCACAAATTAAACATGTATTAGTATGATAAATGATGTTTCTGTTTATCTTATCATCAAAAATTAATATTTTCCGTTACTCAGTCATTCAGTCGAGAAGGCAAGGCAAAATCATTAGAATTTCCATTTGAACCCTGTGAACCTAAGAGATATGTTCGTTTCAGTATAATGTTTGTTTCTGTATACCTAAGACATATGTTTGTTTCAGTATAATGTTTGTTTCGGTATAATAAAACAGTTAAAGTATACCATTGAGGGAGTTAGCACGATTCTGGTTCCCCTCGACCAGACCTATTTCCCTCGGCTTCGCCTCGGGAAATAGGTCTGGTCTTGGGGAACCAGAATCGTGCTAACTCCCTCAATGGTATACTTTAACTGTATATTTTTAAAAAATGTTAGAACTCACAAGTAAAAGGTCTGCCTCCTACATACACGAGAGCTAGGTTTTTTGAAAAGAAAAGGATTTTCCAAAAGTGCCCTCTAGCGGACGTAAAACAAAATATTTTCTTACAACGCCTTGCTTTATTTTATTGATCAATGCTTTATCGTTTTCTTACTTTCCTTCTAAGATATAGGTGCCGTCTTCGAACTTAACATCACAGGTAAAGTTTCTCTCTGTTTTATCGATCTTGATTCCCTGTAATTCTTTGTCACTTATTTTCCAGACACCACGGTCGATTTGCTGGTTTTGCACCCGACTTTGCCACGTGCCTTGGAGGTTGGCTGCGAACTCACATGAACCCTCAGATAACGGGATACCTGAGATAAAAATGATACATGTAATTACGAAATGTTCTACGTATTATGCCAACATTAAAACTCATGAAATCCGAACTATTTACTTATGGTTGTTCAGAACGCTTGTACTGCTGCACCATTATATTCTGCTCTGTGTCTGTACATACTTCATGCATGCGTACGTAATCAAAGGAGTAAAGAGTTTTCGCTAGCAAAACACTGAAGGAAGTATCTATCACTGTTAGTAAAGAAATATTTCCTAACGTCCAAAGAACTGCGTTTCTTTTTTCAGTTTTGTACTTCTTGATAGGGTTATGTTTTAATTTTTTCATATAAATTGTCATTTAACAGATGTCCCTTGTTGACGATATGTTGAATTCAAAACGGTCGCTGCAATTCTCCTATCATAAATTTGAATTCTTCAATGACGTCGGAAGCGTATGGTTGGGAGTACTAACAATTTCAACCTTTCTTCGTATGTCGAGTCCTTTAGTGACAGACGCATTTTACGAGGGCTGATTGATATGTGGCGAGCCTCGTATTTAAAGATTTAAATTTAATTGAACATTTTGCATTATTTTTCTACATAATCCCCTTCAGTACCTATACCAATTGCCAATGATTGTTTGTCCGTTTTGGAGATAATCTATCAGCAGAATACCTTCTGCAACCCAGTAAACCGAGGCTCACAACATATCAATAAGCCTTCATAACAAATAGAGCTCTGTCTGTTTTCCTGCATCTTTTCCAAGTGCAAATTGCATAGTACTCTAGATGAGGCCTCACAAGGGCTTTGAACATGTTTATCTAAGTATGTGAAAGTTCGACGGATAAATCCTACTACATGTATCTGGTTTGCTTCGTTCACTTGATTCTAAATATGTTAAAAGAAGGTTAGATCTTTATCAATCGTGATCCCAATTTTCCCAACTTTTCTTACTCATTATTTATCGAGAATAAAAATTTAAGATATTTATTAATTTCATTTCAAATAATTATGGTGCATGTTTTGAAACAATAAGTTAAATTAAAAGGGATTTCTAGAATTAAGTATTAATTGTTTTATTTGGTAATATAATATATTACAATGAAGGAAATAAGAAGAAAAGCTATAGTACTAACGTTATAGCTTGTGTACGGACTGCCTTTTCACTTTGATTATTAAAATATGAAAGTTCCATGAAACCTTACATAAAAAGCACAGGAAATATTTTGATTTTAAAGAAATAACAAGTTGGAAAAAACTACGAATCCACCCAGATTTGAACCCAATCCTCTGAAGTAAAAGGCGAGCGCCATAATCATTGCGCCATATCACTCTTACA
The DNA here is from genome assembly GCA_033119305.1 of Pinctada imbricata. Classification (NCBI taxonomy): domain Eukaryota; kingdom Metazoa; phylum Mollusca; class Bivalvia; order Pterioida; family Pteriidae; genus Pinctada; species Pinctada imbricata. The sequence continues at coordinate 47,351,286 of VSWD01000006.1, read as the reverse complement.
AATTCAGTAGAAAATAAAAAAGAAACCATGAATTTTCTACATGGAATGGGGTCCCCTCGACCTCAGTTGAACACTTTAAATGGTTTTCGTGCAGTTTGCATTCTCATTTTATTACAATTATGTTTTAGCGATGCCATTGAAGTTTTAAAATAAGCTGAAATATTAACATTACTGGTAGATTTACCACATTGAACACTCATAAGGCAACTAGACTGTCAAAGAAGAGAGGGGATCTCCAACCAGACCCTGTTGCAGCACATACAGCAAAACATCCGATGCGAAAACACAAAGAGGAGCACACTATGAGACGAAAAGAGACATACAGCATAGAAACATCAAACACAAAAGACCACACATAAGCCAACGAGACCAATGGATAACCGGTGCCGACTTTAGACGGTCATCTGCACAAGTAGCAAACGGTGTGGATATCCTGGATTGTGTAAAATTGCGGTAAGAATGGTTGTCCAGATCATTTTCGTAATATGAGAAAGGTCAAATTTCTTGAAATTTCTGAAACGTGGGTCCTGTAGCATCATTTCCCATCCATCCTGCTACGTCTTTCGGTACATTTTTGGACATAATAACTTTCACAATCTTTGGCCATATTACATTGTTTAGATTGATGATCACTGACGAGATTTAAGTAACCCGAAAATCGCATGTCTGGTCCATGCTGCAAATTAACCTGTTCTATAAGGATGCTATTGAATTTGAAGAAATTACAATTGATGATAATTTGTAATTAAATTTTCATATTATTAATGAATTTTATGGGAGAAAAGGAATTTGTAAAATGAAAATTAGAAGACAGTCTCATTAAACATCTAGTATTACGTTATTTACACGTATATGTGAAATTCAATATAGACTTAGACATACCGTGGTGGTAAATGGAAGCAACAAATAACACCATCATTGAGAACATTTTGATAAATTAATTTTCCAAACAATTTCTCCGGTAAGTTTAGAAAAAATAAATAAATCATACGGACATATACTTTTCTACGCAATATTCAAGCAGATTATGAAATATAAATAATTTATCATTATTTCATACTTTAACCGAATCAAGCGTGATTGTTTTCCTATAACGAATCTAATTACAATCAACTTACGTGATTTCACGATGTATCTAACACGGAGAGGGATCCATTGTGAATTTAAAATGTTGGTAAAAAGATTTTTGTTATATGTGTATAGAGGAAGGATAAAGATATTGTATATCAAACGGAAAATTCGATTCCTTTTAAAAGGCGGGGCTGCTGAATAAACAATCAAATTCGATATCTGCTATGTAATAATGTTACAATGTACATGAATAGTCTATTATTATTAGGCGTCGATACATACAAAGATTGAGTATTTACTACATTTATGTAACTGCCACAGTATTAGAATAAAACACTTATTCGACAATTTCCAAAATTGGGAAAGTCACACAATGCGCTGGAGGTGTAAATGATGGAAATTAAAAAACGAGCTAGGCAGCCAACCCTTGCAAGAAAATGTCCATATATTTAAGTAATTATGAAATAATAAAAATATTTTCTTTAAAAATACTAAAAGAATCATATAATGACATTGATGACTTACACATTACTTTTATTCGATTTGCTATTGTCCCATCTATGACATTGTCATTTAATATATACTAGTAGTGAATAAGTGTTTTTGTGACATTTGTGTTTTGTAGCGGGTATATAACACACAGCAAGTGCATTTATCGTGCATTTATCGATGCTTAATTTTGTGCTCTATTGTGAGTGCTGTTGAGATTCTCGTCAGGATCTTCTTTAACTCATGTAATGCGCGTTAGTGCATTTCATGCGATAAATGCACTTGCTGTGGGTTGCATACCCGCGACAATACAGAAATTGAGATATTTATTCTATATATGCACCACAGTTGTGTGCTTCGTTTAAGGAGACCTTCTACAATTAAAAAAAATGATGACGGTGAACTTCCAATTTCTTTTTCGTAAATTGATATGTGTAGTACAACAAATAAACAATGTGAATTTAATAAAAATATCTAGAGTAAATATCAGGGACTCCTGGTCAACAAGCAGTGACACTCACCAAGTGGTTCAAATGTTAAACGCCTTCAAATTCATTGGCATCATTTTAGAAAAAGATAAATTAACAGCATGGACCAGACATGAACGATTCGGGTACTTAACCCTCGTCAGTGATCCTCAATCCAAACAATGAGATATAACCAAAGACTGAAAGTTATAATGTTTAAATAAATATACCGCAAGACGTAGCATGATGATTGGGATACGATGCTACAGGACCAACTATTTTATTTTTCAAATGCGTTTGAAAGAAATTAGGGGATAATGAACAACACCTAGTTGCAACACCAACAGCACCCCCCCCCCAAAAAAAAACACGGACTGTAAAAACACAAAGAAGACACGCACAGATTGAGACGCATTGGTACAAGGAACGCCAAAACACAGAGAATCACCAAACATAAATGACTACATATAGACCAACGAGAACAATGGGCAATCGATGCCGACTAAGGACGACCATCTGCCACGTCAGTTGCAGACGGTGTGATTATCCTGGGTGCGCACAACCCTTCTACTTTTCCGATTACCCAGAGGTCTCGAAAAACGCACGATTGTGGTGTAAAATAAGATCCTCACTGTAAGATGAACATACAAATAGACAGCATGACGTAGGGGCCAAAAAACACATATGGATATGTAAATGGATATAAAAAACTGAAGACAAACGAAATACAGTCCGTACTCTCCCGGCTGTTGCGAGCTCATGTATGTGATCACCTGTGGAGTCCGACTGACATTCAGAGAGGTCAGGTTGTCGGGGTCCTGTCTTCTCTTAAGAGGTTTTGACAGGGCCCGTCATGGAGGTCTTTCGTCACAGTCAGTAGAGTGCAATTCTTGAGAATGCACTGGTCTGTAGATTGGTCCACTTCCAAGCTTAGTGTCCGTCTGGTGACAGAAGGATTATACCCACGGAATGATCATATTCACGGTTTGATGTGTCTAACACAATTTCAATGGTAATTCTGTCTACCTTTTATCCTTCTTATTTTGTTGATCTTGTCTTATCCTGTTTTTGACTTTAATGCGAATTTCTACTATAAGTTCTTGATAGATTGATCTCGCCTGTTCTCATGAAGTATCTACAGCGAAGCTCGGATATTGACCATACGATGGCATAACTGAAAACTTTGAATCGACTTATTGCCGGCGTTCCTGTTATGAATATTAACTACTTGCGCTTGGCGCATACGCTATAATCGACATTACTGGTTAAATGGATTTTGAAGCGAATTCGCCTCGGCGCGGCATTTCCGGTCGGAGCGCATTTCGCCATTCATAAATAGGGGACTTACGCCGGCTTTGCCCGTATTGAACATTTTGGCATCCCGCATTTAATTGCCCGAGTATGCTCGGGTTTAAAAGGCTTCAACTGGACCACGGTAAATGCCGGGCCAATCTGTGAACACATTGACTTGAATTTGCTGCTTGAACCTGATGAACTTGAATTATTTACTTGAATTGAAACTTGAACATTGAATACTTGTTTTCAATTGTTGATTAATCATTGTCAGCCGCGCCCAAAATATGCCACTTGACTTAATAAAATGAAAAGAAACTATTTTGAATCTTCTTGCTGTTTTCTTTAATATGTATATTTAATGCTTTGCCGTTGAGGTCCCTAAAATAATTTGTATTCTGTAGTGGAAAAGAAACCCTTTGATTCAGATGTAGATAAGTTCGATTAAAGCACCATTTAATGAGGTTGGTTAATTGATCATTAATTGTACATATTTGAAAAGTCGTATGAAGAAATCGTATTGGCTTGAAAATTTCTAGATTTCATTTTGTCAATCACATCCCCTGAATTTTTAATATGTTTACATCATTTCTGTTTGGAGCAGTTTCATAATATTTTGCTACGTGTTCCTTTATCACCATAAGTGCTGACGTCAGATTTCTAGACAAAATTTTGAGTGAGTAGCTGCTAGAATTAGCAATGTATCTAAACTTATATGGAGACTGTGCAGGGAGATCCAATTTAGAAATAGGGATGTTGAATGAAGAAAATTCACTGTTGTGTTTGCTCAAAATGTTGGGGACACTTTCATTGCTTTTGGTATAGGTATTTGTAGACGAAATTCCGAAACCAAAGTTGATATGTAGTGACGTTTTCAAATGATTGTGGTGTTTTATGCTGCTTTGTCTGCATGAGCGAAGACATATTTTTTCATGTAAATTGCTTAATTTGGATTTGAATTATCTTTCAGATTTAGAACATGGATTTTCAAAACGATGAGAATTTTTGTGGAAGTAATCTATTCAAATTTCAGTAATATCCAATTTGAAGGTTTCCAGTCATTCAGAGAATGTGATATGACACCTTCCGATTTACACCATCGTTTTATATAGTTATGTAACGCTTCCTTTAGTATTTTGCGACATTTGATAAATCTATCTTGGATGGGATTCTATACTTAGGTCCTTTTTGGAGAAGACTGCGGAGCTTCCTGTCCTTAACAATATGGCCAGCTGGCTTATATAGGTATTCAGACGTTGCGCATTCTCAATAAGCAGGACTTGATTCAAGTATTGCAGTATCTGATGTTACTTTATTGTAGTTAAATACGAAATTTCGAAAAGGTTTCTTATACTTGTAACAAATATGAGGAGGTTCTAAATTCTCAAAATATTAAGGAATAGTACTTTGTACGCGATGATCCCGAAAAATATTAGAGATGTTAAGAAGATCGAAACCTTTAATAAGAAATGGAATTTTTATGAATAGTCTTTTAGGCGGAATGTTTTTAATGACAGGATAAAGTTTATTCTGTGCGAATGCAACAATGATATTAAGTCTGAATCAATCAGTATTTATTCAGAATGCAACCTCTGCTTTATCCAAGATAGATTTCAATTGAACTGCTGGTACTGATGCAGTTTATATCTGACGCCGTTGCGTGCACTTATAAGTAGATCTTTGAGGGTACGATGTATTCTAGCTCTGTTTCTAAGTTTTCTGTTTCGTCTTTTTCCATGTGACCTAAATTTTTGTTCAGCGTTAGGGCGGATTGAAAAAAATATTGATCTTTGTCTAGGCCGAGGAAATGTGATCCAGGCAAGTTCAGCTTGCATTCGGCGTTTTTTAATTTAAGTTTTACATAGAGTTTTTGAATTTTGAGAAAGTCTGAACTGGAGTAATAGTTATATCCGAAATTGAATGGTTATATTTAACGAAGTGATTGTAAAGGAAATTTCTGTGCTTTTTGTGACGCGAGTTTCTTATCTGATATGAAGGATTTCGATTTTAAGGACTGGCCTGTTTCCCTCAACACGTTTCATAAAATAACATAAATGACATCTTGATACGATCAATCGACGTCGCTATCAATCTCAATCTTAAACGTATGCCCATAAACACTAGAGTTAATCGTGGAATTGCAATTGATGAGCGGACAAATAGAACATCTCTTTCTATTGCACTTACGAATGGTTGAGCCTGCAGATGGAGTAGTGGGTGTCAAACGTCTACGGGGTACAAAGGAGAAGGGCCACTAACCATCAAAATCGGCCCTCTTGTCGTTTTTGAAGAAAGTTTACGTATACATAATACAACATTTCTAGTTTCTAAAAATGTAAGCTTTATGAAAATCCGACAAAAGGTAAGCATTTCATGACCCGGCGAAGTTGGCACTGTGAAACGTCAAAATGCACTTTCTTTCAGCATGACGTCATGCCATAAAATGATAATTTACAACAATAGATTTTCTCTTCCAGGACACCTGGTCTCACTCCCATATCGGGAGTTCGCTTCTTTTCATATGGTGGAGTATTGCAGTATCTGATGTTACTTTATTGTAGTTAAATACGAAATTTCGAAAAGGTTTCTTATACTTGTAACAAATATGAAAATCCGACAAAAGGTAAGCATTTCATGACCCGGCGAAGTTGGCACTGTGAAACGTTGAAATGCACTTTCTTTCAGCATGACGTCATGCCATAAAATGATAATTTACAACAATAGATTTTCTCTTCCAGGACACCTGGTCTCACTCCCATATCGGGAGTTCGCTTCTTTTCATATGGTGGAGGTTTTTGTTTGTTTGCTTTGGTTCCTGTTTTATCCTGATTTTGTATGCCTTCGGTTTCTGATTCTGAATTATCGATTTTGTGCTGTATACAGGGATATGGTCATTATCCATATTTGTCATTTAACCTAGAACTCTACACTAATGTGTAACTATTCTAGTTTTGTTAAATCAAATTAATTCAGAGGATAAAGTTTTTTAAAGAATATGTTTGGATTTAAGTGCTAAATAAATTGGGAAAAGATCTCCAAGAGATATCAGAAGCATCAGAATCGCAATGACACTGTATCTTCGCTCTCAAATGACGTCGCGTCAAATAATTCATCTTTGAATTCTAGATTCTTACGGAAGACGGTGCCATATATATACATTTGATACATGCACTTTTTTGTGGGGAAGGGGGGTAGGGATCTCAATAAACTTTAAAGTAGGTGGATACCCTGAAGGAAGATACAGTAAAGTAGGCGACGGCTTTACTCACAGTAGGTGCTGACTCTTCTCCAGCTTCCAGCTTATAAGGGGGGGGGGGGGGTTGTCATTATATACGTTTCAAAATAAGCAATTTAGAATTTTCTCTGACTTTAATGAGATCAGGTTACATGTCCAAATCAGATTCAGGAGCGGATCCAAAAACTCAAATGCCGGATGCACATACAACTTTTTATTAGGATGAATTGCAACACAATGCAGAATGACTGAGAGTAAGGACGAGGACTTATACCATCAATGTTTATGTTTAGACTGCTTTTACAATATCTAAAAACACAATACTACACTCAACTTTTTTCCACCTTAGAATTTGCCAGGTCAATGCGCACGGTAATTTAAATGTACTCACGAACGCTTTGTATCCGTCATCCTGATTGGTCAAGTGGCAGAGTTGTATTGTTTACCATTTATATCGGGTATTCCTTAATCTAATTGATACCATAGGCAATAATGATCAAATCCAACGATTAAACTATCATTTGTATCAATTTGAAATGCATTTTTAAGTAAGGGGAAAGGTTTTAAAACGATAAGAAAACTGTTGAATCGACTGCTTGTTGTTGAAATACTATATTTATTTTATGACAGAACTAAGTATGTGATCTTCATAAAGTGATTGTGGATTGATTCCTGTTTGTGATTTTTTTCTCACTATGAGATAAAAGCAGGTACGCATAAATAGATCGGGGTGGAGGGGGGTCTTCGTGCCTCCCGATGGTTTATACATGGGCGTAGTCAGGCCTACGTCTGTATCCACATCGTTTTCGAAATAAAATGACACAAAATAAAGAAAACCCAGACACAGAGAGAGAATATTGTTTTTTATACAAAGTGTTGGTCTCCGGAAATTCTGAATAAGATACACAATATCATCGACAAAGTTTAGTTTCAAATATGGGACAAATATTCATATCTTCTTACTTTGCCAATTTATCTGTTCTTAAATGATGCTATTCAATTTGAAGACGTTTATATTTATACCACTTGGTGAGTGTCACTGCTGGTGGACCAGGAGTCCCCGAGGGCACATGTAGCCAAGTTCGATCAATTTAGGTTGATCGTTTCTTCAACGCATTCTAAAGTTTCTGTTATCAAAATTTCTTGAAATTTCTAAACCGTGGGTCCTGTAGCATCATATCCCACCAATCCTGCCACGTCTTTCGGTATGCTTTTTCGACATAGTAACTTTCATACTTTTTGGCATATTACATTGTTTAGATTTGAGGATCACTGACGAGGGTTAAGTACCCGAAACGTGCATGTCTGGTCCACGTTGCCAATTTATCTGTTCTTAAATGATTGTATTCAATTTGAAGACGTTTATATTTATACCACTTGGTGAGTGTCACTGCTGGTTGACCAGGAGTCCCCGAGGGCACATGTAGCCAAGTTCGATCAATTTAGGTTGATCGTTTCTTCAACGCATTCTAAAGTTTCTGTTATCAAAATTTCTTGAAATTTCTAAACCGTGGGTCCTGTAGCATCATATCCCACCAATCCTGCCATGTCTTTCGGTATGCTTTTTCGACATAGTAACTTTCATACTTTTTGGCATATTACATTGTTTAGATTTGAGGATCACTGACGAGGGTTAAGTACCCGAAACGTGCATGTCTGGTCCACGTTGCCAATTTATCTGTTCTTAAATGATGCTATTCAATTTGAAGACGTTTATATTTGAACGATGGAGATTTAAAAATGAATTTGTCTAGTCGTCTGAAAAAAAAAAAAATATTTAAAAAAAAAGTAAAAACAGAGTCCCAGAATGCCGAAAATTTGCTTCCGGAACGATCTCAAATCCCCGTCTCTTTAGTCTTGAGCAGTGCCCAAATAAAATGTGAGTGGGGGACTTATGACATGCTTTAAAAGCAAACTACTGATTCGTAAGGAGTAATAACAGAAATACTCTTCAAAAACCACCGATGTGAATATATTTTTTATTATATCAGGTGTAGTTCTAAATTCGAATTTACACACGATTTCTGACAAAGTGCAACTAAACGATCGTTTGGGAAGGCCGGATGCAGGGTTTTCCTGTCCAATATCTGAACGTGTATTAAAAGACTCTTCTCAATCAAAATATTATCGCGATATCAAATTCAAAAAATCATAAGTATAGGTAGACTTTGCGCACACGACACCGACACGTGGTTGTGTTTTTGATTTAACTGAGCTGAGTTCACCTGTCGGTCTGATGTAGTTATTGTCACGTCACGCAAGTAGGTGGGATTTAAATTGACACCCAATCAGAAGTGTCCTTCGATGAAGCTTCGGCGAGATGGCACGGGTTAGCAAATTCCAAGGTGGAAAAAAGTTGAGTGTTATTATCTGAAAAATTCAAAACAATGCAATTTAGGACAAGGGAGAGGGTAAGGCTCATTACGCATTTGCGTAACTTTATTTTGAAAAAAGGAAAGGGCAAGCTGTAAGTGACTGTGGTCGTCATTTTTTTCTTTTCTTTCTTTCTTTTTCTTTTTGCTGAGAGGGCTTCACAGGAAGCTGAGAGAGAGAGAGAGAGAGAGAGAGAGAGATTGAGATCCATCACATAACAATTATTCTACATGTATATACATCTTTTTCGTTAATTTATTCAAATTCAAAATGTGATCGATGCCCTTATCAAAAAAATATTATAATGTCTTACATTTGTCTCAAAATCCCTTTCCCTTTTACCTCATTAACACCCATCCTAAAATATTATCTGACATAGAAGTACATGTAACTAGGATGTTTTCGATGTCGACGCCTAGTCGCCAACGACAGGAGCGGACCCAGAACCTCAAATACAAGGGACACATACTTTATTTATGGGGATGACTTGTAAGGTCCGAGTTAGGGACCATATGGAAGAAAGTTTCCCTCTCTCATTGTTGGGGGCGATAAGGAATCGGTCAAAGAAACCTTTGAGAAAGTGAAGCAAATTGGTGGCTCTTGAGCGTATTTGAACCGCGTTTATAAGGGATCAAGAGCACGAAACGTATCTAAAATGAAGGAAATATCCGATATATGCCGATATGAACATAAAATGCTGAATTCTTTTTTTAAATTCACGTACGCTAAATTGTGTGCAGCCCTACATCTGTCCCAATCGACCGTGCGCACATTGCAAGCGCGAATTTCTACGCCTGAGAAACTTATGAAAAGAAATATTCAAAGCGATCATTCTTGAGTGTTTTGGGGCTATATCACTGACATCACTTTTATTATTTAATATGAATCAAGGCAAATTCTAAGCCTTTCTGTGCGAGCGGAGAGAAAATTAATATGATTAAATCCCCCCTCCCCCCAAAAAAGATATTTCTTTTTTTATTTTCTTGCGTTTTATTTTTAGACTATGGTGCTTATCCTATCTTACAATATTTGTGAAACTTTCTGTTTGTCGTTTGACCTAGACCGGCAGATATTAGTTGTGTGTGGGGGGGGGGGGGGTGCTTCCTGTCAGATTTACGGAAAACTACGAGCAAAAATGGTGTCTGATTTTGAAAACTTATATCAACGATCTAGTTTTAAAAAACTCAGTAGACAGTGCTCAGCTAGAAGTCATCTTTGCTTGAACGGGTCAGACCAAGGATTTATAAATAGACCTGGTTAAAAAACGGGATCGTCCTAAGCTTATCTATTTCCTAAATGTGATTTTTTTAATTCCAAGCCATATTAATTTTGTAAGAAAAAGGTTGAATGAAAATAAATAACTCATTACATATCGACCAAAAAACCCTATTCCGACTTCTGACAGTACGAACCACCAGAGACGAGGAAAACATTCAGAGCGAAACGTCCCGTTTAGAATCACTAGACTGGAATTGCGTGTCTAGATATAAATATCTTCGCGACGCGTTAGCAAAGTAAGAGCAGGCAACCCCAGTCTATAGAATCACCGGAAATATCGGATCTCCTAAAAGATTATGTGATGACACCATTGTTTTGATGCTTTATCGTACTCTGCTTTATGAAAAATTATGTCAATAAATTTAAGTAATAAACAAAAATTGAGTAAAGCATATACGTCAACTTGCATGTCGGAAAAAGATGTAAATGGCACTATCCAGCATCTCCGCAGCAACTCTTTGGGACGAAAGTTTTTGAAAGCAGAGTTGTACATTCTCATAAGAGCAGTTGCATTTAATTTACTTTACCACTACTTTTACCTCACCTCTACGCCTCAGTGGTCACTGTGGTTAGGGGTTACATAATCTTGTTCTCGAGTATTGACTACTACATTTAACTTTTAAAGCTGACCTACCCTGACGTTTTACGGGTACATTTCAAATCTTAGACATAAAACTTATGGGTACATTTTATGTAAATTTCCCCTTTTCAGACGAAGAAACATTAAGCGTTTTAATTATTGCTACATAAATAAATAATCTTTCCGTCTGCATGTCCGTCCGTCCGTCTGATGATTATACTTTCACATTTAAATGGTCAAAAAGTGACAGATCAGCTTTAAAAGGTAACTGTAGTTGGATCGCCTCAGGACAAGATTATGTATTGAACAATGTAAAGCCATGGCTGTAAAATATTCTGTTTTACATGTGCGGACTGGTACCTTTCGAGACAAAATACCAGACTCACAATTAATTCGAGATTGCCAAAGGTATCCTGTCTGACTGAAAAAAAGTTCCACTACGGCTTAAATGAAAAACGGCTCAAATGGATCTATTTAAAACCCGACTTAGCTATAATAGCTCACATTCCCGTCTCCCCTGACATGTGCCTTAAATACATGTCATTGACAACAATACAAGTATTGTATGTTTGTGTGTTTTCGCCTAACTGGAGGGTGTCTTTTTTTAAAACACCGGGATGGAAAACGAATTTTAAATACCTCGGCCTAATCCCTAACCGCAGTGACCACTGAAGCGTAGAGGTGAAGTGGTAAAGTAACTTAAATGCAACTGCTCTATTCATTGATTCAGCATATTTTCTCAATAATGTAAGTGTATACGCGTTACCATAAGGGCGAGCTTCGCTCGCAAAGGCCCTTCAGCGAGCTTCGCTCGCTATTACGTACTTTATGTAGACCTCACATTTTTGGGAAATAGCGGGGTCTTTTTATATCTTCTCCCTTCTTTTTATGCGAGACAGAGGTGATAGAAGTACTCTTGGTGAAGAAAAAAGTTGATTACTGTTAAATGTCGAGGTAAAGTAACTGTAATGATAGAGAGTAATCTCAGAGGACTTAATTTGATACGAGGCGACCTTAATGAGATAATCGTGACTTTACGGCTATATATGATCATCAACCAATGAAATAACGTCTAAAATGCCATAATGAGATAATCGTAAAAAGAATGTCCTGCGTAGAAGATACTACAACACAGTCAAGTTAGAGAACGATTTGGAATGAAATCACTTCAAAGAAGAAACGATCAACCGTAGTTGATCGAACTTGGCTACATGTGTCCTCGGGGACTCCTGGTTCACCAGCAGTGACACTAACCAAGTGGTACAAATGTTAATTTTTAAAAAGGAACCTTGTATATTATTCAACATTCGAATGATGAATGTTGGCCCTCAAAGGAGCTGCTATGCTAGCTAACCTTGAGCATCCTTATTTCACTCTCTTTATACAAGATAATCTTTATTTCAGATATAGATGACAAAATTGTGTACACGTCGTTGTTTGGATACTAGCAAACTTTCTATCAACTGCTTATTTTTAGAAATCAACATATAGGTGTTTTTGAAATCGACACGAATTCACTTAGCTGTCATATTAAAATGAATATAGGCGATAGTAAGTAAGTACATGATTGACATTGAAAGTTTTCAGAAGGTAACACTAGGAGACGAGATCGAACAAATCAACAGTCTGATTCAATACGCACTAACGGATGAAATTACAATTTAACGACTCAGAAGGACCGATGTTCTTCTTTCTCAAATAACTACTAGTATTTAGAGCTTTACACCTTCATTTGTATTGACCTTGTTTCATCAGTATGAAGAACATTCCAAATCCTCACGAAAACGATTCACAAAAAGTTAAACCTTGTTATAGATAATAGTCTGTTTTGTCGTCGCTTTAACTTTCAAACATTAAAAAATGTTGATGAGATGTTTTTCATATCTCACAAATACTCGATTTACTGATTCAGAATTGTAACGGTACACAGGTACTTCCAAATAAAATTTCTATACAGATAATGACTGTTCTTCTTAACACCTTCATTATTATGTTCACCTTACTAAGGTAATCAATGAGTAGGGACAGAACAGCATAAGTCGGACACCTTTCTGACGTCGCTAAACTTAGGCCGACAATATGTGCATCAGTATCAAAACCAGAAAAATTCTTCAAGGTAGAATACTACTTCTACCTTTTTGTAAGACGTTATTTCATTGGTTGATGATCATATATAGCCATAAAGTAAATCAGAACTCGAAAGAACCATACCACTGGAAGTCGAACAGAGAGATTTTTGAAGTTGGAAAGTTGTTTTTGTTGTGAAAAATAACATTCAAAAATTATTTCTATGAAGCTTTTTATTTGTTCCTTGTTCATGTGAACAATAAATAATGGAAAAAAGTATGGAACACACACGCATGATGCATTTATTTACAGACATCTGCTTAAAAGTCCTTATGACTTGTCGGAATCCACGTTTGAAGATACAGTTTTAATTTGCAGGTTTACGGTTCATTGAAAATGTTTTAAACTACTGAAATGAACAGAGAATTGATAGTAGAAAACTTGCAAATAAAAAAGAAAAGTTAAAGGCAGAATTGTCTCTTATATCAATCTAATCATTCATTAACAAGTCAAAATACATGTCATTCACGAATACTAAGGGAATTAATGTTTAAAACTTCAGAGATAGGAGAGAAGCCATGATAAGTGTTAGATTGAACATTAAATGAATGAGAAACAACGTATCCAACTTAGTTGTATTTCTCTCCCACATGATATGTGTCCCTGCTCTTTAAAAAGAGGGGGCAACTATGGTCCCCTACTTTTTATGGAAAAAAACATATTATTCAGAATAGAAGATGGTAATGCAGGAAGGCAGTTTACATGTAACTACAATCTGTAAACATGGTAAAATAATTCATTTTCTGATATATTTTTTAAACCTTCAGGAGAATTTCGTTGGTTCGCTATATGATCAATTTAGATATCTCTATTTTTATTAATCCCATTTTCCACAGCACGTATGAATATAATTGGTTCTATGAGACTAAAAAGTATTGTCTACTTTAGGAATGTTAGATAAAGGTTCTTTATAACAACTTAGCATATATCTAGCTTGTTCGCTATCGCTTGCCAGTAATATATTAGGCACTGTCCATTTGATATTCGGGGGAGGGGGGCTTGGGTTTGTCTTTTTTTTTTTTTTTTTTGAAAAAATAATTCTACTCTGAATTTTGATGAAAACATTGATTCGAATTGGTGTGTCAGAAAAAATAATCTTGCTCTCACAAGTTATCTGAATTTGAGGAATTACCATAAAATTTCGCCAAAAATCTTGAAAATTTTCCGGCTCGCTTCCCTCGCCGCAATTTCTAATATATAATGATAATTTTTGACTTGATTCGTTCGCCATAGTTTTCTATCAACCATTATTTCAAATGGCAAAGTTCATTTGAAAATATCAACAGAATGCCTGTTAAATGAAAAAAATATTATCAATATTAATGCATTACTAAGGAGAACTTCAGTTTTCCCCCAATTTACAAATTTGTCCAGAAAACCCTCCCCTCAGACCCTCTTACTTGAACCTTATATATAGATTTTGTGAACTGAAGATTATATTGTAAAATACTTCTATCTCTCTATTTAGAAGGCAAGTGAATTACTTAAAAATAAAGTAATATTTGAGAGTTTTGAATAAAAATAAAGAATATCTATCGATTCGATAAAACAAAACATTCTTAACATATTTCACATAACTTGTTAGAAAAAAATTTCTTGCTCCAACTTTGCAAGAAAAAAATAATTTTGCTCCGGTCCAGGGTGAAAAAATAATCTTGCTCCGACAAAAAACCCGATCCCCCCTTTAAGAATATCAAATGGACCGTGCCTTAGCTTTAATTAGATTTCTATAAAAACTCATAAATCCGTCTCTCCGTTCGTAAACAAAATCTAATTCGACGACTATGTTCATTGGAAGATATAACCCTTCGACCAATTTTCGTCCTAATCATAGTGTTTTGCTTTGCTTGTAAAATATAAGATGTGCTCACATTTTATTTTCTGTCCGTGCTACACTGTATGATTCAGACGGAGAACAGCCAGCATACATTGAAAAGGAGGTATTCTATGGGTAATCTATGAAATTGCGTAAAACATATTATAGACGTATCAAAAACTTTATATTTTCCTTTGCCCTTTTATTGAGTAGATACTTTTGTATTGAGATAGTAAATATCGACTATATAGGATTATTTCGATTCAGGTCATTTTAGGAATATCACCGTCTCAAAGTATGATAAATCATTCTTAAACTGAGGAGTAGTTCTCCGATGGTATAGCTATGACCTTTGGCATAGACTTAGAGGCAGTTAAAAACTTTGCTCTTCAGAAATTCGTTATTTGAATTTCCATTATTTCGGCCTAGAGCTTCACTCATTTGATATTGTTTGAATGAGAATATGAAGAACATATTATATTTCAATAATAATAATCCTTGGAAAACAGGATTAAGATTACATTTGTGTATTCAAAACTAAGATTTTCCCGTTGTCACATCCAATCCACAATAACTCATCTGTAACACTCACGCTCCTTGGCACGTCTCTGCTATCATTGCCCATAATGTATCTTCGAAAATTCCCGACCTTGTCCAAGATATGTATATCACAAGTAATTTGATCAGATACGATGATTTGTCCTTTCGAATTACAGCAAATGTCTTTCGGATCGAATACTTTCTTTGAGTCTATTTCCTGTCCATCATAAGTACCGATAACCTTCCCTAAGTTCGCTCGATCGAGAATAACGACTCTTCCAGAGGAACGGCGCGTGTGGTCAACAACGCAAAGGGAATTGTTCACATAGTTGTACGATATACGATAGGGGTACTTGAGGAAATCTTTTTCTCCAAACTTAATGCATCTCTTTCGTGTGTCGGCCAGGTCATTATCTTTCAGCGTAAAATACCCTATATACCTTGATCCTTCTGAAGCCAAAGTTGGTTCAAAATTGTCTGTAAATCCGATATATATGTCATAGGTGTCTCTTCCAGACTTGACAGCGCAGATACCCAGAGGAATCGCAGGGTTGGTCAAGAGTTTCTCTTGAAAATGTTGTTTTTGACTGTAAGGTGCAAATGCAATGGCAATGAATTTCCTTTGAAAGTTACAGTATATAATTTTCTGATTCAGAACAGCAAAGTCACCCGTGCTAGGATCTTTGAAATCAACTTCCCTGCATACTTTTCCCTCGGCGTCCAGCTCATAAAGAGCCCTGTTATAATGCTGCCGACACCAAGCTCTATTGTTCTGTTGGGCATGTAAAGCACCAATATAAAGCTTTCGTTTAAGATTTAATTCTGCCTGAAGCGCAAATCCTGATTCAAATGATATCATTGAAGAACGTGTCGGTACGCGGACCTGGGCTCCTCGTGTCGTGGAATTAAATTGACTTGATTGGCCCATAAGATAATCCGAATATTCAATTGCTTTCGGAGCAAGAGAGTTTATTCTAATATCAATTTCATGTAATTCTCCCTTGGATTCGTGAGCGATGCCCAATATTTCTTCAACTGAACTTTCAACTTTTTCTTTTCTCGTGAGTTTTGTTTTCAAGTCAGTCAAATCCTTCATAGCTCTTTCAACATGTTTTCTTTCTTCATCGATCATTGTTTTTCGTTTTTCTTTAAATTCGAGCAGCTTCCGGAAATCACTCGTCCAAGCTTTTAGCAGCAGACTCTATCTTTTCTTTTTGAACTTTAATCCTTTCAAATGCTCCTTCAATTAAACGTAGTGCTGCTTCGACATGATTTGAAGGTTTCCAGTCTTCAATGTCATGAGAACTATGCGCTGTCTGGATGCATTTAACACATATCAATTTTTGACATTTTTTACAATGTGTTCGAAGAGCAAATCCGTGAATGGTGCAATGTCTTTCCTAAATGAAAAGATTGTTTTCTTAATGTGTTTTGAAGTTTTGTTCAATATGTAGATTCAAAAAAATAAAAACATATTAGGTAATTCAAAACTCACCTCGTGACACCATGTTATTATGGCATCAAACAAAAATCAATCAAACATTTTCCCATGATCAATTTATGAATCTTTGATCATAGATACATCAATTATGCAAGTTCTGTACATGTGGCACTCAAATTTTACTCAGAAGCACTTAAACTTGCTCTTTTGTACAAGTAGCACTTAAACTTGCTCAATTTTCCCAGGTTAAACAAAATGACTCAAATAATAAAGAGAGGGTCAGATTTTGCATCCGAGCAAAATCTGACCCTCTCTTTATTATTTGAGTTTTCAGGATCTCAAGATAAATCATTTGTGCAAGTTTGGTTACTGTAGGTTCAGTACTTTGTCAAATACTGAGCTACCCCAAACTAGTTAACTGGACGCGGACGCGCGCAGGTATAGAATAAGCTCACTCGACATCGTCGAGGTGAGCTAATTAGTTTCCAGGTACATAAGTTGGTATCGAGATGAACGAAAACTACAAAATCATTTTCGAAATTTAATGAAAATTTACAATTAATGATCCCTTAAGATATACAGTTTTGCAATTCCGACTCAAGAAAAAAAGAGTGAAGCTTTTAGATTGATTGCCTCTGGTTCTTGTTCTGCATAGCATAGCATCCCTGAAAAATGACCCCTTTTTCTCTGTATTGTACAGAAGCTAATAGTATCCTTCAAGAACAGAAAATTTGCAGCATGGACCAGACGTGCAGGTTTCGGGTAATTAACCCTCGTCAGTGATCTTCAATCCAAACACTAAGATATGGCCAAAGAGTGTGAAAGTTATGTCCAAACAAATACCGATAGACGTAGCAGGATGGATGTGATGCTACAGTACCCATCTTCCAGACATTTCGAGAAAATTTTGTGATAATTTTTTTTTCGAATAACTCTTATCTTAATCAATTCAAGCGCCATTTTGTCTTCTTTATTTGGTTGTCAAGCAAGATATCTTCGGTTTAATGTTGTTGTATATATATGTGTTTGCGTGTCTCGTTGAAATGGAATCTTGTGGGAAATCCCATCCTTCTGTTTGTTCCAATTGAGTTAAAGAAGATCCTGACGAAAATCTCAACAGCACTCACAATAGAACACCATATTGAACATCGACGGACCCCTAGTAAGCTAGAGGTGGGACCAGGTGCCCGGGAGGAGTAAGCATAGCATTATTACAATTGATTCTAATGAATATAATTTAATATTACCTTATATACTATATGAGGAAGAGGTACGTATGGCAGTTTTCCCTTGCTCATTTTGTCTCTATTACCAGTCTTCTGAAATCAAAAAATGAAAAGTTTCTTAATTCATTTATTTTGTAGCGTTTTTCAATTCAATTTTGTTAATTGTACTTTAAAGCGTAGCCATCTGTAATTTTTTCTGCAATACAGGTACATGTAAAGTAAAGGTTAAACAAAGTCTTATCTGCAACACGAGGCACACAATTAGTACCCATAGGTACACACACATAGAAAACACATACCAACATGCATTTCCAGCTAGAAAAATATAACAGTAAATTATCTTGAAAATAATTAGACACCGTCATTAATATGATGCGATAATAGTGATTTTTGTAAACGTAAGGTCAGAATTATCCACCTCACTTGAATGAAGATATTTTTCTTTTATGTTTTCGGTCTTCTTTACAAATTCCTTCATCTTAATCACGTATTTGTTCGTTTTCGTGTCTGACGGAAGAATACCTTTCAGAAAAATTCAGGACGTAAAACAAAATATATAAATAATGTGGCCTTATTTCCAGGATGACGCGGAACAAATATCTACCACGAATGAGAGAAAAGGGACAGGCTTCTTTCTTCTCCTTCTCCCCCAACCTCTGGTGAATGGTTAGCAGTGGTAATTAAGTACTTTTACATCAAGATAAAGGAGAAAGGATATCACACAAAAATAAACACTTAGAATTATGTTAAAAGAATTGTTACAGTACCTTTCACGTGAACACTCAGTCTGGTGAATTCCATTCAAGTTGTGAACTGTTGAACTTGTTGTGGATAAGGATACGAAGAAGATGTTCACATGGTGCGATTTACTTAGATATTTTTTCCATTGATTGTTACATTTGTTTTCAATATGAGACTAATCCAGAACTTAAGTCTCTCCCCTCCCTTCCATTAAGATTGACATTTCAATAGTGTCATTCTACGTTGTTTCTTCAGTGTTTTGCTTTACTTCTTTTAAAAATAAGAAGACACGTTCTAGCTAGTACACGATTTTCCGCTTACACGGTTTCTTATGGAAACAATGAAAACAGAAGATTTAAATCTTCCTTTTTTGAAATGGTCCAATTAATCTCACTCAATAATATGTATCAATAGTAACAGAAATCTTTTCCTCATTATAACATTCAATTTCCATGATTTTAAATGACATTCTGATCAAAGACATTGAATCAGTAAAGTAGCATTTTCCATTTCAGTATTTAGAGATTTAATGGAGACGGACTGAAGTACGTGACGGATTTAGAGTAGAAGAGGAAAATGGCTGACGCGATTTAGCATATGTTCTCATTCATTTGAGACAATCTTTTCTGAATGTGATGCCGACTGATTAGTTTATTTTCTGTATGTCTAACGTTCAATTAAATTTGCATGCTTTTTAATAATGATTTACAATTTCTTATATTTTGTGATGAATGTTTTCCTTTATCGTGTAGCTTTATCCAATAATCACAACATGTTTATTCTGCTGTAGGTTATTGTGAGTTTTCGTTTTAAAATTTGTGTGAAAAATGCGAAATTGGTATTTTGTCTTTAATCACATACAATTCTTTTGACTTAATATACGGGGATGTATATCTTGACAGTGCATAAAAGTGTTTTACTACTGAAGTTTATTATTCTGTAATGGGCTATTACTAGATACAAAATTACACATAGAACAACAACTTTTTTTCTATTGTCATTGTTAGTAACACAATTTTATTCCTCGAAACTGCCAAGATTTTAAGTTGACCTTATTATTGTTAAAGGGCATTAATTCTTTTAATAAAAAAAAGATATTAAAGAAAATTAACTTTGAAAAAAAAAAATTTTAAGTTATAAATATGATATTTGGTAAATATTTCTGGCTCATAATATTTACATTAAGAAAGAAACGCCGATTTTACATGCATGTTACGATAGTTACATTTAAAAAAAAATAGTGACATGGATTATTAAACTAAGTTTAGGGTAATATTTGAACAGAATATTCAGTAGTTATTAAATAGAAACTCAAAACATTCCCATATTAATAATCAGATACGTGAATTAAATGTTGGTGCAGTCAACTCAAATGAGTTACAGAAGATCCCCACGATAATCTCAACAACATTCACAATACCTGAGCACTAATTTGAGCATCGACGGACCCCTAGCAAGCTAGAGGTGGGGGCCGGTGCCCGGGTGGAATAAGCATCCCCTGTTGGCTAGCCGCACCGCCGTCGATGTTCACGTACGAAAATGAAATATCTAAAGTATATGCACTGTCTGAGGTTATGTCTATATAGAAAGTGCTATGGCGACCATGTCAGGGAAAATTATTCGAAGCACTTACTGTTAAACCGCTCGCAACTCACCCTTTACGACTTGAGAATGTTCATGAACATATATGCATTGTATAAAATTTATGTTTGTTAACATTGTTTTACAATGGCTAGATGATGTTTTGTTTCTTTTCCGGGACAAGTGCTTCTTTACCAAATAAGACCAACCTAACAAATTATAAATATAATACTCCAATTATTACAGAATATATAGGCTTAAGAACTTAAAAATTCATCTTTATGGTTGTAAAAGTGGATCAAGTAGGCATGATCCTTAAATATCTCTTTTTATACCCCATTAAACATACAATTTATATTGAATTAGAGTCAATTTATCAGTGATTTATGAATATTGGTATATATAACAATCAAGTGTGGATCCTAATATTTACCATGCCAATTTCACGACCGCGTTGCTATGACCAAGATTCGCCTTAACATATCAAATGTCCTACCCAAAAAGTCATGAAAGACAATTTTGAAACATTTAATTGTTTTCAACACTGCTGTCCTAAATTTAACAATTTTTATACCCCCTGCCATAAATGGTGGGGGTATATAGTGATGCACATGTCCCTACGTGCATGTGCGTGAGTCCGTCCCATATGTCATTTCCAGACATAGATTTTCAATTGATTCCTTGGATATAGCTTTTACATCAAGAAATACAGGTCAAGCTCGAATGAGGGTCATGTCGACCGCTTAATTACGTGCAGAGTTATGCCCCTTGAAACTTGGAAAAAATCAATATGTGGTTTCCGGAAATTTTGAAGATAACTGTTGATTTCTTGCATAAAGCTTTCAAGAAATCATCAAGAAATACATGTCTAGTTCAAATATGGGTCATGTCGCATAATTACGTGAAGAGTTATGCACCTTGAAACTTGGCAAAAATTCAATAATTTGTAGTGTCTGTAGAAAACCGTTTCAGATAATCAATTAATTTTTGTTGAAATCACCATTGAGGAAATTCTTCAGTCGCTACGGGGATATGATAAAAATAATAAAAGCATAGCAGATCCCCCTTTCCGGAATGATCAGTGACATTCTGAATGGAGATTGCATGGCTTTCATTTTCACCAAACCAGAAAATACTTACCTGATGTGTACATCAATATGTACATCGAGACAATCACCGATTTGACAAGTTTCCATGGATCTGTAGCGACGTATGTTGCTACAATCAGGAAACGGTGACTCTCCCCGGGCACATGGTCTCACTTCGGAATGGTATTCATTTCGAGGTTCGAAACCATTAATATAGGAATTCTAATGATTTTGCCTTACCTTCTCGACTTTGAGATTGAATAACTGAAAGGTGCTTTTTTAATGTTAAACGTCTTTAAATTCAATAGCATCATTTATAAACGGATAAATTTGCAGCATGGACCAGACATGCACGTTTTGGGTACTCAACCCTCGTCAGTGATCCTCAATCTAAACAATGGATTATGCCAAAGAGGGTGAAAATTATCATGTCAAAAATGTACCGAAAATGTAGCAGGATGGGTGGGATATGACGCTACAGGACCCAAGTTTTAGAAATTTCAAGAATTTTAGTACCCGAAAATTTTGAATGCATTGAAGAGACAAACGATCAACCCAAATTGATCGAATTGGCTACAAGTGCCCTCGGGGACTCCAGTGACACTCACCAAGTAGTTCAAATGTTAAATGTCTTTAAATTCAATAGCATCATTTATAAAAGGATAAAGGAGCTGATACGATAAGGCGTAAAATCTGCCCTGAAAAAGTGGAATTTTCAAAATGGGAACTTCAAAAAAATTCTTTTAAAAAATTGATGCCAGTTCTTGGTTTCATCATAATCAGCAGTTGCATAAGATTTATCATGCATAGTTTTCCTAAACTTTGGGGCAAAATATGTCTTTTTTCTATAGAAACCAATGGAAATTTTTTTTAAAACATTGTTCCCCCCTCAGCTACAGACCGCCACTTTTACAGAAGGTGTATATCACTAATACACATTTTTTGACAAAGTGGGGTTCTGTAGCTAAGGGGGAACGATGCCCCAGAGACAAAAAAACTGAAAAAGGGAGGGTGAGGGCTTTTTACAAATCTGTGTTTTAGGCCATAATATAAGCAAAATTTTTTTTTTCCTTTTAAAGTCATTCATTTCTTTATTCTTAACATGTTCACGTGAAATGCACAAGATTTTGGAATGAAATAAACTGGAGTGTGCAGTTTATTTCTACACAAGGTGTATTTCGCGGTAAAATGCCTGCTTTGTAGTCAATGAATACAAAATACAACCATATTTCTGATTCAAGATTTTAAAATTTATGGTAAAGATTTAGACCAGTCTTTTGAATTTAATTTCTAGTATCTTGTTTAGACTATTATGATTTAATCTTATAGATTGTAGTGAACGTCAGACCTAGGCCAGTGTGCCCGAGCGAAACACACTTTACATACGGCCTTTCCTTTGACCTTGTTTTCCCTGGCCTTTCTCTATTGCCGAGCTAAGAGGCTAACCTTGAAGTCAACTGCACGAGTCTAACTATGAATTGCCAAAATGAGAGTGAGACCGGTATCATTTTCTGTATTTATTCTAGATCTATCGATCTCTCAACAACTTTGAATAACAAGCAACAACAATAAATGTATAAAGAAAATCATATGGCAGACGACAATGAAATGAATAAATCTATAACATCTATACGTCGAGTCCGTACATGGTCAAGCCAGCCACTTATAACATGTATATAATATTCCTAGTACGCTAAACTAAACTAATATGGTTCTCTAACTAAACTAGTACGTCACTCCTATGCTAAACTATAATGGAATTACTGTATCAATATATATTATTTACTCCTACAAGAGCTATCGCTCTACGCAGATCCTAACTACTATTTCCTACAAGAGCTATCGCTCTAAGCAGCCCCTAACAATCTGCCTAACGTGCCGAGACTTAAGATGAGGTAAGATTATAGATTAGAGTAAGATCTAGATGATGACGTCAAGTTTTGGAACTGATCTCTGTTGGATCTTAGCGCAAAAGGCTCTTGAAACATGCTAATTAATCAATGAAGTGATAAATAACGAATTATCTGTTAAATGTTAGGCCCTCTTAGGGGGCTAATCTCTACATGAGACTTGGGGAGATGAGTAGGGCAAGTTCTTAAAAATGACGTGCAGTTTTGGAAAATATTCATTCTAGGCCCATTATTATCAAGACACAACCGAGATCAGTTCATAATCTGCAATGCATTTCAAAGATCTAATCCATAATCTCACCAAGTGTCATCATCAGATTATAGCTCTCTGAGGGTGTCTAACACTTAGAAGAACATTCGAAAATGTTCATTCTAGACCCGTTATTATCATGGACTTCAAGTGCCTGTTGAGCTAAGATCCAACCGAGATCGGTTCAAAGCCTTCACGTCTTTTCTAAGATCTAACCCTAATCCATAATCTCAACAAGTCTCGTGAATTTCTTGTCATTGTTTTTAGAACTTTTTCAAATATTACCAATTCCGTTTGTTTATTCGAATGTTGCAATGTTGAATAAGTAACTAACTTTAATTTGGGCTAATGGCTACGAACAATTCCGTCTTTTCGATTTTACAGTCCTACGTTCGATTTGTGCAGGTACCTGACGTAAAAGCATTGTGACGTCATTGAATTCTTATGAAAACGTCATTTATTTAACCCTGTTTCACTGAATTTCATTCTGGATTCCACAGAATTTGATGACGTCACAATGCGTTGACGTCAGATACCTGTATAAATGGGAAGTAACTCTGTATTTCGAAAAGACCGAATAGGCCATATAGTTTATTTTTCTTTGTTTTACGTCCGCGGGCGGTTACCTTTTAGGAGAATAGCTCAGAAGAACAAAGGAGGGGAACTCCAACAACACAAGACTGCAGCATCCACAGCAAAACCCCAAAACACCCAATGCAAAAACACAGAGCAGACAAGAAAACGAAGAGACGCAAAAAGGACAAGGAACACATAAGGCACGGTCCATTTAATATTCTGGGGGGGGGGGGGGCTTGGGTTTTTTGTCGGAGTAAGATTATTTTTTTCGCCCCGGATCGGGGCAAAATTATTTTTTTCTTGCAAAGCTGGAGCAAGGAAATTTTTTTATAACAATTGATGTGAATATTTAGAATGTTTGTGTTTTTTTTTCAGCAGAAATTCTTTATTTTTACTTTAATTACTCCAAACATTACTTTCATGTAAAACTTGTATTCACTTCTAAACTGAGAGAGATGAAAGATTTTTACAATATGCGATATATAATTTTTAGTAAACAAAATGTATATAAGGTCAGGTAACATGTACCTGATGCAAGTTTTACATGAAGAAATGAAAACTAGTGAAAAACTTATTCAAATTCTCCTTTCAAGCTTGTATTTAAATTAGAAACTATGGTGATACATGTATCTATTAATATATAGTCATAAATTATAGATCTATTGATAATGCATTGAAGCATTTGAATTGTTTCAGTCACATGCATATTTTCAAATTTGATTTTGCCAATACAGGAGAAAACTATGGCGAGCGAAGCGAGCCAAAAACTTTTATAGAAAGTAAAAACTGCGGCGAGCGAAGCGAGCCAAAAAAATTTCAGGAATTTTAAGCAAATTTTATGGTTATTCTTCAAATCTGATTACTTAGTAAGAGCAAGATTATTTTTTTCTGTCACACCATAAGCAAATTTATTTTTTTCATCAAAATTCAGAGCAAAATTATTTTTTTTCGAAAAAAACCCAAGCCCCCCCCCCCCAGAATATCAAATGGACCGTGCCTAAACCAATGGGCAACCGGTGCCGCCTTAGGACGGCCATTTGCCACGGAAATAGCAAAAGGTATGTTTATTCTGGATAACAAGCGCACAACGCTCCCACTTTTACCGATTACTCAGAATTATCGAAGAACGTACGATTGTAGTGTAAAACAACCTCCTCACTGTCAGATGACCACACACAATCAAGACCGCAAAACGCAGGGGCCCAAGCAACACAGATGAATATGTAAATTGATATCAAAATAGGGCGTGCGCAATACAATCCGTGCTCTGCCGCCGCGACCTCATGTATGTTATCACCCGAGGAGTCCGATTGACAATCAGAGAGGACTGTTGGTCGGGGCCCTGTCTTCTCTCAAGAGGTTTGGACAGGGCCCGCCATGGAGTCCCGTCGTCACAGTCAGTCAGTGTGCAAGTTTCAAGAATGCGCTGATACAAGACTGTAGATTGGTCAAGTACCAAAGCCCAGAGTCCGTCTGATGGAATTAGGATCATATCCACGGTATGAAAGGCGTTTGATGATTCTGACGCATTTTCGATAGTTATGTTGTCTATCTTCGATCCTTCTTATCTTGTTAATTATGTCACCATAAAATGCAGGTTGTGAAATGCCCAAAGTAATATACTCTGTTGATTTGAATTTCAAAAGAAGTTGACAATAATCTTTTGTAAAATTTCCAGAACGACCTTGAACTAAAAGTTTCTTGGTATTTTGGAAATTTCTACTATGAAAATCCAAAACAACTGTACACTCTCTTGCATACCGGATGACCTTTTAAATTTAGATACCATAGGACGGTAATCTAGGAACATCGCCGTCAAGCCAGGGGAAATTTACTATGTTAAATCCAAAATCATATCTTTTGTCATACACACTTGTATGAATCTCTCCATTAACAATTTTGATATTTAGGTCCAAAAATGGTGTTTCTGTATTTGTAGCGTTTGCCTTGTTTAGAATCAATTCGTGTGGATAAATAGGGGAGGAGATCTCAAACAAGACTCTGTTGCAGCACCAACAGCAAAACACGAAAACACCCGATGCCAAAACACTAAAGACGAACATACCAAGAGACAAAAAGGAAACACATGACATATAAACATGAAACAGAAAAGACTACACATAAACCAACGAGACCAATGGGTAACCGGTGCCGACTTTGGACGGCCATTTGTCACGCAAGTAGGAAATGGTGTAGTTATCCTGGATAACGTGCGCACAACCCTCTCACTTCTCCAATTACCCAGAGGTCTCGAAGAACGTACAAGCGTGGTGTAAAACAACCTCCTCGCTGTTAACATATTTATACTTTTCAAAAACAGGATTGGCGATAGTGTGAATATCATCCAGGTACCGATAAGTACCAATGAAACATTTGAAATCATCGTTTTTCTTTGCTTGTGAAGATTTTGATAAATTCATTTTCATACGTGTATAAAAATAAATCTGCAACACGAGGCACACAATTTGGTACCCATAGGTACACACACATAGAAAACACATACCAACATGCATTTCCAGTTACAAAATTATCTTGAATACAATTAAATACCGTCATAAATATGATGCGATAATAGTGATTTTTCTAAACGTAAGGTCAGAATTGTCCACCTCACTTGAATAAAGATATTTCTTTTATGTTTTCGGTCTTCTTTTAAAATTCCTTCAACTTAATCACGTGTTTGTTCGTTTTCGTGTCTGACGGAAGAGTACCTTTCAGAAAAAGTCAGGACGTAAAACAAAATATTTAAATGCTGTGTGGGATATAGAACAAAGAATATGTGGGATGACGCGGAACAAATATCTACCACGAGTGAGAGAAAAGGGACAAGCCTCTTTCTTCTCCCCCCAACCTCTGGTGAATGGTAAGCAGTGGTAATTCAGTACTTTTACATGAAGATAAAAGAGAAGGGAGGTCATTGATTATTTACTACATATGGAGAACACAAAAATAAACACTTTGAATTATGTTAAAAGAAATGTTACAGTACCTTTCATGTGAACACTGGTGAATTCCATTCGAGTTGTGAACTGTTGAATTTGTTGTGAATAAGGATACGAAGATGTTCACGTGGTGCGATTTACTTTGCTATTTTTCCATTGATTGTTTCATTTTATATTCAATATGAGACTAATCAAGAACTTAAGTCTTTCCCCTCCCTTCCTTTAAGATTTAAATTTCAATAGTGTCATTCTACGTTGTTTCTTCCTTGCTTTGCTTTCCCTCTTTTAAAGATAAGAAGACACGTTCTATCTTGTAAACGATTTTCCGCTTACATGGTTTCTTATGGAAACAATGAAAACAGAAAATTTAAATCTTCCTTTTGGAAATGATCCAGTTTAGCTCACTCAATAATCTGTATCAATCGTAGCAGTAACAAGTATTAGCTTTCCAAAAAAGCTTGGTTGATATCGACATTTATTTAATCACGCAATATTTGTATTCGTTCAAATAGGTTAAAAATTTTGACTATTAGAATTAAGAGTAAAGAGTAGTATTAGTATTAAGCTATATATTTTTATAAATATTCCCAAGTCGTAAAGGGTGAGTTGCGAGATGTTTGACAGTAAGTGTTTTGAATATTTGTCCCTGACATGGTCGCCATAGCACTTTCTATATAGACATTACCCCAGACAGTGCATGTACTTTACATATTTCAGTCCCGATGGTATAACTGCTTTTCCAACAGTATATCCAACATATACATGTTTTTGTACCTGTCGGAACAACAACACACAGTACGTTTATCCCCTAAACATTTGCCGACTAGCCCGACCAGGATAGAGGGGAAGCCGACGTTTATTCACACAAATCAATAACATATCAGGCAGTGGTACACGATTCATTTTTAAAATAAAATTTAATGGCATACATATAGCCATTATGAATATGACGAATAAACCATATAAGTACATGTATCTGTTATAAAACCCCTCAATAGCAACGTAACCGGTCAGGTAAAACCAGAGATAAAAAGATTTTCTCAAAAATACTCTCGAAACCTGTATCCCACACCAATGTCAAAAAATAGTTCGCTGCCTTTAGGTGCACAGATGTTGGGACACACATATATATAGAAAATGATTGAATTTTGAAAAATAGTATGGAAAATCCGAGCATAAAGCTGAAATAAATACAATTTTTTTGACTTTTTCTCATTCCTTCAGAGAAGAAAACAAAATCTCTGTATTTTAAAACACCAAAAATAGAAAAAATCATATTCACATTTTTTTTATTTCGATGTATACAGGTAAAGAGACGGGCTAGACCTGACTGACCACGCTAATAAAACACGCTTGACCACTCAGTCACGTGACTGGAGTGTTCGATTAGCCTTTAAGGCCACACCAAATAACTTCTAAACGAACCATAAGGACAGTTATTTTCTGCTACAATGTATGCTCCATAACGCGGAAAATATTTATTTTCACAACTAAGTACAAAAGAACCCCGCAAAATTTCAATATCGGAAGTAGAAAGTGATAATGTAAATATTAAAAACATTTGAAAGGAAGGAGGTAAAAATGCTCCCTGACAACTAATTGTACGGCAATTTGAACTGCTTTAATCACATATGTAGCATGAGTCATTTATGCAGTTATCCGAATATAATGCTCACAACTTTAATGAAAGATAAATACCAATACGTTGTTATTTAAAATAGCTTTTATTGACGTATCGGATTACCTATTTTTGAAACATGTTAATCACTGAAGTGAAAAAAGGAATAAAAATGTCTTAGACAAATGTGCCCACGCATCTAAAACAAGAAGGAGGATGTCAGTATATTCAATTAGGGTATTGTACAACGTTACTGTGTCAATTCTCTTTTTTTTCCGTTGCTTTTTGATATTATTCTTTCTCTTTTTTTTTGCCTCAGCGTATTGTCGGTTTTCCTCTTCAAGGTACAACATTTGAATTTTAAACTGATTTGAACCCACCTGTCCGACGAATTCCCCATCAGTATCATAAGTCAAGAATTGATTCATCAGATTCAACATTGCAGTAGGGACAATTGTCCGATAGAAAGAAACATTCTTGTGACTAGTGAAAAACACGTGACCAGAGATAGGCATTCCGATGTCCATCGCACTTTATCCACTTCACAAAAATAGGACATGTCGTCATAACAACGCTTTGGTATCGGAATTCTGAATTTAAATATTGCTCATTAGCGTAATATCTTCCATGAAATTTTTACTTGAAAAACTTTTGCTTTTTTGTCGATATCAAGGTATTGACCATACTAGATTTGTATTGGTTGTCAACTTTCACTTTTATTCATCAGATTCAACATTGCAATAGGGGCAATTATTCTATAGAAAGAAACATTTTTGTGACTAGTGAGAAAACACGTGTAAGAATACATGGTACGGCGGCTGCAAAAAAAAACTAAAACTAAAACAAAAACAAAAACAAAAAAATATAACAAAACTTCGGGTCAAGCAATTTACGAATGACTGTGACTTGAGTTATCTAGTGTAATGTACCTATTTTTTAACTTTTCAGAATCTGTTTTTTTTTTTGTGAATTTCATGCATAGCTTTACACTAATACTACTCTTTACTCTTTATTCTAATAGTCAAAATTTTTAACATATTTGAACGAAAACAAATATTTCGTGATTAAATAAATGTCGATATCGACCAAACTTTTTTGGAAAGCTAATACTTGTTACTGCTACGACTGATACAGATTATTGAGTGAGCTAAACTGGATCATTTCCAAAAGGAAGATTTAAATTTTCTGTTTTCATTGTTTCCATAAGAAACCATGTAAGCGGAAAACCGTTTACAAGCTAGAGCGTGTCTTCTTATCTTTAAAAGTATCTTTAAAAGAGGGAAAGCAAAACACGGAAGAAACAATGTAGAATGACACTATTGAAATTACCATCTTAAAGGAAGGGAGAGGAAAGACTTAAGTTCTTGATTAGTCTCATATTGAAAAAAATGAAACAATCAATGGAAAAAATAGTAAAGTAAATCGCACCATGTGAATATCTTCTTCGTATCCTCATTTACAACAAATTCAACAGTTCACATCTCGAGTGGAATTCACCAGTGTTCACATGAAAGGTACTGTAACATTTCTTTTAACATAATTCTAAGAGTTTATTTTTGTGTTCTCCATATGTAGTTAATAATCATTGACCTCCTTTCTTCGTTATCTTGATGTAAAAGTACTGAATTACCACTGCTTACCATTCACCAGACGTTGGGGGGAGAAGGAGAAGAAAGAGGCTTGTCCCTTTTCTCTCATTCGCGGTAGATATTTGTTCCGCGTCATCCCACTTATTCTGGAAATAAGGCCACAGTTTTTAAATATTTTGTTTTACGTCCTGACTTTTTCTGAAAGGTACTCTTCCGTCAGACACGTGATTAATATGAAGGAATTTGTAAAGAAGACCGAAAACATAAAAAAATATCTTTATTCAAGTTAGGTGGACAATTCTGACCTTACGTTTAGAAAAATCACTATCATCGCATCATATTAATGACGGTATTAAATTGTATTCAAGATAATTTACTGTTATATTTTTGTAGCTGGAAATGCATGTTGGTATGTGTTTTCTATGTGTGTGTACCTACGGGTACTAATTGTGTGCCTCGTGTTGCAGATATTTTTTTTATACACGTATGAAAATGAATTTATCAAAATCTTCAAAAGCAAAGAAAAACGATGATGTCAAATGTTTCATTGGTACTTCTCGCTACCTGGATGAAATATTTACTATCGACAATCCTGTTTTTGAAAAGTATAAAAATGTTAACAGCGAGGAGGTTGTTTTACACCACGCTTGTACGTTCTTCGAGACCTCTGGGTAATTGGAGAAGTGAGAGGGTTGTGCGCACGCAATTCAGGATAACCACACCATTAGCTACTTGCGTGGCAAATGGCCGTCCAAAGTCGGCACCGGTTACCTATTGGTCTCGTTGGTTTATGTGTAGTCTTTTGTGTTTCATGTTTATATGTCGTGTTTTCTTTCTGTCTCTTGGTGTGCTTGTCTTTAGTGTTTTGGCATCGGGTGTTTTCGTGTTTTGCTGTTGGTGCTGCAAAAGGGTCTAGTTGGAAACCTCCTCCCCCCTTTATCCACAAGAATTGATTCTAAACAAGGAAAACGCTACAAACACAGAAACACCATTTTTGGACCTAAATATCAAAATTTGTTAATGGAGAGATTCATACAAGTGTGTATGACAAAAGAGATGATTTTGGATTTAACATAGTAAATTTCCCCTTGCTTGACGGTGATGTTCTTAGATTACCGTCCTATGGTATCTACATTTAACAGCTCATCCGGTTTGCTAGAGAGTGCACTGATGTTTTGGATTTTCATAGTAGAAATTTACAAATTACCAAGAAATTTTTAGTTCAAGGTTTTCGCTTTCACAAACTAGTAAAGACGTTCTGGAAAGTTTACTTCTTTTGAAATTCGAATCAACAGAGTATATTACTTTGGGTATTTCACAACCTGCATTTTATGGTGACATAATTAACAAGATAAGAAGGATCGAAGATAGACAACATAACTATCGAAAATGCGTCAGAATCATCAAACGCCTTTTATACCGTGGATATGATCCTAATTTCATCAGATGGACACTGGGCCTTGGTACTTGACCAATCTACAGTCTTGTATCAGCGCATTCTTAAAACTTGCATTCTGACTGACTGTGACGACGGGACTCCATGGCGGGCCCTAACCAAACCTCTTGAGAGAAGATAAGGCCCCGACCAACTGTCCTCTCTAAATGTCAGTTGGACTCCTCGGGTGATAACATACATGAGCTCGCGGCGGCAGACCACGGATTATATTGCGCACGCCCTCTTTTGATATACATTTACATATTCATCTGTGTTGCTTGGGCCCCTGTGTTTTGCGGTCTTGATTGTGTATGGTCATCTGACAGTGAAGAGGTTGTTTAACACCACAATCGTACCTTCTTTGAGACCTCTGAGTAATCGGAAAAAGTGGGAGCGTTGTGCGCACGTAATCCAGGATAAACATACCTTTTTCTATTTCCGTGGCAAATGGCCGTCCTAAGGCGGCACCGGTTGCCTATTGGTCTCGTTGGTTTATGTGTAGTCATTTGTGTTTGATGTTTCTGTGTTGTATGTTGTTGTTCCTTGTCCCTTTTGTGTCTCTTCGTTTGCTTGTCTGCTCTATGTTTTTGCATTTGGTGTTTTGGGGTTTTGCTGTGGATGCTGCAGTCATGTGTTGTTGGAGATCCCCTCCGTTGTTCTTGAGCAATTCTCCTAAAAGGTAACCGCCCGCGGACGTGAACAAAGAAAAATAAATTATATGGCCTAATGTTCGTAGCCAATAGCCTAAATTAAAGTTAGTTACTTATTCAACATTGCAACATTCGAATAAACAAACGGAATTGGTAATATTTGAAAAAGATATAAAAACAATGACAAGAAATTCATGAGACTTGTTGAGATAATAGATTAGGGTGAGATCTGGAAAATGACATGCTGTTTTTGAACCGATCTCGGTTGGATCTTAGCGATACAGGCGCTTGAAACATATACTGATTATTCATTTTAGTGATATATAACGACTGTTCTAATAAGTGTTAGACCCTTTCAGACGGCTAATCTCTACATGAGACTTGGTAAGATTATAGAATAGGGTTAGATCTTGAAAAAAAACGTGCAGTTTTTGAACCGATCTCGGTTGGATCTTAGCGCAACAGGCGCTTGAAACTTATGATAATTAGTCATTTAAGTGATGAATAACGAATGTTCTGTTTTGTGTTAGACCCTCTTAGACGGCTAATCTCTACCTGTCAGAACCACAAAACACAGTACGTTTATCCCCTAAATAACAAGCAAATAACATTTGCCGACTAGCCCGACCAGGATAGAGGGGAAGCCGACGTTTATTCACACAAATTAATAACATATCAGGCAGTAGTGCATGATTCATTTTTAAATTAAAATTTAATGGCATACAATATAGCCATTATGAATATGACGAATAAGCCATATAAGTTCATGTATCCGTTATAAAACCCCTCAATAGCAACGTAGGTAGGGGATGGAAATTTATGCATGTTTATGGTACGAATATTGGAACCATGGTACGAGTTTATTGATGCACAAATTTATGGTACGAGTATTGGTTCCATGGTACGAGTTGCTAATGGTACGAGTTTATGTTTGGTTCGAATTGGTAAAATGTATGGTACGAGTTGGTCATGGTACGAAATAGTTTTGGTACGACTTGGTAGTAAGGTATGGTACGAAGTGGCAGGTACGAGTTGGTTATGGCACGAATTGACGATACCCCCACGTATTGAGCTCCTCATCAATGAGCTAAAGAAGATCCTGACGATGATAAATGTGTGTGGTCATTTTCTCATATATAACTTTGTATCTAGTAAACATTTATTCTCAGAAAGTACAATTGTAGGAAATTGAATTTCATTAAAATGTGTGGTGTATTTGGATACCTCATAGTTTGTTTGATCAATTGTTATTAAATGTTTCTTCATGCTGACAATAATTAGACAGTTTTCATAATTGAAAAGTTTAAATTATATGGTACTGTAAACTTATGAAACTCTTAGCATAAGAAGGGTATATATAGAAAAGTTGTACACATTACATGTATGAATAC
This sequence comes from Pinctada imbricata, assembly GCA_033119305.1. Lineage (NCBI taxonomy): Eukaryota > Metazoa > Mollusca > Bivalvia > Pterioida > Pteriidae > Pinctada > Pinctada imbricata. Next base: position 47,317,579 of record VSWD01000006.1, on the reverse strand, counting down.
ATATATATACAATAATCATGGTATATATATGTTATATTTGGAATACTTTTTCCGAGGATAGCTAGTCTGTTTACCTTATTCGTTTGTTTCCTTTTTCTGGGCATTTTGCTTTAATTCTCTTTCCAGCTGTGCTATCATTTCCTTGAAGAAGACCAATTTCATTAGTGTTATATTGTCTATTGTGTTGTTTACACTTACAACAACATCAGAGAGGTCATCTGTGAAGCCACCCTCACTGTTGTCCTTGAACATTTGTATTTCACACCTTTCACTGTTAGTGTTTGGAAGAGATGTGGAAGCCCTTGCTTGGTCATTAATCACGTGGAGCTGTTGCGATGGGTGTTGCATGCAATCAGGAGACGCTGACTCTCCCCGGGCACCTGGTCTCACTTCGGAATGTTGTTCATTCCGGGGTTCGTAACCGTTTCGATGGAAATTCTCACGATTTTGCCTTGCCTTCTCGACTTTGAGACTGAATAACGGTTAGGTACTTCTTTGATGTTTATTTCCCACTTGTTTCATGGGCTGTAATGAGGCAATAAAAATATGTTAATATGAACTTATCTGTCCAAGCCAAGTATTTTCCCCCTTTGAACATGGAGTTTACTTGTTGTTGTGTACTGTGTTATTGCTGTGGTGCCATCTTTAGATATTTGTCCATCTTGGATATCTCCTTTAACAAAGGTAAGATTTTCTGTCAAATGGTGCCCCACTTTATCTTTCATCTCCAGTGAAATAATAATAGAAGTGCTGTGTTTCTTTTCTTGGCGATTTGTGAAATTATATACTCTGTCAGCCTTCTTGTCCGCCATCTTGGATGCTATTTCATCATTCTGAGATTCATTGTTGTAATCACTTAGCTTTTCCTCAGTTTGACTTTCATCGTCTAAATTTCTCTCTTTATCAATCAAATCCTCTGGTGTAAAGCCTGCGAAAGGAGTTCCAGATCATAGTAGGAAGGAAGCAATGATTCCTAGAGTTCTGTTGGTAGCCATTTTGGTTTTCTTTGTTTCTAAGAATCTCTTTTTTACAAAAATTATACTGATGATATACACTTATCTCTGCAATAACTTATTCAAGACACATATAAAATGTTAAACGTCTTCAAACTCAATAGCATCATTTAAGACCTGATAAATTTACAGCATGGAGCAGACATGCACGTTTCGTGTACTAAACCCATATAAAAATTATCCTGGCAGGAACATGTAGTTTCTAGCACAAGTTTAAAGGTATTCCAGAGTCTTAAAACTGATTATTCTTGAAAAGTATCGAGAGCCTGATGTGAAGCATCTTTTTCATCATGGCGGCCATATTTTTTTCTGACCAAATAAACTAAGAAATATAAGGCCATTCATACTTTGATCTTTTCTCACATATTTTGTCATCAATATCACACCAATCAGCAAGACTACTGATAAGATAAGACGGCAAGCACGACACCATCTCCTCTCCCAAGTCATTTAAGTTCTTCAATATGTTGGAATATATTGGCTTCTCAGTGTTGAATAGAATGATATAGACATCGCCTTATGTCTTTTTCGATGATGTCTTGTTCTGCCTTGCTCCCCGCAATGTATGATTTAAACATATCTTTCTGTACATATTTATGGTATGTCTTGGGCAGCAAGTCATTAATTTACTTAGACACAGTGGGTGACATCTCAGCAATAGGCTTAGACTCAATGGGTGACAACTCAGCAGTAGGCTAAGACACAGTGGGTAATGACTCAGCATTAGGCTTAGACTCAATGGGTGACAACTCAGCAGTTGGTTTAGATTCAATGGTTGTTGATGTCCTGGATTTTGAAGAAAATGAATAATAATTACTTTTGTGTGAAATGATCTTTTGATTTCATTTGCAAGACTAATATATATTTGCTTTTTATTTTATTTCTTTTTTAATTGTACGTGAACTTATGAAATCACCTTATGTATGTCCTTACAATGATCATTGTGAATGTGAATACTGACTTTTTTTGGATTTTAATGGGTCTATGGTCTAGTAGAGTGAATGTAGTAAGATTCTCATCCCAAGGATTTGTTAAATGTGCGTGGTCATTTTCTCATATATATAACAGCAACTCTCAGAGAGTATAATTGTAGGAAATTGATTGGTTTTTTTTTCATCAGAATGTGTGGTGTACTTGGACATCTCATAGTTTGTTTAATCAATATGTTTCTTCATGTTGACAATAATTAGACAGTTTTCATAATCATAACGTTTAAATTATATGGTACTGTAAACTCATGAAACTCTTACCACAAGAAAGGTATAGATATAAAAGTTAACACATTACATGTATACATTAAACATGGCATATATATGTTATATATGGAATACTCGTTCCGAGGATAGCTAGTCTGTGTACCTACGTCGTTTGTTTCCTTAGTCTGGGCATTTTGCTTGATTGTCTTTCCAGCTGAACTATCCATTCCTTAAGAAGTCCAATTTCATTAATGTTTTGGTTGTCTAATGTGTTGTTTACACTTACAACATCAGAGAGATCATCTGTGAAGCCACCCTCACTGTTGTCCTTGAATACCTTTCACTATTAGTCTTTGGTAGAGGTGTGAAAGCCCTTGGTTGGTCATTAATCTCTTTCACAATTGTTTCATGGGCTGTTCTGAGGCAATAAGTATATGTTAAAAGGAACTTATCTGTCCAAACCAAGTAGTTTCCCCATTGAACATGGAGTTTACTTGTTGTGTACGGTGGTACATGTACCGGTATTGTTGTGGTGCCATATTTAAATATTTGTCCATTTTGGATATCTTCTTAAACAAAGGTGAGGTTATCTGTCAAAGGTGCCTCACTTTATCTATCATCTCTGGTGAAATAATAATAGTAGTGGGTTTTTTTTGTTCTCTTGGAGATTTGCGACATTTGAGACTCTGTCAGCCATCTTTACCGCCATCTTGGATGCTGTTTCATCATTCTCAGATTCATTGTTGTAATCACTAAGCTTTTTCGCAGTGTGACTTTCATCCTCTAAATTTCTCTGGTGTTAACCCTGAGAACAAAGTTCCATATCCTAGTAGGAAGGAAGCAATGATTCCTAGAGATCTGATGGTAGCCATCTTGGTTTCCTTTGTTTCTTAGAATCTCTTTGTTTACAAAAATCATATTGATGATATACACTTATCTCTGCAATTACTTATTCAAGACACACATAAAAATGATCCTGGCAGGAACATGTAGTTTCTAGCACAAGTTTAAGTGTATTCCAGAGGCTAAGAACTGATTATTCTTGAAAAGTATCAGGAGCCTGATTTGAAGCATCCTTTTATCATGGCGGCCATATTTTTAAAACCATATATGCTGAGAAAAATAAGGTCATTCATACTTTGATCTTTTCTCACATATTTTGTCATCAATATCACACCAATCAGTAAGAATATTGAAAAGATAAGACGGCACGCACGACACCATCTCCTCTCCCAAGTCATTTAAGCTCTTCAATATGTTGGGATATATTGGCTTCTCAATGATGAATAGAATGATATCGCCATCGCCATGTCTTTTCAATGATATCTTGTTCTGCCTTGCTCCTCGCAATGTATGATTTCAAAATATCTTTCTGCACATATCTATGGAATGTCTTGGGCAGCAATTGGCTTAGATACAGTGGGTTACATCTCAGCAGTGGGCCTAGATTCGATGGGTGACAACTCAGGAGTAGACTTAGACTAAATCGGTTACAACCCAGCAGTAGGCTTAGACACAGTGGGTGACGGTTCAGCAGTTGACTTAGACTCAGTGGGTTACAACTAGGCTCAATGGATGACGACTCAGGAGCTGGTTTAGACTCAATGGTTGTTGATGTCCAGGATTTCGAAGAAAATAAATAATAATTACATGTGTGTGATATGATCTTTTGATTTCATTTGCATGACAAATATATATCTGCTTGTATTTTATTTCCTTTTTTAATTTCACTTGAATTTATGAAATCACCTTATGTCTGTCCTTGTAATGAACATTTCTTGTGAATGTGAATACTGACTTTTTTGGATTTTAATGGGTCTTTGGTCTAGTAGTGTCAGCCATCTTTTCTGCCATCTTGGATGCTGTTTCATCATTCTGAGGTTAAAAGGAACTTATCTGTCCAAACCAAGTATTTTCCCCCTTGAACATGGAGTTTACTTGTTGTGTACAGTGTTACATGTATTGTTGTGGTGCCATCTTTAAATATTTGTCCATTTTGGATATCTCCTTTAACAAAGGTAAGGTTATCTGTCAAATTGTGCCTCACTTTATCTATCATCTCTGGTGAAATAATAATAGTAGTGTTTTGTCTTTGTTCTCTTGGAGATTTGCGACATTTGAGACTCTGTCAACCATCTTTACTGCCATCTTGGATGCTGATTCATCATTCTCAGATTCATTGTTGTAATCACTAAGCTTTTCCTCAGTGTGACTTTCATCTTCTAAATTTCTCTCTTTATCGATCAAATCCTCTGGTGTAAACCCTGAGAACAAAGTTCCAAATCCTAGTAGAAAGGAAGCAATGATTCCTAGGGATCTGACTGTAGCCATCTTGGTTTTCTTTGTTTCTTAGAATCTCTTTGTTTACAAAAATTATATTGATGATATACACTTATCTCTGCAATAAGTTATTGAAGACACACATAAAAATGATCCTGGCAGGAAGTAGTTTCTAGCACAAGTTTAAGTGTATTCCATAGGCTTAGAACTGATTATTCTGGAAAATTATGAGGAGCTTGATGTGAAGCATCCGTTCATCATGGCGGCCATATTGTTTTAACCAAATATGCTGAGAAATATAAGGTCATCCATACTTTGATCTTTTCTCACATATTTTGTCATCATTATCACACCAATCAGCAACAATATTGATAAGATAATACGGCACACACGACACCATCTCCTCTCCCAAGTCATTTAAGTTCTTCAATATGTTGGAATATATTGGCTTCTCAGTGTTGAATAGAATGATATTGACATCGCCATGTCTTTTCAATGATACCTTGTTCTGCTCTACTCCCCGCAATGTATGGTTTCAAAATATTTTTCTGCCCATATCTATGGTATGTCTCGGGCGACAACTCAGTAGTAGACTTAGACTCAATGGCAATTTCATACGCATGCGTCCGATTTCAGTTCCGCTTTTCTTCACTTTGAAATCTACCTCTGCCGTCATCGCCTATTGTTTGTCTGCAAGATTCTTGCAGATTGAAACGGGGACTTCGTATTTGTAAATAAACTATAGCAAGTATTTACGATTAGGTATTACTTCACTTATGAGGTATACAATGTACAAGCATTGTCTTTGTTTCAATGCAATACGATGCAGTATCAAGGATTCTTTCTTCATTCGTACGTTGCGAACACGATCAGCCGTGGGAGAAGTCGCCAGTAAAAATACAAATTCTAGCTATAAATCGTAACATACCGTCTTTAGACGTGAGTCTTGTAAATTTTCCTACATCAAGATAAGAATCGTTTACTTCAATGCCCATTTACTCGTCCCTCAACACTCAAATATGTACCTCTGCCTTTGAATCTTAAGCACTGTTTACGTTAGAAGTCCGAATGACGTCACCGTGACAACATGCCGTACCTGCGACGCCTCTCGGGTTTTATCATTGCGTGAAATGGCATCGGAAAATAGCGATGACGGCAAGGTTATATTCCAAGCCTGTGCCGCCTATGACCTTGTTGCACAGTTCATTTTCGTCAGAAGAAAAGAAATGGTACCCTTGAAATTTTAAGCAAACATCAACAAATCGTATTTTCAGCTACGAGTTTAGTCGAGAAATTCCCCGGTTCTAAAAATGGTGCTGTAAATAAACTTCTGTGAAAAATTTTGTTGATCCATGTATCAAAAAACTTTCTTAGCCAATCAGAATCTTCCTTTCTTGAAAATAACGATAGAAATTAAATGTTTTTTGTTCAAAGGTACTTTGGTATAATCGAAGACTAAACTCACTTTTTGTTGTTTAGATTAACCATGTCGTTTCCTTCTACATGTACCTATTCTTCGTCAGTTTTTGTATCGCCTGCGAAGCATAGTAATACTTATGAATAACTTTGTCCGTCCGTCATTCTGTTCGTCCGTCACACTTAGGGTGTCAATGCCAATAACTTTTGATTGGCAAGTGATAGCGCTTTTATATTTCACATGTGTATTCCTTGTGACAAGACCTTTTAAAATATACAGACGTAGGGACCTGGACCTAGATACCTGACCTACTTTAAAAAAAATGATTGGCTATATCTTTTGATTGGTAAATGATAGGGCTTTGATATATTTCACATATGTATTCCTTGTGACAAGACCTTTCTAAACATACCGTAATGTTTTACTTTTTGACCTTGACCTACTTTTCAAAAAGTTAAGATTAGCTATATCTTTTGACTGGTAAGTGATAGGGCTTAGATATTTCACATATGTCCCAGTATTCCTTATAATAAAACCTTGCTAAACATACCATAATATCGACAGAGTGATCTTGAGCTAGAGATAAGTAAACGCTTTAATATTTCACACGTGTATTTCTTATGATGAGATATTTCTGTTGTTACCGAATTTTTACGTAGTGACCTTGACCTAAATGATTAATCCTCTTTTCTGAAAATTTCAGATTGACCATATTTTTTAATCGTTGAGGTCTGATATTTCACATGTGAATTTCATTTGACAAGACTTTCCTTATGATACCAATAATTTTTAACCAAGTGACCTTGACCTATACAAATAGTTAACGCTTTTGAATTATATTCACTTCGCAGATCGAATAATATTCATTAAATTGTCAATCTAGTCTCATCCTTTACAAGAAAAGGGAAGTACATGTATTTGGGAAGAGAACATAACCTTTCCAGAAGCTAACAAATGGAAACCGTCAGATGAAAGGATGTCTAATGTTGTAGTTAAAATCTTTATTCAATGCAAGTAACCAGCAGGCGTCACAATGTTAATCAAACAACATTAAAATTTGGATGGAAAGGGAGTTTGAGTCAACGTTGAAATTGTCAAATTAAGCGAGAACCAACATGTTGTGTTTTCAGTTACGAACTGGAATCCCTTTCCAGAAATATTGTCATTAATAGATCTCAGAGAAAAATGGGGTGCTCGATATATTGATATAATATCTTTGTTATCCATAAAATCATTATGTCTTATTGTCGCCATAGCACTTTCTTTATAGACACAACTTAAGACAGTGCATGAATTTTATATTTTGTTTTCAGTTTCGTGCTTAAACATCGACGGCGGGTGCGGCTAGCCAACAAGGTATGCTTACTCCTCCCGGGCACCTGGTCCCACCTCTAGCTTGCTAGGGGTCCGATGTTCAATTTTGTGCTCTATTGTGAGTGCTGTTGAGATTATCGTCAGGATCTTTTTTATCTCATTAAAAACGAAAGTTGAAATGAAAAGATAAAATCTTCAACTTTCTTCAGTTCATCTGGATTTCTTTTTCTAATAGGCGAAATATTTCTGAGCTGCCCATACCTGCAATTATTCTCCATTTATAATATTAAGTTTCTTTAATGTCTTCGACAATCTGCTTTGTAAATAGATTGTCTCGCTATCTTTAACATTGGATTGTTTTCGTAGTTGCCTTGCAGATCGTCTATTCTTCATGGTATGTTTTGTTTTGGGCTGAGTAAATAGAGGTGGCCAAAAGCTGATAGAGAGAAAGAATACTTTTTTCGTAGACAGATACAGATAAAAATACGTGGGAAATGATGAAAAGGAACAAAACTCAAATATAGATGCATTATTGAATAATATAGCAAGCTATTTCTAAAAGCCAATATTTTAAGAACCAATTAGAAAAAGAGTAAATAGTACGAAGATTTACACAGAATAAAAATCATCCAGATTAAAGTTAAACGTCTTCAAATTCAATAGCATCATTTAAGACCAGATGAATTTTCAGCATGGACCAGCACGTTTCGGGTACTTAACCCTCGTCAGTGATCCTCAATCTAAACAATGTACTATTGCCAAAGAGTGTGAAAATTATTATGTCCAAACATTTACCGAAAGACGTAGCAGGATGGGTGGGATATGATGCTGCAGGACCCACTTTTTAGAAATTTGAAGAAATTTTGATAACAGAAATTTTCAAATGCGTTGAAGAGACGATCAACCGAAATTGATCGAACTTGGCTACATGTGCCCTCGGGGACTCCTGGTCCACCAGCAGTGACACTCACCAAGTGGTACAAGTGTTTAAAGTCTTCAAATTCGTAAGCATCATTTTAGGGCAGATAAATTTACAGCATGGACCAGACATGCACGTTTCGGGTATTTAACCCTCGTCAGGGATCCTCAATCTAAACAATGGAATATGACCAAAATATGTGAAAATTTCGTCCTAAAAATACCGAAAGACGTAGCAGGAAGGTTGGGATATGATGCTACAGGACCCAGGTTTCAGAAATTTGAGAAAATCTTGTACACAGAAATTTTCAAATGCGTTTGAAGAAACGACTAACCGAAATTGATCGAACTTGGCTACATGTGCCCTCGGGGACTCCTGGTCCACCAGCAGTGACACTCACTAAGTGGTACAAATGTTTAACGTCTTCAAATTCGTTAGCAACATTTTAGGGCAGATAAATTTACAGCATGGACCAGACATGTTAAACGTCAAAACCAGTTAATTCTAAGAGGAAGCATTTGGAAACGATTTCCAGCAAGACAATGTTGCATTGTCAACGGCCGAATTAATTCGCAGGATGGAAGCAAACACGGCTTACTAGAATAAAAAAAACACATTAATTTTGATCCTTGTCAAACAAAATGAGAAACAACAACAAAGCTCACAACAAACGGAAAAACCCTATTGAAATGAATTTGCGGCGGCTTATAAAAGCACTTTGGTTTGAAGCATCACTGATGAGAATTTAATATTCGAAACACGTGTCTGGTGCATAATAAATTGGTTTGAAATTTTCTGCAAGAAGGCATAGAGTTGGAACCCTTCCGCATTAAAATTAAAACAGACACATCGCATCACTCAAGATATGATATATAACGTTTCGCAACCATATTCAATTCTTGTAAAATCAATATGCAGATGAACATGATGAAACCAAAGACTCTCTTTTGATTAACTTATTAATTTGAAAATAAGGGTATAATATATCCTCTGTGTACATGTACCATAAGAAAACTAAACGTGAGTGCAAATTAAGAACTACTTTTTTAACTTTTGGCTGCCGTAAGCTGTTCTGACATTGTCATTCAGTAAGAGAAATACATATTATACATAGACGTCATTTAGGATTCGTTTAATAAAAATAGTATAATAATCACTTCATGCTGCACAGACTTTTTTCCATGACCAAATGATTTACATACACCAATGCAATCGCAAAATGTGAAAACATCTGTATTACCAATAATAGAAGACTTGCGGCAGTCTTAAGATTGAGGTATCTTATTTTCTGAAACGTAGGTCCTGTTGCATCATATCCCACCCATCCTGCTTCGTCTTTCGGTACATTTTGGACATAATAACATTCAAAAGGTTTGGCCATATTACATTGTTTAGATTGAGAATCACTGACGAGGGTTGAGTATCACACGTCAAAAAAGCATTTTACTTCAGATGAAATATTGTATGTACATTGTATAATATAGATCTTATCACAGGCTATTGTCAGTATTACATGAATTGTATTTTAAGATATATGTCCAAATGGCGTAAAAGTTAAAATAAAGGAAGTATTTTCATAGCTTATTATCTATATTGCACTCTGATTATTTGTCATATGGTGAAATGACCGTACAGTAGGACCCAACATCATTATGCACACTAATTGAAAAATTCAATCAATCAACACTAACACCAGAATGTTAAGGTCCCTAAATTTATCTATTTAAATCGCTGATAAAATGAAGGTAGTATTGTTCAGTTCTGACTTGCAGTTTAACCAAGGCCAGATAGTTTAGATTGCGTCATCCTAGGCCTCGCTTGTGTGTCAGCCTATGAGTTAAATTGAAGTTACATAATGGAATAAAGGAGAGTTTGTGTCTTTTGTAATAATCTAGTTTTTTGACTCCAGCTGTATTCTACTAAGACACCAGACCATTTGCTCACCGCAGCTAGATTTTTGCTCACAATAGACATAATGCCAACTGAGATTGAACATGTCATTTATTACATATCAAATGACGAAGAGTATGTACAACAACAAAAATAGGGGGAAATCAGTACAAACAATCCAAAATAGGGGAAAATCAGTACAAACAATCCAAAATAGGGGGAAATCAGTACAAACAATCCAAAATAGGGGGAAATCAGTACAAACAATCCAAAATGGTAACCATCAAATGTCATACCAAACAACTGCATGCTTTCAATTTATCTAGTTTTCTAATAACCATGATAACCTCTAAGAAGCACAGTGTGGGTTATCATCATAAAAGCTAGTATTTAACATGATTAAGGCATATATATGTAGCTTTATTTCACACAAGCGTTGCCTTTTTTATTCAGATCCAATCATTCTTTCTTATTGTCATTTTTATATATGCATTATTACGAATAAATATGTTTTAACTAAGGCATATAGCTTCAATGTACAGTTACTGCTGTTACTGCTGATGTTTCCTTTGCCTGTCAGAGTGTACCCTTTTTTTCCTTGATGAATTTTCGGAACTCATCGTCTAGGAACCTAAAGAAATAAGAATATTCTTCATTAAAATACCACTTATACTTAACTTGACCTTCATAAGACATACCATTTATGTAAAATGGAAGTAAAAGAAAGCATATTGTTTCATTCATTATTTGTACATGGAGAAACTCATAATTTCGAAATCATTTTGCTTTGACTGCCATTTCCAAATATTGCATTATCTTTAATCATAATTCTACTTCACAATTTGTTAGAATGATCAAAAGACGTTGAGCTAGTGCTGATATAAATGTTTACTATTTACCTTCTTGGCATATCATTTGAAGACCCTCTTTGCACTGATCTTGTACTCATTCTACTTAATATGCCCTGTTCCACATCTTTACTATTGCAGATGGCATTCTTCGAATTTTCATCGAGTCTGATAATTAATTGAGATGTATTTGTAAAACGTTGGTATCAATTTTAAAAGCAATTTTAAGTAAAATATTTCTTTGGCTCGTTTAGAACTAATGAGGAAATGACATTTTTGTAAAACAAAAAAGAAAAAAAGAACCAGCTGTTGCAATTACTTGACCATGCTGATAGCAATTTCGAGAAGAATATTTTATGTAATCGGATCCGGATCGACAATGATATGGAAGTCTTAGAACAAATTATATTGAGGGCTTTGACGTTGGACCTTTGAAAGCTAATTGAACACAATCATGACAACCATCATAAAAGTACAATTTATGACAATCAAATTCATGAAAAAGTGTTGTGGCAGATTTCTGCCATTTCGTTCTTTCGCTTTATCACCCCGACAACACTATAATTATCAATTTTTTGCCCCGCTATATTTATCGTTATTTCGGTGCGTCAAAATGGACATACGCGAATACAACGCAAAAGAATGAGGCGATAATTGGTGGGGCTAAATATTTCGCCACGATAATTATCGGGTTGCCTCTCTGCTAATTATCTGGCTGTCGCCCCGACAACCTGATAATTATTGACTTTTCGCCCCGTTAATTATCGGGTTGTCGCTCGGCCAAACGTCGCTTCGATAATCTCCGTCTGGTTCAACCTACAAAACAATAATTACCGCTCCGCTAATTATGTACCGTTTGGCGACAAGACGAAGATTAGCGGGGCGACAACCCAATAATTATCGCCGCGAAAATCGATAATTATTGGGTTTTCGGGGCGACAACCCGATAAATAGCGGGACGACTATATAATAATTACCGTAGCTAAATATTTAGACCCGCTAATTATCGTCTGATACTTTTTTGTTGCGTAGTATTTTGTCATTCTCTCGCCCCGAAATAATGTAAATAGCCGCGCAAAAAGTCGATAATTATCGGTTGTCGGGGAGACAAAGCAAAAGTACGAAATGAAAGAAATTAACGAAAGGTTGTAGCCACAATATGACCCCCTTTCTATTGTGTATTTATAAATTAGGTACCGAACTCGGCTGTTGCCTGGTTCATCTGGTGAATAAAATCCAATTTCTAGGATAATTGAGCAGTTCTTGTAATAAAGGCTCAATATTTCTTAATACTAGTATAAATAATGTATACGACCAACGTAGCATGGTCAGCATGAAACATTTCAGTGCTCCATGAGAAGTAAAAACTTAACGAATTTTTTACTGGTAACGCTCAATCGTGTGAAATGTTACGGTTCGATTAAGATATTCCTACTACAAACCTTACGAATGCACATGAACACCATTGCCTTGCTCTAAAAATGTATGTGGAAATAATTCACTAACCTGTTTTGAATATAAAACATCCCAACGTCTCCGTCTTACGAAAATCGACAATCTCATTGTGCTTCCATCTTTTCATGACAATGCGCCGAACGATCAAAGGACACTGATTGACTGAGCGGCTCTTCGGCCATCTCTGGTTTTTACCTATGTTGCATGAACACCAACTGTTTTGACATTTCACAGGAAAAAATTCAGCCAATCAGAGTCCATCATTGTATATTTACATAATTCAAAGGGATGTAACTCTAACATTTAATCATGATTGAGTGTTACCAGTAAAGCATTTAGTTTTTACCGGCGACCGAAATGGTCTATGCTGACCATGCTATGTTGATTATACGTATTATTTATTCTAGTTATGCGAAATATGAGCCTTGATACCTAGAACTGCTGAATTATCCCAGAAATATGGATTATATTCACCGGGGACAAGTACAAATTGATTTGGCAGCAGCTAAGTTCGGTAAATGTACCTTACACACAATAAAGAGGGGGAAGGGGGTTGTATTGTGTCTGCAACCTGTGAAATCAACCACCATACAAAGTATTAGTGATGTTTCTTCTTTAGAATCTAGCTCATTATTTATTGTACTTACGGCACTGCACAAACCGCAGCAAAGTCATTTGTATACCAGTTAAAATCTATTGGAAAGAAATGGAAAACGTTCTAAATCATCAGATTATATAGAGACCTCAGAGTTGCCTATCCTCCTTGCACTGTGTTGAACAAATGTGCATGAAACCGTGTCAATATTCCTTGCTCTACCCTCATGAGATTCTTATTTGCTCCATAAAAATTAAAGCAAACCCTCCCAAATAAAGAAAATTATTTAAAGTGAGAAAATACCATTCTACCCGGAGTTGAATTGAAGGGTCTCCAAATGAATTGGCTACTATACCTGTTCTCATCTTGTACTGCAGTTCGCCATCATTAATTTGCATTTCGATACATACAAATATGCGAAATTTACCTCCAAATATCATTTCAATTTTGCTGTAAAGAAAAGAAACCATAAGTCACATTTGATTAAAAAAAAAAACAATTGTGCAAGGTCATAGTGGGTAGATCTAAAAATTATTTGGTAAAGTAGCTAGAGGTTTAAGACCATAGACTTAAAGTACCTTAATTATTCTGCCCTTAGTTCATAACTTTATCGAGAAAAAATAGATTCTGTACATAATCATGATGATTGCAATGGAGTAAAAATATTTTCTTTTAAAGTTGTAGACCCTGTTATCGTCAAAAATTGGATGAAATTTAACTTGTATAACACAAACTGTATTTTTCTAGCATTACCAAAGTTGTTAACTTTCCGTAAATAACAAAATTTTTGCAACCAAGCTCCTCAAAATACCAAAATACAAAGAATTGTAAATATTTCTGGCTCACAATATTTACACCGAAAATGGAAAACTTAATGTTACGCATGCGCATTACCATGATTACAAATTTAAAATAACGACATAGATTATTCAACTTGATTAAGGGTAAATAAGGGTAGATTTTCACGGATTATTTAGTCGGTAGTTAGCAAACTTTCAAACCTTTCCAGATTCATGACTAGAAAGCTTCGTGAGATAAAGCTAATCTTTTACGACATGAGTTTATTTATAATTATTGTGATTGAAAACATTGTGAATTCGCCGGCAAAACACATGTTATGTTTATATATCCTGGACAAGTGGACTTTTTGTAGGTTTCTTTGCCCAATAAAACAAAAATAATTAAATAATATACTCTATTATCTAGAAAATACAGGGAATACATCTTTAAACGATTTCCATGAGATACACATACAACACGAGGACCCTTTTCAGCTTCATACGACCGTTGAGTACACAATATAATTGTCCTTTCAAACCCATCTTGCTCAACTGCAACTTAAAGAAGAGCAAACTGAAATCCATGAGAAACACTTGAGATGTGCAAGACTTTACATGTATGTAAAATCTTGTCAGTCTTTTAAAGTTACAGTGAATTCTGTACAGTGTGCTTATTTCTTTCTGACAGCTCATATTTTCTTTATAAATTTTAACGTCACCTACAACCTGTATGTGTGTGTTTGTGACACACGTTTCTCAATGTCCATTGTTCAGCTTTGAATTTGAAGACGTTTACATTTATACCACTTGGTGAGTGTCACTGCTGGTGGACCAGGAGTCCCCGAGGGCACATGTAGCCAAGTTCGATCAATTTCGGTTGATCGATTCTTCAACGCATTCTAAATTTCTGTTATCAAAATTTCTTGAAATTTCTAAAAAGTGGGTCCTGTAGCATCATATCCCACCCATCCTGCTACGTCTTTCGATACGCTTTTTCGACATAGTAACTTTCATTCTTTTTTGGCATATTACATTGTTTAGATTTGAGGATCACTGACGAGGGTTCAGTACCCGAAACGTGCATGTCTGGTCCACGTTGCCAATTTATCTGTTCTTAAATGATGCTATTCAATTTGAAGACGTTTACATTTATACCACTTGGTGAGTGTCACTGCTGGTGGACCAGGAGTCCCCGAGGGCACATGTAGCCAAGTTCGATCAATTTCGGTTGATCGATTCTTCAACGCATTCTAAATTTCTGTTATCAAAATTTCTTGAAATTTCTAAAAAGTGGGTCCTGTAGCATCATATCCCACCCATCCTGCTACGTCTTTCGATACGCTTTTTCGACATTGTAACTTTCATTCTTTTTTGGCATATTACATTGTTTAGATTTGAGGATCACTGACGAGGGTTCAGTACCCGAAACGTGCATGTCTGGTCCACGTTGCCAATTTATCTGTTCTTAAATGATGCTATAATTCAATTTGAAGACGTTTACATTTATACCACTTGGTGAGTGTCACTGCTGGTGGACCAGGAGTCCCCGAGGGCACATGTAGCCAAGTTCGATCAATTTCGGTTGATCGATTCTTCAACGCATTCTAAATTTCTGTTATCAAAATTTCTTGAAATTTCTAAAAAGTGGGTCCTGTAGCATCAAATCCCACCCATCCTGCTACGTCTTTCGATACGCTTTTTCGACATAGTAACTTTCATTCTTTTTTGGCATATTACATTGTTTAGATTTGAGGATCACTGACGAGGGTTCGGTACCCGAAACGTGCATGTCTGGTCCACGTTGCCAATTTATCTGTTCTTAAATGATGCTATTCAATTTGAAGACGTTTACATTCATAGGTATTTCCCCCTTCTTTTTCGTCATATTTTAAAATTGTTTTGATGCATGTATCTGTATGATTTGCGTGTCTTTAGTTTGATTTTATAACGATGATCACTCTTAAGTAAACAAGATATATACATGCATATCTAAAGAGCTATTTTAACTCCAGTGTTTTCGACATGCATGTGTAGAAAGACTCAAAGACATGAAAATGGAAACACTTTTTACCTTCAAGACGTTCTTAAATAAGCAATCTTCCATTATTTAAGATCACAGGAGCTCGATGACAACGATCCACAAGTATATCCGCCTCTACTTTCCTTATATAGAACTTTGACTAGAGAGAGATGGGAAGGGGTGGGTATCATTGAAGGTTGTTGGCATCGAGCTCTTGTGCGTATTAAGATGCGAGTGGAATAAAACAGAAAATTGAGAGAGTTGGATGAAAAAAATTGAGAGAGTTGGATGAAAATTGAGAGAGTTGGATGAAAAAAATACACCATTGTAAAGATATACTTTGTATTTGAAAGTACATAATAAAAGAATCAGATTTACAGGCATAAATCCAATTTTGAGAACGGCAAAAAATATATTGAGCAATATATGCTGTCAAATGAGAAGGGTAAAATGTCCATACGAATACAGTCATGTTTCCATACCGATGCGGATCTGCTTTACTGAATTATAATTGAATATTACTATTTGTTCTACATTTATATCGTTTACATGTACTTACTTCTCTTCTAAGATATAGGCATGGTAAGTGGCGTCGTTGAATTCAGTGTAACAGGTAAGGTTTTTCTCTATGTTATTGATCTTGATTCCCTGTAATTTACCGCCATCTATAATCCAGACACCGCGGTCAAGTTGCTGACTTTGCACCCGATTTTGCCACGTGCCTTGGAGATCAGCTGGAAACTCACATGAACCTTCAGATACCTGGATACCTGACATAAAACGAAGACAATTAGTCTGCAAGAAATTATGTTATAACTATTTTGTATTTTCTGAATTATCGAAAAACAACGAAGTATCTCTCAATTTTTTAAGCCCCGACGGTATAACTGCGTTTCCAACAGTATATCCAACATATACCTGTTGGAACCACAAAACACAGTACGTTTATTCCCTAAATACCTGTCAGAACCACAAAACACAGTACGTTTATCCCCTAATTATACATATGGTAATAAAAGATCCAAGTCAAATCCCAAAATGAAGTTCACTACTGGTAGAACAGAATTTATTGTTAAAAAATGTAGACGTACTCTTGTATTTTATAAAGAAATCTGTTTTCATTTCTATTATCTAAATACTATATACAAGTTCAAGGTGGAAAGGTCACTTGGTCAACAATCATGTTAACAAAAATGTAGTACTCCTAACATATGAGAGGACTGCCTTTCATTGAGTGAAAGAAGTATCTTTTTTCAACTTCTTTACTAGACAGGGTGATTCTGATATGCCCCATAAACTTCGACTTCGGATCCTCGATAGTTCAAATAATTCCTTTATAGCAGACTTTCTAATTTTGACGTCTTCCATTTTGATATCTTAAGATTTGACAGGTGTGCGCATGCGTAGAGGCATAAATAATTTCGTTCCCACGAAATAATAGTTCGTTCCCTCGAAATATTATTTCCTCCCACGAAATATATTATGCTGTTCCCACGAACTAATATCTCGTTCCCTCGAAATATTATTTCGTTCCCTCGATATAATACTTCGTTCCCACGAAAAAAAAAAATCGTCTTAGAGTGAAAGTTTTTTTTATCAAATTCATTGGAAATCATCTTGTAAAGTAATGTCATAGTAATTTTTCCATACAAAGTAAGTTTGGTTCAGTTTTGTACCACAAGAATGATTGATTCCAAGTTTATTATTAATTATCAATTTTATGGATAAAAATGAAAGAAAATGATTATTAGAAAAAAATGATAATAAGAACTAATGAAAGTAATAAAAGAAAAATCAATAGAAAACAAAATAATAATAATAATGTTATACTTGTAAAAATAATTATGAATAAAATAAATAAATGGTAAGAAAACAACAAAATAAGAAATCAAATATTTTTCTTAGGTGACGCTTTAGTTTAGCTTTATGCAAAGTTCAATATCTTCGACATACCTTGATTGTAAATGAAAGCAACAAATAAAATCAACATTGAAAACATTCTGATTAATTAATTTTCCAAACAGTCTAGAAAAAAATCAATAAATTATATGGAATTAAACTTTCCTATGCCTTCTACAATCAGATTTTGAAATAAATAATGTATCGATATTTTATACTTTAACGGAATCATGCGTGATTGTTTTATCCTTTTAATCCACTTATGTGATTTCACGATTCATCTGTTGTTGATAAAGATCCGTTGTAAATTATAGATGTTGGTAAAAAGATTGTTGATATTTGTTTATACATAGAAACTTTAAGGATAAAGCTATCGTATATCAAACATAAAATTCGATACCTTTTAAAAGGCGGGGTTGCTGAATAAATACAGGTTAGCTATACTCTAAGAGCCATTATCTGACGTAAGGTGTTCCTTCACTTTTCTTTTGATATAATTCGAGGTGGGCGTCAACATCTACCTGTACAAAGGTTTGGTGTTTACTGCATATATTCAGCTGCATCAGAGGAAGAACAGTATGAGATTGAATGTGATAATAAATAATACTTCAAAAATTGGAAGCATATAATGCGCATAGAGTTAAGAGAACTTAAGATTTACATTAAAGCAAGTAATAGTCCATTGCAGTAGAATTTCGTCTGAATTATTTAAAGAGAAAGAATATTTACTTGCCTGTACTACATGTAATAAATCAAACAAAGAATATCTCTTTCGGAAACATCTACAAACACAAAAACAAGGATAAAAATGCTAGACACACGATTGAAACATGGAACATATTATAGAAACAATCAAAGAGTCCTCTTAGACGGCCTTCTTTTATATGGATGAAATGTCAAAGAGGCTCGATTTACAACAGAACTCTGTAGCAGCAACTTCTGCAAAACACAGAAACACACTTGAATGCGTGTGGACTGTAATCCTAACAAGAAAAAGAGGCCTAGGACGGTTAATAGAGATCAACATTCAGGTCAATGTCCATATAACGAGCTGTGCACTAGAAAGGCATTTTCCGGGCATTATTAGTACTTTATATATTTTTCGTTTTGTCGCCCCGAAAACACGAAAAATAGTGGGCGAAGAGTCGAACATCTATCATATCTAGGTGATGTACTGGTTGTAAATATTCCTTTTTCACCTCTGCAATCTTCTGTGTATAATCCGAATATTATATGTAGGGCTTACGTCTTCTGTGGAATTATCTGTATTTACGACATTAACATGACTTTATAACAAAGACGAGAAACAAGCAGGAGATACTGACTCCGCCTCTCCCAATGCGGACACCTTGTCAAAATCTTCTTTTGAGAGTATATATTTCTCTTTGTATATCTGATAGTATGTTAACTCTATACTACAATAAGTGCACGCCACTTTGGTTACCTGATGTACATATAATCAATTCAAGTGTTCCCGTCGATAAAGATTCATTTGAAAGAAACAGACTAAAGTATTTTCAAAGATGAATCTGAAAAATGGTATAATAATAGACAGAGATATGTTATTCTCAATCAGATCACTATAATTATGTATTCATATTGGTCTTTAGAAATCAGAACGCCAAAATTCATCTTTATCAAGGGAAAGTTCACACATACATACGATCAATCCATTATGTAAATAATTTAGTTGCTATTGAAGTGTCTTCTCATCGAAATGATCTATTACGCCCTGTCTTTCATTTTCACTAACGTTTGACATTGAGCACAAAAAGCTTACATTTCATTTTTTGAGTCGTTTAATAATCATGTACAAAAGCGGCATAGACTCTCAAATGGCACGCTATGCCTCAAAATAGATTTTAACTGCTCACAGTTATTTGACATTTCCAATTGACCTTCTTCTACCTATCTTTTTTACATTACAGGATTTGACATATTTGTATTTGGCATCCGCGGCGGGTGTTACATGCAGCCAGAGGACGCTCACTCCTCCCGGGCACCTGGTCCTGTCTCCATTCGAAGGGTTCGCGATTACCATGTTATTGGAGAGTTACATAATTATGCCATATTCCCCTGGATCTTTTACTCCTGAACTACGATTGATATATTATTTCATCCTAAAATATTATCGAAATTAAAGGTGGTTAATATCATATTTAACTATTCTAATAAATCGACCATACAGGAAATTTGGAGCCGCGCCATCTTTGTAAAATGGATTAAAATCAAACGAAACGGTGCTATTAGAATAAATTAGGTTGAGTCTGAAAATAGCTTTGGCTTGTAGTACCGCTGATTTACGTGTCTGGTGCATTATATATAAATGTTGTGATGGGAAGGTAAAGTAATTGTGGGGGGGTGTTTGCGTGTGTGCCATTTTGTGTGTTACCTTTTGGTACTTCAGCTGTTCTCGTTGTTTGACCTTGTTAATTTGTCTCATTCCGTGACAAACAGGATAATCTGTTTAATATTCATACGCGGGGAACTGATATTAAAAGTAACAAAATAAACATCAAAGAAGTGCCTATCAGTTATTCAGTCTCACAGTTGAGTATAGGCAAGGCAAAATCATGAGAATTCCAATTGAAACTGTTGCGAACCCTGGAATGTGGAAGTGAGACCAGGTGCCCGGGGAGAGTCAGCGTCTCCTAATTGCACGCAGCACCCGTCGCTTCGTTGATTGTCTCGATGTATATTTTGACGTACATATCAGGTCAATATTTCTAGTTTGGTGATGATGATAGCCATTCAATATGTCACTGATCATTCTGAAAAGGGGGGGGGGGCATTTATTATATTCCCGTAGCGACCGAAGAACTTCCTTAATGATGATTTCAGCCTTATAAAAGCAATATGGGAAACACAGACATGGATCCTATACGAGTTCAAATGCATTCAAGTCTCTTAATATTAAGTATTTCACTGTAATTTTTTTCCATAATTACTAA
The DNA here is from genome assembly GCA_033119305.1 of Pinctada imbricata. NCBI lineage: Eukaryota > Metazoa > Mollusca > Bivalvia > Pterioida > Pteriidae > Pinctada > Pinctada imbricata. The sequence continues at coordinate 47,297,003 of VSWD01000006.1, read as the reverse complement.
ATACTTTAAGATACAATATACTCTCCCCTTGATCAATATCTTCGTTTTACATTCAGGTATTTCTCTTCTAAAAATAATTTTTATTAATAAAGTCATTCAGTCAGTATATCAAGGAACGATAAACAAGGTTAATATTTAGTACTCTCTTTTTAACACGATGATTTTTCCGTTTTCACATCCGATCCACAAGAACTCATCCGTAACAGATACGCTCCTTGGTATTTCTCTGCTTTCTGGATCCATAAGTCGGCGTACAAATCTCCCATTCATGTCCAAGATATGAACATCACAGGTACTTTTGTCCGACACTATGATTTTTCCTTCCGAGTCGCAACAAACGTCTCTCGGATCGAAGGATTGTTCCTTCCCATTATATATACTTATAATCTTTCCTATATTAGCTCGATCGAGGATAACGATTCTCCCTTTTGAACGGCTCATTTGATCAACCACACATAGGGAATTGTTCACATTATTGTACGAAATACGATAAGGGTAGCTTAGGATATCTTTCCCCCTGACTTGCAGTATCTCTTTTTTGTGTCAGAGATATTTGTATCTTTCAGCTGGTAATAAGAAATACACCTTGAACCCTCTTTACTAGGCACGTAATCGAAATTATCAGTAAGTCCTACATATACATCGAAGCTGTCTTTTCCGGAGTTTACAGCACAAATACCGAGAGGTATAAAGGATCGGTCAACATTTTACCCTTAAAATGTTGATTTTCGGTGTAAGGTTCAGATGCAATACATATGTTTTTCTTCTGAAAGTTACAGTATATAATTTTCTGGTTAAGAACGGCAAAATCTCCTGTGTTATCGTCCCTGAAATCAACTTTCCTGCAGACTTTTCCTTCAACGCTCATCTCACAAAGGATCTTATTGTGATGCTGTCGACACCAAGCTTTATCCCTCCCTTGGGTATGTAAAGCTGCTACATAAACCTTCCGTTCGAGATTGAATTCGGTATGAAGTTTCCATGCCGATTGCAATGATATCATTGAGGGAGACCTCGGTTGTACGATGGCTTGAGCGTGTGTTACACCCCTCTCAGGATTTTCAGACCGGCTCATAAGATGTGCTGAATATTCAGTTGCTTTCGGAACAAGGTAAAGTATCTTCCTTTCAGTTTCACTGAACTCTCCTCCAGACTGGTGGGCGATTTGCAATACTTCCTCAACTGATTTTTCAACATTCTCTCCTTTTTTGAGTTTTATTTTCAATTCATTTAGATACTTCATAGTTTCGTCGATATACTTTTCTGTTAAAGTGATCTTTTCTTTTCGTTTTTCTTTGAATTCTAGCAAAACCTGGAAATCTTTTTCCAAACTTTTGGCAGAAGACTGTATATTTTGTTTGTACACTATCCCTTTTTCTACTGCTTCCTCAATTAAACGCATTGCTGCTTGAGTATGTTTGGAAGGTTGCCAGTCATCGAGGGTATGTGAACTATGCTTACTTTGTGCACATTGTATGCATATCAAAGTTTTGCATGTTTTACAATGTGTTCGGAGAGCCTTTCCGTGAAGGTCACATTGCCTTTCCTGCAAAAGAGAACTTCAAGGTTATTTACTTCAGCTTACTTCACGAATGATTTATATGGGTCTCACAACAGCTTTGTGTATCTGTGTAAGTGGAAGGCATGTGCGAATGTTGTACAGATAACAATGTTAAACGTCTTCAAATTTAATAGCATCATTTAAAGCCACGATTACACTATCAAAGTTTTCTTGGTCAAAGTCCGTCAAAGAAAACTTGAACAAAGTTTTCTTGGACAAAGTCGTCTGTTTACACTATCAAAGTTCTTGGGCGACTTATACAAGAAAACGCGGTAGATATGCACCAAAACATTGATAAATCCTGTAAATATTGTGAACATTTCTGATGACAACATTATATAGTTTTTGTTTGTGATTGTTCAATGGAGTTATTACATAATATGGACAAGATTTCAAGGGAATTTTCCCGTTATTTCTCGCTACAGCCGACAGAGCACGGACTGTATTACGCACGCCCTCTTTTTATATCCATTTACATATTCATCTATGTTGCTTGGGCCTCTGCGTTTTGCGGTCTTGTTTGTGTGATGTCATATTACAATGAGGAGGTTGTTTTACACCACAATTGTACGTTCTTCGAGACCTCCGGGTAATTGGAGAAGTGAGAGGGTTGTGCGCACGTAATCCAGGATAACCACACCATTTGCTACTTGCACGGCAAATGGCCCTCCAAAGTCGGCACCGGTTGCCCATTGGTCTCGTCGGTTTATGTGTAGGCTTTTGTGTTTGATGTTTGCGTGTCGTATGTCTCTTTTTCGTCTCATACTATGCTCGTCTTTTGTGTTTTTGCATAGGGTGTTTTGGTGTTATGCTGTTAGTGCTGCAACAGGGTTTTGTCGGAGATCCCCTCCCTTCTTCTAACAAAAATCGCAGATGGAATTCACTGCATTGCATCGTTTGTCTGTGTCTCTGCAATATTGTGTTTTAACGTTGCTAAATTGCTTTTACTTCTTTCTTCGATATTTAAAGTCTATTGGCGTCAATTTGAATCTCTATATTCTGATTAAACGATTCCCGTCAAATTCCGTCAAAGTTTCAAGAAAAATAGGATGGAGTTCTATTCCGTCATCCAAGTTCTTTGACGGACTTTGAACAAAGTTTTCTTGGATCGTTTACACTATCAAAGTTTGCGTCAAATACTTTGACCTTTGTAGTTGGCGCTGTTTAAACGCGCCGTGCTAATTTGCAAAGATAACCATATTTTATGTATCATATCAATAATGCCACATATCTAATGCAAGTGTAGTATCCAAAGAAGTAGGATAAAAAAGGAATCGAATCCAATAGCCCACCCTAATTTCTGTCTGAGCGTTACTCCAAATTAAGGTCGCTCATTGGTCACGGTATTTATTGTTTTTATCTTCAGTGGATATTCTGTCCAATGATTTACGTTCTTTAAGCTATGGTTATAAGGTCAAATTATTGATTTTCAATGCGTTAGATAGGAGACCAAGATATTACTGTAAAACCAAATCCACCATTTTATAGTAAAATGGAGGTGGTCCATATATTGAGAAAATTACATACCGCTGATAAAACTTGCGAAACCATAGAATAGAAAAGCACACAAAAGAGGCATACGACATAGAAACAATAAACACAATAAAAGTAAAGATAAACCAAGGAGACCAATTGGCATTCGGTTCCGACTTAGGGCGGCCTTCTACCACGCCAGTAGCAAATGGTATGGTTACTCAGTGCAGTATCTAAACTGGTTCAACGTATCCATTATATTTATTACTGTCTGGAAGTTCATTTATCCTAAACTCAATATAACCATACTACGACAACATTTGTTTGTTTATTTGTATTTTTAACCATTTTTAATGTTCGCTACGCCGTATTAATTTATCTGTGGATCAAAGTATAATTTTTAAAAATGACATTTTGACTCTGTGGGTATTCTGTGATTTAAATTGTCCAGCATATTTTTTTTTTTTTGCAAATGAATTTGACAGTATTGCCCGTGCATTTTCGAGAAAAACGAAATCGTTCCAACTTTGCCGCTTTCAAATTTATTGCACCAAGCATGCACGTTACGGATTATCTTAATTCGTCATTCGATTTAATGAAATACTGAATATTTACCTTCTGATCTTTTTTTAGTGGCGGAACTATTGGTAGTTGTTCCATGCTCTTTTATGTCCTCAATAATATGTCTTATATCTAAAAAGAAGAAAACATGAAATACAAACAAACATTGTTGCATTGACTAGAACAAAGCACACACTCACTGCAAACGCATTTCAAGAGACAAACGAAAACAATTTTAAGTCTATTTAACATTAATCTTCCCGTATTTATAACTGCTGTAATGATGTAATAGTTCAAGTTTCAATTGATAGAAATCAGAAATCTTTTTTTCTGTACAACTTGTCCTAATTAAAACCATGAACGTATAACGAATGAGACTGTATGGTATATCTCAATTTCAAATAAGGTTCATACCCAAATGGACCTTGAGCATCAAGATTAGAATCAGAATTACATACTGTGCACTTATTTCTGTCATACAAATGCAAACTAAGAGGAAATCGTTCCTCTAGTACATCAATTCTTCTGTCATGTTTATTCGTGTACTTGAAATATAATGATAATGTCACTTTTATAGGTAAAGTAACATAAAATTCATTCTTTTATTCTTCCAAACGTTTCGACCATTGGCCTTCATCAGTGGAATATTTTTAGAATTGAGTGACTAAAGTGATTTCTTTAATGATTTTAAAATTAGCGATTAAAGTGATTTCTTTAATACAAAGAAAATTAATGTAATCAAAGAAGTTGAGTGTTTTACTATAATATAATTTTGAATTAACTCTTTATAATATTATATTGAAGCAAAGAAAATCAGTCAGATTAGTTTAATGATAAAAGATGTATAGGAGAATAGACTTTAAATAACTTTATTTGATCACATGATGAATAAATGATAAGAACACTTTCGGAAGAAAATGCGAAAATTAGCAAAATATGGAAAATAAAAGAACAGAAACAAAAAAGTCCACAGTAAAAGCAGCAGTAAATGTTCATCTTACAGTAAGGAGGATTATTTTACACCACCATTTTGCGTTCTTAGAGACCTCTGGTTAATCGGAAAAGTGGAAGGGTTGTGCGCTGGTATTCCGGATAACTTGCGTAGCAGATGACCGTCCAAAGTCGTTACCGGTTGCCCATTGGTCTAGTTTGTTTATGTGCTGTCTTTTGTGTTTCATGTTTCTATGGTGTGAGTTGGTGTTCCTTGTCCCTTTTGCTTCTATTCTCTGAGTGTCTGCTCTGTTTTGTTTTTTTCATTTGGTATTTTAAAGTTTTGCTGTGGGTGCTGCAACCGAGTGTTGTTGGAGATCTCCTTCCTTTCTTTACCAAATTAGAAGCGGGAATCTGGTGCGAAATGAGTTTTAATAATAAAAAAAAAACGGGCGTAAATTAAGCATAATTCCCAATTCCAGATTAACATCTATATCAAATAAAAAATTCGAAATGATTATGATAAAAAAAATTATACACTTACATTTTTTAACACTATTGAAGTCCATTCAAGTTTTGTTGTTGCCAAGGATACCCAAAGATGCACAAGTAACACATAAGAGTACCCACTTCATCTTCCATTGATTATATCATAATTGTTAAACAAAAGATAAATCCAGACCAATCTAAATGTACATCAAAGATTCATCCAAAGATACGTTGGTTTACCTGGTTTTACCTGGTCAACACTTCCGTGTTTTGCTTCATCCCTTTGAAAGATAACTAAGTCATGTCTTAGCTTGTAAATACTTTTCCGCGTAAGAATTATTTATGAAAACATTGATTTAAATCTTCATTTTGGATATGATCCAATTCAGTATTCTCTATATCATATCAATAATAGCAATAAAAGAAAAATATTAGCATATGCTACGGATTTGCATGAATATGTTGGTTTCAATTAATCATTATTTCAAATAGTGTACCTTTTTTATTTATTTATTTATTTATTTATTTGTTTCCTTTATTTATACAGGATAGCACATTTAGCTACAAAATGAACTAGTTTACAATGTGGTCCTGTCTCAAAAATATGTACACATGAAGTAAATTAAGTCCATTATAGTACCTTAATGAAATAAAACCTAAATATCACAGTTCATTTACAAGAATAAAAGTGAGTCCTGCAGCATCATATCCCACCCATCCTGCTACGTCTTTCGGTATGCTTTTTCGACATAGTAACTTTCATACTTTTTGGCATATTACATTGTTTAGATTTGAGGATCACCTGACGAGGGTTAAGTACCCAAAACGTGCATGTCTGGTCCATGCTGCCAATTTATCTGTTCTTAAATGATGCTATTCAATTTGAAGACGTTAAACATACATACCTGTAAAACAACATCAATATAAATGTAGTAATTTAAGAGTCAAAGTAATGCTTCAGATACCTGTTTTAAAAAGATGACAATGTTGTAGATATTCTCACCTTCAGGTGAGTGAACGATTATAGTTTAAGTATCCCCCCCTAAAAAACAAAATAATAAAAAAAAGATTGAAATGTTGCACTATTAAGGGAAACACAACTAATTTTTATTGCTAACATCTTTGAATATCCTGACATCCCCTTCTCTTTTCAGAATGAAATACAACAATACATGTATTGGTGAAATTTCATTCTAAGAAGTTTTAGATTTCAGTAATTATTTATTTTTTAAGGTAATAAAGAAAATTTTTTTTGCGCGATTCTAAATCAAACCTTATATAAAAACTTTCACACTCTTCGGCCAAATTACATTGTTTAGATTGCGGATCGCAGACGAGGGTTAAATACCCGAAACGTGCATGTCTGGTCCATGCTGAGAAATTATCTGTTCTTAAATGATACTATTGAATTTGAAGACGTTTAAAATTTGTACCACTTGTTGAGTGTCACTGCCGGTGGACCAAGAGTCCCCGCGGTCACATGTAGCCAAGTTCGACCAACCTCGGTTGATCGTTTTTACAATGCATTCGAAAATTCCTGTTGTCAAAATTTCGAAAACATAGGTCCTATAGCACCATATCCCACCCATCCTGCTACGTCTTTTGGTATATTTTGGACATAAAAACATTCACACTCTTTGGCCAAATAACATTGTTTAAATTGAGGATAACTGACGAGGGTTAAGTACCCGAAACGTGCATGTCTGGTTCATGCTGCAAAATTATCTGTTTTGAAATGATGCTTTTGAATTTGAAGACGTTTAACAATTGATACTATGTATCAATACTTATTTACTCCCATTAATATTACGAGCTGCTCTTTTACACGCATGAATATACTGGTAGCAGTTTGTCATTCAGCGACTGGTCAGGGTACATGTAATAGACATTTTTCAAGTTGACGAACTTCGGACTTTGCTCTCTTATGGGTCATATCAAAGATATCTTTGTAATTAGAATTGAACACTCAAGAGATTTAAGGGTTTGGACTTAAGCCCTTCTTCCCATCTTGTCATTTAAGTTGCAATATGCGCTATACTTAGGGTTTCAGAAAGTAAAACTGATGTTAATTGAAAACATTGGAAACATTTTGCATTTATTGCCATTCATTTTGTATCCAGTCCCATCGAAGTGCGAAGTCCGAAGTCTAAGACCATTGAAAACTGTCTATCTGTCTCCCTCCATTTATAAGGCGTCATTCTTGGGTATAAAGTGACTTGCTTTGCATGTTTGATTTCAATTATCTCTCTTTTGTCTCCAGTTGTTATTGGCGTCATGTATCATGGTTTTTTGCTATCTTGTGCGCATGTCTCCACTGTTGTCACTGCAACGTGGTTCTGTAGAGGATCCTTTAGTTATTGTACAATTATATTTCCAGAATATTAATGAGTTAAAGAAGATTCTGACGATGATCTCAACAGCACTCACAAAAAAAACACTAAATTGAACAAGCCAGAGGTCGGACCAGGTGCCCTGTAAAAGTAAGAATCCCCGTTTTGGCTAGCAGCACCCGCCGTCGATGTTCTCGGACGAATATCAACAAAAGTGACATTCAGAATTAAGATTATCCATTATGGGAATTTTCGTCTGAACGAGTATGACAGGTTTTGAATACATGAAAGAGATGACGGATTCCTCCTTTCGGATCGACTACATGAAATCTATCCTCGTGAACTAGATATCAAAGAAACAACAGGGAGTGACAGATCCGCTTCGTACTTGGATATACTCCTATGATTCGACGCAAACGGCCATTTGAACACCTCACTGTATGACAAGCGTGACGATTTCAGCTTCCACATAACTAACTTCCCTTTCATGAGTAGTAACATTCCAACTTCTCATGCGTATGGTGTTTTTTGTTTCTCATGTTCCAAATATGAAGATTTCATCATTACAGCCAGACGGCTTGCAAGTAAGCTACTTGTACAGGGTTATGATACAAAACGGCTGAAATCATCATTGAGGAAGTTCTTCGGTCGCTACGGGGATGTAATAAAAGAATAGGGATCCCCCTTTCCAGAATGATCAGTGACATTCTACATTGTGATTCAATGGCTGTCATCATCACCAAACAAGACATACTTACCTGATATGTACATCAAAATGTACATCGAGACAGTCACCGAATTTGACAGGTTTCCATGGAGCTGTTGCGACGGGTGTTGCATGCAATCAGGAGACGCTGACTCTCCCCGGGCACCTGGTCTCACTTCGGAATTTTGTTCATTCAGAGGTTCGCAACCGTTCCTGTGGAAAATCTTATGATTTTGCCTTGCCTTCTCGACTATGAGACTGAATAACTGGGTACTTCTGTAATGTTTTTTCAAATGATCTAAATCTTGGAGGTCGATTCTGTGTCTGCGGCTGATTGTTTCATTTATTTTCTGTATTTTATGTTCACTCAATTTTTTTTTATTTTGTCACGGGTGCTCTTATAGATAACGTTGCTTTATTTGAATATAACAGCAATTTCTACTTTGTCATAAATTGCGAGTTTTCGTTTCAAGAATTTTAAAGAGAACGTGGAAGTTTTATTTCGTCTTCATATACCACACACTTTCTTCAATAAATGGATTATTGGAAATGGGTAAAACTATACCGTAGTGGGTCCTGTAGCATCATATCCCATCCATCCTGCTACGTCTTTTGGTATTCTTTTGGCCATAACTTCGGGTCAAGTACCCGAAACGTGCATTCTGGTCCTTGCTGTAAATTTATCTGTTATCTGAAGACGTTTAACATTTCATAGTCCATTGGATTGAGGATCACTGACGAGGATTAAGTGCCCGAAATGTGCATGCCTGGTCAATGTTGCAAATTTATCTGCTCTGAACTGATGCTATGCATTTTATTAAGACGTATATTATAGAAGAATTACCGATCGTAGTTCAGGGGTCAAAGATCCAGGTAAACATGACATATTGTGTAAGTCTCTATTAGCAAGGCAATGGCGAACCCCGAATGGAGACAGGACCAGGTGTCCGAGAGGAGTGGGCGTCCTGTCTCTGCATGTAACACCCGCTGCGAATGCCAAATAGAAACAAACGTGTCAAATCTGATGATGTCCAAACAGGGAAAAGACTAGCTTTAGATGCGATCGCGAAAGCGATGTATTATATCATCGCTTTAGTGCAAACGGTAGTATTCACGGGAAGGTGATCGCAGACGTGTACATGCGCATAAATATTTGCTATATGAAAAATTAAGTACATCCAATTTGTTTCAAGACAACTCTCTTTTGCACTTGGCATATAAAACTAGGCATGGATAATTTTACTTCTTAAGGTCTTAAAACTTGTACATGTATCCATGTCAGAAATGTCTGTTTAGGACTGGAACTAAATCAAATGTGCATGAATGTACAAGTTTTAAGACCTAAAGAAGTAAAATGATCAATGCCGAGAGTATGCTTAGTGCATAAGAGAGTAGCCTTGAAACAAATAAGATGCATTAAATTGTTCATATAATAAGCAATTTTTTTTTTGCGAACATACACGTCTGCGATCACCTTCCCTTGAACACTACCGTTTGCACTAAGGTGATGATATTATATATCGCTTTTTCATCTAAAGCTAGGTAAAAACCGCCAGTTGGAAAGGTCGTACCCAAGAATGTCCTTAACATCTTTGTTAGGTAAATGTCCTTAACATGCTTGTTAGGAAAATGTCCTTAACATCATTGTTAGGCAAATGTCCTTAACATCCTTGTTAGGCAAATGTCCTTAACATCCTTGTTAGGCAAATGTCGAAATGTTCAATAAGTTCTTAGTGGCGACATTAGAAGTTCTTCAGTGACATCTTGTGAGTGCAGGGTGGTCATGCTGGAGATCATCCGGTTCCCTAATTTACCATGAGCAAGTGTTTAATTTTAACATTTATCTTTTATCATTACCAACAAACCTTTTTGAAAGAAATATAAGTTGCATGTATTTTAAATATCTTCTTTCATACCTCATTTAACAAAATGAAAACATTATAATAATTAATGCATAAGTAAACTTAGAATCAGTTTATCAGTAATTTATGAATAGTGGTCTATTTTACGATCCAGTGTCAACTCTTATATTTACTTTGCCAATTTAACGACCAATGTTGAGCACTATGACCAAGACACACCCACCACATTAAATATTTCTATTAACGAGTGGGTTAAGAAATCCGACCCATTACTTATAATGCAATTACCTTGTGAAAATTTTCGAAGCAATATGAATATAATTAAAATGCAGAACGAACTTTTTTGGAAAAAAACCTAAATAGTTTGCTAACTATGCAACCCTAAATTGACGTGTTGGTGTTGGTTATTCAGTTACTAACGTTGGTCGATATGTTACGTGAAGATTGATGTTTACATATAATATTGTTTTAATGAAAAAAAAACGGATGATCGAGAGAGTTATTGCTGTATAAAACATTCATAATTAATGAATAAATATAGGTAAAATTTTGCTGGTGTTGAAAAAACGTTGATGTTGAAGACGGCAATTATTATTCACATTTACTGCAGTTTATTTCATATGCACTTTAAAGGAAAATATTACATAAAATCCTTGTAGAATAAATACAGTGGTAGAATTATCTCCGTTTATTGAATTTAGTTTGCAGTCATTTGTATTCATCTGTATTTGCATCTTTATACATTCAGTACCGGCAATGAGTATAATGGATTTATTGTGAAAGGCGTTATTTAAAATTCTGAACACGTATATGATTCCGTCCAAGGCATATGAATAAAGTAATCTTGGTTCGAATGCTTGAGTGAAATCAAGTATCATCATCCCGTGGAAGAAACTGTATTACGGGTTACGCAATATTTCAATGTAGATCAACTATAGCTTGTTCTACATACTACATAGGGCTTATTGAAATACATTTCAAACTAATTTTAATGCACCAGACAGGTGTTAATTGAGTTTAGTTTGCAGTCATTTGTATTCATCTGTATTGGCATCTTCATACATTCAGTATCGACAATGAGTATAATGGATTTATTGTGAAAGATTTATTCAAAATCTGAACACTGTATATGATTCCGTCCAAGGCATATGAATAAAGTAATCCTTGGTTCTAATTCTTGAGTGAAATCAAAGAAGGGAGGAGATCTCCAACAAGACCCCATTGCAGCATCAACAGCAAAACACCCGATGCAAAAACACAAAAGACGAGTACAGCACGAGACGGAAAAGAGACACACGACATGTAAACATCAAACACAAAAGACTATACATAAACCGACGAGACCAATGGGTAACCGGTGCCGACATTGGATGCAATGAGGAGACGCTGACTCTCCCCGGGCACCTGGTCTCACTTTGGAATTTTATTCATTCCGAGCTTCTCAACCGTTCCTATGGAAAATCTAATGATTTTACCGGTACCTTGCCTTCTCGACTTTGAGACTGAATAACTGATAGGTACTTCTTTAATGTTTATGCATAAAAGTCGCATAGGTTCCTTTCTCCTTTCTCGTGGGTCTCAAAATCTTGCAAAATCCTCGACAGGGCTTTAGTTTTACATGATTTTGAGACCCCTTGGGAGGAACATAGCAAACTACGAAATAGACCTAATATATTCCATCGATTGAAAAGCGCATATTAGGCTTTCCAAAATAGTGCGCAAGAATATATAGAAAATGTATAGTGGTATACTTCTGCCCCCTTCATGCGAGACATTTTTCTTTAGAATATGTCGACATGCGACTTACTCATGTTTACATGCAACTTATTTGTGTCAACATGCAACTTCTTTATGTCAACATGCAACTTCTTTATGTCATATGCGACATAATAATCTTGCATGTCAACATAATTATTTTGCATGTCAACATAATTTTATCTTGTATGTTGACATAAATAAGATGCATGACAACAATGGAAACTCTTACGACGAGTCTAATTATTTAGTTTTTTGTTGATGTTACTACAGACGAATTAGGATTTTAGGGAACCTTGGATGACGAATTTACGTTTTGACGAAATGGTATTTGTTGACGAAAATTGGTACCGACGAAAATGAAGCAGTTTACAGTACATGAAAATAATTAGTCCAGCACGTTTTGACATCCACACCAACGATGCATTCTACAAAATCTTCGTTACTCGCTCTTGAGATATTTCGTAAGATAGTTTGACCTTTGTGTTTCTGATTACATGTAGCTTGTGGCTTGTGTCAAATTTCTTTTCATGTGAGAAAGAAGTGAGGAGATCTCCAACAAGACCCCGTTGCAGCATCAACAGCAAACAGCAAACACCCGATGCAAAAATACAAAAGACGAGTACAGCACGAGGCGGAAAAGAGACACACGACATGTACATGTAAACATCAAACACAAAAGACTACACATTAACCGACGAGACCAATGGGCAACCTTTGCCGACTTTGGACGGTCATTTGTCACGCAAGTAGCAAATGGTGAGGTTATCCTTAATTACGTGTGCACAACCCTCTCACTTCTCCAATTACCCAGAGGTCTCGAAGGACGTACAATTGTGGTGTAAAACAACCTCCTCAATGTAAGATGACCTCACACAAACAAGACCGTGAAACGCAGAGGCCCCAAAAAACACAGATGAATATGTAAATGGATATGAAAAGAGGGCATGCGTAATACAGTCCGTGCTCTGCCGGCTGTAGCGAGCTCATGTATGTAATCACCCGAGGAGTCCGACTGAAATTCAGAGAGGACAGGTGGTCGGGGCCCTGTCTTCTCTAAAGAGGTTTGGACATGGCCCGTCATGAAGTCCCGTCGTCACAGTCAATGAGAGTGCAAGTCTCAAGGATGCGCTTGTACAAGACTGTAGATTGATCAAGTACCAATACTAGTGTCCGTCTGGTGACATTAGGATCATATCCACGATATAAAAGGCGTTTGATGATTCTGACGCATTTTCGATGGCTATGCTGCCTACCTTTGATCCTTCTTATTTTGTTTATTATATCACCATAAAAGACAGGTTGTGTAATATCCAAAGTAATGTACTCTGTTGCGTGTATAGATCCGAATTTTAAAAGAAGTTGACTGTAATTTTTGTAAAATATCCAGAAAGTCTTAACTAGTTTATGAAAGCGGAAACCTTGACCTAAAAGTATCTTGGTAATTTGTAAATATCTACTGTGAAAATCCAAAATATCAGTACATGCTCTTGCGTTCCGGATGAGCTGTGATATGTAAATGCCGTATGACGGTAATCTTGGAACATCACCGTCAAGCCGTGGGAAATTTACTATGTTGAATCCAAAATCATCCCTTTTGTCATATACACTTGTATGAATCTTTCCGTTTACAATTTTGATATCTAGGTAAAAAAAAAACGGTGTTTCTGTATTTGTAACGTTTGCCTTGTTAAGTGTTAATTCTTGTGGACAAATTTCATTCTTATATAATTCAAAAGCAGTATTGTCAATGGTTAGAATATCATCCAGATACCTAGAAGTATTATTGAAACATTTCAGATCATCAAATTTTCTTTGCTTTTGAAGATTTTGGATAAATTCTTTTTCATAAGTGTATAAAAATAAATCTGCAACAAGAGGAGCACAGTTAGTACCCATAGAAATTCCTACAACCTGCTTGTATAGATCCTCACCAAATCTAACATAAATATTGTCAAGGACAAGGCATTACACAGGTCACTACATGTCCATGATTTGTATGATTTGTAGTCTGTCGAGGAAAAGAAACCCTTCGATTCAGATGTACAAATGTAAGTTTATCCGCTCTCGATCAAAACACCATTTAATGAGATTAGATAATAGATCATTAATTTTGTCATGAGGAAGTGTGGTGTTCACATTAGAGAAGTCGTATGAAGAAATCGTATTGGCTTGAAAATTTCCAAATTTCCAGAAAGTTTTGAACTTTTACAGAAATTCATGAGCATTGCGATTGTAGTTTTTGAAATCTGATTTCGTATTTGACTTTCATTCACTGATTCTACATCTCATCCATACAGAATTTCGAGAAACCTCAGAGAAACCAAGTACTTAAAGTCCTCTACCATTTTATATTTTTAGAGATGATTGCTAACAAACATGACCAACATTGCTCTTCCTGGCTGACGCATTTTCGATTTCTCCATAATTGATTAAATTGTTTCTCAAAAGTTACAGAAAAACGAAATGTTCTAACTCCAAAGATTTTGTTTTTATTCAATAACAATAATAGCCGCCAAACACACTGATTTGCTGAGGCACTATCAACATTTTCTGTGCTTTCACAATTTTTTTTTCAAGAAGTATAGAGTTGGAACCCTTCGACATTATTAACATAAACACTTATTTCATGTTGCAGTGTGGAGCAGTTAAAATCGTTCCCCGTGACTTGATGTTTGTCAAGTATATTAATGAATTCTTTCCAGTTCTGTCACCTGAAAGAATCTTTGTTTTGGCCTTTTATCAATGAGACATCATATCTATATTTTTGCTATTTCAGAAACCAGCCATTTCAATGATAAATATTATCGAAATTAAAGGAGTTTAACATCTTAGCACCATCCCTCTAACGCTATTTTGAATATAGGTTTTATTTGGATATGCTACTGAATCGACTCTACAGGAAATCTGGAGCCGTGCACTCTCTGTAATGTAAATGTACATAATTAAAGAGGGCTCTACTGAAACGATATTTGGTGGCTCTATTATTTTCATACCTTAATTCTTTCATTATTAAGATTAATTCACGTAAAATAGCTAATTTCGATCAATAAATTACATTTATCACAGAGATACAGGTTGATAGGTTAGACATGCTGACAGGTCGACAGGTTGAAAGGTCGACAAGTTGACAGGTCGACAGTTAGAGGGGCAGACAGATTGACTGGTTAAGATTAATTCACGTGAAACAGCTAATTTTGATCAATTAATTACATTTAATCACGGAGATAAAGCAGGTCGACAAGTTGACAGGTCGACATATAGAAGGGTAGATAGATTGACTGGTCCAAAGATTAACAAGTAAATAAGTCGACACATATATAAAATGGAAATAAATAATTTATATGTAAACATGTCGACCTGTCAACTCAGGGAAATTAAATCTTCAAAACTGTCGACCTGTCAACCCGTCGACCTGTTACTTCAAGAAATAAGGTAATCTGCAAAATTGTTGACCTGTCAAAACCTGTCGACCTGCCAATTCAAGAAATAATGTTATATCACAAGGAAATCAAAGCTGCAAAACTGTCAACCCGGCGACCTGTGAACACAAGGAAAATAAAAGTTAATATATATGCAGAGTGTTGAAATAATTTTCAAGTATGCAAATTACTTTAATTACTTCAGGAATATTCGGTATGAAAATTACCAAAGTTGCATATTGTTCACAGTAATAAGAACCAATTTACTCATATGAATACACCTATTCTATTCTTGACCCCAGGAAGCATATGTAGGCCCTCTCTATTCTCTAGCGGACAAACATGAACTCCCAATTTCTTTACAGTGTGATCTTTTCCGCGATTACTACACATAAATTTACAAAAACCGACAGAAGATATTTCAAGGTTCCTTTAGACTTTTATGCATTTCTAGACTATCCTTCAACAAGGTCTCCGATTTCTCAGTTGGTAATGAAATGTCATAACTTTTACTGGAATCAAATTCTTAAAGGTCTCCAATTACAGAGGTCTGATTTAAAGTATACCCAACAAAAAAAGAAACGCACCACTTAATCTTTATTCTATAAAATGAATTATGTAATCTATAGGTATTCATTTCTTTTCCATCATAAATCGTAGGTATACGAGTGACTTATTCTATCAAACGCCAAACAAATCCGTCTTCATGATCAGACACAGCACAATGATAAAGACACTTGGTTCAAAACGCAATGTCACAAAATAGCTTTTCAGAATTTCGTTCACTTTTTAGAAATGATAAAAGCTGTTTAACCTATCCAAACTGATATATCAGGCATCGCGATTTGTTTTTTAAATGATGATAAACAATTTACCCTGACTACAAATTCATTTAATTGCTTCAAATGACGTCATCAAAGAGACAATCTAAATTTGAGAAAAATATCCCAATTATCAACTCTTTTGAAAATGAAGTCCGTTGTGTGATATTTTTCGCCCTTAAATGTGTCCAAAAGCACAACATTACCCTACTACTGCTAGAATCTGACCTTTTTTTCGCAACCACAGTTTTCAGAAACAATACCTCGATCTTGACAGGTCATTTTTACGTGCATTTTCAATGGTTTTTGACGTTAGTTTAAAGCTTTTCTGGTATTTCATTTGATTATTTCAATGCGATGTTAAAGATAAATCTGCAACAGATAAATAAAAATAGCTGAAGACAAAATAAGTGTTCATTTGGGATCAGAATTGCCAAATATTGATATCCTTCTTTGTAAAACATACCTTCTCAATTACACAGTCTGATTAAAAGTATACAATGTATCCAGTGTTCCCAGTAATCGAAGTGAATCTCTACTTATCTATTGAAGAAGTATTATTTCCTTACGTGTAATATCGAATAACATGTAATGTAATTATCGTTAAAGTGACACTGGATGTATTATGTCCATGCAGTATAACTTTGCTAGAGATAGCAAACGTTAATATAAGTAATCGCGAAGTTTATGCAACTGGCGAAAATATGAACCTCGCAAAAATCATTATATTATGAATGTTAATTGAAATTCTAATGCACTCCGTTTGTAACGGAAAATTCTGATTGGTTGAGCGATTAAAAAACTGAAAAGAGATTCACTTTTCACTGCAGGTTGTGCTATGACGTCATACGTCTTACGTTCTAATGACGACATCGTTAAATGTTTAACGTCTTCAAATTCATTAGCATCATTTTAGAGCAGATAAATTTACGGCATGGACCAGACATGCACGGGTATTGAACCTTCGTCAGTGATCCTCAATCTAAACAATGATATAAGGCCAAAATCGGTGAAAATCATGTCCTAAATATACCGAAAGACGTAGCAAGAAGGCTGGAATATGATGCTACAGGACCCAAGTTTCAGAAATTTGAGAACCAGACCATTTCTTTCTTGCTTATTACTGACAAAATCATTATAAAAGAGTTACCATACTGCTATTTTACAAAAACTGACAGGGTATTGGCGAATCTCCTGTCAGAAATATCCGTTTTACCGCTCGGCTAACACTTTGCGGTAAAACTCAATTTCTTGATTCGCCGATACCCTGTCAGTTTTTGAAAAACACAGGCTTGGTAACCCCAAGGTAATTTTCATGTCTATTATTCAATATATCAAAATAAAGATAACTCCTGATGATACCAATGGCACCGGCGTTTGTTACTCCTTTATAGAACAAAACAGATTCATGAAAACCTGTTATTCTACGTTGTTTCTTACCAACTTATTCATAGTTTTAGCAAACAGTGCAACGCTGTGTATCTTCAGTGAAAGGTATCATTCCAGGAAAAATTCTGAGGCAATACCGCTTTCACTTTACGTGTAACAAATACGTTATATTCCTGATGTGAAAGTGATTAGATGTACCAAGATGTGATCGCTTACGATTTATGCATTTTCCATGAACGTAAGTTACAATTTGATATCTATGTATTGAATTATACATTATAAGCATGTTCATTGAACTGTAAAAGATGTATCATGACATTATGTCGTCAATTATCTTAAACATATGACTTTCATAAACATAGCACTTTCTATATACATACATAACCTCAGACAGTGCATGTTTATACAAGCAACAGAGTATATTACTTTGGGTATTTCACAACCTGCATTTTATGGTGTTATAATTAACAAAATGAAGAAGGATTTAATCCTTATGTCACCAGACGGACACTAGGCTTGGTACTTGACCAATCTACAGTCTTGTACCGGTGTATTATTTTAAAAGACTTGCGCTCCGACTGACTGTTAATACGGGACTCCATGACAGACCCTGTCTAAATTTAACCTCTTTAGAGAAGACATGGCCCCGTTCACTTGTCCTCTCTGAATGTCAATCGGACTCCTCAGGTGATAACATACATGAGCTCGCTACAGCCGGCAGGGCACGGACTGTATTACGTAAGCCCTCTTTTTATATCCATTTACATATTCATCTGTGTTGCTAGGGCCCCTGCGTTTTGCGGTCTTGTTTGTGTGTGGTCATATGATAGTGAGGAGGTTGTTTTACACCACAATTGTACGTCCTTCGAGGTCTCCGGGTAATCGGAAAAGAAGAAGGGTTGTGTGCACGAAATCCAGAATAACCACAACGTCTGCTACTGACGTGGCAGATGGCTGTCCTATGTCGGCACCGATTGCAAATTGATCTCGCTGGTTTATGCGTAGTAATTTATGTTTGATGTTATTTGGCGTTTTTTGCAATGGCTGTTTTTGGGGTTTTGCAGATTATGTTTCAACCGAGTGTTGTTGGAGACCCCTCCTTCTTGTAGATTTTTTAAATTTTCGACGGAGGGTGCGGCTAGCCAAACAGGGGATGCTTACTCCTCCTGGACACCTTGTTCCAACTCTAGCTTGCTATATTTAGTTCTCTATTGTGAGCGCTGTTGATATTGTTGTCAGAATCTTCGTTTTCTCATATGAGTACTAAGTATCTCGATGTATTTGATAAGCATACTATTGAAATCGTTGCAGTGATATCTTATTGTACATTTTCATTTTCAGTTTCTAATTTTTGTTGCTTTTCAGTATTTATTCGATGTGTTATACATTCAATCTGCATCTTTTCATTAAATGAATATGATCTTTTCAGTTATAATGATTTAATTACATGTATTCGGTTCTTAATCTTTCCACCTAAATATTTGAACGTTTACAATAAATGAAATTAGGATTGAGAAGTAATAAAGTACATGCAATCCGAACAAATTGTAATTTTACCTGTTTGCAAAATCTTGAATTATAAATGAAATGTAAATTTGATTTTTGCAGGTAAAGTATGGAATCAGCACAGGTGGCCCATCATGACCACGGTGACTTTGACGGATTTACTTCTTTTCTCTGGCAGATAATAGAAGCAGATAATAAGGTGCACGATTTCGTTAAGGCTGCACAATCCAAGGGATACAAGGTTGGCGAGGACGCTCTGAAAGATGCCAAGTCTCTATTGCTGTACATTGCTAAAGTAAACACCGTACATACAACACAGAATGCTGTCAGAAATATCATGGAAGAGATAGGATATGATTACAGTAAGCTGTATACAGCCTACAGGAGTAAGGTTGAGGAGCATTCCGGCTCAGGTATTCATAAGTTATTTCGAGGCACTGATGTTTTAGATTGTATCATCATTAATAAAAAGGGAAAGAATTTATCAGTTCTTCATAGTAGGAACACCAAAGCTTTGATAGATATTTTAAAGCATTGATGAATGATTTAACGGACATATTGAATGGAAATGATAATAACCATAACCAAATTAAAATAAAATCATGATAATATTTAATAAACAATCATAATTATATTTACTGAGAGATCGAATAATTATTCAAGAATTAAAATCTGTTTCCAGATTCAATAGGTAAAGAAACAGATCAGAAAAAATCGGGGTCAAAAGTAAGTATTTCAATTTTTGCGTTTGAGAGACTACAAATATACATAAACATCATGCCTTTTTATGCCACCACATGCCTCTATAAACATGATAAAATTTACGTTTTTCGCCATGATCAATAAACCCCTAAACCATATCCATTAGGTTTTGTATTTCAAAAAAAAGTTAAAAATTTGCGTGTTTTCATAGAATTTGACAACCATTAAAGATCATACTAATCATGGTTATCCTGCTTCTATTTCAAGAAGATGTGTTCAACATTCTATAACAAGCATAGATAGCTATTTAAGTGCAATTTAAATTCTACGTTGTAGGAGAACGCTTGTCATCTTCATGGAAGGAGCCGAAACCTTCACTGTAAAGATTGTAACGCTGTCTTATGTAAAAGCTGTATCGATGAAAGTCACGTTGGTCATGATTGGGACGTGTGGAATCCATCCGAGAATATAGAGGTAATGACCTATAGGATCAAAGATGAACTAGAAAGGTGCACGAGGATACATAAACTTGTTCGTCAGGCAAATAAGGAATCACAAGAGGAACAGAGAAACATTGCAGACAAAATATTACAATCCAAACAGAAAGCTATATCTGATATTGAAAACCATGCCAAGTCCGCTGTGTCTAAATGTGACTCCTACTACAGAACAGTTTCGGGGCGGTTGTCAAATGATCTGAAAACACTCAAAGAGCACGAGGGACTACTCCACAGCATTCAGAATAGGCTGAAGCAAAATGACATAACAGCTGTGGAGGACGCGATGCAGTCTTTGTGGCATGACGAATTTGATTCGATCGAACACTCTCTAGAATACGTTACTGACAACAAGGTTGTCTTTGACGACAATAGCACTGTTTCATTAGATATATTCGGTAGGCTATTCATACCAGATGAGGACAGTTCGGATTCTCAAACTCAAAGGCCCTTGTCTAGGATGTCGGTATCCTCAGATCTGTACGATGAAAATCTTACCTTTGTCAAAAGATTCTTGCCGATTAAGGCATACGTCTCCGTAGTGCGTCCTGCAGTACGAAAAGGCATATATTTTAAAAATCACCATAAATCTATGGTTTATTCGATTGATGAAACGAGTACTAGCCAGAAAGAAGAAGTGAACTTACAGTCCCTCACGTCAGGGGATTTTTGTCCATTTGATGGAGGCTTTGTGTTTTCAGACTTCGAAAAGAAGCAGATACGATTTGCATCTCCAAAAGCGGCTGCTATTCGTGACTTGTACAACAGCGACCCGTTCATTCCTCTTGGTATTCATATTTCTCTAGCGATGAAAGTTGTATTCGTCGGTTTTACTGACTCATTCAGTCGAAATCTTACAGAGAAAAGTAGAAGATTCGTCAAGACTTTTGTGATACAGAAAACTGAAATGAAAGAGAAAAAGAAGATATTCGAGAAAACTGCTAATGGAGAGAGGCTTCTGAGATACCCCTATCGCCTGACTTACAATAATTCCAACAATACTCTTTGTGTGGTTGATCAGACAAGTGATAAGTCAGGTAGAGTTGTCGTTCTTGACGTAGATCCTGCGAGAGGGATCGTCGGATCATTTGAAGGTCTGCAGATCCCGCCCACCACGTTTGATCCCCGGGGAATATGTGTCAACTCTGCCGGCCAAATCCTGGTTACAGACACTAATAACCACAGTGTCCATCTTCTGACTTCTGAAGCAAGATATATTAGAACTATGTTCAGCTATGAGAGCGGTTTTCAGTTCCCTAGGGCTGTTGCTATCAATGAAAAAGAGCTATGGATCGGATGCCAAAGCGGCATTATCCTTCTCTTCAAGTTCAAAGACTGAACACTTAATACTAAAGGAAGAATATTATCGCAGAACTTTTTCATTCAATAGTCTACATTTTGTATGTATGTCAGAAAATATCACCAATATCACGTAAACTGCATCAAATGTAGATTTTCTTTTAAATGTGCTTTATCGGGAGGCTTTAAACATTTATCAGCATCATTTGGCTATCACATTGTGCATATGGCTTCATCTATCTAATATAAAAAAAGTTTTGCGACTTTTTCTTTGTTGTTGTCATATCAAAGTGTGTTTTGGAAGCATCACTGATGAGAATTTGATATTCGAAACACGTGTCTGGTGCATAAAAATTGGTTCGAAATTTTCATCAAGAAGGTAAAAAGTTCGATCACTTCCGTATTATTGTTACTGTACAATCAAAATATGAAAAGAGTTAAAGAAGATCTGTATTAAGAGGAATGCAACACCAGCCACCAAAAAAAAACCAACCCCGATACAAATGTATTCATAGAACGAGTCAGCAATAAACAAGATTAATTCAAACACGATATCAGGAAGGGACAACAATCAAAACATGAACACTCATAAGAGCGCAATAACATCAGAGTTAAAAACAAACGGCACTCTGTGAAGAAAGAACAAATATAACAGATATACACCACGCCGACATCGAACCAAAAGCATGCAGGCATTTATCTCTGTTGTGCATTTTGAGTGAGGAAATATCAACCATAGCAGGAATCAAGATAGCGAATGAAACCGTTTATCAATTTACCTAGGTCTTTTCAAAAAAACTTTTTAAAATGTAATTGTCATCTCATATCGTGTAGACATACGATAACAGACATGCGTATTTCTGATATTTTGGATTTACTCTTTATCTTTTGTAGCAAAACTGATTCAGAGAAATACTATAAGGTTTTATCCATATCTTATTTCCAATTTTAATTTGTTTTCGAATTTTAATGCGTTGAATTTTTATTCGAAATGAAACTAAAGACAACAAAACTATAGTGGCATACTTCTGTCTCCTACATATCTATATGCAAGATATTTTTCTTTATAACATGTCAAAATGCGACTTACTTATGTTAACACACAACTTATTTGTCAACATGCAACATAATTATCTTGCATGTCAAGATATTAATCATGTATGTCAACATATTATTTTGACATAAAAAAGTTGTTACAGTATGTCTACATAATCTACAGAAAATATTTCGCATGTAGGAGGCAGAAGTATGCCACCATACAAAGCTTACTCTGTCTGAATAGTTTAATTTGTAATACACTACAAACGGAAGATTCATTGTCTTTATGTGGACGTTAAGCATACTCTTCAAATTGATCCAGGAAAATGGATTTCATATGACATGTTCATGCAGCAAGACAAGACAATACTTGAAGTCGGCATGACAAGCTCAAGTGAGCTTTAAACGACGTTTTATCCGGCATATTTGACAAGTATCATGATGAAAGAATGTAGTCTCATAGATGTCGTTGAATACGGGGGAGTAGCATGCATATATTTAGGCGAGGTCCATTCTTTTGCATGTAGTGGTAAGCAGATCCATGATGATCCTCTAGTAGATCAATAATACTGTACACAATTGATAATCCTAGATTTATCATGATATATATTTGATGATAAACGAATGAGTGTCTGCAAAACGAAGAAAAAGGGCACGAAACGTAAAATCTTAATTCTGGTTTTCTTAAAACTCTACTTAGAATTCGAACGTAAGATTTGAATGTATAATTTTTACAAAAAATAAAGAAACAGATGAATGCTTTTCAAACAGAGCAATTTTGATACCAGAAGTCCATTTTCATAGTATCTTTGACCTTTCAGAAATAAACACGAATTACCCTATACATGTACGTATGTCTGTAAGTCTATTGTTGAAATCAATAACCTTCAAGTTACTTTTAAACTTTATATGACCTTATACACATGAAAGCCAACATCCTGCTACAGGTTTTGTGAAGTTTCCCTAGAAGATATGGGGGTCAGATATGTGTCACACTCTCATCCCCTTTTTGAGCTACACAATTTCTCTTCAACAAATTAAAGAATCTCAAAACCTATGACATATTTTCTGTTTAAATGTGGATTTTTTCCGATACATGTATCAGTCAAATATTTTGACCACTTCGACAAGAAATAGCTTTATAATGAATTTCTTTATGCGTATTTAGAAAAAAAAAATTCTAAGCCTGAACATGACTACTACTGCGATGCATTCAATGACCAAGTAACAAGTCCTTATATTGAATGATATTCTATAATTCGAGGAATTTGACGTTTCATCTGAATATTATGTAGCCTGTCAAAATATGAGAACTTCCTTTTTTGCTCAGTAGGGTATACTTAAATTCTAATTCTGCATATTTTTTTATATTTTATTTCCAAATTCTACACAAAGCATTTGCAATCAAGCAAAGTAATAATTGCTGTATTTCAGTCATATTTAGATTGTGATGAAATGTAAATATTTCTCAGTCTGGTACATTTCGTGCGAATCAATTCTCTTAGCACATCAATTTGCTAAAAAGCTAAATGAATTGCACACTTTACAATACTGAGTGAATCATATAAAATCAGACTATTACTTCGATGTGTTTGCACTCAACTCATCATTTAGTCATCCGTAATACCCAGCAAATAATATTGATATTAGTTCTTACTTCTATCACTTCAACAGAAACGTTATGCTTTCAACATAGCTAAAACGAAAAAAATAGAGGCAAAGTTTGTCGGCAATGAATGACAGAAACAAGAGATGACAAAAGAAGAGGAAGAGGATTTGGATAAAACCCTTAATAATTCTCTGAATGATTCATGGCGAGTGTTCCGGAAAAAGACAACTTGTCACGGAATGAGTAAAGTTGCTTTCACTCGAAATAGAAAATGGAAAAACGTAAGAAGGTAATGACATTATCAGTATTGAAATATATGTTCTATGTTATTCAAAAAATACTCTCATTTGTGATGTTCAAGGCCGAAGTAGAGGAAGTCTCTTGTTATTGATCACGAGCTCGCTTAAGCCAGCAGAGCACGGACTGTTTCTCGCATGCCCAATACGTTTAAATCTATACGTATAAGTGATCCTTACGTATCACCGTCTTTGTTGCGATATCGCCTTATTATGATTAACAGTTAAAAGTACGTCTCGAAAGATATATGTGCATCAGTGGAAAATGGGGGGGGGGGGGGTGGTATGTAATTCTGATAACAATATCATTTGCCATTATATATGGCGAATTGAATATACATCGATCTTGCTCATTTTAAGTTTTCATTTGTACACATGTTTTGGCGTGTCTGCTTTGATGAATATTTTTGGACCATTCCGCTAGCCTTCTTTTCTTTCTTTCTTTCTTTCTTTCTTTCTTTCTTTCTTTCTTCTTTCTTTCTTTCTTTCTTTCTTCTTTTTTTCTTTTTTTTCGTGCCGAAGTTTTGTTAATTTTTGTATCAACATTTATCACATGCAGGGAGATCATACCGGATATGTTCTCTATATCCTTTATTTGATAAATCCGATGGAGGTTTGTTTAAGTAATTTTAAAGCATACATACGAGGGTTGTTCGAAAAGTTCGTAGACAACTGCAAGATTTCAGAATTGCGTTAACTAAAGTGTAGTCCCGACCAGTCGAAAGTTTAACGCCGAGATGACGAAATTTTGAAAGCTAAATTCGAAAGTTTCGTTAACTATTCGTCAGCGATTTTTTTGAAAGCTACATGTACTGAGATGACGAAATTTTGAAAGCTCTGAAAAGCTTTCGAAAAATCGCTGACGAAAATTTCGTTAACCAATCTTAGTTAACGAAAAATTTGAAAGCTATGCGCCAATATATGTTATATTATTTTATATGCGGGCTCGGTAGCCGCATTGATTTTATCCATCGATTTTGTGTGTTCAGCCATATTGTTGTAAAATAAACAACTGAAGACAATTTGCAGTTTGTCACGGTTTGCTGTGGGTTTTTAAGGAGAACATATAATCCCTTTAAGGTTGGCGTGGTGGCAGCACGGATACGATTACCCGTCTCATAGCAATTTCCAAAATTAAAGGCCCAAGTGCAACGATAGCTTGCACTGTGAAACACCGTGTACAGTCGAACATAGCGTAATTTGGTTTTGGCTCAAACACACAGAGCTCCCAAACAGTGGAGCCTTTCAAAGACAGAAACTGTCAACTCAAAGCAAAATATAATATATACACTCTCTCTCTAGACAGCAACTTCTCCACTTTCCTCAACTCAGACTCACGATGGGGTAAGAAAACCAAAACAACTCCACTCCGCTCATTCACAGATGATGGCGAGAACGTGCCCCAGGCCTCTCGCCGTACTAGGGAACAGAAGTGTTCCACTCTTTACTTAATGCTTGGTCAAATCGCAAATTATTGCCCAATTATATCGAGGAATACGATCATTAAGAACTCTACATCCCTCTAGCAGATATGGCAAACAATAAGATTACATTATGGATTCCAATCTTCGGGAGCCCACTTTTTGGACTTTGATGAAATAAAACTCCGCCCAGACGAGAGACCTGAGGACTTATACCAAAGTCTTCTCGCATTTGTAGATGACAACCTTCTAAAGAGGGAAGGAGGAATCACTCACCACTCTGAGGCCATCAACGACGACGAGGAAATGACACCTACAATCGCAAATATGATCGTACTTACCTGGTTGCGACTGATTAATGCCGATCTGCCCCGTCTTGTCAAACAGCGTTATGGGACCGAGTTGCGTTCGAAGACATTGGCCTCTATAAAGCCAGAAATTTCACAAGCGTTACCGTCCTTGTTAGAAGAAATTCGCAATTCCGATGATGCTAAGGCCCTTCGCTCATTCACCTTTCAAATGTCCGGCAGACAGTCGAGCACCTCCAACCACAGGCAATTTAGTGCCTCTTCCACCCTGCAACAAAAGTCTAAACGCTCTTGCCCTTTTTGCAAACAGGCTAATAGGGCTTACAATCACTTCCTCAGCGAATGCCGACACTTACCTGAGAGTGACCGAAAATATCTTGCTCGTGCTCGCCAAATATGTGGGACAATCGACGAGGAGGATTGTACGGTCTCAGCCTCCGAATCCGATACAGACGACCGTTCTTATGCGACCAAGGTTGTCTCTAACCAAGTCTCTATCCACATATTCTCCGTATCTTGACGTCTTTTATGGCCATGACCACGTTCGCCTCACTATCGACACAGGTGCTACCGGAAACATAATAAAGGCATCTACCGCTCATCGTTTGAACGCCAAAATTGACCCTTCTTCACAATCCGCACATCAGGCAGACGGCTCTTCACAACTACATGTCATTGGCGAGACGCGTTTTATCTTTACGCGTGATGATTTAAGCTTCACATTTGAGGGTCTAGTAGTTGAGAACCTGGACGTAGAGGTCCTCGCAGGAATACCGTTTATGGAGTCAAACGACGTCGCAGTTCGACCATCGAAACGTACAATCAACATCGGCGATCATGCCGTATACAACTATGGTTCAAACTCAAAACGAAAAGAGCATACCTCGTTTAGAACTTGCGTCCATGTTTTGCGTGCAGTCGCATCTAAGACCATATGGCCCGGCGATTCCATAGAGCTTGACGTGCCTTTTGAAGATTCCTGGCTTGCGTTAGAACCTCATTCTTCCTCAACTAAGAATACTTACATTTCATTTCCGAGTCCTTCTATCGTGCACAGTGTCGGACACAAAATCCGTAATACCTAATCTTACCTCAGAGCCTATCTCTGTTAAAAGGAATGACCATTTTTGTCAAGTGCGCTCCGTTGAGATTCCAAAAAAACAAGTCGACAATCAGGACCTGGTTTCATTGAAATCCTTTCAGAAGCCGTCAATTCCGTACTCATCCTCTGTATCTATAGACCCAGATGGATTACTTACCGAGGATGTGCGCAAAAGATACGCAAAGCTTTGATTGACCACGACGAAGTTTTCGGTACATCGTTAGATGGCTATAACGGCAAGGCCGGAATATTCCAAGTTCATGTGAACATGGGCCCAGTCCAACCCCCGCAAAGAAAAGGGAGGGTGCCTCAGTATTCTCGTAATCAATTTGAGGAACTTCAAAGTGAATTCAATGAACTGGAGAGCCTTGGAGTGTTCAAACGACCTGAAGAGCTAGGCATAAAAGTCGAGTATCTTAACCCTTCTTTTTTAGTAAAGAATGGCTCAGGAGGTTTTCGTCTAGTAACCTCCTTCTCTGAGGTTGCCCGTTACTCAAAACCTCAACCATCCTTGATGCCGGATGTTGATTCTATCCTCCGAAAAATCGGCCAGTGGACCTACATTGCCAAAACAGACCTTACGAAGGCCTTCTATCAAATACCTCTATCGAGGGACTCTATGAAATATTGTGGCGTCGTAACTCCATTCAGAGGAGTCAGAGTCTATACCCGAACAGCCATGGGAATGCCTTGGTCCGAAACTGCTTTAGAGGAACTCACATGTCTCGTGCTCGTCGATCTACTTGAAGAAGGAGTAGTTATCTAACTTGCGGACGACCTCTACTGTGGCGGTGACACCCCGGAAGAGCTTACAAGCAATTTCACTCGTTTGCTAACCGCCCTTTAGGAATGCAATCTAAAGCTTTCCCCGTCAAAAACAATCGTGGCTCCCACGTCTACTTCCGTATTAGGCTGGGTTTGGTGCAAAGGTACCCTCAAAGCCAGTCCATATCGTATTGCGACACTGTCGTCTTGTCAACAACCTACCACAGTCAAAGAATTACGAAGTGTCATAGGAGCATATAAGGTGCTCGCTAGAGTCATGCCTCAGTGTTCTTCCCTACTCGCACCACTAGACGATGCTATTGCTGGAAGAGAATCGAAGGATATCGTTCCTTGGGATGATAACTTACTGCATTTCTTTCACCGTGCTCAGAAGTCTCTATAAGACAATAAGACAATACACCTTCCACGCCCTAGCGACTCTCTCTGGATAGTCACTGATGGAGCTGTCAAAAGTCCTGGAATTGGCGCTACGCTGTATATATCTAGAGGCAACAAACTTCTCCTTGCTGGATTCTTTAGTGCAAAGCTTCGCAAAAATCAACAGTCATGGCTACCGTGTGAAGTGGAGGCATTATCGATCGCAGTGGCTATCAAGCACTTCAGCCCCTATATAATTCAATCGCAACGGCCATGCTCTATCCTCACCGACAGTAAGCCTTGTGTTATGGCTTTTGAGAAGCTACAAAGAGGCGAGTTTTCCGCCTCTCCACGTGTTTCTACTTTTCTATCCAGCGTGAGCAGATATCAACTATCCGTTCGTCACGTACATGCGTACACGTGTAGCGGGTGCATCAATGTTAAACGTTATTTGAATGTGGCAACCGTCGCTTCCGAAGGACTAATCGTAGTAAAACGAAGCCATCCGTTTGTCCCATTAAGGAACTCATTGTAATACCACGTCACGTCAGGTATTGCATGGAACTCTCACAGCCATACATATATCACTAAATCATCCGTCATTAGCAAAGCGATACCTTTTTGCCTTAGACATGGACAAAGCTATTGAGAGTATAACCTCCAGCTGCACACACTGCGCCTCACTAAGAAAAGTACCTCATTATTTGCTCGAACAGTCTACTAGTGAACCTTTGGCTTCCGTAGGCACTTCCTTCGCAGCAGACGTAATGAAACGACAAAAGCAACTAATTCTGATTGTCCGCCACCTCATTTACTGTTGCGTGTATTATTGAGGATGAACGCGCCGAAACCTTACGTAATGCGATCCTCCTACTGTGTTTAGAATTGCGCCCACTAGATGGACCGCCAGCCGTCATCCGTACAGACCCAGCGCCTGGTTTTAGGTCTATAGTTAACGATGATCTTCTGGCGACTCATAGACTTTGCGTTGAGTTGGGAAGGACGAAAAACGTCAATAAAAACCCAGTCGCTGAGCGTGCCGTTCAAGAAGTAAATGAGCACATTCTTCGCTTGGACCCTTGCGTCAAAGCAGTCACGCCTTTACTGTGAGCCGGAGCCGTTGCGTCCGTAAATAGTGTTCTGCGCTACTCTGGCTTGTCTTCCCGTGAGATGCTCATGCAGCGCGACCAGTTCACAAACAGCCAACTTCCCATTTCCGACTGTGACCTTTTATCCAAGAAGCATTCAATGTGCACCTCTAATCACGCAAGTAGCGAACGGTCCAAGGCACCCTCTGGATTACAACCAAAGACTGATAACATATTCATAGGTGACCTTGTTTACCTATATGCTGATGGCAATAAATCCAAGGCCCGCGACAGGTACCTTGTTGTATCTACCGATTCTGCATGGTGCACTATAAGGAAGTTTATAGGAAATCAGTTAAGACAAGCCACCTACCGTGTCAAGAAATCCGAGTGTTATCTAGTTCCTTCTCAATCCTACGACCGCAACACCCGAGGCGATGAAAACGATTCTTCCTCTGAGGAGGAATCATGTGAGCTTCCGCTAACAAACCAGCCTTTCGCAAATCTACCTGAACCGCCCGATATTCCAATACAAATCTCTCTTCCGCCGCCTCAAGTCACTGATAGCGACAGTCAAAGTGATTCCC
Organism: Pinctada imbricata; assembly: GCA_033119305.1. Classification (NCBI taxonomy): domain Eukaryota; kingdom Metazoa; phylum Mollusca; class Bivalvia; order Pterioida; family Pteriidae; genus Pinctada; species Pinctada imbricata. The sequence continues at coordinate 47,267,108 of VSWD01000006.1, read as the reverse complement.
GCCATACCAAAAATTCTAATGTGACTAAGCCTACACAACCTACCGCTTCTGACACCAGTAGTGTTATTTCTACATCTCACCGTCAGTCTACACGTGAACGCAGACTCTCCGCAAAGCTAAAGGATTGTGTTTTGTACAAGTGATTTCCGTATGTGCTTTAGATATTTTATATGTGTTTCGGGGCAGAATAAACCCCATAGTCGGAGAAAAGTATTTCCCTTGATGACTATCCTTTGTTCATTTAATTAATTATTTCAATTTCTCTTATTCAATTAGTGAACAATATACTTTTGCAATTTCATTTACAAATTGACTGGTTTAATTCTTAAATTGAATGCTATCTTCTTAAAAGAAAAGAAAAGAAAAGAGGTCACGCCAATATATGTTATATTATTTTATATGCGGGCTCGGTAGCCGCATTGATTTTATCCATCGATTTTTTGTGTTCAGCCATATTGTTGTGAAATAAACAACTGAAGACAATTTGCAGTTTGTCACGGTTTGTTGTAGGTTTTTAAGGAGAACATATAATCCCTTTAAGGTTGGCGATGAGCTTTCAATTTTCGTCATCTCGGAGCTTTCAAAATATTTGAAAGTAATCGCTGACGAAATTTTGAAGGCAATCGCTGACGAAAATTTTGAAAGTAATCGCTGACGAAAATTTTGAAAGCTATCGCTGACGAAAGTTTTGAAAGCTATCGCTGACGAAAATTTTGAAAGCTATCGCTGACGACAATTTTGAAAGCTTTTTTGAACGCTCGGGTGCCATATTGTTTTTTCAATGGCTGCAGCACGCCTCGGGCGAATTCCTCTGCACAGTTTAGAGGATGAAAGAAGCGCGTGGTACTTTAAAAATTCACCGATTGTGAAATATCTTTCAAAGCTTCCGACAGTACAGAGAAGCCAGGGTTTTACTAGATATAGATTCCCCTCATTTAGTCAGAATTTGGCCGGTCAGATGTAAATTTTCTGGTATATATATACATTTAGATTTAAGATGAAATTGAAGTTGTTCATATATACACTTAAAGATGGAATACCTTTACAGGTAATACAAATACAGGTTAAGTCAGGCAACTAATTAGTGCAAAGCATACCCTTTTGCTGGCCCCATTAACCCCCAATTAACACAATGTTATTTTAACCAAGTAGGTGTATGGGGAACTCACCGATCTGGGAAACACGGAATCTTCAAGTAAGCTTATAAAAATAAACAAGATACAATAATTAATTTAATCCAGGAATATATATTTTCATAATTTAATCTGAATAAACATTATAATAAATACTATTTCATCAAGCAAATTATGAAGATGATTGCTTTGATTTCGGTCATATTGGTTTTCTCGACACAAAATAGCTGACGAGAAAAGCTTTCAAAAATTTTGAAAGCTAGTTAACGAAATCTTCGTCAGCGATTAGCTTTCAAAAATTTTGAAAGCTATAGTTAACGAAATTTTCGTCAGCTATAGCTTTCAAAATTTTTGAAAGCTAATCGCTGACGAAATTTCGTTAACTAAAGCTTTCAAAATTTTTGAAAGCTATCGCTGACGAAAATTTTGAAAGCTAGGGAATCGCTGACGAAAATTAGTTAACAGAAAATCGCTGACAAAATTTCGTCATCTCTTGAGTATTCAAAATTTTGAAAGGAATCGCTGACGAAATTTTGAAAGCTGCTTTCGACTGGTCGAGGCTGTAAGCGTACAATTTTCTTACCAAACATTCATGAGAATTATTGCAATCAATCCATACAATACCAAAGTAATTGAAATATTCGGTCATTTAAAGTGATATTAGAACATATGAGATAATACTTTTATCTAAAACTTTCCCTAAAAATAAACCATAATACGCCAAAAATAGTTTTCAGCTTTTACTGCACACATATGTAAATCAGTTTTGAAGTTGCTATTTTAGCCATTTACAGAAACCCTGATTCTATAAAAGATCACTTCCGGTAAATATGATGGAGAGACTTATGACCTAGAAAGTTGTACATGAAAGACGAAAGTAGTGTAAAAAATGCAATGTACCGTTGAGGTATCGAAGCTGAGTTCGCATTTAATTTGTTCAGCTTCACATCTTTTGATCATTTCTGGATCATGTCGAGTATTAATTAATATGTAAATGTTCAATATGTTAGTAATTTTCATGCGACCAAGCATCTGTCCGTGAGAAAAAAAGGGGGGAGGGGGAAAGGGTCTTGCCTTGGGATGGACGATTTCACACATGATGTCACATCATATTTTCTGTCTGTCCTATTTGACTATTTGTTCTAAACACGCACGATTTGAAACTATGGTTGAATATGCAGCCCCACCTGTTTCAAACGCAGAAAGGGGGGGGGGTAACTTGGAATGTGTGCAACTGGAGTTTCAGACCCCTGCCCATCCTTTTATTGAGCTTATTGTACAACATAGTATTACCTATATTCATATTGTCATATACATTCACTTTAATGACAAATGACAGATATCTTTGGCATAGACGGATTCAGGAATCTAAATAGGGAGGGCGGATCACAGTGAACATTGAAAACAATCTTTCTGAGAAGCGTAGGAAGGGGGTGAATAATGACTAAACAAAACGTTATTGATTTATTTTTACATATATTTTTTTTAATTCATCTTTATAAATAATAATTTCAAAATTCACCTGCATTGGTGCAAGGGATATAATATAGGGTAGACCTTATTTAATTTCACGGGCTCCCCAGTGGGTAAAACACTCAGTGAATTTTAATATTATAATATTCTGAGACTCCAAGTCGATGTCACGGAATCTATTTTAATTAGAATAAGAACCAAATTTTATTCTATCAATGTATATGGTCACCATTTTAGGGATTTAGGAGTTATGGTCACAGCTAGCGGTTTTTATGGAATAACATAATATTAAAAGAACGAAGCAATAAATTTATACTGATCTGAAAACATTTTTGAAATACATTTTCATGAGAGGCAATTGATGATAGAAAAGATTGGATGATCTATCTCTCTCTCTCTCTCTCCCCAATCTCTCTCTCTCTCTCTCTCTCTCTCTCTCAACGATTTAAAACGGACAAACCTGCGTGTGGGGGGGGGGGGGGGTTTAACCCCGCAAACCACGATCTAATATGCGGCCAGTGCTAGATCCTTAATTCCATATGTAGATACAGATTCTATCAAAAATATTGGCCAGCACGATTATTTTTCTTTATCAGAATATAAATTATGTCAAACTTCTGTCCTGAATCTACAGGTGATCGCCAGCCATGAGCATGTTCAGAAATGGTGCGCCCTTTATTTATTTATTTCATTTATTTATTATTATTTTTTTTTTTTTTTTTGCTCAATAAATAAAAAATATGTTTGAGATATTGATTGTTTTATTCTTTAAACGGTAACCACATGCGTATACACATGTGCGTGTACAGGCAATCACTTTGTCGTGTACAACTTATGACGTCATTTACTGAGACCCACGAAGAATACAGTCGATCCCGAAAATTTATTGGGTAAATTGACAAAAATGTCGATTTCCTCTCAAACCAGGAAATTTTTTTCTGTGGTTACAGCATGAAAAATTTCATTTTTAAAGAGCTAATGCTATATACTATTTCCACAGATGTTCTAATATCACTTTAAATCATTATGTTTTAAGTCCCCTACTGGCAATGCCGAAGGGGACTCTTAGTTTCATTTCGGTCTGTCTGTCCGTCCGTCCGTCCGTCCGTCTGTCCGTCTGTTTTTCGCTGTTGTTGCATATATTGAATTCATTTTTGGTATATGGATATATATCAATGTGAAGCAGATCAAGATTAAGTTTGCTTTTGATTGACCTATTTTTACAAGAGTTATGGCCCTTGGACTAAGCAAATTTTATGAAAATTTCAGTTTTCCGGACTTTTCTTTGTTGTTATTGCATAAATTAACTCGTTTTTGGTATGTGGATATATCTCAAAGTGGTACAGATCAAGTTTGAGTTTGCTTTAGATTGACCTATTTTGACAAGAGTTATGGCCCTTGGACTTATCAAATTTTATGAAAATTTCAGTTTTCCAGACTTTTCTTCGATTCTATGGTAAATAATGCACTGATTTTTTGGTATATGAATACATCTCAGTGTGATGCAGACCAAGATTGAGTTTGGTTTCCATTGGCCTATTTTTACAAGAGTCATGGCCCTTGGGCTTAGCACATTTCATAAAATTTTCAGTTTTATGGACTTTTTCATGCCTGTTATTGCAGATAATGAATTGATTTTTAAGATTCTTCCTTTCAGGAAGTATTTATCTGTTATGGTAACTGCTTCAAAGTATGCAAATCGAGATACTGCCGCTTTGCACCTCAAAATATAATGCTGTGTCAAGTTAAGAAATTTGCTGCTTACCAAATACAAAATCAAGAACAAGAATATTCTCCATCTTGAAAACAGTTTCAATTTCATATAGAATAAATGCACCTCACAATATCAACTATAATTCTTGTTTTCACAACACACTGGTGGCGTAGTAATATACTACTTTGTTTATGACAATGTTAGGAAAGATAACTCAAAAATTGCATTAAAGTTATAGAGTTGTCTTTATTACATCAACACTGAGGTTAGATAAACATAGTTTGTGTATTATAAGCTTCACATATGCATCCTGTGTTAAAAAAACATCATTGCCTTAAGATAAAATTATTCAACATTTTAATATCTGCTGACAATAAATTTTGCGTAGATCTAGAAGTATATCTCAGGCCCTTCAGTCCTTTGATTTGTATGCGAATACATTGTAATGTGATGGAGATCAAGTTCGAGTTTGATTTAGATTGACGAATTTTCGCAAGAGTTATGGCCATTGGACTTAGCATATTTCGTGAATTCAGTTTCCCAGACTTTTCTTGGCTGTTGTTGCAGATAATGAACTGATGAACAGAGTTTCAGGACATAAAATGCCGCCGGTAGGGGACTTATATCGCACAGCGATCATTACATATTTAAATTATGTGTCGTAACGTTTAGCGGCGTAATAGGAAAATTGAGATATCCAAAATTGTGTACACGCAGATGATTCCTTTATTTTTTCTAAATTCAGACGCAGAGAAAGTCAATGTTTATACTTTATTGTTTTACAGTATTGAAAGTTGTCATACTGAAATTGAGCTTGTTACGATACATTGGTATTTAGATATCACTATTACAAGAAGCGCCATCTAGACGTAAGATTGGTAAAATTGACGTTTCTCAACAATTTGTGACCGACGTCGAATAATTGAATTTTTATTCAAGCTATTTAAATACAAATTCTATAAAAGGTCTTATACAATTTGTAAGATGATACACATGATTATGGACTGCAAGAAAAATGTTTCGAGCGCACATCAGAATGCATATAATTTGCAACGAGGATGTAAAAGTGATGAAAATTAATTGAAAGACTCAGAATGGTTTGAACGACCTGAATGAACAAAACAGTCCGATCCAAACGTTGTGAAATGAAATTCTTGATGCATCTGTGAACAGATATCTAAAGGACCTAGGAATAATACTAGCGCAAAATTGCCTAATTTAATCTGTATGGTTTATTTTCAGATCGATTGAAATAAAATAAACAATTTTTCACCCCAAAATGATTTAAAATTGAAAGACAGAACAAAAGAAGAAAATTGCTCATGACATTACTCCGTACTTTGCGTAGCGTCGTTTTGGACGCCATTTACTGCGCCGCTTTCCGAAGTGACGCCTAAAGAAAAACACCGTATTTCTTTGCTTATGAACCAATTGTTTTAAATTTTGCACAGTAATAGTATACAATCTAAAGGAATAAATTGGTATGTAAACAAAATATTGAACTATAACGATAAAAAAATTATTAAACTTGTCTACGAATTTTTCGAACAACCCTCGTATATACACGTATTTGTGGAGTCAAATTTTCTTATTAACTACTCTTAAATTGTTTAATCAAGTAAAAGCATATTTTATACATACATGTAAACATATATATAAACACGTATTTGTGGTGTCAAATTTTCGTGTTAACTTCTCTTAAATTTTTAAATCTCAACCTGATGCTTCTTTTAGATAAAAACAAATGGCAATTTTGCTGTGGTTTTGCTGTTGGTGCTGCCACTGAGTGTTGTTGGAGATACCCTCCTTTTTGTCAAAGGGGGAGATTAATATTCCGTTTTAGTTTTGAACATTATTTCTTCAAATGCAGATCAAGATGAGATAAAAGCGAGCGTCAAATGTTTTTTTTAGAAACAGTGTAGAATGTTACAAGCACATGTAGAATACTTCAGCATTTCAATCACAAATTCTTCTAATTTGCTTTACTAGCTTCCTTTGGCTGTCGGTGTTATTTGGATCCCTTACGGGGCTTCTATCGCTATTCATAGAACAATCCGAGGATTATTTTAGTTACCCAACATTCACTAGGACAACTATTAGCTATGTTGATGAACTGGACTTTCCAGCGGTGACAATCTGTAATCTAAGTCCCAGAAACAAGTCAAGACTACCGGACTCCGCAATGGAACAGTACTGGAGAGACGTGCTTTCTCATGTCAACTGGTCTGACCCTAGGTACCAAGACCAAATATATTATAAGCCAAGATCTGAAGAGGATATTTTAAACGAGAGTATGATTGCCGAGGAAATGTTTCATTTCATATTCTTCAATGGAGAACTTGCGAACATTTCGGAATTGACACCTTTGTTCACGAGATTTGGGTTGTGTTACACCTGGAACAAGAACGGTAACGCAAGAACAAGCATGGTTGGTACTGTGTTAAACCTACACATAAGTATGAATCTGAACATCCAGCACTATTCCTGGGGATTCGATGCATCCACTGGAATCAGAGTAAGTCATTCTATATAAATATAATGATACAAGTTTGATCCTCGCAACATAGATTTTGCCGTATTTTTGTATAAAGGGGTAGGACCAGAAGCCCCCCCCCCCCCCCCCCAGTCGACACTCCATTTTTCTTTAGAATTAAAAAAATTCAGTAGAAATACTTGATATCTCTCTTGAAAATTCACGAATGTTTACCGCTTTTATTGAAAATAAAATAAAATATGGCGTGAGTGGCTGGAAAGGTGTATTTTGTGGAAGGATTTGATGTTGCCGCATGCGTAAACTAAGATGGAATGTTAATGACAAAAAGATATATACATGTACATGTTATAGTAACCTTTTACATATAAATTGTTCGCTTTATTTAATACATCTGCCATTGCTAAATTAACAGAAATACATAAAAGTTTTTGTAGCAATTTCGCGGAATATTTCTGATTTTTTATTTTTTGTGATTTCAAAGGACTTTAAAAATCTATTGATAAAAGCATCATTTACAAAAAAAATAGATTCGTTGTTCAATACAGAAAGTATCAAAGTGTCAAATTTGAATCACAGTTAAACATTCTATGTAGTGCAATGTTCAAAATAAGGGCCAATATCGCGTTTCGTGGCCCTACTCCTTTTGTTTCTACAGAAATATATCTGCAACAAGAATAGCGCAGGTTGTGTCCATTGGAATCCCAACGAATTGCAAAAAAGGAGTGACACTTCATCTGTCATAGATATTATTTTCATTGGCATCACCGTTTTATCATCTTTATAAGAGATGCCAATCGTGTAGGATTTATACCCTTATTCAAGAAAAATACCATGAAATAAAAAATATAAATACTGATTGTATTACAAAGAATTGTAAAAAAATACTTTGATGTGTAAAAATATCTTTTGTACAAAATTTCCACCGGAACAGCCCACTCTTTTTATCTTTATTCTATCGACATCAGTGATGACTCTATTTACTGAAAATATTTACATTCTATCTATTTTGTATTATAGATGGCTATACATGAACCTGATTTGATTCCTGATGTACTTAAACACGGATTTATTATTCAGAATGGCGTGGAAGCTTACATCAACATATCACCTAAAAAGGTCTAGTATTTGCATTTCTTCTTATATATATTTGATTCTAGATTTATCATGATTCATGATTTCGGAAACTCTGATCTTACAGAAAACGTACAATAAGAGTTCATGATTTTTGTTTTATGAAGGAAGAATGAGTAATTTACAGAGTGTTCATTTATTCAAAATTTAATTCATTTCATAAAAAATGGTAATTTTTCTCAGTACATATACCCACCATATCCATTCAAAGCCTATGGAAATGAATATTGTGTGAAAGAAAACAGTACAGGTTATGGACAGTATGATCGTGAGGTTTGTGTAGACCGGTGTTTCGCTGATCGAACACTTGCTGTTTGTGGTTGTAAAGACGTCAGTGAACCAGGTAAAAATGCATGACGTTAAAGATACTGTCTTTCAGGTAAAAAGCTGATATGAAGACCTTTCTAGCGATGAAAAATAGACTTTTTAAAAGTTTAAATCATCAAAGTTTGAAAATCTGGGCTTTAGTACAAATCACATGAAAAAGCATTTACTCTATATAAATGAATAACGGACCCGAGTTTCTGGCTAATTTTAATGGAAACTGAGGAGCTTCTTTCTTTTTTCGTCAAGCGCAACCTCGGTTTCAAATGTATGTGGGGTTTCTCGGCTATCGGAGCTCGTTGAATATCTTTCGATTATCGGTGTATTTTCCACTGTCCGTCCAAAAATAATGCATGTGCATTGAAAGGAAATATACAATTTTGTTGAATCCTATCTGAAAATGTTGAATTTAATCTATTTAAACCATGTTTCTACATTTTGTACCGTGATATCTACTGGTTGTATTTAAATGCAATATCTGTCATGATTCGTCTATCTTTGTATCACGTGACCAGCATTTTGAGACCCCCATAAGGGGTAATGTATATGTTATCAAGTAATCAGCTTTTTCTTGCGGTAAATAATCATTGTTTTATAATTCTGTTTGAATTATTTTCTTTGAAACAAAATGGAAACCATTTGAGGTGAAATGAATTAAAAAATAAATCACTTGAAATTACTCATTTAAATGAGTTTTTATCTTGTGAGAACGACTGTTTATATATTTTTTCCTATCCCCAAAACGGCACTAATAAGCTTCATATATAGCCTTTGTTGTACAAACGTTCCAATCTATTATGATAAATTAAATAAAATTCACATGCAATGTACATCTCACATTCACCTTAAGTCTTTTATTAAATGACAAATATGGATTATGTTCTATTCTTGCTACCAGGAGATGCACCAAACTGTTCCCTGTACCAATTGAATACGTGTTACTATAGATATCTGTGTAAGTTTGGAATGAAGATTTCCTTAATATTATACATCCTAATCATAGAAAAAAATATTTAAAAATGCAAATTAAAATCTATTCAACCAAATAATTAAAATTTCCATTTAATTCATGAAATATATTTGAATAACAGATTCCCATTTCCCCTTATTGCTGAAGCGAGGTGATCAAATGAATTTTCTAATCTCATACTAGTATTGAATTTCTCTTATAATAGATGAACTACTGAAAAATTCTTCCCAAGGGTGTCATTGTCCCAGACCATGTGAGTACACAGACTATGATCAAGTGATATCATACGGACAGTATATATCAGAACCTATCAAAGAGTATTTCCTCGAGAAGAACATCTCTACGCCATACGACATAGAACAGTGAGATTTCTGTTTTTCGCTTTTATAATTGTGAACAAAGGCGTAGCCAGGCATTATACGTTTGTACATATACGCAATAAGGTTCACATCGTTTTCGCAAAAAAAGGTAAACGAAAGAAAAAGTGTCTTCCCCGGCAGTACCAAAAGACAAAGCAATCTACTGTTAAGAAAAAAAGCCCAAAGACAACCCAGAAGGAACCAACTTAATAAATTTTTGAAACATTTGTACATGTAACATGACCTGCATCATGCTGTCTGTTCACCTTAAAGTGGGGAGGTTATTTTCTGCATACCATTGTGCGTTCTTCGAGACCTTTTGGTAATCGGGAAAAGTGGGAGGGTTGTGCTTACGTTATCCGGATAACCACACAGTCTGGTACTTGCATGGCAGATTGCCGTCCTAATTAAGTCGTCACCGGTTGCCCATTGGTCTCGTTGGTTTATGTGTGGTCTTTTATTTTTTATGCTTCTGTGGTGTGAGTTGGTGTTCCTTGTCCCTTTTACTTCACTTTCTGTGGGTGTCAGCTCTGTCTTTTTGCATTGGATGTCTTGAAGTTTTGCTATGGGTGCTGCAGCCGAGTATTGTTGGAGATCCCCTCCTTTCTTTCAGGCAAACTTTAAGAACTAGGGTTTCCACAAACTTGACATTGGAATCCTCTCTTTCTTGTGAGACCAAACATTCTTAGTCGTAATTGAACCTCTGATTGTTAAAGTTTTTACCATTCTCACTATGTAATTTCAGATATTCACTTGATATACATCCATCTTATCAATCAAGAACGATTTCATTTCATTTCAGCAGAAACTATCTGAGGCTGAGAATATATTTTGAGAATCTAGCTATCACCGAGTACAGGATTGTACCAAAATATGAAACATATAGCGATATTTTATGTAAGTATCAAGACATACAATTATCAATACTAATACATGTACGCACAGGGAAGAGGTCTGGTATTCTTGAAGCTTAGGTGTGACGTTCAGATTTTATATTATGACTTATTTGTTTGTTTGAATATTCTCATCACTGATATTTTACTGCATAATTTATGATACCCTCTGTGGGTACTATTACTCAAAGAGAGTACTCACATGTCACATGACTGATAGTACCCATGATGAGCACTGAGAACTTACTATATATATGACAGACTTTTGAGAGACTTTGGCCAGATATATAGATAGATTGATAATGTTGTGACTTGTTGTTATAAAATGCCTTGATTTTACATTTTCTGGACTTAACTTATATGAGCTCACCTGTATATATGTAAATATTAAAGTATTGAACTAGATTCATGATTTATGTCTCATTTCACATGGATTATACGGAAACCACAGTTTTACCCTGGAATATACTTTGGATCATACCGCTCGGATTTTACAATACACACTTACACTACGCTATGCTTTAAGAACATGCCATCCCCTCGAAAGCAAGACACGTTACAACTGGGGGCAGCGGTGGGATGACATACTAGTAGCAGGTTATTTATTGTGAAATATTGTGTTAGTGTCAATTTCCAGGAAGACTGTGAAATTTTCTTTATTTTGTGAACATGGAATTTTCTTATATAAGGATTTATAAGATTTTCCCGGATGGAAAAGCTACTATGAAAACAATTTGTGATTACAGAAATGTGGAAATGTGAAAATTGACTTTCTGTTTTTCCTAGACGACTTGCGAAAAAAAAAGAGAAGATTGCGAAGTGCGTTTGTGCGCGAGTGTTTGTGTTTATGTGCCCAATATGTCATGAAATTGATCGAATCTTCTTCTAGCTCGAGGAAAATATCAACAATGTGATATTCTCGGAATATTTTTGTGCTTGGATTTTATGTGCAATTATTGATTTATTTGTGTTCGATTTATGCGTTCCTAGAAATGTGATCTTATTCTGCATGGAATCTTGCGTTGTAGATTCTGCCGGTAAATTGTGCCTTACAAAAGGAAGTCGTGACAGTGTTTTGTGTCCGAATTGCGGTAATTTGTTCATGAAGAAATATTCTACTTTCAGAATAGTAAGTGGAAAAATTGTACATGTGTTTAACACATGTTGTGTTCGTTGTGCGGATACAAAACTACAGTGAACCAAAGAATATAAGGATATGGATAGGACACGCTATTCACCGCAGGAATTAATTTCCGGTGTACCGCTGGATGGAATTGAAGAGAGAGAACAAAATAGTTTTCCGACCGTAAGGCAGAATTTAAAGTCAGCATTTAACGAAGCTGCACGACAGGAAACTCCTGTTAGTGATAAAAATGAGGATACGTTCCCAACTAGTACTCCTACACTAAATCTGCCAAAATTGTCAGAGCAGAATATATGTGTGTGGATATAGACGAACAGAAATCAAGCGAATGGAGCTGGTTTTTATTCGCGTGGTTCATGGTGTTTCTATTAGGATGTGTTTGTGTTGGTGCTTTATACCAGTATTTTCCGGGATATTTGCTCTTGTGCTAAACCAAGGAATTACTTGTGTCTGGATCACTCGGATTACTGTGCATTATATTGTGTAGTATTATTCTGAAACTGGTGAGGAGCAAGTGCCGTTCTAATCAAGCGATAAGCACTCCTGAGAATCGAAGGACTTCAGTACCCGCAAGGAGCACCAGATCAGCAATACCCGCAAGGAGCACTAGATTACCAATACCGGAGAACTATGGAAGCCCCAACCTATCAATGAATTCACCAACATCTGGGAGCATGAGTACCAGTAATGTGCCAGTAAAGCGTACTTTCAATGGTGACAGCAGAGACACTTGGTCTGAATTCATAAGGTACTTTGAGAATGTCAGTTCCCTAAATAATTGGGATGAAGATAGAAAACGGAAGATCTTCACTGTTCTCAGGGGCCAAGCTGAATCGTTTGCATACGGACTTCCAGATGAAGAGAGAAACAGTTGGATTGCTCTGAAAGGAAGGATGAAAGATAGGTTTGGACCCCATACAATGAAGGATAGTTATATTGCCGAGACGAGACTTCGCACTAAGAGATGATCAGAATCATTCAGAGATTTTGAACAAGCACTTGATGATTTATATCGTAGAGCATGTTCAAATTATCCAAGTGTCCATCGAATGATTTTCCTCCGTACACTGTGATGTCATCGAGGTAAAGTACAGCTACATTCCACTGTAGTCCATAAAGTGCTTTTTCTATAACGCGCTGAAATGTTGCGGGCGCATTACAGAGTCCAAATGTTATTACCGTGTACGGAGGAAAATCATTCGATGGACACTTGGATAATTTGAACCTAATGTTGGATAAATTAAAGGCCGTTACCTCAAGTTAAAAGCTAAAAAAGTGTAGTTTCTTTAAGAAAGAAGTTACATTTCTGGGCCATATCGTATCTGAAAAGGGAATTATGACAGATCCAAATAAAGTAGACACTTTCAAGTCTATAAATGATAAGATCCCAAAGGGTGTTTGCAATTATGGCTTTCCAACTTTCCTTCATACAGGCTGATTCCTGTATTTGAAACAATTTTTATTTTGGCTATCTCCTGCATCAAAAGAAATCTAATTAAAATTTAAAACAAAAAGCAATTCAAGGAATGCTTGTATCGCCTGTCAAGTGACTTACGTCTGAAAAGTGGATCAAATATGTACAATGTCAAGGTCACTTGGTTCAGATTTTTTTATATCAGCAGTAACGGCTTGTCGTATGAAATTGACATGGGAAATATCATACATTTGTGATATGGTCAACCTTATTAATAAGTTTTCAGAGAAGAAGGTCAACGTCATCAGGTAAAATTATTGTTGGTATGAACAAAAATGTATTATCATACGAAATACAGATATGAAATATTAAAGTCCTTCCTTCCATTACCAAAAGATAATAGCCTTATATTTTTAATGTCTTTTAGTTTCAGTGAGGATCACTGACGTGTCACTGCTGGTGGACCAAGAGTCCCCGAGGGCACATGTAGCCAAGTTCGATCAACTTCGGTTGATCGTCTGTCTCTTCAACGCATTTGAAATTTTCTGTTACAAAATTTCTTGAAATTTCAAAAACGTGGGCCTGTAGCATCATATCCCACCCATTCTGCTACGTCTTTTGGTACATTTTTAGACATAATAATTTTCACACTTTTTGGCCATATTATGTTATTTAGATTGAGGATCACTGACAGGGTTTAGTACCCGAAACGTGCATGTCTGGTCCATGCTGTAAATTTATCTGATCTTAAATTATGGTATTGAATTTGAAGACGTTTAACATATTTGAACTTCTTGGTGAGTGTCACTGCTGGTGGACCAAGAGTCCTCGAGGGCACATGTAGCCAAGTTCGATCAACTTCGATTGATTATCTGTCTCTTCAACGCATTTGAAATTTTCTGTTACAAAATTTCTTGAAATTTCAAAAACGTGGGCCTGTAGCATCATATCCCACTCATTCTGCTACGTCTTTTGGTACATTTTTAGACATAATAATTTTCACACTTTTTGGCCATATTATGTTATTTAGATTGAGGATCACTGACAGGGTTTAGTACCCGAAACGTGCATGTCTGGTCCATGCTGTAAATTTATCTGATCTTAAATTATGCTATTGAATTTGAAGACGTTTAACATATTTGAACTTCTTGGTGAGTGTCACTGCTGGTGGACCAAGAGTCCTCGAGGGCACATGTAGCCAAGTTCGATCAACTTCGATTGATTATCTGTCTCTTCAACGCATTTGAAATTTTCTGTTACAAAATTTCTTGAAATTTCGAAAACGTGGGTCCTGTAGCATCATATCCCACCCATTCTTGTACGTCTTTTAGTAAATTTTTTGACATAATTATTTTCACACTTTTTGGCCATATTACATTGTTTAGAGTGAGGATCACTGACGAGGGTAAAGTACCCGAAACGTGCATGTCTGGTGCTCTGGTCTTAAATGATGCTATTGAATTTGAAGACGTTTAACATTATGTTAACATGTATCCCTTTTAAGTAAAATATTCTAAAATGTCTACGTTTTTGTCGATTTTATCGGTTTTTCAATCCGAGTATCCTTACCTTATTCGAACTTAATTTTAGAATCTTCAACGAAGTGTAAAACATGTAAAATGTCTGCAAATACATTTATATTTCAATATTGATATCATACACGTAGTGAGAACATTTTCCTAGGAATAGAAATTTCAGGTATCTCTTGCTAGCAGATCACTTCTACTTAATTTCTGGAATTTGTTATGACCTATGAAAATATTGAAAACAAAACAAACACCATAAGGATGGAGATTTATGATCTAATATATGAGCTATTTAGGAGCTATTTTCATGACCACCGGCACTTGTGGTCGGAATTGTTTTCCCCTAAAATCTTCGTCCGCAATTTTTTATCATTAGTTTTTTTTGTTTTTTTTTTTTGTAACCTCTTCCTGCCCCACCCCCATTAAAATTTAATAGCCATTCTCTATAAGGACCAAAATCGTTCGGCACGGCATGTCATGGATTTTGATGATTTTCGGTATAATGGGTATATATTAAGTACTGACCATGAAAATAACATTTTTCAGCCAATGTGACCTCTGGTTGCCATGGTAACGAGGTCATTCTATTTATAGCACTTTTGGGACCATGAAATAAGCCATCTCCGGAGACTTCGTTGCCATTGATACCACTGTAACAGCTTCTTCATCTTTATATAATCTATTCTTCCTTACTTCCATTCTTACTTAGTACACTTAGATATGTGATATTTATTACAGGAAGCTTATTGTATTAGGTCAAAATAAGTCAAAATGAAGCGAAAAATAGAGGTGAAAATAAGGGCCAATTTAGTGAGTTTTTGACCATTTTCAATCTTAAATATCACAAAAGGCACCAATAGGAGACTAGTGATCTTCATCAATGGAAATGTACATGTATGTTTATTGACAAATAAAATGAACGAAAAATTAGAGTGGGTATTTAAGAGTTTTACCTTAATTCTGTCGTCAAAGACCGTTGCCTATGGCAACATTACACCTTTTTGCTTGTTTCATATTATCTTCGAAATTGATTTTATTACTCTTTAGAGTTTCATAAGATTGTCAAAATGTATGCATGTATAGATATGACTTATATCTTTTACATAAGAACAATTAAAATGTTCAAGGTCATTGGCTTGATCTTCAAGGTCATTTATACTTTGAGACTCAAATTTTGCATAAAATATTGATTTTTTAATTTTTTTGGTTACCGATTTTAGTGATTTTTTTATTTAAATATTTTCATAGGTCATATATATTATGAAAGCACATGAATATAAGAATGACAAATCTTAGAATGTATTGAATTGTAGCAATTCAATAGGAAAATATTTTTCCGTCAAAAAACAAGAAAAATACAGATTTCGTCCCATTTCTATCGAAATACTCACCAAGAATTTATATATTCGAAGATGTGAAGAAACGTTATCAATAGTTCTAAGAAATAAGTGATACATTTATGGCAAATAACTGTAGTTCAATATTTGAAGGTTTCTAAAATATTGACACCTTCATCTTATGAAAAATTAAGATTTTTCGTCAAATCTGGTCACTTAAAGTTTAATGACCTTGAAAATTCATTTGGTGACCTTGAAATATTTTCAAGGTCATTTTTATATCAAAACGCCACTGATAGATGTATACATGAACTTCTGTTCCAATATCATGTGTAGATAGTTTGATAGAGGTTGTGTTTAAATTCATCGTATTGAAACCTTTCAGCCGATTGTTGCCATAGCAACTAAATTTGATGATGCTTTGTATATAAAATGACAAATTAGCCCAATTAATTTTTTATATTCATGTAGAGTTCAAAGATGATACTAATTGGATAACTAGAATTTGAACTTCAAAAATTGGTGCTTTTATGAAATTTTCAACCTTGTAAAACAGTAAAAACATGTAAAACAGTAAAAACATGCAAAGTTTGAGTGCCCAAAACAAAGCCTTTTGATACCCTGTTTTAGCCCAATTTTTCATCTTGTATACATAAGGCATCCGAGATGAAAATAAAAAAGTTAACAAATATGCATAATAATTAGGAATCAAAAGAAAACAATCAAAGCAATTTAATATTTAAAATGTACTTGTTTCCATGGTAACGAAGCCTACAAATATGCCTTGTCCTATAGATTTTCCCGATTTTTGAAACTTCAGACACGGTTACCATGGCAACGACAACCTTTTTGAAAAGACTGGGGTTGATTTACATACTAGTACTTCATATTGAACTTCCATACCAAAAATCTCAAAAATCCATGACATGCCGTGCCAACATGTTTTGAAATTCTTTGGTTCTTATAGAGAATTGCTGTTAAATTGTTGCTCCCTAAGGCTTCTGATGAAAGAAGCCTATAGGCAGAAAAGTTGCCATAGTAGTCTCATGTATTTCTTTTTATATGACAGATATATGGTTATTTGGTTCAACCCCTTCTATGTCGACAAAAAATTTATGACGGACAGGCCTAATGTTACATAACTTGGCTGTTGATGGCTATTTCGAAATGCTATGGCGTACATCACTCAACGTAAAATATGTCCTTTGGTTGAGAAGGACAAGAACCTATTTTATTTTGGTAACTTCAACACTTAATGTAATATACTATCATGAAACTTTTAAGTATTCATAACTGTTTCCTTGTGCATCTTTTTTTACCACAGCAAACGTTGGAGGACAACTAGGATTATTTCTAGGAGCCAGTATAATGACGGTGTTAGAGTTTGGTGAATTCCTCATACATATGGTATCATATATGTGTAAAAAGATATTCCACTCTGAAACCCGCACAAATAGACGATCCAAGAATACATGTAACGGGAGATGCTGACGTGAAGAAAGCATGCAGTATAAAGTACGGACCACATGAAAATAGATTTACAACAAAAAAGCAAATTTACAAAGAAGTTACAGTAATATATCTGAGCATGAGGGTAATACAAATGCTAAAAAATGAAGTTCTTTTCATTAAGATGTGAATAAAAACATGATTTCAACATGTATACATGTAAAATAGTATGCTTTTGCATGAACAAGTTGTCAATACCCTCTACTTCGATAACATAGCATAGCTATATTGTAAAACTTCATTAAAAATTTTTTGACCAATTAAGGTCAGGGTGGCGACTTTTAATAGAAATGAGGAAGAAGAAAGATGGATACCTCCACATGTAGAGGAACATCTTCTCGAACTATTCAGACCAAAAAATCATAATTTGCCCGTCTCGTTTTTTTGCTATAAACGTTCATTTTTGGCCTATTTTAACATTTTCGTCATTTTAGAGAATACAACATCATAACTTTACATACCTCTGCGATGCATGAAATTTCAAAAAGTCATATATACCCTCATTTTTCTGGATTCTTATAGTTTTTGTATGAATTAAAGCATATTTTGAAAAATTCTGACAAAATAAATAGTTCTAAGGAGTGTACATTCTTTTAAATACGATTTTGCTGGTTGCCATGGAAACAACTCGTTATTTTTATTAATAGCTAGAAGGTCGCCAGGTACTCACATTTTTTCTATGTATACACAACCAATTGTGCCTCATATGAAATTCATGTGAAATTGACATGAACTTTACATGAAAGTTCACATGAAATTTATGTGAAACGAGCACGAACATGAAATTTACATGAATTTTTTCACATGAAATTCATGTGAAGATTTTTACATGGATGTTATGTGAATTCAGTTTCCTGTGAAGGTCACTTAGAAAAATTCATGTGAAATTCATGTGAAGGAAATTTATGTGATATTCATGTGAAATATTTTTCACATAAATCTTATGTGAAATTTACATGATAATCATTTCATGAATTTCATGTGAGGAACAATTGGCTGTGTAGATTTTTTTCTTAAAGTTTTGAACAGAATGATTGGGCATCCAATATCGATTGGTCAAAAAGTTCTAAAAAATATATAATCAAAAGTTTACCTATTGTTTTTTCTTTAATCATTTTTTCCCCGATATTTTCGTCTTACAATATTTGTGAAACTTTCTGTTTGATATGATTGCCAAAAAGGTAAGTAGGGCAAGTGGTACAACACGGAAGTATTTGTTTTTATTTTTAATGTTAAAAAGGAAAAAGGAGCCGATTTAGGGGCTTTGTGACCCTAGCCCTTTGATTTTTGATTTCATATTATAAAAAATCCACACCGTCATGGAACCCGTAATATACTCACCTATTGATACGTACAGCCCAAAACATCCACAATTGTTGAATTGCCGAGCAAAGCCGTACACAGTGTAGTTGGTCGAACAAATTTTGGTCTTTGAAGACAAATATTTCCATAAATATCGACAGACCAATGAGATACTTGGTATGCAGTTATATTATAAGCCATGCTACTGTACATGTATATCAACATCAGTCCATTTCTAATGCACAAATAACCTACATATCTTGCAACACGTCCGTAAATTTCCTAACATGGAAGGTTCATATTCAATAGTATGAGGGGAGGTTAAAATTGACTTTCATTTTGTATCATTTTAGCTACATATACATAAATGCTCTTGAAGTCTGTTGTGACAAGTGAAATATCTGCGTATCCGTTCTTACAAATGTATTTAACACTGAAAGTGTCACTTGTTTGTTCTACGTCCCTTTTGTGCTTTGAAATGTTTATGATTCACTGACATGTAATATTCACAGTTTCCCAATTTTAAAGTACTATCCAAATAAAAGTTATAAAGTTATGAGGACGGAGATAATCTTTTGAAAATGTCGTGATGCAAAAGGGGATCATCAACAGAACCCGGTAGCAC
Source organism: Pinctada imbricata (assembly GCA_033119305.1). Taxonomy (NCBI): domain Eukaryota; kingdom Metazoa; phylum Mollusca; class Bivalvia; order Pterioida; family Pteriidae; genus Pinctada; species Pinctada imbricata. The sequence continues at coordinate 47,247,760 of VSWD01000006.1, read as the reverse complement.
AAACCACTGCAAATATGAAAGAACAGTGGGCAAAATAATTATGAACTTGCACGCTAGTTCATTTTTGCGCCCGCTCGGGCTTGGACGTACAGCAAAACCAATAGTGTCATCGCGTAGAGGATACCTGAGTTAGTCAGAATCCACATCTCATTTACCTGTAGCACACCTGGTACCTGAGATATTCACCTTAATTACAAAAAAATCCTGCGGGAAATTAAAAAATCCTGCGGGAATTATCAAAATCCTGCAGGAATTATCAAAATCCTGCGGGAAATTGATGAATTCCTGCAGGAATTTTTTTTTCCTGCGGGAGAAAAAAAATCCCGCAGGAATATTTTCTTAAATTTTTTTCAAGAAATTCCTGCGGGAGAAAAATTTTCCCGCAGGAATTTTTCTTTAAAAAATCTTGAAAATAGTGTTCCTGCGGGAAAAATAAAAATCCTGCGGGAAAAATAAAAATCCTGCGGGAAAAATTTTGTTCTTTAGAAATTCCTGCAGGATTTTTTTTTCCCGCAGGAATTTTCTGTATATTAAAAATTCCTGCAGGATTTTTATGTTCTGATAAAAATCCTGCAGGAAATTGTATCTCTAAAAGTTTCCTGCAGGATTTTTTCAAATCTACAAAACCACTTCTTTATTCTTACATATGTATGAAAAATGTTTTGATCGCTGAGCGATGTAAGTCCCCTGCTGGTGGCATATATTTATGTCCTGCAACTCTGCCTATGAATTCATCTTCAATTAAACATGAGTTTTAATTAAACTTACTGTCTAGGCAGTTCAGTTCTGAGGTTTTATCTGCTTTATCGATTCGAAGAATAGGTCAAGCCTGACAAAAATCGAACTTGCTCTGTAACTATCCAAGACTAAGCCGAATATGAAATTATACCTGAATACCTATTTGTTGCAGAAAAAAGTCTGGAAAACTGACAAAAACTGCATTGTACAAGTCATCAAGGGGCATAACTCCTCGGAAAATAGGTCAAGCTTAACAAAAGTCGACGTTGCTCTGTAACTATCCAAGACTAAGCTGAGTATCAAATTTCCCCTGAATATCTCTCTTTGTTGCAGGAAAAAGTCAAGAAAACTGACAAAAACTGAATTTTCCAAGTCATCAAGGGGCATAACTCCTCAAAAATTAGGTCAAGCGTGACGAAAGTCAAACATGCTCTGTAACTATCCAAGACCAAGCTGTGTATCAAATTTCATCTGAATATCTCCATCCCTTGCAGAAAAAAGTCTGGAAAACTGATAATCGGACAGTCGGACGGACGGACAGACAGACCGAGAGGAAACTAATTAAGAGTCCCCTTCGGCGTTGCCAGTAGGGGAAAAAAGCCCCGTAACATATATAAAACCACATCCTTTTTTTCTTGATTTATACAAATTTTAAAAACATTTCACCCCAAAAATAGATTTTTAAATAATTTTTAACTGTTTCAGAATATTTTCACTGTATTGAAAAAATATAAGTCCCGTAACTCCGTAAAAACAAATCAGATGAATCTGACAATTGAAAGGCTGCTTCCTCTCCACAGTCTGATCATATTGTACAAATATCATAAAATCCGTTGGCGTATATTTAGGTTATTGCGTTCCATAAATGGACGGACAGACAGACAGACAGACTTTGTCATTCCATAATACTTCTTGTCAAATGACAGGCTTAAAAAAAAGTGGTTCGTGTTTTAGTTTTTAGTTTAAACATACTTTATTTCCATAAACATGAAATGGGAATTGGGCACAAGTTATACAAACATTATTTAAGCCCTTAGTTCGTGTATTGAAGCAATTTCACACATTGTATCTTAAGATTCTAAAATCCTTGAATAATGTTGGGTACAAGGGATCATTGCTATAGTATTTGCTTTCTGATGTTGGTATGAAATTTTCCTATCTGATTGATATGTTCACTTACTAACGAAAAGTAAGACAAAATTATGGCAATTTCACAAGTACAATTAATATGATGTTGTTTGAAATCAATAGGGCTGGGCGGTGCACCGAAAACTTTGGTGCTTCGAAATCAGAATTGTCGGTTCGATGCATCGACGTAGTATTGCAGATTTCGATTCGGTTCAGACGTAATTTATCAAAGTAAACTGGAGCAAAATAGTGACCAGAAAAATGTTTGAAATAGCTCAGAAATAACATTTAAGAAGGCCAAAAAAGTAAGAAAAGAGCGTAGATTCGCTTATCGCGCAGATTTAAGTGCCCCTGGCCCTCCCTTGCAGGCCTCTCATGAACGTGCACTGGTCAGAAGCTTTGTTCAAGCATCAAAAAGAATAAACTGGGATTGTAGTCGCCAAATATCATGTAAGGAAAGCTATATGTCCACTGAAATATTTACTGTGAAAACTGTTAATACATTGTATTTATATTTAATTTCACATGCATAGTACATGCTGTTTTGTTGGAGCACATGCATCCACAATAATTATCGATGTAAAACTGATAGGATTTTTTTGTAAATATATATGCCCACACATTCTTCAGATATACATGCAAATTAATGCTCTATAAGTGATGGGTTGGTCAAATCAATTTAGATTTTTTTTCATATTTGTGAAATTTATCCATTTAACATATATTATTTTGTATTTTAACTCACTCAAATGAACCGAATTGAAATAAACCGAACCGAGGCCTTGTGATTCGAAACCGAACCGAATCGAAGGATACCTGAATCGTCCCAGCCCTAGAAATCAACATCTGTGAAACCAGAAGTCTCTGACGAGACTGTAGCTCTCCTTTTTTTTCTAAAAAATCAATTTCCTTTCTTTTTTTAAACCAAGACCACTGGGAGCAGATGCTCTTACAAATTATAAGTAGCATGACAAAACAACATATCCATTAGACTGCAACTATAATAGCACTCATATATATTATAATATCCAAGAAAAAGTATTTCAAAAAAGAATGCCACACCCATTTTCCAAGATCCTAGGGGCGAAGGGCTGCTAGTTCAAATGAAGTATCAATGACACATCAAGACTATAGATCCATAATATTGGATAAAGATTTAACTCCCCATCATTAATAGCTTTCAACAATTAGAGAGCACAACTATATAGGAAAAAATTACCACACCCATTTTTCAAAGACCCTGGGGGTATAGGGCTAAAACAAAATATCAGGTGCAGAACAACACCACAGACTCATAATATTGCAATAAGAATTTAGTATCCATCATTTATAGTGTCAGAGGAGTTGCGGGCACAAGATTACATAGAGTTATACAGGAGAAAATAACCACACCCATTTCTATGACCCTGGGGGTCAGGGGCTCAAACAAAATATCAAGTGCACAACCAGACCACAGACCCATCATATTGCGAAAAGAATTAAGTCTTCATCATTTATAGTGTCAGAGGAGTTGCGAGCACAAGATTACATAGAGTTATATAGGAGAAAATGACCACACCCATTTCTAAGACCCATGGGGTCAGGGGCTCAAACAAAATATCAGATGAACAACTAGACCACAAACCCATCAAATTGTATAAAGAATTAAGTCTCCATGATTTATAGTGTCAGAGGAGTTGAGAGCACAAGATTACATAGCGTTATATAGGAAAATATGACCACACCCATTTCTAAGACCCTGGGGGTCAGGGGCTCAAACAAAATATCAGGTGATCAACTAGATCACAGACCCATCATGTTGCAAAAAGAATTGAGTCTCCATCATTTATAGTGTCGGAGGAGTTGCGGGCACAAAATTACATAGAGTTATATAGGAGAAAATTACAACACCAATTTCTAAGACCCTGGGGGTCAGGAGCTTAAACAAAATATCAGGTACATCAATAGACCACAGACCCATCATATTGCAAAAAGAATTAAGTCTTCATCATTTAAAGTGTCAGAGGAGTTGCAAGCACAAGATTACATAGCGTTATATAGGAAAATATGACCACACCCATTTCTAAGACCCTGGGGGTCAGGGGCTCAAACAAAATAGCAGGTGCACAACAAGACCCATCATATTGCAATAAGAATAAAGTTTCCATCATTTATAGTGTCAGGTGAGTTGCGAGCACATGATTATATAGAGTTATATAGGAGAAAATGACCACACCCATTTCTAAGACCCTGGGGGTCAGAGGCTCAAACAAAATATTAGGTGCACAACCAGACCACAGACCCATCATATTGCAAAAAGAAATAAGTCTTTATCATTTATAGTGTCAGAGGAGTTGCGAGCACAAGATTACATAGAGTTATACAGGAGAAAATGACCACACCCATTTATAAGACCCTGGGGGTCAGGAGCTCAAACAAAATATCAGGTGCACAACTAGAACACAGACCCATCATATTGCAAAAAGAATCAAGTCTTCATCATTTAAAGTGTCAAAGGAGTTGCAAGCACAAGATTACATAGAGTTATATAGGAGAAAATGACCACACCCATTTCTAAGACCCTTGGGGTCAGGGGCTCAAACAAAATAGCAGGTGCACAACAAAACCCATCATATTGCAATAAGAATAAAGTTTCCATCATTTATAGTGTCAGATGAGTTGCGAGCACATGATTATATAGAGTTATATAGGAGAAAATGACCACACCCATTTCTAAGACCCTGGGGGTCAGAGGCTCAAACAAAATATCAGGTGCACAACCAGACCACAGACCCATCATATTGCAAAAAGAAATAAGTCTTTATCATTTATAGTGTCAGAGGAGTTGCGAGCACAAGATTACATAGAGTTATACAGGAGAAAATGACCACACCCATTTATAAGACCCTGGGGGTCAGGAGCTCAAACAAAATATCAGGTGCACAACTAGAACACAGACCCATCATATTGCAAAAAGAATCAAGTCTTCATCATTTAAAGTGTCAAAGGAGTTGCAAGCACAAGATTACATAGAGTTATATAGGAGAAAATGACCACACCCATTTATAAGACCCTGGGGGTCAGGGGCTCAAACAAAATATCAGGTGCACAACAAGACCACAGACCTATCATATTGCAATAAGAATAAAGTTTCCATCATTTATAGTGTCAGATGAGTTGCGAGCACATGATTATATAGAGTTATATAGGAGAAAATGACCACACCCATTTCTGAGACCCTGGGGATCAAGGGCTCAAACAAAATATCAGGTGCACAACAAGACCACAGACCCATCATATTGCAAAAAGAATTATGTCTCTATCATTTATAGTGTCAGAAGAGTTGTCCGGACAAGATTACATAGAATTTAATGACCACGCCCAGTTTCTAAGACCCTGGGGGTCAGGGACTGAAACAAAATGTCAGGTGCACAACTAGACCATGGACCAAGTAAAATGCAAAAAGAATTAACTTTCTATCTCTAACAGTTTAAGAGGAGTTGTCCGGACAAGAATTGTTTACGGACAGACAGACAGACGGACAGACGGCCGGACGAAGGGTGATCACATAAGCTCGACTGGTCTGAGACCAGTTGAGCTAATAAAAATTATTTGCCAAAAATGTACCCAATAAATCCAAGAAGTATGACTAATAACTTATACATGTAAAGGGCTGATTCCAACATAATGATTGTGATGGAATTCTTTAACACAATATTCAGAGAGAATATCCAGTCTTTGTCAGTTTGAAAATATCTGTGTTGCGAGTTAAAAGTTTAAGACTTGGTATTATGGTGAATGAAGGTAGGTACAAAAAAATCCAATGTTTAAGCACTTAAGCACATAATACAGTATTGTGCATGGATTCCAAGTCAAAATCAAAGTATTTGAGTGAAAAGTGGGATCAACTGAGCTCCCCATCTTAATCTGCCACTGGTTGAAAAAAAATAAGGCTAAAGCTAATCTCTAAAGAAGACACTAGTGATGCAAAATGAACATAAAACTTAAACAGATACATAAGCATCCATTCGGATCAGCCTCGACCTTTTCCTTCGAAAAAAGACTCGGACGTCATACGGCGCCATTTTGGAAATAGTTCCCCATTGGTCTTTTGGTTTTTGTTATTATCTTTCATGAAATACAAGTTTCAACACCGGATCGTAACTAACAAATATGTTACTCACAAGATCATTCACTCAAGTTTGAGAATTTTGAATGTTGATAAAGTGCCTCTTTACTTTTACATCGATTTGATGTAAAACCTTCCACCATTGGCATCCGAGTCTTTTTATGCCATTACAAATAAAGGGCGAGGGGGTCCGAATGATAAGCATCATGACGTGTATGTCAAGTAAAAAGTGCAGGTAAAATAGGAAAGAGAAATTTTAACGTTGTAGGTAAACCTTCAGTAGTTTTAATGGGAGCACTATTGAAATCATTCTGTGCCTGTGGGTATAAACAGCAAAATAAATTTGGTCTTTTCGAAACACAGAGTTACTTCCCATTTCAGTGGCGGATTTAGGGGGAGGGGGCTCCCCCCCCCCCCAGCACTGACCCAACATTTTTCAAGAAACCCTATATTTTAGACCATTTTCAGTAAAAAATCGGCAAAATTCGCCCCTCCCCCCCCCTACCCGCAAAGGGGGCGCTGGATCCGCCACTGCATTTTTGCAGGTATCTGACATCAAATTATTGCGAGTCATCATATTCTATGGAACCAAGTGTAAAATTCAGGGAAACATGGTTACAAATTTGACATTTTTAAATGAATTTAAAGACTCACAATACGTTTACGTCAGATACCTGCATAAATGGGAAGTAACTCTGTATTTCGAAAAAGAACGGATTTATGATTTAATCATGTTCATTCTTGCATAATTTGCGAATGTGATGAAAAATGCGACACCTAGATGAAAGTACAATTTCTTAAACTTTAAATTTACAAGTGGAACAAATGTCAACCTATAATACTACATGTTTTCTACACTTCTGACAGCACATGTCATCTTATGCAGGATTCAAGGAAATTCGAGCTGACAATGTTGCTCGTATTTTGTGTTTCGCAGCTTTTTCTTGGCTATCGTATTAGAAGTTAGTAAATACGAATACGATTGTCAGCAAATATCATCTCAGATCGCCTATAGTTCTACCAGTTTTAAAAGTTCTTCTTCTTTCTTTTTTTCTTCTTGGCTCGCTCAGCTTTGTCATCGAACAATTCGTTCCTCTTCTCCTTCTTATCGTAAGTATTTCCCCCTGCTATTCGGAGAACCATATTTTCCCCTGCTATTCGGAGAACCAAATGGGAATACATGTATGAATTGATGTGGAATTCACTTTAGTCAGGGCGGATCCAAGGGGGGGATGAAAGGATACAGGGGCGGATCCAGAACACCAATTGCTGAGGGAGCACATACAATTTTTGATGGGAATCACTTGCGAGGCCCGAAAGGCAGAGTGGGGGGGGAGGGTATGGGAGGGGATGCCCCCCCCCCCCCCATTTCCAATTTATTATTATTATTGGGGTACGGGGGCCTCCCCCGAGAAAATTTGAAAAAAATGAAGCTATTTGGTGATATCTGAAGCGTATTTTAACTGAATTTAGAAGGAATTCCGTCAGTATTCAAGGGTCCCTGTAAAGTGCGAAACGAAACAAAAACGAAACGAAACGAAACGAAACAAATCGAAACGAAACGAAACAAATCGAAACGAAACGAAACAAATCGAAACGAAACGAAACAGATCGAAACGAAACGAAACAAAACGAAACGAAACAGATCGAAACGAAACGAAACAGATCGAAACGAAACGAAACAAAACATAAAACTTAAAGAAAATGAGAAAAAGAAGGAAAATCGCCGAAAACGGATATCTCAAGTTTCAAGACAAGATCAGCATGTAATATTGCCTTAATCCAAGTTCTACATTTGTAACTAGTGCCGAGAGGGTTTCTTGAAAGAGTCAGAGTTGACAATTAAAAAAAGTAAATGTCAAGTGCCATTCATGTATTTAAGAGGAATAAAAGGGAGGGGATAGAAAACCACGCTATGACACCGTAATGAGATCATAAAACGGGGTGGGGGCACATTTCAGGAAAAAAAAAATCTTATCCTTTTTCAAACGAAATGTGCCCCCCCCCCCCCCCCCCCCAGTTTTTAATTGTTCTCATTTTTCTGATAAAAAGTTCCAAATACACACAACGGAACAGTTCTGTTTCCTCTGCGCTAGACTCCTCCCTGCTAAATAATATTTTTCCGTCTATGACGAGGTTATTCATCCCATTCACTCTCCTTTAAAATGCAATTGTGCTATATACCGTATAATATATATTATGTTTTACTCGTCAACTTTGATTCATTAAAAACCCCACAAGAACTAACGGTTGAAGGCAATAATGAGGGGGTGGACAGGGACAAAGGGAGGGGAGAGAAAGGGGGCGGGAGGAGGGAAGAAGGATGCGAGAGGAGAGGAAAGGTGGCGAGAGGAGGGACAGATGATTGGGAGGGTAACAGTAAAAAAAATATAGGAAATTACTTTTAATATAAATAATCTTGCTCTTATGCGTTCATGTAGATAATCTCAATTTTAAAAATTACCACGAAATTCATCTATTATACCTTAAAAATGTTTCCCGATCGCTTCGCTCGCCGCAATTTTCAATTCATTTTTCAAATACTTCAGGCTCGTTTTGCTCACCTTAGTTTTCATCTAAACAGGTTTATTTCTTTTTTTTCAAGGTTTTAAAAGGAACTAAGCCAAATAACTTCACAATTGCACTTTAAAGTTTAAACATTTGTCTTGACCGCCCAAGACCCCCCTTCCCCATGGGGAGGGGGAGGCGGCAGGAGGAGAGTGGTACCCTTCAATAAGATCTTGCCTTGAAATGTTCGTTTTCGGCGATTTTTCCTCTTTTTCTCATTTTCTTTAAGTTTTATGTTTTGTTTCGTTTCGTTTCGATCTGTTTCGTTTCGTTTCGGTCTGTTTCGTTTCGTTTTGTTTCGTTTCGTTTCGATCTGTTTCGTTTCGTTTCGATTTGTTTCGTTTCGTTTCGATTTGTTTCGTTTCGTTTCGATTTGTTTCGTTTCGTTTCGTCTCGTTTTTGTTTCGTTTCGCACTTTACAGGTACCCAGTATTCAACAATGATTTGTATATTGAAAACTTTTCGACATTGTCTGGTGCTGTACTGTTTTTGCACGGCATGCAATTCAACATGTTCAGGATTTCCTTAGGAAATTGGCGGATCAATAAGGTTTGAAAGGGCGTCGATGTAAAAACTATTTTTGCAAATTCCAGGCGAGGCCATGCAGACCCCCTAACCATCACTCTAGATCTGCGCTTGTTTGTTAATTTTTGTAAGGTAGAAAAACAAACAAATCATAGAGATCACGAGTGTCCCGTTCCCTACCCTGCAGCGTCAAGATAGAAAGGTTAATAGAAAAACATTCATTTGTCGACTCTTTGCAAAATTCTTGGAGGTAGCCAGTCCAATCTGGCCTAAACAATTTAATTATTCATTTAAAAAAGATTGATCACAACCTCAATTCCAAAACGATCTTAATTTTATTTCAATGCCGATTTTATAGAAGGTAATATTGAAGATTTGGCTAAGAAATATGTGTGTTTTATGCCTTGCAAAGGACTGAACACCACTCTCCATTTATCCCTCAGATGAAGAAAATCAGACGTGCACATGAATCAATGAAGGTTATTTCGGAAACGTGTATGTCCATGTACAGCTAGACAATGGACATGGCAGCAATGCATCCATCCCGACTTTGTTATCTATCACCGAGAAAATTTTGGAAAATTTATTCAAATCTGTGGTTTCTGGGGTGTTTATCGGGCATTTTCTGACTAATTTCATAGAAGTACTATTAATTTGATGCTTCCAAAAGCATGTCATAAGTGTCCCTTCTTTGGGCACTGCCGGGGGGGGGGGGGGCGTGCCCCTGTGCCGACTTTGTTGTCTATCCCAGAGAAAATTTTGGAAAATTTATTCAAATCTGTGGTTTCTGGGGTATATTTATCGGGCATTTTCTGACTAATTTCATAGAAGTACTATTAATTTGATGCTTCCGAAAGCATGTCATAAGTGTCCCTTCTTTGGGCACTGCCGGGGGGGACCCTGTGCCCCCCCCCCCCCCGACTGAATCCACCACTGGGGTAGTCTGGTCTACTCGAGGTTCTTATATAAATACCAACTTGGTCAATTAAAATCGACAAACTTCGCTACTTTACAAAGGGGACGCTGGATCGGCCATTTAAAGAAGAATTCAAAGAGAAAAGGCGAAAAAAAAAACAAAAAAAAAAAAAAAAAAAAACAATGAAAACGGCCGGGTTGATTAGGGCGTGTGTCACCTAGACAAATTAATATGGTATCAATAATCATATCTATATCTAATTAATGGACTCCGGACACTTCTAAATTAAATAGTACTGCTTCGCTGTTAAACTTTTATATCATAAATATGGCTTCCTTCGCTACTGTACGGAATATAGCTTTATCAAATGTTTGTGAAAAGGATAGACATTTACATTTTTTTTAAATAATACAATGTACACATGTTAAAATCTTCCTGTTGGCGGTGATTTTTTCGGTGCTCGACATCCCCTCCCCCTTCCCAGAAGAACACCCCCATAACAACATCCATAATGGTCAGAAAATTGTTTCAAAAAATATATAAATAGAGAAAGTATTTATGTTAAATTCTTCTTGAATGACTCAACACATTGGGGGGGGGGGGGGGGGGGGGGGGGGTTCCAGGTAATTACATCCTCTTGGTATTTGCCATCCTTTCTAATTTTTATGTTTTACTGTATTAAATTTTTCTTTCAAAGTCATATACTGGACCCCCCCCCCCTCTTTTTTTTTTTAAATGGCTGGAACCCCCTCTCTCGGAAAAAATCTCTAGATCCAACCATGATATTGACATACATGTACATATATTTTCCCATGGTTTCCAACGACCTTAATAAACCAATCATTCTTGAAATATAATTGTTTTGAGTAAGTGGTAGTTTCAGGGAGCTCGAAGGAAAACTCCCACAACCTCACAAGAAAATTTTATTTTCAGTCTTCGATAAATTTCACCTTTCGTTGTTTCTAGAATTTCTGAAGATAAGGGCATGTACATGTATACGACATTTCCAGAGGGAATCAGATAATATTGTTAAGTTGAAGAGGCAGATCCAAAAGCCCGAACCACGACTTCAAGGGAGGTGCCTTTTCTGTTGGATAAGCAAGACACGGAGAACTGAATGACAGCAGATAGAACTAGAATTTTGGAATGCAAACACATCATGATCACTTTTAGTAAAAGATAAAAAATGATATACCGATATTAATAAAAAAGGAGATTTTATCAACAATGAAAACATGATTCAAGACAAAAATCTATCGACGGCGAGAGAAAGAGAGTAGAATATGTGTACTGTATATTGTCATCAAGGGGTTGACACTTGGTGGTTACGTAATATACACGTTCCTTGAATTTACCCGGAGGCGTACTTCATTACGCAATATATACCTACCCCTGTGTATACATGTACTTAATGCCGCAGGGCGCAGGGGTGTCACCCATCGCTTTGGTCAGACCCGCCGATAACACGCCGAGTGGGAGGAATGTTGTAGGACAGTGAAAGACATCAAGGGGATGGGAGGGGGGTGATGTTTGATAATTAAACACATAGTCAGACGGGATTTTGGATAAAATGCTTGAATAATGAATAAAAAAAAAAAAATCATTGAGTCTATATACGGGAAAGATCTTTATGTAAAAAAAAATCATGAAGTCTACACGGGAAAGATCTATATATATATATATATATATATATATAACAAAATACATGCTCTCTCTCTCTCTCTCCTTTTTGGGGTATTCATTTTGCGGATGTACAAAAAAATCGAACGGTCCATGTCGCCTTGAGGATAACAATTCACTGAAAGCTTTTGTAAAGAATACATGTCATTGACGTTCTACTATCCCCCTCTTTTACCTTGAACAAATCGTGGTACTGTCATATATTTCAATATGTCCGTATGCTATGTATAAAGTTGCATAAAAATATGCTCATTCGTTTTGAAAAAATTCAGCCAAAATGAAGCCCGATTGGCGCTATTTATAATTACATTTTCATGTCCGTTATTTTCAAGACTGTCCTGTTCTCCTCAAAATAAAGATATTTACACAAAATAAAGCATGTGTCTTCTTTCAACTTTGATATAATGATATTTTAAATGTAAAAACTTCAAACTGCATTTTTAGAATTTGTATGGCTTTTTTCAGGAGGCCAGAGAGGGGTAATTCAGACTCCAAATAATCGTGTAAAATCAACCAGAAAAAAAAGATAATTCTAGGCTAGTGTTGTAAATTTTTCCTTGTACGTGTCAGTGACCATTAAACAACTCTATAAAGTGAAAAAGTACGCATATATCGATACAACGACTAAAATTTTCCTCTATAAAGTGAAAAAAGTACGCATATATCGATACAACGACTCGTGGTAAGACAAAAACGCAACCCCCCCCCCCCTTATTTTACAATTCCTGCGCTTTTCCTGTATGTTCGGTATAAGCTAAGAATGAAGCCTAAAACTGTATATTAGACTCCGAATTTATAGTTTTTCACATTAAAATAAGATAAACATCAAATGCAAATTATGTTCTACATAAAAGTTTCGTTTTCATAACAATGAATACAAAAAAAAAAAGAAAAAAAAAATTTAATATTAATAATCTTGGGGGGGGGGGGGGGGGGGGGCATTTCGATATATGCTTAACTTCATCATCAATTTATACTTTTCTTGTCATATATGGTTATAAACACAAAAATTGTATAAATCTGATTTAAATTAAATGGAAATTAATGGGGCGAGGAGCGAGGAGGTGGGGGAGGGGGTTTCGGCGCCATTATAGAAAGTGGGGGGGGGGGGGTGCTCGGCGCCTTAGATTGAATGAGCGTGTAATATGTACACGTCAAATAGATATGTCAAACCCATGGCCATCAAATCTTATTCTGTGCCAGTATCTGCATTCTTTCGTGAAATAATAACAACACTACATCGTTTCCTTATACAATTTTATGATACAAAGTATATTTATTCGTGAACGCTAACTCTTGAATACTGAATTCGGCGTCAGGCTGAAATATCAATGAAATGTGCACGCAGAGCGTCTGTGTACGATTATTTCAAGTAAATATTTCAGAGTGTATACTAAAATACCGTAACTTCACAATTTTTCACGATTCCTTATAGATAAAATCTGTCATCCTTGGAACCCCTTGACCTACATATTTTTAGGATCCAGATCCCAGTTATTTTTTCAAACACTTTCTTACCAAAAATAGGAGAAAAATTCTCAAATCGCACCAGCTCAAATACATTGACACTACTTTCAAATTATTAGAAATTTTATTTGAATCACAGAGAAAAAATGCCGAAAGATTAAAAATACGCAACTTTTAAAATAATTTTACAAAGTCGTGCACCTGGTTCCGGACCGGAGATATTCGAATTTCCTGTTCTGAGGACCCATTTTCACACGTATTCTTCCACACACATACTATACATGTCTTACACACTTTAAGATATATTCAGAATTTTATTTCATCTATCAAGTAAACATTGATGGGGAGACAATTCAAGATAAACCTTATGTGCATTTCCCACCAATTATTAAAAAAATCAAGCTAAGAAATAATAGGAACTATCCTACAAGGGTGTGATCGTCTGGTCAATACCGCCCATCCACAGGGATTTATCGCGCTTCCCAGTTGCTTGATGTACTATGGGCTATACAACATACACGTAACCAATAGTACGTACATCAAGCAATCGAGAAGCGCGATGAATCCCTGTGCGCCCATCTAATGTACGTTCACATGATGTGCACACCAAAATACACACATGTAAGAAAGAAAATCAATTTCATAGATGAGATCGTACAAAAAGAGTCCATTACATGTATTCTACGAGGAGTCTGAATTTTCGTAAAAAAAATTATAAAAAAAAGTATATGTAATTACTCGTCCCTGTACAGGAGAGAATCCAGAACCTCAACTGCCGAGGGCTCAAACTCTTTTCGAGGGATGCTTTGCGAGGCTTCGGTGGTTGGGGTGCCTCCCCGTGAAAATTAATAAAATGAAAAAAAAAAAAAAAAAGAACATGAAGTAAATAATATTAATGGCTTCTGGGGCATATTTGAAATGAATCTAGAAGTTATCATTTTCTCTTCTACATGTCAATGTCAATGCAAGTTCTCTGAGGAAATGGACGGATTGATCAAGAATTAAATTTGACCAAGGGTTCAGCCAAATTGGCTGAACCCTTGAATATTTGGGGAGATCCAGCTTATGATTTTGAAAAAAAAAAACAAATAAAAACCCCGGAAACTCCGCAATTTCCAAGAGCTGGATGATATGCTATTCAAAATTTTGTTTTGTCGCCGGGGTTCCCCCGCCGCTAAACTCCCTACCAGAGGACACCACGCTGGGGACCAACACTAGTCGAATCAGGTCTATAGAGTCACGCGTCTAAAAAGTGATATATATATATATATACCCTTTCTATAAGATTAAGTGGCGGATTCGGGGGGGGGGGGGGGGTGCGGAGGAGGCGCCCACCCCCGGCACTGACTCAAAAGTTTCCAAAACAGGTATATTTTGGCCCATTTTCAGTCAAAATCGGCAAAATGTGCCCGTTGACCCCCGGTAAAGGGGGCGCTAGATCCGCCACTGAGATTTTCTTAAGATATTTTTTACGGGTTTGCCCAGCTTGGACTTCATGAATTTTATACGGCATGTATCTATATACATTTGTGTACTTTGTGGCGGATTCTGCCCGAGGGGGGGGGGGGGGGGGGGGGGCAGAGGCAGAAAATTTTAAGCTCAACTGAGGTGCCAGCAATTTGCTTTTTTTTTTCACGGGGATTCCCCTCCCTCATCTACCGGTCTCTCGCATCCCCCTCGGACCTTCGTGTTTAGCATGTCATCCCAACCCCCCCAACAGAGTTACGGATTTAGGGGGTGCGGAGAGGATGTCCGCCCCCTGAGGGGGCGGCACTGATCCAAATATTTTCAAACAACCCTAAATTTTGGTCAATTTTCATTATAAAAATCGGCAAAATTCCCCCCGGCAAAGGGGGCGCTGAATCCGCAATTCGCCTATCGCCAATTCCCAGATAAGCTCCGCCCATATTGCCAAATACGCTGCATCCCGCTAGCTCAGACAAAAACCAGCTATGGCGGATATAAACAGTCTATGTTCTATGGGAAAATCGGCAACAAAATATGCCATTTCAACCGATTTTCATTATGATTTTTCAATGAAATATAGAAATGTTTTATGTGTAAAGTACTATATCTCTAAAATCAAGACAACAAGAGTATATTTTTTGTGAAAGTTATTTCGAGGGCGTCCAACACATATAGTTTCAAGGTGCGAAATGAATAGTCGGGTAAAACATAAAACATCCTAGGCGGGTACATTTTATATTTCAAAGGGGGTGTGTGCATTTATTTTTTTTAAATCACATAAATATATATCATAACACAATGGTTTTTATTTGGGGGGGGGGGGTCATTTATAATATTTGATGTGAAGATTTAAATTGGGAGTGTAAATCTTCAGCCTGAAAATTTAAGAAATTAAGTATATAGGATCACTGTTAACATAAAATCAAAATTTTGTTTTTTCATTAGGAAAAAGGAAAAACAGAAAGCGTTGGGAACCGGATTTAAAAAAAATCATTTCAAGTTCAAATGTTTAAGCATAATTCAAAAGAGCAAATCCGTAGCTTTTTTCTTTATACCTATACGCCTTCACTTCTTTTTTATTGGCCTTTGCGTCAGCATCATTTTAGGCTTATGATATCTTTGATCATTCTCTCTTAATTTTTTGGGGTACAACCAGAGGAAAGGGGGGGGGGGGCAACCCTCTCTCCATCTGCCTGGATTCTCCTATTTGGACTATGCTATTAAAATTATTCCTTTTTAATTAATAAACATAAAGAATATTTCAGAATTATAGATAGTATGGAATCAATAAATAAATGTCAAGTATCAATAAATAAATAAATAAATAAATCAATAGTATGGAAAATCAATAGTATGGAATCAATAAATAAATGTCAAGACAATATCAATATGATAACATTCATTCATGAATACGCCCCCTCCCCCTCTTTTGCCGTCGAGATCGACTTTTATACAGCTTGTAATGGATTTAGGTATATATTTATGTTTGTACATAGAAGTTAAAATTCTCAAAATCGGGTTTTACACGAGACGCGCAAATAATATATTTGATCAACTGTATACACAAATTATGTATTTCGTGTTATCAGCTGATGATGCTTATTTTTGTCTATTTTAAGCACTTTTATGTATTTGATCTGAGAAAAATATTCCCCCGATATCTGTCATCATCACTACTACTTGTACCATATGAACATCTTTTAATCGTTTTGATATAAAATCAAGAAAATGATGTAAAACTGTGTGCTAAATGCTCATGTTATCTTACATTTCTATACTAAAGTTATAAGGATGTCTGAGCTCCCAGCACGTGCAGGGCAGCGGCTATTATTAGCATGCCTGTAACGATATCATTGGTATTGCGGCAGCAGGGGGAGGAGTTGGCGATAGGTCAATTGCAACAGTTCAGTTTCTGGATCAGCACCCATATCTCGCTGTGAAAATACCCTGCAAACTACTCTTTAAGGCGAACATTTTTATTATGAACAAGAAACAACTCAAAACAAGTGAATCTATATTTAGTCCAGGGAACCCCCGAGCATTCCCCAACATGTCCAAACTGACCAAAGACAGAAAAATCGAAGAAACGATTGAAACAGGGTAAATTGAGTACTCACAATCATATTTACAGGAGTTTTATAGAACTAATGATATGATTGGTGGGTGATGCCTTCGTTTCAGTATCAAGTGGGTAATGTTTGAGATGAAACTCGAATTGCCTCTGACTACCAAGTCATACATGCCTTGCGTTAAAAGCTTAAGGGTTTACTAAACACAAAGTTAGCGTGTCAGGAATATCTCGATTATTACAAAAACTGTAGAATTATTCGGCAAAACATCTCCAATAACGAATTAACTGATAAAAAAATATTTGGCTTTTATTAAAATTATAGTTCATACTGTACTATTTTGTGAGTACAAGCATCAATCGAGTTGCTGATTTTCAAAAAAATAGAACAGACCGTAAAAGTCATAAAACAATATGATTTATGCATAAATACCTTCTTTGATTCCTTCCCGAGGGCAAGCTAGCGTTCAATTTAGGATACTGATTTCCAAATCTATATTTTCCCAATTCAAATAAACCTACCCCTCTCTCACACCTTCACTTGATTATCGAACACTCTACCCATTGTGTATTATAATGAAAAGTAATCGCTGTGCATGCTTTGTACAGGTATCTACACAGGTGTATACAAAATGTATATACAAATTGTAGGGTTACACATTTAGGAGTTGGACTACACTTTGTAGAAATATTTTCAAACAATTTGAAAAGTAGCTTGCCCTCGGGAAGAAATTAGAGAAGGTAACTATTCACAAATTATATTGTTTTACGACGTTTAAAACGAGTTTAATTTTTTGAAAAATTGACAACTTGTTTAAGACTGTGCTAACGAAATATCAACGTACAAGCTAAAATTTTAATGAGAAACATTTAGTTACATGAAGATTCACTCACAAATGTGGCTGATTTGCTAAATTGTTTCATAAGTTTGTGATAATCGAGATTTTCTTTTTGCGTAGATTTTGTGTTTAGTAAACCCTTAACAAACATGTTTTATTTTATTCCATTTTCTTAATTCACTTTCAATCTAATTGTAAGCAACCAACTTCAGTACTTTGCATGTTTACCTAAGATAAAGCGATTATTGTATCTTGGAGGTGGGGGAGGGGCTATACTGTACTGTAAACTATTTTTCAAATTGGGAGAGGGGCTACATGTAAGTGCAAATACAATTATTTTTCAATTTTGAGTGATTGTTGAAGTCTTTCATATATGTTACATCACTTGTACATGTACATCAGGCAAAATTTGACAATAAATAGACCATTTTAATATTACCGCTAGACTTACATTTTAGACACCCCAAAACCCAATATCACACTATTTGACGTTATTGCTTACTGTGATGTTGAAACGTATCTATAATATTTTGGACATTATTTTACTTTATGACATCATAGATATGTTTCGACATCATAGTAAGAAATAACGTCAAACATTGTGATGTCGGGTCATGAAATTGTAGAATTCAAGTCTACCACATTAATGTAAATATCGTCTATTTATTGTCAAATTTTGACCCCATGTACAAGTGATTTTACATGCATGGAAGACTTCAAAAATCACTAAAAATTGAAAAATTCTAAGATTTTCCTATTTTACTCAAAAATTTTCTACATATGTTCTATATTTTCACATACAATATACCTATATTCCTATATTTTGAGTAGGGGAAGTAACAATGCTATGACCCATGATATAAATACCTGATAGATCTCAAAACATTCAAGAAATGATGATATGATCTTAATAAATTGTTGTCGCTGAACTTTTAATAAAATATTGGGCAAAGTACAGAAATTATGCTTTAATATCTGTATTTTAAATTCAGAATCGTGATATGAATCGTATCATGTGTAAATATCATAATACATATCATATCGTGGGCTAGGCATATTATTGCAGCCTAATCATGGTTGGAAATCAAATGGACTTACTTAAAGGTTCATTCATTCATTCATTCATTCATTCATTCATTCATTCATTCATTCATTCATTCATTCATTCATTCATTCATTATTTGTAGTAGTATTTTTTTTTTGTAAGTGTACTACAAGATTTTACTTCTTTATAAAAAAAACCTGCAGGAGTTTTTTTTTTCTCAAAAAAATTCCTGCAGGAATTTTTCTAAATAAATTTCCTGCAGGAATTTTTAACAAAGCATAATTTCCTGCGGGAAAAAATGTTCATATAATATTTCCCGCAGGAATATTTTAAGTTCAAATTTTTCCTGCAGGATTTTTTTTCTCCCGCAGGATTTTACTTCGAAAAAATTTTCCCGCAGGAATTTTATTTTTCCTGCAGGAATTTTATTTTTCCCGCAGGATTATTTCGAGCAATTTTTCCTGCGGGATTTTGAAAATTCCCGCAGGAATTCATCAATTTCCCGCAGGATTTTGATAATTCCCGCAGGATTTTGATAATTCCCGCAGGATTTTTTTATTTCCCGCAGGATTTTTTTGTAATTAAGGTGAATATCTCAGGTACCAGGTGCGCTACAGGTAAATGAGATGTGGATTCTGACTAACTCAGGTATCCTCTACGCGATGACACTATTAGTTTTGCTGTACCTCCAGCCCCGGGCGGGCGCAAAAATGAACTAGCGCGCAAGTTCATAATTATTTTGCCCACTGTTAAAACAGAATTAATGGACAAACACAAATAGCGACACAAAAGGGACAGGGAAAACTAAAGACCAAATACTACATCAAAACATTTTATAAAAAAACACTTAGTATAAATCAACGATACCAATGGCAAACAGTTTCGACTTGGTAGAAAATGGTTTAATCACCCGGAATATGTGTGCTTGCCCCTGTCACTTGTCTAATTACTCTGTGGTCTCGAAAAAGACACTGTATATAATAGCCTCCTCATTGCAAGATTGCCACACAAAAATAACTGCAAAACACATGGGCAAAAGAAATAAAAAGATGAAAAATTATTTGAATCAATTACATAAGGGCGTATGAAAATCAGTCCGTGTTCTGGGAAGGAGTTTGAACAACGGTCATGCCTTCTGTAACACGGTTTGGATAGGAACCGTCATAGAACCCCGTCAATCACAGTCAATCAAAGTGCAACTTCTACGAATGCGTTGGCACAAGCTATAAAGGGATTGAGTATCATATAGAGTGTCATATCGAGAATTTACTGCGATATTCCTTGTTAGTACAAACTTTAGGTGACTGACATACAGTGATATCCTTTGTGAGTACATACATGTAATACGTTTGGTGGTATTCTTTTTTGAGTTCTAAGATTCCTTCTAATGGTATCCTTTGTGAATACTTTGATAACATGCAGTGATATCCTTTGTGAGTACTAAAATACATTAACATACAGTGACATCCTTTGTAAGATACCTTACAATGATGTGCCAGTACAATTTAAAGTGATACCCTTTGTGTGCACATATATACCTTACAGTGGTAACCTTTGTGAATACATGTACGTAAACCATATAATCGTAAAGTGATATCCGTTGTACGATGCCCTCGTAATATAAAAAGAGAAAAAAAGACAGGCATATTCAGTGTATATAAATGATAATGTACCAATACAAAGAACATACAAAAACATACATAAACATATAAACAAATACAAGAAATGGAGATATTATGAGAAATTGTGCTTTATCCCTGTCTAAGTTCTGTTTCTATCGCACGTGTCGTGGTTTTGTTCCTTTTGCATTGCATAGCAAATTGGAGTTATATATACAGCATCAGTTTACTTATTTGCTTGGATTCGTTTATTAGAGGCCGTCAACAGGGTTCATTTTCTGAAAGTAAAGGCAGCTTGACCCTTTATCTGATCTAGTTTGATGGAAACTTCCAGTTTAAATATATTTATAAATAGGGGTATAAATAGGGGTGAAAAGTCATAAAAATCAAAGAAGATAACTAGAATAGTCATATAATTGACGTCAATACAGCCGAGCCCTCGGATTTTCAATTTATTTGCCCAAGGGTCCATTTAATTTGAATGTTGAATGAAGTGTCCTTATCCGTAGCACATTGATTTGAAGTGTTTGACAAAATAATTAAAATGAAGTTTTATCCCTGTCTTTCCTGTTCCATTGATTTTGATAAGAAATTCTTACGAAGTCAAGTGGGTTGGTGTGTCTGTTACTATATTTCACCTCACCTTTCTATGATATTATGGTGTATACATTAATGGAAATACAAGAATAAATTTATTAAATGTCGTGATAACAGAATCCCGGGAAAAACTCATACGGAGAAATAATGCCACTCTGACGTCGCGTCATGGCTTGCAGCCAGATTTGAAATAACTATTGTCGTATATGGGCATCACTGTAACGAAGATTGTTTAACGGTTGGCGGACATTGGATATGATACTCCGCTAATTCTGAAGAAGTTGATGTAAAAAACTTTATTTTCCGTGATAAATTCGCGGTTCCCACACGAGTTGAAAAGTAGTAAGATTCCGCTCATAGGCTGTACAGTAATTTCATAAGAATACAGCATAATTTGGCGAGTTTTGGAAACTTCAATGTCCTTTTTCTAAGATTTCTAGTGTAATAATTCATGTTCCGGGCATCGCAGCTGAAAGTTTATAACAAATACATGAAGTCAGGTATCTTCGTTTTTTCAGATAACTGATTTTGGCGGTTCCAACGTATTATAAAAATTCCTTCTTTCTACGAAATTTCCTCTATTTTCTAGTATAAAATCATTGTTTTCTCATATAAATTGAAAATAGGTCATGAATCCTCGTTACATAACAAATTGAAAATAATATGAATAACAGAAATTAAGGAGGCTCAATAATCGTTTGACGTCATCAGATATCGAGTACGGTACGTTTATATGTGGCCTTTTTGTTTTTCGGCCTTAAAACTCCTCCGTAATTCGCTTGTTTCCTGACGAATTTCGACAAGTTTGGTATCGATGGAACCAGAAAATTACCCTCTACAATCTGAGTGTAATAAATATGTAGTCAAAAATATCGTTGAATTTATATATACAAAAATATTCCGTAACTGAGACGCTCTGGCTACCGCCGTAAACGTATCGTTTTTATAACGTCTTCATCGGTTATTCAACCGCTTGTTGCCCGGGATCAAAATTAAGAAGGTAAAGTTAAGTTAATGATAAAATAGGATATTTCTTGGAGATTTTAGCGATATCAAAGATAAGATATTTCAAGTTTGGTTTCTCTAATAATCTTTGGTTAAACGAATGTTTCTTCAATTTTGTCAACTTTCGTGCTTTTCAGCGAGATGTTATCGAATTAATTTTCCCTACTTGAAAATTTTCAGCGAATGAATTTTAGTTTTAACCCTGCTTTGTTCATAGATATATCCATTTTACAGATAACTGCACGCCTTATCAAGAACGAGGGAGGTGATTGACGTCCACTTATTGACATGGAACGTCAAAATGTCTAAAAACGCTTCCGTTTACTTTGGGTCTATTTTTCTTATTCATATTTCTGTATCTCTAAAAAGATTCATGGAACCAGAGATGAAATTTTGAACAAAACTTTTTTTTAAGCTTTGACTTGAACTTTTTTGACATAACTCATTTAAATGACACTTACAAAACACGAAAGTCGAGTTTATAAAGGAAAAGGGCGAATAACGCTTGACCAGGGATATTTAGAATTACATGTACCCACGTTACTTCCCTTTTCTTGTTTATTTTTTCGACAAATTATTCGTGAACTTGTTTTTTTTTTCATTTCGATGATCATAGTTGTGTAAGTATTCTTCCTTACACCAGAATTTGAAACTATCGCTGAATGTTGGGAAATCTCGACTCGGAGTATCTGATTTTTACCTCACCTGAGGTATTGTCATAGCACGCCGTCCGCCGTCCGTCCTCCGTCTGGCGTAAACCAAATAGATTTGTACAATATGAAAACGAGGTAAAGCGGAATGTCGTGTACTTTTGTAAAAAGATTAGAGTCTTACAGCTTTTAACAAATATTTTCATCATTATGTTATGTCAACTAAGGGAACGGGGCATTTTAGTTTGACTAGTTGCAAAGTTTTACAAAATCGTTTCTATGACAACCAAGTATTTTAAATCAGGATGAACGATAACATGTACTTTTTTATATTTTTTTCGAAGGACAGAGTTTGTCATTGAAAAATATGTACAAGAAAATAACTTCTGACAAAGACTTCTTTTTACTTTGATGTCAAATAAGGGTATTGAGTACTTTTTTTTAGATTCTGATTTTGGGGTGGGGGTACATAAAATGTACTTTTCTGGAACAGTTTTAGCTATTTCACCCTTTGAAAGAATTATCTATAATGAAATATACATATTCGATGATATCATGGTGAAAATTATTACAAGAATTGTTTAAATCTGGAATTATTATTATCAATATATCATGTCTTTATCTATCAAAATTCATTGTGTTGCGACAGATCTCGCAGTTGGTTTACATACGTATATTCAGAGGACCACTGGTCAATCAAATGAACGATGATAATTTTTATGTGATCTTAATTACAAATAAAAATCATCAGATACCAATCTTAATACAAAAAAAATTCTTTTTCCTCTGACAAAGAATTCTTGGATTATTGAGCCACCTTAAATAAAACGAAGATTTAACGGAGAAAAGCTACTAACTGATTTTAATGGGAGTTTCGCCAAACTACGTCACGTCACTGGTTAACTATGGCTATTATTTAGTCTCGTTGTGTCGCCTGCGAAGCATAGCGACACTTAGGGATCACTTTGTCCGTTGTCCGTCTGTCCGTCTGTCCGTCCGTCTGTCCGTCCGTCAGTCAGTCCGTCTGTCTGTCTGTCACACTTTGGGTGTCACAGCCCATAACTTTTGAATGGTAAGTGATAGGGCTTTGATATTTCACATGTGTATTCCTTGTGACAAGACCTTTCTACACATACCAAAATTTTTGACCTAGTGACCTTGACCTACATATTTGACCTACTTTTCGAAAAAAATAAGAATGCTTATATCTTTTGATTGGTAAGGGATAGGGCTTTGATATTTCACACATGTATTTCTTGTGACAAGACCTTTGTACACATACCATAATTTTTGACCTTGTGACATTGACCTAGATATTTGACCTACTTTTCAAAAAAGTTAAAATTTGCATTATCTTTTGAATGGTTAGTGATAGGACTTTGAAATTTCACTTGTGTATTGGTTGTAACAAGACCTTTCTACACATACCATAATTTTTGACCTACTGACCTTGACCTACATATTTGACCTACTTTAGAAAAAAAAATTAATATTGTATATATCTTTTCATTGGTAAGTGATAGGGCTTTGAAATTTCACTTGTGTATTCCTTGTAACAAGACCTTCCTGCACATACAAAAATTTTTGACCTTGTGACCTTGACATAGATATTTGACCTACTTTTCAAAAAAGTTGGGATTCGCTATATCTTTTGATAGGTTAGTGATGGGGCTTTGATATTTATCATGTGTATTCTTTGTGACAAGACCTTTCTAAACATACCATAAATTTTGATCTAGTGACCTTGACCTAGATATTTAACCTTCTTTCTTAGAATTGCGTATATTTTTTGATTGCTAAGTGATAGGGCTTTAATATTTCACGCATACATTTCATATGATGTGACCTTTGTTTTGTTACCAAAATATTTACGCAGTGACCTTGACCTAGTTGATTGACACTATTTTCTGAAAATTTGAGATTGACCATATCTTTCAGTTGGTAAGTAAGAGGTCTGATATTTCACATATGACTTTCATTAGACTTTTATAGTGATATCAGTAATTTTGAACCATGTGATCCACCTCCTAGAATAAGCCGCTTCGCAGGCGACACAAGCATTCCTTGGATTGCTATTTTTATAATAAGTATCTCATACAGTACACAATGCAACATGTGGAGAAATGATGCTGCTTCTCTCAGTTCCATTCTACGTCGTTGAATGAAGGGCGGGGCCGGGTTATATAAGACGTATGGCTAATTTTGAAAGTCCGTGGTGTACAATTTCAAATATCTAATGTAAATGATATCCATTGGTTAAAAAATGAAATATGTATATTTTTGGTTACTTAATATAAGGTATTAGATGTATAATGAATGAAATCTTGTTCAAAAAATTAAAATTATGTGAATAAATTATTTCATATTTCACTATCGCTTTTGATATTGCACAAACTTTTGGTACCATGATGATGGTAGGTATCGGAAAAAGGAATCTGTCTATGGAGTCAAATTTCGGAGTTATCTCCCCTTGATTGAAAATACTTTAAAAATCAATTTCGAAAGACCTAAACGGTGAACTTGGGATTTTTTGGTGAAATTTGATACATATTGATTTTAAGAATTTTTTTTATCCATCCATATTTGAGCCCCCATCATTTTCTTGGAAAATATGGTTGAAATATTAGTTTTTCCATAGACTTCAATATAAACTCCCAGGCCCGATAACTCTTATAGGAACTAACTTTTAAGGCGTTTAAGATTGGGTTTTATTATTTTTCTCTAGGAATCTGGTGCCTGTGGATACATCCGCCATCTACAAGTATGGTAGAAATTCCTTTCGGTGATAAATTTGAATGCCGTGATTATTTATTCTCAATAAAATATTCCTTTGAATTCATTTTGAAACTTCAAGTTTATTTAATATCACATTTAAGTTTCTGACGCAGATATGGGAATTACTTATATAATGTATTATGATTTCCAAATGATAAAGGGCAAAACGCCGAACATTTGTGGAATTTGAAAGCTTCATTTCGACTGCTTCCGTGCCTTAGAGAAAGGTAAAGAGAAGAGAAACTGGCGTTTAAGATAGGGTTAAATTAATTCTCCCTAGGAATCTGGTGCCTGTGGATGTATCTATGCTGTACTATTCTGAGTGTGGCGTAAAAGGGTCTAAAAGAAAATTTCCTATCTTTTTTACATTTGTATCGCAATTTCCTGTCCTCAGATAAGTAGAAATATTTTAAGTTGATGTCTATCATTATAGTCTGAGTCATGAAATTGAATATTTTAAGTACATTTACTTCTATTTAGTATGTTCCAATACCATTTGGTTTTCGCTATCTTTTGTTTCTTTTGTTTTTTTAAAGTCATCTCCCCCCCCCCCTTAAAAAATTTCAATTCAATAAGGCTTTGACAAGACGGATTTCAACGTGTAACCTAAGTTTATAAGTTATCACATCCATCTGATCATAACTCTGGTGATTATGTTAGTTTTGATACATGACTGTATTGCTAATATCTATAAAAGACCTGACGTACATGTACTTGAATTTCTAGTGTAAGGCACGGTCCATTTGATATTCTGGGGGGGGGGGGGGGGGGGAGGGGGCTTGGGTTTTTCAAAAAAAAAAATTTTTCCTCTGGATTTTGATGAATAAAATAAATTTGCTTATGGTGTGACAGAAAAAAATAATCTTGTTCTTCCATGTAATCTGAATTTGAAGAATTACCATAACATTTAGCTTAAAAATCCTGAAAATTTTCCGGCTCGCTTTGCTCGCCGCAGTTTTCAAATCATATCACAAAAATTTTGGCTCGCTTCGCTCGCCATAGTTTTCTATCAAAACATATAAAGTTCCTATTTTAAAATATCAAAAGAATGCATGTTAAATGAAAAAAAGGAGCTTCCTTAAAGGCTTAGAAATGTTTTCAATATAATGTATTACTATTGATAGATGCATGCATCATAATAGAGTCTAATTTCATATGCAAATTTGGAAATAGAACTTCAGTTTTTCTTCAATTTACAATTCTAAATCTGTAAATTTGTCTGGAAGAACCTCTTTCTCAGACCCAAGCGTACTTGAACCTTATATAGATTTTGTTTACTGAGGATTATATTGTAAAATTCTTTTATCTCTCTGTTTAGATGTGAATCAAATTTGTGCATAAAAATGAAGTCATATTTTGGAGATTTTAGTCAAAATAAAGAATTTCTATTGATAAAACATTAACATTCTTAATATATCGCACATCACTAATGTTAGAAAAAAAATTTCTTGCTCCAACTTTGCAAGAAAAAAATAATATGCTCAGAATATCAAATGGACCGTGCCTAAACTAATTTTGTTGCATCGATCCTAATTTATCATCTAATTGGGTGTTACATGCAGGCATGAGATGTTTAATCTCATCGGACATCTACTGTGAATCTGTTAATTGTGCGCTAGAATATATCGATAATCTTTTTTTATTACCATTACGCTTGTCAGTTTTGACTTTCAGTTTGGGAATCGGGATTTGAAGCGTAATATAAAGGCCCGGTCACACTGCGCTTTAGGATTGATCACGGCCATAACACGACCGCGTCCAGCAGATTTGGACGTGGAGTGCAGTGTGACCGTGGAATGTTACCGTACATAATCTATCCATGCTTAAACATTTATAGACCTTACATGATATTAACCCGTGTACGAGTCTGTTACATGTACATGCTATGGATAGAAAATATCTTCTCTATATAAAGTATCATGCATTTATTGTTTTAAAAGAATCTACAATAATTATTCATCCTTAACACAGTCTATCCGTAAGTCACTAGACATACCACACAAATCTGGAAAAATTTGCTTCGGTCTGGTAAAATATTTCAGTTTTTTTTTTTAAATAAACGTTTTTGAATTTCTACAAATTTCAAAAACCTCTGGTAAGTTGTAAAAACTTTCGTGATGACTGTTAACATGACAAAGAAAGCAATCAGACGCGTACGTAAACTAAGACACTAACACGATGAATATGAACCGTAGAAGCAAGACACGTGTTCTCCAGATATTTTTACATTTAGGTAGACCCATTGTTGAAAGTATATATACATGTATATTTCATTATCCTTTTCTGGTCGCTCGCGTTCAACCACAACATGCCAAACCAAAGTAAAAAGAAAAAAAAAACAACAACCAAACATATCAAACACTTTTTTTTTTTCAAGGAAAGCCAGATTAGTTAAATCTTGGAAACGTGCGTCGAGCATTTCAATATCACGCAAGCATCATTGGACTGTGATTAGATTCAAACGCATTTTGAAAACGAAATTACACACAAATATGAGTATGAGTTGTAGTCACTACCTTCCGAAACTACTAACATTGTATTTACTGTGTAAATATAAGATTTAAACATGTTAGATTTAAAAATCTAAATTTTACATAAAATAACATGTACATTATTAGTGCATTTATAAGTGATCAATGATTCTATATGTACATGTACATGTAACATCTGTTTTCTTTAACTGAAGCAGATTAAAACGTGTAGGAAACATCAGGAGTTGTGACACATGTATCCTGTACTGTTCTGGTCATACGGCATCTGTAGAGGATTCATCTGGGTTTGTTGGGAAGCCACTACATCTGTAATACAGAACATTTAGAACATTCCAATTTAGCCGCTTTGTCACAAAACTGGGGACTAATTTTAAAAGCTCTTGCCAGAATTTATTTCAAGTTTATGTGTAGTCTTTTGTGTTTGAAGTCTAAATGTCGTATGTCTCCTTTTCGTCTCTTAGTCAGTGTACTCGTCTTTGTGTTTTCGCATCGGGTGTTTTGGTGTTTTGCTGTTGGTGCTGCAACGGGGTCTGGTTGGAGATCCCCTCCCTTCTTTTTCATCAAGGTGATGCAATTTTACTACAGAAGAAACCTCAAAGGAAGTAATTTCTATGTAATACTACTTGTATTCTAGCTATTTTGCGATTTCAGTCCAACGAGTAGTGGGTTGCACAACTAGCTAACAGTTTAAACTATTTTTTTTTTCCAATCCCAAGACAAATATTTTTTTCCCTTAGAACTTGGAGAACATGGAATGGATTCTTAATACTTCTCCACACCCGAAGGACAGTTGCCGACTTTTGTCAAAGTAGCCATGAAAACATAAAATACATATGTATACATGCATTGGTGAAAATCAAACAGTTGCATACATACACAGAATAGATATATTATACATAAAATATACGTACTTGGAGTTTGCTGGCCTTGTACCACAACTGTTCTAGGTTGCTTGTTGCGACAGCAGGCACAGCAACAGCAGCAGCAACACGTGATTAGCAACAAAAGGAGCAGTCCACCCACACCAATGAGGACAGGGACCCATCTGTAAATCAATGTTTGCTTTCATTTGTGTGTGTACATGTATGTGTTTTGTTTTTCTAAATCCCTCTAGCTGCTACAAAACAATTCGTGCTTTTGACACAACAGATAGAAGTAATATATAGAGTTCTGACATTTCAAAATTCTTTATATCAAAGTACATGTAGTTCAATATGAAAAACTTAATTTACATGTTAGCTTTGAGCCAGGCTACACACAGCGGAGCACTGTTTTGGTCAGTCCGTAAATTGACGTTATCACAGCACTGGCGTACAGTCAGGATGGAACAACAGTAATTGCTACACCATTTCTCTGATGTTGTTTGTCCTAGAATGTTTGTGTGCTCTAGACAACATTCCCCAGCTTCTGTTGTTTCTGCTGAAATACAACTGTAAATTATGTAAACAATCACTTTTCTCTCTTCTAGCATACTTCAATGATAAACACATAAGAAGTCATGACCATATTGGATAAAGAGACCGTATACATTGTACTTGTGTACATACAATCCTGACCAACTGGACAGCCCATCTCATTCGAAATATGTAAACATATTTAAATTGTATCATAACAACATCGAAATATTTCAGCATTCTATATAACGTCAATAACCCAAACGTAATACGGTATGGTAGACTCGCAATCTCCTACGCATGCGTCCGATTTCAGTCCCGCTTTTCTTCACTTTGAAATCTACTTCTGCCGTCATCGCATATTGTTTGTCTGCAAGATTTTTGCAGACTGAAATTGGGGCTTCGTTTTCGTAAATAAAGTATTGCAAGTGTAAACCATATTTATGGGGTATACAGGGTACAAACATTGTCTTTTTTCAATGAAATACGTAGCTTCAATATTTCGCCCGTCTCACACGTTGTTATGCCCCCCTTCGAAGAAGAGGGGACATATAGGTTTGCCGCTGTCGGTCGGTCGGTCCGTCGGTCGGTCTGTCGGTCGGTCTGTCGGTCGGTCTGCGACATCAGTTTCCGTTCAATATCTCTGGAATGGATTCACATATTGAAATGAAATTTTGCATACAGACACATCAAACAAAAATCTAGGTCAACTTCATATTTGGGTCCGATCAAAAAAATTTTGACAGAGTTATGCCCCTTGCATTTCGAAAAATACCAAAATTTCAGGGTTTCCGTTCAATATCTCTTGAATGGAGTTACATTGATAATGAAATGAAATTTTGTATACAGACACATCAAATGAAAATCTAGGTCAAGTGTATATTTGGGTCCGATCAAAAATTTTGACAGAGTTATGCCCCTTGCACTTCGAAAAAATAGCAATCCAAGGAATGCTTGTGTCGCCTGCGAAGCGGCCTATTTTTAAAAAGTTAATCAAATATGTAGGTCATGGTCACTTCGTTTAATATTTGAAAAGATACATGTATGGTCAATCTATTACTTTTAGAAAAGATCAATCATCTAGGTGAAGGTCATTAGGTACACATTTTTGGGAATAAAAGAAAGGACTCATCAGAAGAAATACATGTTTTAAATATTAATGCCATATCACTTATCAATACGTAGGTCAAGGTCACTAGGTAAAAAAAAATATGATATGTGTAGAAAGGTTTAATGACAAGGAATACACATGTGAAATATAAAAGCCCTATCACTAACCAATCAAAAGATAAAGCCAATCTTAATTTTCTGGAAAAGTAGGTCAAATATCTAGGTCAAGGTCACTAGGTGAAAATTGATGGTATGTGTAGTAAGGTTATGTCACAAGAAATACACATGTGAAATATCAAAGCCCTATCACGTACCAATCAAAAGATATAGCCAATCTTAGTTTTTTTAAGTAGGTCATATATCTAGGTCAAGGTCACTAGGTCAAAAATTATGGCATGTATAGTAAGGTTTTATCATCAGGAACACACGTGAAATATCAAAGCCCTATCGCTTACCAATCAAAAGATATAGCCAATCTTAGTTTTTTTGAAAAGTAGGTCAAATATCTAGGTCAAGGTCACTAGGTCAAAAATTATGGCATGTGTGAGAAGGTCTCATCAAAAGGAATGCATTTCTGAAATATCAAAGCTCTATCACTTACCAATCAAGAGATATAGCCAATCTTAGTTTTTTTTTTAAAGTAGGTCAAATATCTAGGTCAAGGTCACTAGGCCAAAAATCATGGCATGTGTAAGAAGTTCTCATCACAAGGAATACACCTATGAAATATCAAAGCCCTACCACTTACATGTACCAATTAAGAGATATAACCAATCTTAATTTTTTTGAAAAGTAGGTCAAATATCTAGGTCAAGGTCACTAGGTCAAAAATTATGGTATGTGTAAGAAGGTCTCATCACAAGGAATACACATGTGAAATATCAAAGCCCTTTCACTTACCAATGAAAAGTTATGGGGTGTGACACCCAAAGTGTGACAGACAGACGGACGGACGGACGGACTGACTGACTGCCTGACTGACTGACAGACGGACAGACGGACAACGGACAAAGTGATCCCTAAGTGTCGCTATGCTTCGCAGGCGACACAAAAAACCAAAATTTCAGGGTTTCCGTTCAATATCTCTTGAGTGGAGTTACATATTGAAATGAAATTTTGTATACGGATACATCAAATGACAATCTAGGTCAAGTTTTTATTTGGGTCCAATCAACAAAATTTTGACAGAGTAATGCCCCTTGCACTTCGAAAAATACCAAAATTTCAGGGTTTCCGTTCAAAATCTCTTGAGTGGAGTTACATATAGAAATGAAATTTTGTATACAGACACATCAAATGACAATCTAAGTCAAGTTTTTATTTGGGTCCAATCAACAAAATTTTGACAGAGTAATGCCCCTTGCACATCGAAAAATACCAAAACTTCAGGGTTTCCGTTCAATATCTCTTGAGTGGAGTTACATATTGAAATGAAATTTTGTATACAGACACATCAAATGAAAATCTACTAGGTCAAGTTCATATTTAGGTCCGATGAACAAAATTTTGACAGAGTTATGCCCCTTGCACTTCAAAAAATACCAAAATTTCAGGGTTTCCGTTCAATATCTCTTGAGTGGAGTTACATATTGAAATGAAATTTTGTTTTCAGACACATCAAATAAAAATCTAGGTCAAGTTCATATTTGGGTTCAATCAAAAAATTTTATGCCCCCCTTTGAAGAAGAGGGGACATATTGCTTTGCCGCTGTCTGACTTTCTGTCTGTCTGTCGGTCCGTCGGTCGGTCGGTTGGTCCACGACATCAGTTTCCGTTCAATACCTCTGGAGTGGATTCACATATTGAAATGAAATTTTGTGTACAGACGCATCAAATGAAAATCTAGGTCAAGTTCATATTTGGGTCCAATGAAAAAAAATTGACAAAGTTTAGCCCCTTGCTTTTCGAAAAGTACCAAAATTTCAGGATTTAATGCAAGTATGAAGTTGTGACGGACAGAAGGGGTAGGGGGGCATTAATGTTTTACAAACATGACTTTTAACTTGTTCCTATTCGGTTATTAAATAACCGAATAGGAACAACGTGTGAGACGGGCGAAATATTGAAGCTATGCAATACGATGCAGTATCAGGGATTCTTTCTTCATTCGTACGTTGCCAACACGATCAGCTGTGCGAGAAGTCTCCAGTAAAAACACAAAATTCTAGCTATAAATCAAAACCTACCGTCTTTAGACGCGAGTCATGTGCCGCCTATGACCTTGTTGCGGGTACCTGTAAAGTGCGAAACAGAACAAAAACGAAACGAAACGAAACGAAACAAATCGAAACGAAACGAAACAAATCGAAACGAAACGAAACAAATCGAAACGAAACGAAACAAATCGAAACGAAACGAAACAAAACGAAACGAAACAGATCGAAACGAAACGAAACAGATCGAAACGAAACGAAACAAAACATAAAACTTAAAGAAAATGAGAAAAAGAGGAAAAATCGCCGAAAACGAATATTTCAAGACAAGATCTTATTGAAGGGTCAGGGGGTACCATTCTCCTCCTGCCGCCTCCCCCCTCCTTGTGGGGGGGTGTCTTGGGCGGTCAAGACAAATGTTTAAACTTTAAAGTGTAAATTGGTGCAATAGTGAAGTTATTTGGGTTATTTCCTTTTTTAAACCTTGAAAAAAGAAATAGACCTGTTTAGATGAAAAACTAAGGTGAGCGAAGCGAGCCTGAAGTATTTGAAAAATGAATTGAAAATTGCGGCGAGCGAAGCGATCGGGAAAAATTTTTAAGGTATATATAGATGAATTTCGTGGTAATTTTTAAAATTGAGATTATGTACATGAACGCATAAGAGCAAGATTATTTATATTGAAAGTAATTTCCTAATTTTTAGCTCTACTGGTCTCAGACCAGTCGAGCTTATGCGATCACCCTTCGTCCGGCGTCCGTCCGTCTGTCCGTCTGTCTGTCTGTCCGTAAACAATTCTTGTCCGGACAACTCCTCTGAAACTGTGAGAGATAGAAAGTTAATTCTTTTTGCATTTTACTTGGTCGATGGTCTAGTTGTGCACCTGACATTTAGTTTCAGTCCCTGACCCCCAGGGTCTAAGAAAATGGGCGTGGTCATTAAATTCTATGTAATCTTGTCCGGACAACTGTTCTGACACTATAAATGATAGAGACATAATTCTTTTTGCAATATGATGGGTCTGTGGTCTTGTTGTGCACCTGATATTTTGTTTGATCCCCTGACCCCCAGGGTCTCAGAAATGGGTGTGGTCATTTTCTCCTATATAACTCTATATAATCTTGTGCTCGCAACTCCTCTGACACTATAAATGATGGAGACTTAATTCTTTTTGCAATTTGATTGGTCTGTGATCTAGTTGTTCACCTGATATTTTGTTTGAGTCCCTGACCCCATGGGTCTTAGAAATGGATGTGGTCATTTTCTCCTATATAACTCTATGTAATCTTGTGCTCTCAACTCCTCTTACACTATAAATGATGGAGACTTAATTCTTTTTGCAATGTGATGGGTCTGTGGTCTGGTTGTGCACTTGATATGACCCCCAGGGTCATAGAAATGGGTGTGGTCATTTTCTCCCATATAGTTGTGCTCTGTACTCGTTTAAAGCTATTCATGATGGGGAGCTAACTCTTTATCCAATATCATGGATCTGTGGTCTTGATGTGTCATTGATACTTCATTTGAGCTAGCAGCCCTTGGCCCCTAGGATCTTTGAAAATGGGTGTGGCATTCTTTTTTGAAATACTTTTTCTCGGATATTATGAATTATATGAGTGCTATTATAGTTGCAGTCTAATGAATATGTTGTTTTATCATGCTACTTATAATTTGTAAGAGCACCTGCTCCCTATGGTCTTGGTTTTAAAAAAGGAATGGAAATTGATGCTTTAGAAGAAAAAAAAAACAACCAGGAGAGCTACAGTCTTGTCAGAGGCTTCTGGTTTTGGGTTACTGTTACCCTCCCAATCATCTGTCCCTCCTCTCGCCCCCTTCTTCCCTCCCCCCGCCTCGTTTCTCTCCCCTTCCTTTGTCCCTGTCCACCCCCTCATTATTGCCTTCAACCGTTAGTTCTTGTGGCTGTTTTTTTTTTAAAGAATCAAAGTTGACGATTAAAACATAATATATACGGTATATAGCACAATTGCATTTTAAAGGAGAGTGATTGGGATGAATAACCTCGTCACAGACGGAAAAATATTATTTAGCAGGGAGGAGTCTAGCGCAGAGGAAACGGAACTGTTCCGTTATGTGTATTTGAAAATTTTATCAGAAAATGAGAACAATTAAAAACTGGGGGGGGGGGGGGGGGCACTTTTCGTTTGAAAAAGGATAAGATTTTTTTTTCCTGAAATGTGCCCCACCCCGTTTTATGATCTCATTACGATGTAATAGCGTGGTTTTCTTTCCCCTCCCTTTTATCCCTCTTAAATACATGAATGGCATTTAACATTTACTTTTTTTAATTGTCAACTTTGACTCTTTCAAGAAACCCTCTCGGCACTAGTTACAAATGTAGAAGTCTTGGATTAAGGCAATATTACATGCTGATCTTGTCTTGAAATATTCGTTTTCGGCGATTTTTCCTCTTTTTCTCATTTTCTTTAAGTTTTATGTTTTGTTTCGTTTCGTTTCGATCTGTTTCGTTTCGTTTCGATCTGTTTCGTTTCGTTTTGTTTCGTTTCGTTTCGATCTGTTTCGTTTCGTTTCGATTTGTTTCGTTTCGTTTCGATTTGTTTCGTTTCGTTTCGATTTGTTTCGTTTCGTTTCGTTTCGTTTTTGTTTCGTTTCGCACTTTACAGGGACCCCCTTGTTGCAAGTTGGTAGACTAGCTCGTATCGAATGATGATTCCATCGCAGGCAAACGTCACCACTGCCTGTCGCACAAGCAGGATCTCAAGACACCTAGTAGAATCCATTTCAGCCGCAAGTCGCATATACCTTTTATACATACATGTAGAAAGTTTGACCCCCCCCCCTTTCCCCGGCACCAGACATGCATGCTGCGGGTAATGAATCCTCATCTGTGGTACTTTAAGCCTAATTAACTTATTTCAAAGCTGGAAAATAATAAGCGGTAAGTAGGGCGTCAGTTTCATTTAATTTTCAAATTGATTATACAGAAATCAATTTAAGGGTGAACAGATCAAAATGTTATGTAGGATCTATTCAGAAGCGTATTACTAAGTTTATAACGTCATGATTGCCCTCCTCTACCTGAAGGTAATAAGTGACTCCCCTACTTTCGTTTGGCAAGGTATCGTCTTGCTCTTTATGACAGATATCAAGAGAAATAACGTAAAATGTCATATCATTGTGACAAAAGTGTAGGGTTTTTTTATCATAAATTACATTAGCATTATTATTCAATTCTTATGATTTAAAAAGCATATTACCTCATCCTTTTGATCCACTATCCCTTTTTTATTATTAACTTGACAAGATCATTTTCAGATTTACCCCCAAAACTTTCATATTTCGCCAATTAGCTTCCTCTCACTGAATGGAAAATGAAAGTAGACAAACTTTCAGTTACTCTTCCATGAACTGCCAGATCGTTAGCCATGTGTAAATTCTGGCATTCTTCGATGTACTAAGATTATGGCACCGTTTTGCTTCAATATTCTACAGTAAATCAATAGTGTGCCGAATATATAATGGACCGAATAGAAATCTGCTATTCTGCCGAATCGACGCCGTCCGTTATCGAACCTCCGAAATTTTCGGCGCAAAGTACGGCAATAACACCCCCCCCCCCCCCCCCCTAAAAAACCAAAATAAATTCAAATTGTTGTTGCCTTTTTACTTACCTATCAAGCAGAGCATCAAGAAAATTTTCAAAAATGGTGAAGATATATCGGTCTTTGAGAGCATTATTGATTACGTGGATGTCACAGCATTGCTTATACAAAACTAACAGAACGTATGAATTGCATGCATGAAAGACCAAAGGCGGTATCTTAATTACATCACACACCTTTATTTGCAGAGTGCACCGATCTTATTTATAAGGCACGGTCCATTTGATATTCTGGGGGGGGGGGGGGGGGGGGGGGGGGGGGGGCTTGGGTTTTTTTTCGAAAAAAATAATTTTGCTCTCAATTTTGATGAAAAAAATAAATTTGCTTATGGTGTGACAGAAAAAAATAATCTTGCTCTTACAAATAATCTGAATTTGAAGAATTACCATAAAATTTCGCTAAAATTCATGAAAATTTTCCGGCTCGCTTCGCTCGCCGCAGTTTTCAAATTGTATCACAAATTTTTGGCTCGCTTCGCTCGCCATAGTATTATATCAAAACATTATTTACTTATGGCAATGTTCATATACATGAAGATATCAAAAGTTATACATATATGTGAATGAAAAAGGGCTTCCATAAAAGCTTAAACATATCATCAATATTTATGTATTGCTATTAATACATGTTGCATGTATCCCATAGAGTCTAATTTTATGTTCTTGTAAGCTTGGAAGAAGAACTTCAGTTATTCACCAATTTACAAATATTAGTAACATTTAACAATTTGTCTATGAGACATTCCCCTCAGACCCTCTTATACATGTTATATATAACATGTACCATATATAAAATATTTCAAGAGAATTGTATTTAAGTCTTTTATCTCTCTGTTTAAAAGTGAATTGAATACTAGCATAAAAATAAACTAATATACATGTATTTAAATATTTAAAGTTTTGAGTAAAAATATGGATAATTTCTATTGATAAAACACAAACATTCTTTAAATATGCGCATCACTTTGTTAAAAAAATTTCCTTGCTCCAACATTGCAAGAAAGAAAAAAATTTTGCCCCGGTCCGGGGCGAAAAAAAAATCTTGCTCCGACAAAAAACCCAAGCCCCCCCCCCCCCCCCCCCCTGAATATCAAATGGACTGTGCCTAAATAGACCATTTTGATATAAGGATCGATGGTTGCTAATATCTGATTGAATGAATTCAAATAAAGCAATGTACACGGGTTCATGCACTTATACATGTACATGTACCATCAATGGCATTTAGCTTGTACATGTACATGTATGCTGAAGAAAGGATGGGATCTCCAACAACACCTAGTTGCAGCAGCAACAGCAACTTCCTAAAACACCCACTGTAAAGCCACAAAGGAGACACGCACAGAAAGATACGCACTGGTACAAGGAATGTCAAATCAAAGAAAAACATCAATCACAAATGACTACACATAAACCAACGAGACCAATGGGCAAACTAGTTATGCTTGGATAGAGA
This sequence comes from Pinctada imbricata, assembly GCA_033119305.1. Taxonomy (NCBI): domain Eukaryota; kingdom Metazoa; phylum Mollusca; class Bivalvia; order Pterioida; family Pteriidae; genus Pinctada; species Pinctada imbricata. The sequence goes on along the minus strand of VSWD01000006.1, from coordinate 47,210,320 downwards.
TCACCGTGGGGTATCACGTGATACACAAATGATATGTTCCACGGGAATCCCCTTTGATTGAACTAAGTTAATACTATCTAAATCTACTTATTATGAATTTATTTTTGGCCTATCATATGGTCATTATTATCAATTATATGATGGTAATTTATTCTGGTCAAGAATAGACGTGCATTCGGAGAACACTTAAACAGAATTTTTTTTCAATGCTCGCCACATGTTATGTTGTTATACCCTTGTCAGTATCTTTATATAAAAACCCCATAGGAAAAATGCCTATAAATTCAAATATTGACCAAGCGGTCAATATTTACATCAATATTGGCCCTAGGGCAATATTTCAAAAAATATTGACCGATAAACGGTACATCGTTTGTGACGTCACGTCATTGATGACGCTATTAGCTCTATCTGTTTTTCCGCGCTCTTTCTCTTATAGAAGAAAATGAAGGAAAACATGCCGGGCTAATCGGTTCGTTGCTGCAGTATTGATGTAAGGTATAACAAAACAATTATTGACTGGGAATTCGGGCAATATATGATTTGTTGGACCTTAAGACAAAATATAGCCCTCGGCCTTCGGCCTCGGGCAATATTTTATCTTCAGGTCCAACAAATCATATATTGCCCTCATTCCCAGTCAATAATTGTATAATATGGTGCACGGACAGATACAAAATTTTCTGTTTTATTAGTGTTCTCCAAATATACGTCTATTCTTGACCAGAATGAATTACCATCATATAATTTATAATAATGACCATATGATAGGCCTAAAATAAATTCATATAAAGTAGATATAGACAGTATTCACTTGGTTCAATCAAAGGGGATTCCTGTGGAACATACCATTTGTGTTTCACATGATACCCTACGGTGGAGATGTCGATGGGACATTAATAAAACACACAAAATAACAAAACATTTCATATACGCGAGCTATGAGCTTATGCTAAGGCATCTATACTGTAAATCTTCAGAAGGTTGTCAGAGCACTTAATACCAGGTCACCACGGTCCCAGTGATTGAGGCCCTAACTGAACGAGAATGCAGTTTGACAATGCCCCATTGTAACCATAGAGAATGACTCTAATGCACTCACCAAGCTCGAAGGACATGTGCAGTCTATGGTTATACAATGTACGCAGGTAATCCCCGTAGGGAGCAACCAGTTCATTTTTATGGTGGGAGGAGGGAGGGGGGAGAAAGATTTTTTGCCAGCCGGAGAAAATTCTTCAGTCATTTAAAGAGCAGGATTTTTTTCGGGTCGGATTTTTTATTTAAAATACTAATAAAGTTAACATCATTCAACGTGATTTTTCGGCCATATTAAATAATTCAAACACAGAGTGAGATCAGGTGCCAAGGAAAAGTATATTAAGGAATCTCTTGTAAGCAGATAACTTCTTTTTAATTTCTGGAATTGTATTAAAAATTACATTTTATTGATTACACACAAAAATGTATTTATTGGGCATACATGTATGGAAAGGGGGAAGGGGGGATTTTATGATCCGGATTTTTTTTTATTTTTTTGGCAGTCATCTGCCACCCATCCCCCCCCTCCGTTTCCATAAAAATCAAATGGTTGCCCATTTTTTTAAAACAAACATTTTTCCATCCATTTCATTTTCAAAAAGTTCCTATAGATATCGGCTCCGGTCGGCCATTTAGTTAATTGATCTATGCCAGAAATCCCTGTACATGTACGTATTCTCATATTCATAGAATATGATATAGTATATGAATTGTTTTCATTGTTTTTTGTGTGTTTTATTAATGTCCCATCGACATGTTCTCGACAAGTTCTCTATCCCAGTTAAATTACTTATTTGTCACCTTTCTGTATATTTCGGCGATACGAATCACTGGTCAAGATTACATATCAAATAACCCTAACCCTAACCTTGCTTGGAGAATGAATGGAAAGTGAAAGTTGAAAATCTTATCGATAAAATTGTACCAAAGTAAGAACGGACAGTGGTATTCGCCCTAAGCGGACGATATCCATTATGAAGTATCAAATTTAAATCATATCTTTACATTTCGGTTTAGCAACCACTGATAAAGATAACAAATTTTAAATAAGGTACATGTAAATGTATGGTCTTCATTTAATATTTAGATTTAACATGTTTTGACAGAGCAAGCAATCTGGACGAAAATTTAAAATCTCTACTTCTATTATTGTAATTATTCCATATTGGTGTTGGTTACAAGCAGAAGGTTCTCACACCTCCCAGGCACCTGGTCGTACTACTATTCTGATTAGGTCACTGTTGATCAAAATACAAATTTAATTTGCATTTATTTGTGAAGATTCTGTTTCTACATGTAGCCTTGCTTGTCCCATTAATTAGGTCTTCCGACTTCCGTCGGAAGACCTATTGTTTTCGTAACCGTGGAAAATTGGATCAGCGATTTCTCAAGAACCCTGTAAGCTAGGACAATGAAAGTTCTTCAACGTTACGTTTGGAGTAAAAGCTAGATTGGTCTTTTTTATTTTTGGTCTCTGTTATTTTTTTCATCATGTTTTTTAGTAGATTCAAATATTTGACGGGAGCGTCGAATTACTCAAAAGGACCAAAAATTTCATGTTTTGCTATTTGTAAGCTTAAATATCTCGTATTTTGCTATCTACAATTTCCATTCTTTTTGAAAGTCGACAGCCATGCAAGATATGAAATGCTAGATGCACACTGTAACGATTTATTACGATGACGTCCTTCACCGTCCTTCATATTTCCAAATTCAGAAGTTCATAGGAGGAAGACACTTTTTTGCTTATAATAGTAAACAAAAATTAAGCTTATGAAGTTTCCTAAAAATTTCAATATTATTATTTTTTATCCATATATCTGTCTTATTTAGTCTTTCTGATTTTTCCTATCTCTTACTGTTGAAAAGATATGAGCATCGAAATTTTGAGTTGGGTATTTCGATACACCTTCACGCCAACAGATCGGGCGCACACTAAAATTGGTAGTCCGAGTCCGACTCGAGGAAAGCAGTGTTGAGATTTTCAAATTCCGATTTCACGGCAATGATGAATATGCATTTCATAAATACATTTCGATATACACAATTTGATTTTAAAACAGTTGATTAATTTAGAAGAGATCAGCTACAAACCAGAATTTACACACAAAAAGTGGTAGTTTGATTCCGATTTCTAATCTACAAACCTGTTTCTAAACTTCAATAACTATATTTTGAACATCAAGTTTAATTTCTAATTCTAGCAAACGTTCGAACATAATTTTCGGTTGGTTTATTTACAAATTGATGAACAATTTCTCCAACATTCTTCCCTCCCCTCGTTTTTCGAAAACAGTTCTGTTTATATTGAACGATGTCGCCATGATGGAAATTCAAAATAAACTTTGAAAAAAGGGAAAGGGGGGGGGGGGTTTCCAAATTTGAACCTGCACAGCGAGAACCTCATGGTATATATATATATATATATATATATATATATATATATATATATATTGAACGTAACTTGTTATTACCATTTCTCTTCTCAAGAAAATTGGTTCTACAGCTAAGAGCTCGCCTTTTTTATGGGGGAAGGGGGCAGGAAGAATTTGCAAAAAAAAAAAAAATCCCGGCTCTGAAAAATGCTGAAAAAAATATTCCGGCCCAAAGGGCCGGCAATTTTTTTTTACCGGACCATGCAAAAGTAAGGATACATTGCATGATATGGAAATTTTTGCTGGCCCTTTGTGCCAGACAATTTAAAGTCAAAAATTAATTAATAAATACAAACTGTTCACATAGCTGTATCTACCAGAGACCTAAAACGCATAGGCACAAAAATCTAGAAAAGGTTCTATTTAAACATCATACAATCTGTCTGAAATTCGCTAATTGCAAAGAGACATCTGAATGAACGGTTATTAACTCATACTCTGTAACAGCGGGGAGTTTAACTTACACAGACATTCACAACATTTGACAATTTGTTTAAATCCGGCCCGAAGAACCGGCGAAAATATTTCTCCGACTCTGGTAATGGCTGAATAAAAATGGCCTGCTCAGAAAATTGCTGAAAAAATTTTACCGGATGGCAATAGAATTCCTGCCCCCCCCCCTCCCCCCCCAAAAAAAAAATCAAATGGTTGCTCACCAACAATTATCGGTTTGAAAATTTAATGTTACTGCTATTTGAAAACTTAAATATATAATATAAATACATGTAATGTGACGTCCTTCATATTTCCAAACCAAAAATTGTATAGGAGGAAGACACTCTTGTTGCAACCGCAACAAGAAACCTTTCTAGTTCTATACATGATTTTGTAACTTAGAATTTATAATCCCTCAGCGTTTGATAATTAGGATCCCAGGCCCTTGTGTAGAGTTTACGTAAATATAGATTGTCTTAATAAACTCCTATCTTTGCGCTTTAATCTGATTATTAGGTACTCAATAATTATAATTCGCCTGATGAAATAATGTCTGTATATTGGTATTGCCCAAAACATATATATACAGTTTGAACAACAAATCGTCACAGCTGTCTCCAATACGTATATGTGCATGTATTATGTATGAATTGATCTGCAATATAATATCTGTACAGAGTGCTAGCAAGGCAAAACAGTCCAGTAAAATCCCATTTTTCTTTCTATTCATCAGTTAGTATGAAAGGAGTGTTCCGCTTGACAAAAAGTTACCTTGCTTAGAAAATGAATGAAAAGTGAAAGTTGAGCGATTCTGAAAATATTAGCATAGTACCACGAACTAGAACGGAAAGTAAAGGATTGACCGAAGGCAGACTCGCTGCAAGACCGGATGTCACAAAGTTCATATATGAAGATACTGACCATCCAAAGTTAGAAAAAATATTTTATTTCAAAGATGAACAAATAAAGAGCATATATTACATGGAAAATGCACTAAAACATAAAAAAAAAAGTCAAAAACAAAAACAAATACAAAAAAAAAAAAAACAAAAAAAAAAAAAAAAAACATATACACTACATATTTATTAATGCTGACTAAATGTAATTATTACGTCTCAAAGTGAAATGCTACCTATCATTTATATATACAATGTAGAAAGTTTCTAAAGCTTTAAAAGAATCAGTCCTTACTCGGGGCTAGTTGACTCATCATATGATTTTAAGGAGGGGAGATTGAGAAAATTACTGATAATCAGAAAAATGCTGATCAGTTGCAAAGGCCATGAATGAATAATGAGTGATCTACTAGGCCCAAACTAATATTGCCGATCCTACAATTTCTTGAAGGAGTTTTTCAATCATAGGTACAATTTTTAAAAGAGGTAAAATTTGGTCAATTTCTAAAATTACTCAAACAAGTTGAAATGACATGTTATATTTTTAAAGGACAAAAAGGGGGAAATTTCTGATCTAGAGAATCACTTTTCCTTGATTCGCCGTTGACTTACTTATTTAAACATTTTCATATAATTCTAAACGTATAAAACTTGAATAAAAAGATATAAAACGTGTACTTCTAGATACTAAACAGCAATAAATTGTTTTCAATGATATGAAGAACTCGGAAAGATATGAGGATTTTTCACAAATGTGTGGCTTATCTGTGGCAGATTATGTCCGCTTTCACTGATTATACCCTGTCCGGTATGGGTCACTGTACGCCTGCGTGGTGCTCATGTTGGTGGATTGTTGGGCGATTACCACACCTAAATTACATATAAAGAAAATTGTTTTTACCATTTATCACTTATTTTTCAAAACATTCACCATTTATCACTTATTAAACAGAGAAGAAACAAACGTGAATTTACCCTACTTTCAAAGCTTCGGTATACAGTGTAGAACCTAAATATTAAATTTAAGAAAGACAATAAAAGCAAGCAACCCCCCCCCGTACCAACAAAACAGAAAACAGGATATACGTACTTGGTGTTTGTTGGCCTTGTACAACAACTGTTCCAGGTTGCTTGTTGCGACAGCAGGCACAGCAACAGCAGCAGCAACACGTGATTAGGAACAAGAAAATCACTCCACCAATTGCTATCAGGATTGGTGCCCATCTGAATATAAATTATCCTCTTATACGACAGCACTCAGAATAAGAAGAAAGTTGGATTCTTGTGGTAAGACTTTTGTATTTATACATTTCATATTAAAAGCGATCATAACTTCCAAAATCACTTTCAATATAAGAGTAAATATTTCATTTCTTCATTATCGTTATAGCTTCAATTATATCATAATGCATTCGAAATGTGATGTCTCGGGCATTAACATCAAGGCATCAAAGACGATATATCTATAACAATTAAAACTATAATCCAAAAAATTAGACTTCAAATATTGGTATCCAGATAAGGTGGGGTCGCATGAATTGATTTTGGTTCAATAGTTAAATTCACTGTTTGGCATAAACCAGTCTTGAAATAATCATTTATGATAGGTTTTCTAAGAAATTTCAATAACCCATGCTTCCGTTTATTCAAAACGTATTTTTAATTATGATATCATTTTCGAGCAACATTACACGGGCTTTTATAAAAGATCCAGATTGAGGAAAAATCCGACATGCAGCAAATCACGAGTTAGAAATTAAGCAAATTTACTGGTTTAAAAAGGGGATACACTTACACATGTGTTCTGAACCAAGCTGCACAGACAGGGCTGCGGACACTATCGGGAGCTCTCAGGGTGACGTCATCACAACATTTCTGTATGGTGAGAACAGAGCAGCAGTAGTTACTGCACCAGGTCTCTGGATATGTCTGTCCGACAAAGTTTGTGTTCGCTAGGCAACATTCTCCAGCGTCCACTGTTGGTGCTGAAAATTGTAAAGGAACATACTGATCATTCAGATTTTTGTAGATAGGTACATAATTTCCCCTGACGTGATCGCCATAGCATTTTCTATATATAGACATAATCTCAGACATTGCATACATTTGATATATTGTTTTCACTTTCGTGCGTGAACATCGATGACGGGTGCGGATAGCCAAACAGGGAATGCTTACTCCTCCCGGGCACCTGCTCCCACCTCTAGCTTGCTAGGGGTCCGTCGATTTTCAATTTGCTGCTCTATTGTGAGTGCTGTTGAGATTATTGTCAGGATCTTCTTTAACTCATCTGTGTCGCATAGATGCCTTTTGCCGTGTGGAGCTCGTAAAAAAGTTCCCCGCGAGGGGTTTGACAGCAAGCGTTTTGAATAGTTTCCCCTGACGTGATCGTCATGATAGACATAACCTCAGACAGTGCATATATTGTTTTCATTTTCGTGCGTGAATATCGACGGCGGGTGCCAAACAGAGGATGCTTACTCCTCCCGGGCACCTGATCCCACCTCTAGCTTGCTAGGGTCCGTCGATGCTCAATTTGATGAATGCTGTTGAGATTATCGTCATGATCTTCTCTCATGGGCGGATCTAGGAATTTTTCAAAGGGGGGGGTGAAGATTTTGAAAGGGGGGGGGTGTTGAATGCATACTATCAAAAGCTTCTGTTTCGCAATAATACCTTAAAGGGTGCATTATTGACTACACAAAGATAATCTATACTGTTTTATTATCTTTTAAAGCAACGGCGTAGCTCTGTCTGAAAAAAGTGGAGGGGCACAACATCCCAAAATTTCTTACAAGCAAAATAAAAAAAAAGGTTGGGGGGAAGAGGACGAGATTTTTTTTAAAATATGGGGTTTCATGCACAAATTTTAACATTTCTGGCGCAATTCTAAATGAAGTACATGAATAAATGTCTGGCGAGCGGTAGCGAGCCAGGAAATTTTTTTAAGCAAAATATTGACTTATCAGAAAATACTTTCTATACCCTCTATCATTAACAAGTACATATAGTTTGAGTTAAATGTCTTCATGTACGTTGAGGATGGATCAGAATAGCTAAATTATGGGTCTCTGTAAAGTGCGAAACGAAACAAAAACGAAACGAAACGAAACAAATCGAAACGAAACGAAACAAATCGAAACGAAACGAAACAAATCGAAACGAAACGAAACAGATCGAAACGAAACGAAACAAAACGAAACGAAACAGATCGAAACGAAACGAAACAGATCGAAACGAAACGAAACAAAACATAAAACTTAAAGAAAATGAGAAAAAGAGGAAAAATCGCCGAAAACGAATATTTCAAGACAAGATCAGCATGTAATATTGCCTTAATCCAAGAGTTCTACATTTGTAACTAGTGCCGAGAGGGTTTCTTGAAAGAGTCAAAGTTGACAATCAAAAAAAGTAAATGTCAAATGCCATTCATGTATTTAAGAGGAATAAAAGGGAGGGGATAGAAAACCACGCTATGACACGGTAATGAGATCATAAAACGGGGTGGGGGCACATTTCAGGAAAAAAAAATCTCATCCTTTTTCAAACGAAATGTGCCCCCCAGTTTTTAATTGTTCTCATTTTTCTGATAAAATTTTCAAATACACATAACGGAACAGTTCCGTTTCCTCTGCGCTAGACTCCTCCCTGATAAATAATATTTTTCCGTCTATGACGAGGTTATTCATCCCATTCACTCTCCTTTAAAATGCAATTGTGCTTTATACCGTATATATTATGTTTTAATCGTCAACTTTGATTCTTTAAAAAAAAAACCTCCAGCCACAAGAACTAACGGTTGAAGGCAATATTGAGGGGGTGCACAGGGACAAAGGGAGGGGACAGAAAGGGAGCGGGAGGAGGGAATAAGGGGGCGAGAGGAGGGGCAGATGATTGGGAGGGTAACAGTTACCAAAAAAAAAAAGTTAGGAAATTGCTTTTAATATAAATAATCTTGCTCTTATGCGTTCATGTACACAATCTCAATTTTAAAAATTACCACGAAATTCATCTATATATTATACCTTAAAAACTATTCCCGATCGCTTCGCTCGCCGCAATTTTCAATTTATTTTTTAAATATTTCAGGCTTTCTTTGCTCACCTTTTTCATCTAAACATGTCTATTTCTTTTTTCAAGGTTTAAAAAAGGAAATAACCCAAATAACTTCACTATTGCACCAATTTACACTTTAAAGTTCAAACATTTGTCTTGACCGCCTAAGACCCCCTCCCCCCACGGGGAGGCGGCAGGCGGCAGGCGGCAGGAGGAGAATGGTACCCCCTTCAACCTCCTTCAATAAGATCTTGTCTTGAAATATTCGTTTTCGGCGATTTTCCCTCTTTTTCTCATTTTCTTTAAATTTTATGTTTTGTTTCGTTTCGTTTCGATCTGTTTCGTTTCGTTTCGATCTGTTTCGTTTCGTTTCGATCTGTTTCGTTTCGTTTTGTTTCGTTTCGTTTCGATCTGTTTCGTTTCGTTTCGATTTGTTTCGTTTCGTTTCGTTTCGTTTCGATTTGTTTCGTTTCGTTTCGATTTGTTTCGTTTCGTTTCGTTTCGTTTTTGTTTCGTTTCGCACTTTACAGGTACCCCTAAATTATTCAGAAAGTCTGTAAAGAACTGCATGGCGAGCGGTAGCGAGGCAAAGAAAAATTTTGAAAATTGACAGAAAAATTGTAGATTTACGGTACAAAATGTTGCTATTTTAAACAATGTTAATGCATCATAAAATTTTGTGATTGAAAAATGGGGGGGGGGGGGGGGGCATGTGCCCCCACTGCCCCCTTCTCCTACGCCCTTGTAAAGTAAACACAATTTCCTATTTATAACTAAACACGCAACGGAGCAAATATTATTTTATAAGCCTCAAATCTTCAACATTATAATATTCAGACTTCATATGTCACAAATGTACACCTTGGTGTTGAATGCTTGTTAAGTAAGAAGGACAGAAATTAAGAGCTTTCTCTCTCTCTCTCTTGGGTTTTTTTTTTTTTTTGGTCCGGGGGGGGGGGGGGGTGCAACCCCCTATCCACCTCGCTAGATCCGCCAATGTTCTCTAACTCATGAATTGACATCATTATCTTATTTCAGCATCAAGTACATATGTACTCTGCGAAAGAAAAAGAAGAATGCATTTCGGACAAATAATATGATTCAGTGGATTGGATTTCAACATTAAAGGCCGCATATATAGACCCCCTCCCCCAATGTCGACGTGATCGAGATTTAAATCAGTAAGATAGGTACATGAATCAATAACGTATATGTAAATGAAATTGTTCATGTTCGTGTTTTTACACTCATGATGATCCATTACACGCTGTCCCGTGATTTTCATTTTATGAAATTGTACATGTGAAAAATTGCGTTGTGATTTGAACAGACCTACAAGCGGATTAAAGTTTGAAAATTTGATCTAAACATAATGAAGAAAATGCTTCGCGGTCAAAAAAAGAGCTGGAGGAAGTTCAGCTAAATAAAGTATGCCATATCAAACTCAAGAATCATTATAATTTACGAGTTTGACCCCGATGTCAAATCTTCAGTGCAACAAAGTGAAACTAGTGACTTATCATTATGTGTACGTATTATATAGCTTATAAAATTAACTTACCGTACAAGAAAACTGACAAAAAGCAAATTAGTGAAATCAATCCAATCTTATTGTCGCACTTCATTCTGTTTATCTGTAATTTCGATGTGCACACTCCACACATATAATTATATATATATATACTCTGTGCATGGGCTTGTCCCTATGACGTATCAAATAAATTTTCTGAAAACCGTTGAATTGGGTCACTTCAACCTTGCGTGTGTAGAGTTTCTGCATCAACTACATCATGGATACAATTACAATGAACGTGTGTATCAGATATGAAACTTTTACACAATTAAGGCACGGTCCATTTGATATTTGTGTGTGTGTGTGGGGGGGGGGGGGGGGGGGGGGGGGGGCTTGTGTTTTTTGTCTGAGCAAGATTTTTTTTTTCGCCCCGGACGGGGGCAAAACTATTTTTTTCTCGTAAAGTTGGAGCAAGGATTTTTTTTTCTAAAAATTGATGTGTATATGGAGAATGTTTGTGGTTTTTTTTTTTCTTTATTTTTGCTCTAAACTGTACTAATTTTTCATGTAAACAAAATGTATATAAGGTCATGTATCATGTAAGAGGGCCTGAGGTGAGTGTCTTCTGGACAAATTTTTAAATTTAGAAATGTAAACTAGTGAAAAAGTTAATTAAATTCTCCTTCCAAGATTGTATATAATTTTTAGACTCTATGGTACGTGATACATGTATCTATTAAAGTGATACTGATAATGTATTTTTAAAGCATTTAAGGAAGCCCCTTTTTTCAGTCACATGAATACTTTTGATTTTTTTTTTAATAATGAACTTGCCATTAAAGAAGAAAAGTGTAGCGAGCGAAGCGAGCCAAAAATTTTTTATATAAAGTGATAACTGTGGCGTGCTAAGCGAGCCGAAAAATTTTCAGGAATTTTAAGCGATTTTTATGGTTATTCTTCAAATTCAAAATTCAGATTACTTGTAAGAGCAAGCTAGATTACTTTTTTTCTGTCACACCATAAAAAAATTTTTTTTTTCATCAAAATTTCAGAGCAAAATTATTTTTTTTTTGAAAAAAAAAACCCAAGCACCCCCCCCCCCTCAAAATATCAAATGGACCGTGCCTTATTACATGTGGCGATCCCCTGGTTAAAAGACGATCATTATTTCCCGAGCATTGCGAGGATATCAAGACCATACCCTTACACAGCCAATTGTGCCTCACGTGAAATTCATATGAAATGAGCATCATGTAAATTTCACATGAATGTTCATGTAAAATTCGTATAAATTTCGCATCAGATTTATGCGTAAAGTATGTCACATGAATTTCATATAAAATTCCTTCACATGAATTTTTCTAAGTGACTTTCGCAGGAAACTGAATTCATAAAACATCCATGTAAAAATCTTCACATGAATTTCATGTGAAAATTTTCATGAAAATTTCATGTCGTGCTCGTTTCACATAAATTTCATGTAAAGTTAATGTAAAATTCACATGAATTTCATATGAGGCACAATTGGCTGTGTAGACCTGTGATTTGGAGGGGGACAGTCGCGTAGCCAGAATGCTTTTCAAGTGGAAGCAACTGATTTGGGAGACACCATGATGCCCTAAATGGGCTCAGAGCAAAGCTTTGGAGGGATTCAGAGGTAAAAACCTCAGAAAGCTTTTTGATTTACACATTTCCAGAAATGACCCTGCGCGCCTGTCTTTGTACACAACTTTGTCTAGAGATAACTTTTTATTTATTCATTTTACTTTTTTAACAACGATGTGGAAGCACTTACGTATGCCTGACACCGTGACTGGGAGAGTTCCGGGGGGGGGGGGGGGAGGAGGGGCAAATGTTGTGGGTTCAGAAAATCTACATGTATAAATTTCCTATTTGCACGACGGAGCAGGCCAGATTTTTATTTTCTTATACTCCATGGGCAAGATATTGAACAAACATTTGACGAGAAAAATTATATAAATAAAAATTTATTCATCAATTTAAAAGTATAGGCAATTAAACAAAAAGATATGATCCAGTTATGAAAAAAATTCTTTGTGCGGCCGTCTAGCTGTTATATTGCTCTATTTATCTTTACATATCTTAAAAAAATTATAAAAATACACATTCATGTGATGTATTACATGTATAAATAAAAGATGTCGTATATTCGCAGCCATTTTTTTTACCTTTTATAAAAGCCACCTGTACCTTTTCATTTGGGAAAATATGCGACATTTTGGAACAAATTGGGAAAATCTAGAAACAATTTTTTTTTTAAAGAAACGTTCAAATTATTGGTTCAAGCAAGCAATTTTCATTTAATAACCATGTTACAGATCAAACATTTTAAAGCCTTCATACTTTTGGGGTACGAATTTACGATTGTCAGGAACTCGGACATGACTGCCATCAGAATCCGAGTCGGACGTGTAAGTGCTGTCCTCATTTTAGATGTAATTGACTTCTTTATCGGAAAAAGAGGCCTGTTCCGGTCGAGAACTGACGCGCGCTCGGTGACTTCATTTTCATCGGATATTACAAGACACTGTTGTACCAGTACCTTTATTACCGCAATCCTTTTTTAAAAAAGTAATCGAGTTTTGGTAGATCTCTTGTATATTTTTTATTTATTCTTTTGAAATAGTACTTATAGTTATGAGACATCCCGTCCCTGTAGCATCCATCAACAAGTAATCAACGAGTATAATGTTAAGAGATTTCGATTAATTTTATGCACGTTTCGTGTTATTTCTGCGGTAAATCGGGCCAAAAAAAATCACTGATTCGAAGATTTAAAAAAAACCCATTTATGCCCTTATTTTTGGTATCATGCATTTTATGCATTCCGAATTCAAAATGCAAATAAACATAGAGCGATGTTGGAGTGAACCACAAAAATTTTCGAGTCGGGGATTTATATCTTCTTTCGAAACGAGTCTTAATATTTCCGTAAGCTTATACATGTGTATATCATCTTTAGAAAAGTATGCAAAAGAATGGAATTTGAGTGTAAATGTGGAAAAAAACAAAAGTTATGGTTTTTAGAAACGGAGGAAAATTAAGAAAAGAGGAAACCTGGTATGATGAGGGATGTTTAGATGTTGTAAATGAATTCAAATACTTAGGGATGTTGCTCAATTATAACGGAACATTTTTAAAAACACAAAAACATGCAGCAGAACAAGGCAGGAAAGCTTTTTATGCGCTTTTTTTCAATCCTTGACAAACTTTGCTTTAATATTGAAACTCAGTGTGAACTTTTTGATACAAAATGTATGTATGTAAACAGTATTTTATCTTATGCAGCAGAAATATGGGGGTTCCACGTTGCAGCAGATGTAGAAAAAAATCATGTAAATTTTTGTAAGAGAATATTGGGTCTAAAGAAAAATACATGTAACTTTTTAGTATATTTTGAACTTCGAAGATTTCCTTTCATTTTTTTTATAGAAAACTTACGATTTTTAAATATTGGTTAAAATTGAAACAGAATGTACATGACAATTGTATACTACAAGCATGTTATGAAGAGAGATGTAAAATTAAAGATCCATGGATTTGTGAAATTAGGAAAGAATTAGAACATTTAGGTTTAGATTATCTTTGGGAATCGAATTTATCACCAAAATATGCTTTTGAAATATTTAAACCAAGATTAAGAGATGTATATATACAAAATTCTTTTTCTCGTATTTCACATTCGCCTAAAGGAGTTATCTACCAGCATCTAGTCGATAATTTTTCCTTATTACAATTTCATTTACAAAAACCTATTATTTACGCTTATAAGACATTAATTATAAAATTTAGAGTATCAGCGCATAACTTAAAAAAAGAAGTAGGTAGACATAGAAATATTCAATGAAGTAACCGATTATGTCAATCGTGTGCACCAAACGAAATTGAGGAAGAATTTCATTTTATTTTACACTGTCCTTTATATATTGAAACTAGAAGAAAATTTATCAAAAAGTAATATTACATAAGACCTAGTGTATTCAAATTAATTCAGTTGCTCAGTGTTCAAAATGTCAAAGAATTGCGTAATTTGTATGGAACGCCATTGCTGTCTTATAATGAGATATTTCAATATATTGGATAGTTTAATCAATATATGCGGTGGTAAGTACATTATATGCGGTGATAAGTACATTATATGCGGTGCTAAGTACATTATATGGAGTGCTAAGTACATTATATGGAGTGCTAAGTACATTATATGCGGTGTTAAGAACATTATATGGGGTGGTACGTACATTATATGCGGTTCTAAGAACATTATATGCGGTGATAAGTACATTATATGCGGTGCTAAGAACATTATATGCGGTGGTAAGTACATTATATGGAGTGCTAAGTACATTATATGGAGTGCTTAGTACATTATATGCGGTGTTAAAAACATTATATTGTGGTGGTACGTACATTATATGGGGTGCTAAGTACATTATATGCGGTGCTAAGTACATTATATATGGGGTGGTATGTTCATTACATGGGGTGGTTAGTACATTATATGCGGTGCTAAGTACATTATATGCAGTGCTAAGTGCTAAGAACATTATATGGGGTGGTGAGTACAATATATGCGGTGCTTAGTTCGTTATGTGGTGATTTCGTTATGATAAACATTCTGATGACCAAGATTAAACATTTTTGAGACTCGGGTTACCATTAACCCAAAAGGATACATAAACACAAAAGGATTCAACATTTTTCCCAGCTCTATCATGGGGGGGGGGGGGTGGAAGAAAAGACCGGTATTTGGGTCAAAATAAGCATTTTTACACAGAAAACAATGGAAAACGGAAACGCTTTTACACAACAGCCCCCCCCCCCCCCTCGCTTTACGATGCCACTTTCACCAAAGGTGTATATCAATAAAACACATTTTCTGGAAAGTAGGTTATAATTGCCATCTTTTTCTTTTTATATCATGGAACAATCTATTCATAGTGTGTTCCGATCAAATATTTAACCGTTTGGAAGGAAATAAATTTGTCTATATCTACACCCTGTGTATTTCGCACCAGAAAGCTACACATGTACATAAGTGGCCGAGAAGAAAGAAATACAACCGTTTTTTTTTTTTCAGTTTCTGGATTTCAGAGATTCCCGATTACATTGATATTCTTAAAACAGGGTGACGTGAAAATTCTATATCATTATTTTTTTTTATTCTAATTATTAGAATAAAAAAAATAATGATATAAAATTTTCACGTCACCCTGTTTTTTTTTCTCTCTCTCTCTTAGACCACGTATATTGAATATCACAAGCTAAAATAAAAATTATAATTTATATATTAGTAACGTAATGTTACAGAATTAATCTACTCTTTACTAATATCACATAATTTATCTGTACTGTACAAAGCTCTTCTAATACAATATACGGAAACAATGCCTATTGATATCATGGTGCCTCTCACTTTAAAAGAAGCAAGAACTTTGTAAAAATTTTGAAAATAAAATGTGTACGTGGTTAGGATGGAACTCGCGACCTTGGAAGTTGCAGTCCTGCGTCTTCACCACTACGCCACCGCACCGTCGCGTAAATGTGATGAAAATGTAGAATAGATTTCACTGATTGCCAAAGTTTTAATCTTTTCACTTTTTTGATTAAAATACAATGAAATATACCTCAGTTAAACAACATACATGTAGTATTTATTTTATCTTCTCAGATAAATATTTGTGTTTAAAGGCAACAAAAACGTAAAAACGAGGAGTGCCTTAACGTAGCTGCGATCCGAGTCTCAGAAATGTTAAATCTTGGTCATAAGAATGTTTATCAAAACGAAATCACAACGTAACGAACTTAGCACCGTATATAATGTACTCACCACCCCATATAATGATCTTAGCACCGCATATAATGTACTTAACACTGCATATAATGTACTTAGCACCGCATATAATGTACTAACCACCCCATGTAATGAACATACCACCCCATATAATGTACTTAGCACCGCATATAATGTACTAACCACCCCATGTAATGAACATACCACCCCATATAATGAATTTAACACCGCATATAGTGTACTTAGCACCGCATATAATGTAACAACCACTCCATATAATGTACTTACCACCGCATATAATGTTCTTAGCACCTCATATAATGTACTTAGCACCGCATATAATGTATTTACCACTCCATATAATGTACTTACCACTGCATATAATGTTCTTAGCATCTCATATAATGTACTTAGCACCGCATATAATGTATTTACCACTCCATATAATGTACTTACCACCGCATATAATGTTCTTAGCACCTCATATAATGTACTTAGCACCGCATATAATGTACTAACCACCGCATATATTGTTCTTACCACCGCATATAATGTACTTACAACCGCATATAATGTACTTACCACCGCATATAATTTACTTACCACCGCATATATTGATTAAACCATACCATATATTGAAATGTCTCATTATAAGACAGCGATGGCGTTCCATCAATTTTGGGTAAATATTTATATCATGCAAAAAAAATGAGAAAAGAACATAATTCAACATGTTTAAATTATATCATAATTATTTATAGGGTCACTCTCTGAATTGTGTGTATGTATTGTATATATTGTATATATATTGTATATATGTTATGCTGATGTATCGCATGGTACAAAGTAATAAAGAATCTAAATCTGAATCTGTATATTCTGATGACTTGAGATCAAGAACTAAATACTTATCTACATTTTTGTACGCTTGCTCTGTTTTTGTATATTGTTAAAGGAGATCAAGATCATAGTCCAATGCCAAAAGTCAAGGTCAAAGCAGAATTTCATAGCAGGCCTCACCCATAGACATACAGTGCGGTACCTGGGTACGTGACATACTGACATGTACTGTACCTGGGTACGTGACATACAGTACTGTACCTGGGTACGTGATAACATAGCTGTAGCCTCCATCTTTCTAAATAACAAGCTTTCATTTCGTATCAATTACATTTAAAAGAAGTACAATGTAAATATATCAAAGTTGTACATCAATTAATTCATTATACCTATCGATTAGTAGTACAAAAACATGTAGTATTTATTACATTGATTTTGTTAGTAGTATGCTCTATCAAAAAAATATTTCGAAAACTAAATATAGTAATGCTAACTATATACATGTACAGAAGACAAAATGAACAAAATATTTCATCATTATGACCTTTTATTTTTTTATGAAATTGTCTATATTTATGAAATTGTCTATATTTGTGAAATTGTCTACATCTATAAAGATTGTGTTGCTCCTAGATCTTCCCACTTCTCGCTGGATTGGATACGAATTAAAAAAATTGAACATATATACATGTATGGTACATTACATACATGTACATCATATGTACAAACAATTTAAGATACTGTACTATTAGCTATTCTTCTTCTCTGTGTATGCTGAAAGATTCGAAACTATTTCCAAGATAAAACACCGATAACCACTGAGACGATTTTTTCTCAATTTTGGTACTGTGAAGTTAAACGACCTCAATGTGTTCAAAAACTGCATGTGTCCTATGAGACTCCCTTCTAGCTGTCCGCGTCCAAGAGACACATTATCAATGTTGAGAAGTGTCTAACAACAGAAGCAGAACCCGGGAATGCAGCAACAGCAGATACCACAGGCTACCAATAGGATGATGACCACTACAGCTATCAATATAGGTACCCAACTGTAAATATAACAATATTGCATAAAGAACCCACTACATATAGGTGTCATCCAAGGAAATAAAATTCTTCATTGTATGATTAAACATTTAGCTCAATTTGAGTGACTTCAAATTCTTCAAAAATTATAAAGGTCTTCTTGGATCTGGACATTCTTTGACAAGCATAAAAGGGGGGTCATGCATACCCTTTTCTCACAATTTCCACTTTTTTTTTTTTTTATTTACATCACCCCTCCATCCGTATCGAAAATTTGACAAATTTCACCTATTTTCAAATCGATCTATATAGTCTATTATAGCGAGCGAAGCTCGCCCTTATGGTAACGCGTATACACATATCTTATTGAGAAAATATGCTGAATCAAAGAATGAGAATGTACTACTATGCTTTCAAAAAATTTCGTCCCCTCGCAGACAGAGTTGCTGCGGAGATGCTGCATATTGTCATTTAAATTTTTTTCGACTTCAAGTAGACGTATATGTTATACTCAATTTTTGTTTATAAGTTAAATTTATTGAAAATATTTTTCGATAAAGCATCAACAAGGCGGCGTAACCACGGGAAATCCGACATTTCCGGTTTTAAACGAGACGTTTCGCTCTGATTGCTTTTCTCGTCTCGGGTGGTTTCGTACTGTCAGAAGTCGGAATATGTTTGTTTTTTCTTTTGTTCTCAAGTAATTTATTTTCAGCTAGCCTAGATATTATTCTTACAAAATAAAAATGAATTATAAAGAACCATATTTTTAAAGAACCATATTTTAAGCCCCCTCCCCTTAAAATGTTCATCTACTGGTCTAGATCAATTTTACAAATGCTTCCGTGTTTCCACTCGCCTTATACTACCTTTTTTTTTGGCAATCATCAAACAGAAAGTTTTGTAAGATAAGAAAAACCATCAAAGTCAAAATAAAAAAGAAAGATCTTTTTTTATTTTTAAATAATCATATCTATTTTCTCTCCGCTCGTACAAAAAGGCTTTGCCTTGATTCATATTAGATTGCATAAAATACCAGAGCAGGTTCAAAACTCAATTTCTCTCGACTGCACGGACTTCTACATTGATTTCATGTGCTATTTTCAAAATTTTCAATAGTTTTGACCAATAGTGTGACACCTTTTATTCAGCACGGAGGGGATTCCCCGCTAAAACTAGTTCTAACACGGTGAAAGAAGGATAACTCCCATCTGAATGCATCGTGTGTAAATTTTGGGAGAGAATGTTGATAAAAGTTTTTTAAATCATAAATTAAAATTATAATCAACATGAAGAAATAATTATGACTATAGGATTATCATTTGTTCAATCAAAATCAGACTAGACTGATTTCGTTTTTCATTCATTTGAGTTACATGTAATAGCTGGATTTCTTGTACAGTAACTTTCCAGCTCATTGGTTCCAAGTCATTGTGAAAAAAGTAATACACCCGACAAAAAAGAAACGTACCATTTTATCTTCATTCTATAAAATGTATGATGTAATGTATAGGTATTTTCCTTTTCATCATAAATCCTAAGTATACGAGCGACTTATTCTGACAAACTGTCAAACGAATCCGTCTGCTTGATCAGACACAGCGCCATGATAAAGACACTTGGTTTCAAACACAATGTCACAAAATGGCTTTTAATAGTTCCGTTCCATTTTAAGAAATGATAAAAGCTTTTAAACATATCGAAAATTGGTTTATGAGGCATTGTCATAATTATGTTTTTTCCAATGATTATTTATAACTTTCCCTGAATACAAAGGAGCTGTTAAGATAAGGGCCAGATTTAGCCCTGAAAGCACTCGATTATTTCTTGTGCGTTGTCCTTCTACTATAGATAAAAATTAGTCAGGATAAAAATATAAAGTATTATAAGATTCCTAGTAGGTATTTTATGTAAATCAATTTGGTGAAAGATGTTATAATTACAAGTTGAAGAGGTAGGGGTACAGACGACGGAAAACGTCGAATATCGAACGAAAATGCACAAAAATGCATTATTTTACACATTTTTTAATGTTTATTATACTTCTGTTTACTTTTCAAATCTAAATTTGATAAGAGAAATTAACTTTGAGGTTATATATAAATATAATCGGCAAACTCTGCAATCCGGAAACTGAAAAACGGTTTTATTTCGTTCTTCTCGGCCATTTATGTAGGTTTCTGGCGCGAAATACATGTACACACGGCAACTTTCTCGTTTATTTCCTTCCTAACGCTTAAATATTTGATCAGAACACACTCTGAATATATTGCTCCATGATATAAAATGAAAAAAAAAATTCAATGATAACCTATTTTATGGCTCTAGAGACACATTTAAAAATAGTCATCCATCCCCCCTTTTTCGTTTTTCGCCTGTGGGACATTGTTCCCCCCCCCTTGCTTCAGAACCCCACTTGGTCAGAAAATGTGTGAATGGTGAAAGTGGCATTGTAAAGCGAGGGGGGGGGGGGAAACGATGTTGTATAAAACTTTTCCGTTTTCCATTGATTTCTGTGTAACAAACGCTTATTTTGACCCAAATATCGGTCTTATTTTGAATAAATTATCCCATCTGATAGCAGATTCATATGTGGACCAAGTTACTTAAAATTTCTACCAAAAAAAATCTTAAATTTTGCATTTTGAATTTTTTTTTTCACGGCAGATTTTACGCCTTATCTTAATAGCTCCTTCATTTAATTGCTTTAAATGACGTCATCGAACAGAACAAGTAAATTTGATAAGAACATCCCAAACATACTCTCATTTGAAAATGAAGTCCGTGGTTTGATATTTTTCGCTCTTAAATTTGTCGCAAAACACAAAATTACCCTACTACAGCTAGTATCTGTCATTTTCCCGCAGGCAGTTTTCAGAAACAATACCTCGATCTTGATAGGTTATCTTTTACATGAATTTTCAATGGTTTCGTACGTGAGTTTTTTTTAAGCTTTTCTGGTATTTCAATTGATTATTTCAATGCGATGTTGAACCTTAAAACTGCAACAGATAAATTAGAATAACTGAAGACAGAATTATTGTTCCTTTGGGATCAAAATGGCAAAAATTATCATATCCTTTATTGTAAAACTTACCCCAATATGTACAGTGAAATTTCCAATAACATTTAATTTTCAGATTTATTGGTATATTTTAAATAGATTTGAATAGAGAAAGTAGTATCCATCTAGAATTTTACTGAAAATTTTCTGAAAGTGGCTCAAACAACAAAATTTAAGAAGGATACCAAATCAGCGGCCATGCACAAGGAACCAGAAACAACACGCTTAATTCAGCACTATCATTGTTGTAAGTTGCGAAAAAAAAATGATCGAAATGTGTTTAATCTTCGATAACTCGAGTGCTGTAAAAAGAAAACTATAATAAAATGTCTAACTAAATATTTATGATCAATTGAAAAAAATACTATACATGTATAATATGATGTGCGACTCTGTTTTTTTTTTTTTTTTTTTTTTTTTTTTTTTGGTCGGGTATATAAATTATAAGTTAAATAATACAATTACATGAATATACAATGTATGTATATCATTTGATTAATGAAACTTGATGACTTACAGATTATGTGAATGTGTAAACCATGAGCTACAGAAAGTAGTCCTGTAACTATAAGGGGCCCTCAGACGGGGGTCGGAGCAGCATGAGAAGCGGTCGTTGTACTGTAATGGATAGTTGGGATTTCTGTTATCATATCTCGTCAAGCAACAAAAATCTGGACACCAAAAATTACCTCTGTATGTCCTACAGCACTCCCCTCCATCAACGGAATGAACTGTTAAAACAAAGAAATTGTCACTTCATACAAATGTACGTGTATATTACATACAAGAAAGACATTGCTCTATCAACATATTAAACCTCGTAAATATTTGAAAAGATTGATATTCATTCGATGTCTCATACATTTTCTTTTACCTACATGTACAAATGAGAGACAAAGGAATAAGACATTTCACAGTGTAATGTTATAAGGATGAATACTGGAGTAGGACGTCATTTTATTCAATTTGACAATTTAACAACTATATAATATATTGTCGTTATGGAATTTTAATGGCTACCCTATACATGTACTTTCTAAATATTTATAAAATTATTGCACTTTCGGTAAAAGTTATTTTTGATAAAATAATTATACAATGTAAAATTTTGATTTTTGGGATATTTCTTATATTAAAGGTATATTTATTCATTGAATCATTGTCAAGGTTAATTTAATATAAAAGATGATAAAGACCAGAATAATCCGTAAGAATGCATGTACATGTATATATATAATGAGGAGGAGTGCGATAGCTAGATGACGAATAAGATGTACGTGTATTATTTAGATGTAAACAAATTGCATCACAATAGCCCTGCAGCTCTTAATCATGCTTATAGGAGTCCTATCAAACTACATAAGAAAACATCCTTTCCAAGAAATACTAGGAAAAAATTACAGTAAATCTTGCTTTGTTTTACATTTTTTTTTTTTTTTTTGTTGTTGTGCGTTTTGTTTTTGTTTTTGTTTTTTTTTTCTTTGGTGGTGGTTGGGAGGGGGTTGAGACTTAATGATCGGCTCTAAAAAGCTGTCCATATTATGTACACCAAACATGTATGATACGGATAATGACTCCTTATCAGTACATCAAAATGATTCTAAGTATAGATAAATCAATGTAAATGATGAACATACATAGCGTGGCACATTCACTTTAATCGTAAGATATAACAATTTGTAAAGTTTTGAGTAAAATCAAGTCTTAGACTAATATCATCTTCTTTATATATTAATCGATCCCTGAGGGTCATCGTATGTCCTAGACTACAATTTGTTGAACAATTCCATGAATACGAAGGCTAGCGCAATAATAATGGAAAATGAAGTCCATTGTAATGAAAAATCTTTACTTTTTTATCAACTATATATATTTATGCTTTGATTGTAAAGAAAATATCGCAAGCAAAGGCAAAAAGGGTATAATACTTACCAAAACAGAAAATCAAGGAAACCAGAAAGATTTCGAGGAATGGTAAGTTTGGTCGCATAGCCATCATATATCCTTTTTTGTGAACTCATTTAAAAAAAACACATTGATAAACGTTACATGGAGGATTGTGTATATTCAGAAATTCGTAATTGTATCCTCTCAATGAAAAATGACATATTGCCCAGGGACGTGGGCGAAGCTAAGACACATTAATTAGATGTAACAACGATGATGGTGCAGCCAACAAAACGAATTGAACACTACATACCTCCCTCTTTATTACACGCTTGTTTATTTATCATTAGACAGATAGAGCTTCCGAGTTGTTCTAGGGTTTCTTGCCAATTCTCATTCTGCAAAATCACAGGTGAATGAACGCATTGTGTGATTACACTGTGTCCATCAAACTTAATAGGAAATATTAAGTTTGACAAGTAATGTATCAAATTTATGAAATTGTACAGAAAATGCATGTTTTTCTTTCAATACAAAATGTATGCTGGCGGTCACTATACATGTACTACATTTTTGTATAGATCTGTACAATACATTTATATTCATCCTGTATACGCAAGATTAAAGAATGTGCTACATGTAAAAACTCTCTCCTGTTTTTCATCTTGTCAGTCCGATCATTTATATGGAGTAGATGTGCAATGTACATGTCCTATACAGTTACTGTATATAATCCCTTTTAATGTATTCAGTTTATAAGTTTAATTCATTTCTATTAATCATGCATCCTGTAAAGGTCACCTAGCTAGACAATGAGAGGATAGACGAAACGGATTGCACTTCTAAGAGAGAGAGAGAGAGAGAGAGAGAGAGAATCTGTAATGTACAGGTACAATGACTAGTGTGCGGTTGTGACGAGATGCGCTACATGTACGAATCACTCTCGGCTATAGCACTGGGGATAAACTGATGACCATAACTGCAATTACAGCAAACCCACTATCTAGTGCTTTACCTTACTTTGTACATTTTCAGCTAGTTTTGTACGTTTCTTCTAAGACGAACGACACAATCCAAAGATAAAGAAAGTTTGACTTAAATTGATGCGATTATTTATTATTGCTGAGTGGATTTATTATAATTTAAGTAGTCAAAGGTTGAGCATGAAAAGACTTCAAAGAACTATCGGCGATTAAGTACAAGCAATCAAGACTGAAATAGTACATTACGAAGTTTGCATCTAATCTTATTGTACAACCATTCTACATTAACAAAATTCGAATTAAGGACATCAAAACTCGATTTTGAATGATGCATTCTTCATATAGTACTCGTAAGTAAAATACATGTAACATTTGATGAATAGCATACGTGTACAAGAATTTCAGAAACTAAACAGACACAACTATGATGTAACCTAAATCTGAAGCCTAATATTGGACGGCATCAAAGCAAAAATAAAACTGTTCGAAAAAATGTAAACCCACAAAAACTAACCCAAAATATGAAAAAAATTAATATAAATGCATGTAAAGGTGCGTAAAAGAGTTTATTCCTTAGATCACAAAACGAAAGCACTTTGCTGGTGCATACTGGTACAATGTATATATCCGGTTTATTCTGAGGGTGTAGCCGATGCAGCTTTCTTTGCAACACAGCAGATTGTCACACAAAAGAAAGTACAACAGAAAATGATGGCGACTCCAATCAGAATATAGGTCAGTGTTATAATCCAAAAGGCAAAGTAGTAGAGTGTAGGATCACAATAGTTCTGTGACGTCGTTGGTTCCCTGACGAAGTCATCGTATGTCGAATACACCCATACGTTCCCTGAAAGTTAGAAGAAATCATAGTGTAGTATGTCATTTTGTTTAAATATTCTGACTTGTTATCCATATATAAGTAGATTTTTTTTTCATGTTTTGATATTTTCGTTTCGATGTTGATAAAAGCTATAATAGGTTTTGTGGGGATCTTTTCCGTTACTGACAATGGATCATACTAGGCACGTTGTCGGTACAAAATTCAGTATGATAGAATAAATATGTTTCGGATATCTTTTTTATCTTATTGCGGACAAGATATGTAACATTCTGACACCGGAAAAGACAAAGTGATGAATTAAAAGAATGTTGTTCGATGTACGAGCAATGCTATATTTACAATACAAGTGAATCTATGAATCAAATTTTCCATACAGTGATTACTTGGTATCTTCCAACAATGAATTTCATCCCTATAATCTACATCATTTTAAAGTTTGATTTAATGCGACGAAAAAGTACATGTAATCGACAAACGAAATGCTGATAGCAAATTGAAACATATTGGAATTTTAAATAGTATCATAACTTATAAACCAAAAGGCATTCTAAAGAATTCGAAGATCAGATCAATGATAACATTCTTTATCGTAGAACAGACACACTTACCTAATATGAACCAGATAGTGAGGAAGAGATTGATAAGAGAATCTATAGAGGTCAGGACACTTGGTTTCTTGGAGGTTTTCTCATCCTCTTGTTCGTCGTCTTTCTTCTTCTTCTTTGAGCAGTTGTTTGCCATGGAGATGATGAGAGAAACAAAGCTAAACACCCCTGCCACGATCAGATAGATGGGGATCTTCCTCTCAGCTGGACAGTCATCAAGGTACTTGGCACCTAAAGAATTACATTATATCATTGTTAATTTATTGAATTTTTTTTCAAAATTATATCAATCAAAATGAATATAAAGAACAAAGAAACTGAAAAATTACGACATACAACCTTGGTTCGTCGTTTCATTGTATTTTCATGCTGCTTCCGTTGTTATGAAGCAAATAGGTTTTTTTAATAGATCACTGAATTTTTTTCACGATAAATTCATCTTTAAATCAATGACACTGCTAGAATACGACATGGCATTTGTGTTGCTTACCTATCACTATCATTGCAATAGGGATTCCAAGAGTGACGCCAAGGCATATCGTACAAGCAACTGAAAAAAATATTGATAAAGAATACCCTCATATAATATCAGAAAATACATACATGTGCACGCAGGCATTCTTTTGTATGTTTGATTGTTTCATTGTACCACGTACAATCAAATAATCAATTAAACACATATGTAAAACGTTGATTACATGTAGGTACGTGTACAAAGAAACCTAATATGTCATAAAGCGAAGATTCAATGACAGAGATGCGTGGATGACAAAATCTCTATTATCTTATATGGTTTTCATTTATTCAACTAAACAGAATGAATCGATTTCTCGATAT
Source organism: Pinctada imbricata (assembly GCA_033119305.1). Classification (NCBI taxonomy): domain Eukaryota; kingdom Metazoa; phylum Mollusca; class Bivalvia; order Pterioida; family Pteriidae; genus Pinctada; species Pinctada imbricata. The sequence continues at coordinate 47,184,052 of VSWD01000006.1, read as the reverse complement.
TCGAAAAACTCACGGGTATTAAATTTTCCGCGATAATAAAGCCAACGTTATGTTACGGTAATTTACACCCAGACAAAAGTTAAGCAACACGCCAATATTTCGAAGAATACTTTAAACGATAGCACAGATAATTTTTCGTAACATATATCGAATACCTATTCTTTTGTGGATGACTTCACCTCTTTTTTAACATATAACACTAAAATGATATCTAAATTGAAACATTTGGCTTTGATTAAGCCTCAAATGAAAATAAGTTATTTTTTAGGGGACCATGAAGACGGCTTCTTCACAGATTCTTCATAAATACATGTAAGACGAGCAATTTCAGAGCCTTTGATTGGCTCAACTCAAATGTTGCCATCTAATAGTAACTTGAATTATTAAAATCATTCCCGTCCCCATTTCGAGCCCGATATAACATAAGTTGCAGAATACAATTTTGTTAAATAAGGTATTAAATATTGTTTTCGTCATAAGTCAGATCTATATCATGATACATAATTTTCAAATATTTTCATCAAACCAGCATTTTGCGTTAAAACAATTTGACTGTTGCTTAACTTTTGTCTGTGTGTATATTTTGGAATAATTACCTTCTATAAACAGCCAATTGTGCCTCACAATGAATTCACATTAAATGAGCATAATGTAAATTTCACATGAAAGTTCATTAGAATTTCATAAAAATTTCACGTAAGATTTATGAGAAAAATATTTCACATAATTTTACTTCACATGAATTTTTCTATATGACCTTCGTACAAAATGAATTTCATGTAAAAAAATTCATTGATCGTGCTAGTATGCGATAAATTTCTTGTGATTGTTTATATAAAGTTCTTGTAAATATCACATGAGTTTCACACATGAGGCACAATTAGCTGTGTACAGGAATACTTTCTACATGTAACTGGCATGCACTCCATCATGTTCGTGTCGTTCTGCCGTACATAAGATCTTCGGTATGAATGTATCCTTTAGAATTAGGCACAAAGTTAGATGACTTACGTGAACCACAGAGGATTACTACAAATTTACACCCATAATCTGCGTTTCCACTAGATGTCTCCTTGGCTTGTTTTAACTTTCCAAACAGTGAGTCGTAGTCAGGTGGTGGACCTGTTTATAGGAAATAATTTCAAATATAGATATGAAATTTGGTCTTTAATTAAAGTGCCTTTTCGGTTATCTTATTATTAGAAATATCTGTCATTTTGACAAATTTTTGATAATTCAAGATTTTATATAATGATGTGAAAAAATTAAAGGCACTTTTGCATAGAATCAGAATCTTCTTAACCTTTTTGATAGAATCTTTTATGAGGGTATTATTGATATTGATAATCATAAACATTTAAGAAGTACCGATCAGTTATTCAGTCTCAAAGTCGAGAAGGCAAAATCATAAGATTTTCCATAAAATCAACTTTTTTGGAAAATTGAAATTTGCTGATCACAAAACGGGCAGAAATCGGTATGTATTATGGCAGATTAACACATATTATGAAAATCATTTTTCGTTACATTTGATTGACCATTACAATGGTAATGTGTATAACACATTTGATATAACTGCAGTCCATGTTCATTTTACGCAAACATGTTGCAAATATTATCAATCATTTAAACTATTAATTGAAAAACGTAGTTTCTGTCGCTGCATACAAAAAGTTAGAGAAAAGCATATTTATTATATTATTAATATTATCAAATACTGGTAATAGTAGAAATCGAATAATAACGAAATTTTGTATACTAGTACTATAAAACTCTTACTGTTCTTTTCTACATCTTTTGCTGTATAAGTTGGCGGTGGTGATGGTGCAGTACCGTCTGTCATGACTTAGTCTGTACGTAAGAATTAAGAAGTAATAGTAAATCCACTTTAGAAAGTTTTTACTCTGTTTTAAAAGTACTAGTTGATGTTAAATAGGGTAATATGTAGATCGCCGGGCGTCGCTTGAAAATTTAAAGAGATCAGAAAAATCCTCTTTTCATTTTGGAAAATATTTTCTTTACTGCATGATATGTGTACACCTTCATTGAGAAAGACGATTAATTATTATTGGGGTTTTCTTTTAATAAATTAGCTCATGAACTTCGCTTGAACCTATATCAAACCAAAGAAAAGCATGGGAAATTCTCTAACTGCACTGAAGAAAAAACATTGAAATAATCTGCGTGAAACATGGCATAATTTTGAATGACATGTATAAAGTTCTTTACATGTTATGAATATCAAATTTGTCATCTCTTTGGGTTTTTAAAATATTTTATTAATTTTTCTTTTAATATTGTTTTCGTAGATTACGTTATCTCCATAACTGAGACTTCGAAATAGTTCTTAATTTTATTTTTCATAAAATTTCTAAAATGTGGGTCCTGATTAGAGAGTAGGTGCTCAAAGTGGACACACGTAAAATTAAAAGTTAGCAAGTTAGAGGTGGGACCAGATGCCCGGGAGGAGTAAGCATCCCCTGTTGGCTAATTTCTAGGTCAAGGTTTTCGCTTCACATACTAGTTAGTATGTTTCTTTCTGGAAGTGTTACAAAAATTGTTGTCAACTTCTTTTGAAATTCGGACCCATACCAGCAACAGAGTATATTACTTTGGGTATTTCACAACCTGCATTTTATGGTGACATTATTAACAAAATAAGAAGGATCAAAGGTAGACAGCATAACCATCGAAAATGCGTCAGAATCATCAAACGCCTTTCACGTGGCTACATGTATAATCCTAATGTCACCAGACGGACACTAGGCTCGGTACTTGACCAATCTACAGTCTTGTACCAGCGCATCCTTAAGACATGCACTCTGACTAACTGTGACGACGGGACTCCATGACGGGCCCTATCCAAACCTCTTAGTAAAGACAGGGCCCCGAACATATGTCCCCTCTGAATGTCAGTCGGACACCTCGGGTGATAACATACATGATCTCGCTGCAGCCGGCTGAGCACGGACTTTTTTACGTACGCCATCTTTTTATATCCAGTTACACATTCACCTGTGTTGATTGGGCCATTGCGTTTTGCGGTCTTGTTTGTTTGTGGTCATCTGACAGTGAGGAGGTTGTGTTACACCACATTTGTACGTTCTTAGAGATCTCTGGGTAGTCGGAAAAATGGGAGGGTTGTGCGCACGTCATCCAGGTTAAGCACACTGTCTGCTACTGACGTGGCAGATGGCCGTCCTAAGTCGGCACCGATTGCTTATCGCTCTCGTTAGTTTATGTGTAGCTATTTATGAGATCCCCCCCTTTCACCTATAAAATCTAAATTGGATATTTACAGAATCTATTTATTGATTTTTTTCTCAAAGGTTTATTATATTGATTTTCTATCAAAGATTTTTTCTCAGAATTTATCTCATGTATTGATTTTCTTCTCATTATGAAAAAAGGATAAAACATCTTGAAACTTCTAAATGACCTCATCTAGAAGTTGAATTTGGAAAAACCAAACTTATCCCAACAGAGAAATTGATCTCGACGTTACAGTAATCATAAATGTCATGATCCTTTGCTGGTACATGTACTTTCAAACTAATTGTCCTATGGGAATCGTAGCGTGGAGAACAAGTAAGTTTTGGTTTGGTTCAAGACTCAAAACCATTACCGTATGTGTTATGTGTTGGGTTTTTTTTTTTTTTTTTTTTTTTTTTTTTGGCAGCGTGATGAAATATTATTATCGTTCCAATGTTGTATGTTGAAATCCCACATTATATATACGTAAAGATCTTGAACAATACTTTCATCGTGCGTGTTGCCTGTCTTTCTTTGTCGACGGTTTACATATTCAACTTTACAGAAATTGCACATGAGATTTGTTGAGACTTGTTGATAACTCGATCTATGCGCTTTGAGAAAAAAAAAGTATAACAATGAAAACAAAACCTTCGCAATAAAACAAGTTAAACGGTGGAAAGCATTTTACCGTTTTAAGCGAAGATAAATATTTTGGAAATGTCGTTTTAGGTTAATTCATCAAACATCGTCAGTATGATAATTTAAAAAAAATATTAGAAAAATAACGGGTCTAAAATTTATCGATGATTGAATTATAGATACGATATTAGATACCATTTTTAGACAACTCAATGGGTACTTTTCTTATAATTGCGATCACCATTTTTTCTTTCTTATCTTGTTATGCAGATACAGGGAAACGGAAAGACATATCCTTCTAGAACTTGAACCGTGCGTCATTTAAGGATAGACAAGGGATACGTAATTTACAGATATCTGATGTTAACTAGGGTTAGATACAGGATTGATGTTAACACTAAGATGATTCGGAAACTAGTTTTAAGAACACAAAGCGCACAAACAATTTAAAGAATGTGACATACACGTTTTTTTTTTTTTTAATTTTCGAATATATAGTGAATGATGCATTTTAAGATTGCATGTAACCGTTTGACAGATAAATGAAAAAAAAAAATTATAAAAAGAGATAATTTAATAGATGATTTTCTTTAAACTTGATTTGAGTAAGAATGAGTTCGATAAGAATTGAATTACTGGTGGGAGGGGAAATATAAATAAACTTACTTTTAAAAGAATATCAAAACGAAAATGTGTTTCCTTTCCTTTCCTTTACCGCGGATGCTGATGATTCTCTTACAATGTAGGCCAATTCAAAATGTAGATCATTAAATGACACAAATATTGTGTATACTATAATAGGATTTCATGCTGAGGTCTTTGTTTGATTTCATGGACATTTAAAAATGGTCGACCTTCAGAAATATAAAAAGTTCATGTATGCAGAGAAAGTGCGGGTGATTTACTATTATTGCAAAATACTATTGATGACTCTTTCAAGTTCAAGAAATGTGTTCTTATGTTTTGTTTGCTTAAGATTATGAATGACAGGTTTGTTTAAAGGTTACCAAAAAATGCATTACGTGGGAAGGACATTAGTGTACTAGATTTGAGTAGAGAACATAAAGTACATTGTAGTGATTTTATTTAGCTCACCTGAACAGAGTTAGAATAGAGACAACGTAACGTGGTACCTAATGGCAATTTTGTGTTATCATTTGCACAGACCAGAATCTCTGGAATTTTTATGATAATTACGAAATATCTGTATCACAGTACAATGTCTGTATCACAGTACAATGTCTGTATCACAGTACAATATCTGTATCACAGTACAATGTCTGTATCACAGTACAATATCTGTATCACAGTACAATATCTGTATCACAGTACAATGTCTGTATCACAGTACAATATCTGTATCACAGTACAATATCTGTATCACAGTACAATATCTGTATCACAGTACAATGTCTGTATCACAGTACAATATCTGTATCACAGTACAATGTCTGTATCACAGTACAATGTCTGTAAACAGTATCACAGTACAATGTCTGTATCACAGTACAATATCTGTATCACAGTACAATGTCTGTATCACAGTACAATGTCTGTATCACAGTACAATATCTGTATCACAGTACAATATCTGTATCACAGTACAATGTCTGTATCACAGTACAATGTCTGTATCACAGTACAATATCTGTATCACAGTACAATATCTGTATCACAGTACAATGTCTGTATCACAGTACAATATCTGTATCACAGTACAATATCTGTATCACAGTACAATATCTGTATCACAGTACAATATCTGTATCACAGTACAATATCTGTATCACAGTACAATATCTGTATCACAGTACAATGTCTGTATCACAGTACAATGTCTGTATCACAGTACAATATCTGTATCACAGTACAATGTCTGTATCACAGTACAATGTCTGTATCACAGTACAATATCTGTATCACAGTACAATGTCTGTATCACAGTACAATGTCTGTATCACAGTACAATGTCTGTATCACAGTACAATGTCTGTATCACAGTACAATGTCTGTATCACAGTACAATGTCTGTATCACAGTACAATGTCTGTATCACAGTACAATATCTGTATCACAGTACAATGTCTGTATCACAGTACAATGTCTGTATCACAGTACAATATCTGTATCACAGTACAATATCTGTATCACAGTACAATATCTGTATCACAGTACAATTTCTGTATCACAGTACAATGTCTGTATCACAGTACAATATCTGTATCACAGTACAATATCTGTATCACAGTACAATGTCTGTATCACAGTACAATGTCTGTATCACAGTACAATGTCTGTATCACAGTATAATATCTGTATCACAGTACAATATCTGTATCACAGTACAATGTCTGTATCACAGTACAATGTCTGTATCACAGTACAATATCTGTATCACAGTACAATGTCTGTATCACAGTACAATATCTGTATCACAGTACAATGTCTGTATCACAGTACAATATCTGTATCACAGTACAATATCTGTATCACAGTACAATGTCTGTATCACAGTACAATGTCTGTATCACAGTACAATGTCTGTATCACAGTACAATATCTGTATCACAGTACAATATCTGTATCACAGTACAATGTCTGTATCACAGTACAATATCTGTATCACAGTACAATGTCTGTATCACAGTACAATGTCTGTATCACAGTACAATGTCTGTATCACAGTACAATATCTGTATCACAGTACAATATCTGTATCACAGTACAATGTCTGTATCACAGTACAATATCTGTATCACAGTACAATGTCTGTATCACAGTACAATGTCTGTATCACAGTACAATGTCTGTATCACAGTACAATGTCTGTATCACAGTACAATATCTGTATCACAGTACAATATCTGTATCACAGTACAATGTCTGTATCACAGTACAATATCTGTATCACAGTACAATATCTGTATCACAGTACAATGTCTGTATCACAGTACAATGTCTGTATCACAGTACAATATCTGTATCACAGTACAATATCTGTATCACAGTACAATGTCTGTATCACAGTACAATGTCTGTATCACAGTACAATATCTGTATCACAGTACAATATCTGTATCACAGTACAATATCTGTATCACAGTACAATGTCTCGTTAGTATCTTGAGGAGGAATTCAATACCAAGATGGCGGCGGCATTATTTGTTTTCTCGCTTTCTAGGAGAAGTACAGTCTTAACTTCCTTAAAACGTTTGACACACTGATTGAAATCTCCTGATGAAGTTTGAAAAAAGTCTGATAACAGTGGACTCGGGCGGAAACTTTGCATATATGAACTTCATTATTCAATCTTTATCACATCATAGCATATTTGTTAACAAATTTATATAATGGGAAAATGGATGCCACTTTGATGAAAATTGACAATTTTAGAAGAAACAATTCGGAAATGTAAAGCCTTGTAATTTTTTAATCCTGAATTCATTTTTTTTTTTCATTTGATAATGAGATCATCTATGGACATTGTTGATCAATTTGTTACATGTAGTTTTTGAAGAAGATTCATTCACATGATTCTTGATGATTAACTATCAATTAAAGTCAACTGACTAAAAATTGGCATCATTTGAGAGACAATGTCGTCTTTCATTCCAGTATCCTGCCTTTGATTGAAACGCAATGTTTGTCATCTTTCCAGTATGGAATTGCAATGCATTTATGGAGATTTTGGAAGATGACTTAAGATTTTCCAATAGCCAAACGAGAACCAGAATTATATTTCTAATAATACATGTATGACGTCATCAAGGAATAACGTATACAGGTACGTTGAAAATGTATATATTTTTTTTCATTAGAATTGTTTTTGAAAAATTCTCTGTGGATAGAATTGAATAAAGGTTTGCATAATTAAGGACAGAAAAGGAATGAATAATTTCAGATTTTTTAGAAAAAAATTTAATTTGGCATCCAAGTGCTCAATAACCCTTAAATACTTAAATGTAAAAAGACATGATGGAGAAAAAGTTGGCTCGTCATAAACTGTAAGATACCAGATTTGGCATAGTCTGTACCGGAGGTCCTTGTACATGTATTGATACAAAATGTATGATTCATTGAATTAAGTGACGGGTGCTGCTAGCAGGAGATGCTTAATCACTATGGGTAACTAATCTCAATACGTTTGATTGGTTTTGCTCTCTGTTTGTTATTGTTTTTCCTGACACTGGGTGAAAAAAACAAGTTTACGCAATGCGTAAACTATATGGAAACTTTGCGGAAACCTGAAGTTTCCATATAGTTTACACAAGGATTCCGTCGCTGAAACTCAAGTTTACGCTTTGCGTAACCCGACTACCCGCTCAAATTCCAAATGGTTAACACAAGCGTAATCTTGTAATTTCCATCAAGTTTCCGCAACTGAAACTTAAAGGCACCAACTTGCGTAATCAATTGAAACTTCAGGATTCCAGATAGTTTACGCATATTTTACCTTGCGTAAACTTGATTGCCGTTTTATGATATAAAGGTTCTGCTTGCGTAAACCATGTGGAAACATGCGTAAACTATTTGGAATCTGAATCAACACAAGTTTACGCATTGCGTAAACCATTTGGAATCTTTCAATATTAAGTTCAGGCTAGCGTAAACAATATAGAAACTGACGTTATAAAAGTTTTCAAATGTGTAATCTTGTTGAAACTTGCGTAAACCATTTGGAATCTGAATAAACACTGGTTTATGCAGTGTGTAAACCATTTGGAATCTTACTATATCAAGTTCAGTCTTGCGTAAACCATTTGGAATCTTACTTGAGTCTTGCGTAAACCATTTGGAATCTTACTTGAGTCTTGCGTAAACCATTTGGAATCTTACAATATCAAGTTCAGTCTTGCGTAAACCATTTGGAATCTTACAATATCAAGTTCTGACTTGCGTAAACCATTTGGAATCTTACTTGAGTCTTGCGTAAACCATTTGGAATCTTACTTGAGTCTTGCGTAAACCATTTGGAATCTTACAATATCAAGTTCAGTCTTGCGTAAACCATTTGGAATCTTACAATATCAAGTTCAGACTTGCGTAAACCATTTGGAATCTTACAATATCATGTTTAGACTTGCGTAAACCAGTTGGAAACCATGTGTATAAAAGTTTCCAAATGTGTAATCTTGTTGAAACTAGCATAAACTATTTGTAACCTTGATGTTCTAAAGTTTATATAGTGTGTAAATTGCGAGGAACTAATGCTTCAAGTGTGATTACAGAATAAACCAGCAGAAGGTTTTGAAAACCATGCATGTACTGATGTAGAAACTCAAAAGTTAACAAGTTTTCAATGCATCCCCAAATAGGAAGAATATCTCGATATCAGCAAATTATTTTTCATCTACATTGCCTTATGTTACTAAAAAAAGACCAAATAATGTAGAATGAAACAAGTATTTAATTTTTATATTAATAATCATGTAATAAATTTATATATCAAAATGTAGCAAGAAACACATACAAAGGAAAAGAGTAGCCTAACAGCATTTTCCTATTTTTCCATTTTGTCTAGATGTGAAAACTATTTTCAAAATCTGAGTAAAATAAAAGACACTATTCTTGGACATAATTTCAAAAATCATGAAGAGGAAAAACAATATATGTTTACGAAACATTAATGTACTTCTGTCATCTACAATAACAGCTGTAGTCTGAAAAGTATGCAAAACTTCCAGGCAAAGGTCACTAGGTCAAGACAATTGGTATCACAAGGAATTTTTAGAATGGTCTTATCACTAGAAATACACTGTCAAATGAACTATGAAAGCCCTGTAACTTATCATTTAAAAGTTATGTCCAAGGTTAGTTTTAAAAAGAAGGTGGTCAAACTCTAAAGTCGAGGACAAAATTTTGGTATCAGAGAATAATGAGACAAGATTTCAACATTTCTCTTCAATTTGGCCTTCCAGATATGGACATGACACATCCTTGGGTTCTGGGCATCAAGTTTGTGACTATACATGTATTATCTAAATTTATGAAAGGGATTAAAAGTTATAAAACATAAATGATTGTATGATAGGTGGACAACAGATCGGGTAATTCCTATAAATCAAGATATAATTCCTTAAATTCTGTTTACATGTGATATATGTCCCTTAACAACATTGATTATATTATGCATGTGTCGAAAATTGATTTGATAGCTTCAAAGTAAAAAATCCACATAATGTCAGTATGTTACAAATTTGTAACCATTTCAAAAGTTTGTCACTATTGATGATATTGTTCCGCTAGCCACACAAATTGTGCTGAGGTTAAATTTCCCTGAATTAACTGCATCAGCTCATGAATCTTCTTTAGATGCTGAAAATAAATGCAAAGTAACAATTTATAAATACATGCAACAATACAAGAGAACAATAATCATTAAATACCAGAATTCTCTGATGAGACTGAAGCTCTCCTGGTTGTTTGCTTAAATAAATCTAAGTGACATCCATTTTCCAGGACCCTGGGGATCAGGGTCTAAAACAAAATACAAGACCAGAAAATGATTGATGTAATGGAAAAGAATTACTCTCTACTAATTGTACTTTCTGAGAATTGGTGCTCATAGAGCTATATAGGGGAAAATGACCACACCCATTTTCCAAGACCCTGGGGGTCAGGGGTTGAAACAAAATACAAGGTACATATCTACTGTCCTGTTCATTAAATACAGAGCACCCTGTTTTGTATATTTTCTCAGCCGTCTTAGGAATGTTCCAAATATTTATTGTCTCCGTAGATTGAACTCCTTAGTCGTAACAGAAAATGTGCATGAACTCACCTTTTCCACTGTATTTAACCTGCCATACGGCAAATAAAATGTCTACGGGAAATTCCCATGTTAATTTCAGCCTGCCACCATATTGTTCTCTGTACAAACAATGGTAAACATTGACGTCATGGTGTCCGGCATCATGCATTTTAGACGTTTTTACTATAGAAAATTCACCTAGACATTATATTTTCCGTCGTATTTTTAACTTAGCAATGCACAACAAAAAAGGAGGCATTTTCTGATAAACTAAAAGAGTTCGATAGACTGTATATCAATTTTTTAAGTTGACAACATTATACTTCAGAGAGAATCGCCAAAACAGGGTGCTCTGGATTTAGTGAACAGGACAGTAGATCAAAGACTATGAATAATGAGAAAACAATTATCTTTCAGTTACAGCAGTTATGGATATTACGTAGAATTCTTTTATATTCGTGCTTTTCCACTTGATAAAAGCCAAGTGGCCGAAAATTTGTGGATATAGAGTGTTCATTGTTATTAGGGCTGTGACGATTCACCACGGTTCTCGATTCACCGTGGTTATTGATTCACTGCGGTTCTTGACGACGGTTCGATACACAATACAAGAAGAGGCCGTATGGTTGACTTATGGCTCGTTTTCGGCATTTAGTTTTATCTTTAAAAAATCAACATGGCGATGCTCGACGCCAAGTCGTCAAAGATTATCTCTGAGTTTTGTTTTTGTCTGTATCGATCTTATTCTAGTTTTATCTGAAATCAAATCTGGACTTATGGTATTAACCAGATGTGGATTTTAAAGAACTCGAAGGAACTTTTAGAACATCTGAAATCCATTCATTACGATAGAGTCCATTTGATCAAAGCCTTTGATTTTTCGACACTTTACACAACAAATGTTAAACGTCTTTAAATTCAATACCCACATTCTAAATTCAAAGAAAGACTCGCAAAAATGATAAGTAATGCGTTACAAGCAAGAACGGCAATCGCAAATATAAATCTATTGTTGTTAACTATGACAAAACCTACTTTGTAAAAGAAAAGTCCGTTTCTAAAAATAAGTACACTGAAACAGATATTATTCAGATATTAAGCTTCCTGAATGACAACATTTTTGTGGTGTTTGGAGGAAAGGTCTTCCAACAAATTGTCGGAGTTCCAATGGTAACCAATTGTGCCCCACTCCATGCCGACATTTTCTTAACTCGTACGAAGTTGAATTCATTCAATCTTTGGTCTCTGAATGGAAAATATACTTAGCTTCTGACTTTAACTTCACTTACAGATATACAGACGATGTGATGTCCATCAGCAATCCAACATTCGCGGATTACCTTGGCAGAATCTATCCGTGGAGCTTGAAGACCAGCCCATAGAATTACCAAAAGATTTTTTTTTAATTCTTTTAAAAGAACGATAGCGACAAAAATAAGAAGTATCCATGATGCAAATAATTATTCATAAAAAGTTGTTATTATAATAGTATATATGTATTTTTTTCTAACTAATCAGTTTTAATAATATGATTCTGAATTGAAAGTTAGAAAAAAAAAATTAATAGAGCTTTAATTCGTCTTTTTACTAAGTAAAACCGAATAGAAATAATCAGTAGCAATAAAACGAAAATTGGCATTTCTATCGTTAAAATTATTATGATTGTAGATGATGTGGAGTCTTGTAAATTGTAAATGAAGAAGAAATTGTCTCCTTAATGTACGACTGGAATTTACTGGTCTTCTAAAACTAAAGTACTTTAGTGTTGATTACTCAAGCAGTAGCAGAAATGTTGTACAATATATGTTTAGTGATTTTCTACATTAAAGCTATTGTTTGCAATTCGGTTTAACCGAAATATGAACTTATTGTCTGTGTATTGACACATTCTTGGACAGTTGGACATCAAGATCTTATTTGTTAAATTTAGTTCTACTGTAAACAAGTTAATGTACATAAAATTCTATAAGAGGAATTGTTATATAATACCAACACATTCGGTATATGAACATGATTAACATTCGAAGTAATATAAAACACAATTGAAGCAATAGCTAAAAAACAATAAATTTTGTCTCATAAACCTGCCTAATTATAGATGACACTTTAGTACTTCAGAAAGTTCTCGACAACTTGTATGTTGATGTGTATGTAACAGTATTAATCTGCAGCAATATTTCTTTGTGGAAAATTTTGATAATCAGATAGGTAGATCGAATTTCTTTTTTTCCTTACAGGCCGAGTGGGGACGGTAAATTTTCTGTCATTTTGTTTTTGGTCGCTATAGTAATCTGCATGGTGCCTTCTCTCTCTCTCTCTCAATATGACTGACAGTTGATAACAGAGGTCTGGATATCAGGATACCTCATTATAGTATACTTTGATGTTATGTATATACTGTACAAGGTTCACATTTCCTTGAAAAACAACAATCTTCAAAGTATGCATTTTATGCCTTCTACATATTTATATAATTCATCAGTTAGGTGTGGATATGAAAGGCCTAGATATTAAAAAGAGGTACACGTTTGATAACTGTGAAACCAGGACTCCATGGCAAAAAATATGTTTGGGAAAGGAATAACACATCAATGATTTCCTTTCTTTTTTATTTTATGCAACATATTAACTGGAAATGATATCATGTCAATATTCAATGTGCAAATGTATAAAAATAAAAAGAAGTAATAAATAATGATAAGTCAACAATAAATCATAAACTATATCAATAGAGAAATACAGTAACTATACGTAACCTTTGGAAAAAGAAATTACATCTATTAGTATATTGTCAGAGGTTACATGTACGTTATGTCCTTTTTACTTACTCAGTTCGATTTCAAGTAGAGATAAGCCTAAGTTTCATGCTTAACTTTAAAAATATAAATAAAATTGATACATTATCTATGAATAATTGGATGAAAATGCGAATATAAAATAAAAGAAAAAGAAAAATGCATAAAAATTTTGATGTAAAAATATGCATTGAGTATTATGAGATATTTCCGAATGATTAAAGTCCATAAAAAGAACTCTTAAGATGAGTCTGTTTTCTTTGCGATGCAACACAATGATACACAGAAAAATATACAGCAAAAAAGAATGGCCACGCCTATCACTATATAAGTCGTTGTAATTATCCAGAAGGCAAAGTAGAACAGGGTGGGGTCGCAGTAATTCTGTGATGTTGTCGGCGATCGCACAAAGTCGTCTTGCGTAGAATAAACCCAGACATTTCCTGTAAATAATTTTGAATAAAAAGTTAGACATTATCAAGAAAATCTCGGAGTCTTTAATCCTCCACGGATATGTTGAAGTATAAAGAAATTTCTATTAATTCTAGAAAAGCGTTCGCTTTTTAAGGATTTATGTTACAATTTTTTTTTACAATTTTTTGATTAAAAAGATGATTTTATTTTTGCTTCAAATGTATTTCTGTGAAAATACTTGCAAACTCCATGATGAAAAAAAAAAAAAAAACTTTTAGATACATTGAACATTGTTTATGCCTAAACCAGAGAAAGTGATTATGTTTATACAACAAAATGCAAATGAAGTGTTTGAACTGTTAAAATTTGAAGCTTTTTAAAAAGTATCGATCCTTACCACAAATAAACCACACAGTGTTAAACAGGTTGATGAGTGAGTCGATACAGGTAACAAACGGTGAGTTCTTCTTCTCCTCGTCGTCATCATCGCCTTTTTTCTTGGTACAGCTCTTTATGATGGAGATTACCAACGATACAAAGCTGAAGACCCCAGCTACGATCAGATAGATGGGTATCATCCTCTCGGCAGGACAGTCGTCAAGGTACTGGGCACCTACATATTTAGGAAAGGGAAGATACAGTTTGGTAAATCAATGAAAAATAATTAAATATAGGAGATGCAAATTAAAATCTTCACGGCGAAAATGGTAAAATTTGTCAATACGTAGTGAACATGAGATCTTTATCAACATAATTAGGATGATTATAAAATATTTAAATTTTCTTTCCATAAGGAAAATAAAAATAGTATTGACTTTACAGTTGTTTGTTTCGATTACTTACCTATGACGATCATGGCAATAGGAATCCCAAGTGTAAGACCAAGGCATATCGTACATGCCACTGAAAAAGAGGTCATTACTAATTAGGAATGGACTTCATACGTATATATTTATTCAATCATGCATATTTTTGTACCTTAAATGCGATATCAAAATTTTAATATTATCTGTATTTACAATTTATTTCTGTACCTCAGCATACTTGTACTCTGAATTTTATATTGCTATTGAATTTGAATACGTTAAACATATGATTACAATGTACATACGTGAGCCAGCTAGAATCGCCACAAATTTACAACCAAATTCTGCCTTATTGTTTGATTTTTCCTTTGCGTCTTTGATCTGTCCAAAAAGGGAGCTATACGATGGGGGTGGGTCTAAACAAAAACAAAAACAAATATTTCATAAATGTTCATTATATACATGTATGTTCTTGTAATGATGCAATGTATTTATCAAAATTACTTATTTCATGTCAATATGCAATCAATCCGAAGTCAAATTTGAAGTTCATACAGCATTGTGTCCTTGTTGCAAGCATCAAAGTGATTGACTTGATATACATATAACATTGTAGTAGATGTCTTGTAGTCCAATAGTTTTACAATTTTGCCCGTTTTCGAATGCTCAATTTATAAGCGACTTCTTTCAAATTCTCATTGTCGATATGATCTTCATCTCATTTTAATGTATAATATATTATGGTGCTAGCCATATTTTTCTTCAAAGTTTTGATATCAGTCTGCTTGAGTAAATA
Organism: Pinctada imbricata; assembly: GCA_033119305.1. Classification (NCBI taxonomy): domain Eukaryota; kingdom Metazoa; phylum Mollusca; class Bivalvia; order Pterioida; family Pteriidae; genus Pinctada; species Pinctada imbricata. The sequence continues at coordinate 47,168,596 of VSWD01000006.1, read as the reverse complement.
TATTTTCCTTTCACCATCATAGTCTTACCCGGAACTTGATGATCTCGACAAATGCAAATGCATTACATACATGTACACATACATGCAGGCTTGCTTTTACAGAATTTAGTTTTCACAAGTTTACTGTTGATCATATTAGAAGCGAACTTATCATATGAAAAAAAATGTCTGTAAAAAGACCTTCATTGTCAACATTCGAGTAAACTTTCATGGCAAAACATCAAATCCAAAATTAAAGAGGCTTCATGTGTTCTGGAATTTTTCAAAACAAATGTTACAAAAACTACGCACCATTCTTCTCCACATCCCCAGCAGTATATGTAGGTGGCGGTATGTCAGTCATGGTGGATGGGTTGACCGATGCTTTGCTATGAAAAAAAGGAAGTTCAACAATTAAACAATTGTAGAGACAAATTGATAAAACTTCTCAAATTTATTGTTCTCTTTCTCTCTAGTTTAATTAAGATTCGTCAGTGTCTATTTTCATTGGTTACATGTAAGAACTATTTTCTACCCGTTATAAACTAAAGTTTCATGTGTTCGTTTATGGTGAGCTTTTATCCATCAAGCTATGTCATTCAAGCCTTTTCTTTTTAATAGCTTTTCTCTGTAAGCATTCGCACTTTTATTTACGCATGGCACAGTCTAACCCCCCCCCAAAAAAAAATCTTAATATCACATCCGGTTGCCACGGAAACGGACTTTAAACATTTTTGTAAATATAAATTACATACATTCAGTTCAATACAATCGAATTGTTCGAAAATGTGTGTATTAGAGAATTTTAGCATTCGATAAAAATCTTAAAGTTGTAGGCCCTGTAATCGTCAAAAATTGGATGAAATTGAACTTGTAGAACGCAAACTGTATTTTTCTAGCATTACCAAAGTTATTAACTTTCCGTAAATACCAAAATTTTTGCAACCAAGCTCCTCAAGATACCAAAATATAAAAATAATTTATTGTAAATATTTCTGGCTCACAATATGTACACCGCAAATGGAAAACCCCAAGTTACGCATGCGCATTACCATGATTACAAATTAAAATAATAACGACATAGATTATTAAACTTGACTAAGGGTAAATAAAGGTAGATTTTCACGGATTATTTAGTTGGTAATTAGCAAACTTTCAAACCTTTCCAGATTGATGACTAGAAAGCTCCGTGAGATAAAGCTAACCTTTTATGACATGAGTTTATTTATAATTATTGTGATTGTAAACATTGTGAATTCGCCGGCAAAACACATCTTATACTTATATCCTGGACAAGTGAACTTTTTGTAGGTTTCTTTACCCAATAAAACAAAAATAATGAAATTAAATAATATACTCTATTTTCTAGAAGATACAGGGAATACATCTTTAAATACCTTGAAGAATTTCATCTTGTTCAGTTCCATACCTCTGCAATAATATGTGTATACGAAATTGAAAGGCATAATTCCTGTTGTAAGTCTTTGAACAAAGGTAATATTGATCAAATTGTCACTGTCTCTTGGTGCAGAGATTGCAACATTTCGAAAAAAAAAATTCGAATGATTGCTCCGAAAGCATTTCACAGAAGATTGCTGGTAGTCTAACTGCGATTTCCTCAGCATTCCTCTTCACTTGCATTTGTTTATAATCCATAATAATTCTAAACATTTAAAATGGCTTTTCAATACATATAACAACTGCTATAGAACATATCGAATTAACAGCGCTTGGCTGAACATGAAAGACGGTCAATAATTTTTAAAAACCCAGGCTATGTTTGACGTGTCTTACATTGACCGACAACTTCAACACGGTCGTATCCAGGCAAACAAAATAATGTTTAATATCATTGTAAGGACTGAAACTTGAACGAAGGAAATCAAACCCCCTCCCTCCTCCTTAATTTAGTCAATTAGTCATTCATCTCCTCCCTACCTCCCTCCTTGCCCAAACCCAACCTAAACCGGAGAAGTTTTAACAATGTTGCTGAACAGAAAACGACACGCTAATTTTGTCAGTAATGAAATTGCTCGCAAAAATATTAAGTATAGTGCGCAGAAAATAACGAGAATACTTTACTACCCTATTCACTTCAAGAATCTCTCTCTCCAAACTATATGATCAATAAGAATAAGATTCTAATACAAGGAGGTACAGTTCATGTTATTCCGAGGATAGAGGATTGTCGAAAAAAAAAATTTCTGAAAATAAACAATTATATTTCAAAAGAAAGGGAAGAGACCATAGGATAGGAATACATGAAATAAATCAATCAACAAACCACAATGAGGCTCTACTTGCCAAAATTAATAATTAAAGATAAAAAAGAAAGTCATTCTTACTTTTTAAGCTTAGGTTTCCAAATATCAAATCAACTTTAACACCTCCTTTAAATCATAACACATCTGTTTGAGTTAGATCACAAAGTTTTGTTTGATATTTCCATGTCACTGTCTAACATTGGGTACAAGGATTAATTTAAACTTCTATATTTTAACAGGGTCGTACTTTAAATGCCCAACATAATGTATAATATACCCGTGTACATGTATTACATTGCCGTTAAACTTTCATGTACGTACCGTTCCTCGTCTCATACAGAGAGAACCCTGCTGTTTCTCAGTTTTTCTTCTGTCTAATAAAGATGTCTCTTTCAAAAAAACTGAGTTTAGACTATATAAAGATCAGCCTGTCCGTGCTGTATCGTTCATACAATCTCACACTCTTTCTTTAAATATTACCTACATGCTTAGCTAAGAGGTTCTCACATGTAGCAGCTTGGTTTGTAAATAACAAAAGCTGGAGATCTGATTTGGTTCCAGCTCCATCCAAGGGCCCTTACAAGTCTTCCCAAAAAGCCGGACTAGCACCTAAAGACATAGTATGTATTAAGCTCTCCTTTCTTTACAACCATGTTTGATACATATCATGATGTCATACTGATGCCATCAAGCAAAAACTAGCGGAGTAAAAGAACATTTTCTTATGTTTGGAAACAATAGATTTTTCTTATATATTGTCATAATGCACTGTCCGTCGTCCATCCGGTGAGAACTTTTTCCACATCTCCTCTGCTAGCACTGCACAGAAATTAACGAAACTCTACATGAACCAAATACTCAAGGTTCTCTACTTAGTGTTTATTGCATAGATCGGTTTACAAATAAATCTGCTGAAGCAATTTCGACATCTCTACAATCGCGGCATAGAATATCAAGAAGCTTTACAGGAAGCAAGTACTCAAGGTCCTCCAAGAAGTTTGTGTTTGTTTCTAGTCAATGAATCAATAAATATGCTGCACGGACTTTAACGAGTCCCTTGAGTATACTTGTTTTATGTAAGGCTTCGTTAAAGTCCGTGTAGCAGTTACATTTGTACAGAGGAGATTTCAAAGAAATAAATATGGACATCGATAGCTTTTATATATTTGCTGACGCATCTTTGAAATCTCCTCTGTACAAATGTAACTGCTACACGGACTTTAACGAAGCCTTACATAAAACAAGTATACTCAAGGGACTCTACCAAAATGGGACCTAACAGCTCTTGCCCGAAACTCAGCTGAGCGATGTGCCGCCCTTGATCATTTTCTTTATTTACAAATATTACGGCGTAATCACCAAATTCAATATCATCATTTACGAACAAATAAATTTGCAACATGGACCAGATATGCACGTTTCGGGTACTTAACCTTTGTCAATGATCATCAATATAAACAATGTAATATGATCAAAGAGTGTGAAAGTTATAATGTTCAAAAATGTAACGTAGCAGGATTGGTGGGATACATTTTTTTGTATGATGCTACAGGACCAACGTTTTAGAAATTCCAAGAAATTTTGGTAAGAGAAGTTTTCGATTGCCTTGAAGAAACGAACAACCAAAGTTGATCAAACTTTGTTATGTGTAGTCTTTTGTGTTCATTGTTTCTATGTCGTGTGTCTCTTTTTCGTCCCTTGCTGTTCTCGTCTTCTCTGTGTTTGCGCTTAGGGTGGAACCAGGTCTGGTTGGAGATCCCCTCCCTTCTTATGCACATGTGCCCTCGGGGACTCCTTGTCCACCAGCAATGACACTCACCAAGTGATACCAATATTAAACGTCTTCAAATTCGATATACTCAAGATATTGTTAATACTCATATACATAATATAACATAGGAAATCACTTTGTTTAATATTTTTATTTCGGTAATGCATATCTTTATCCTTCCAGGCGCGTAGCTGCCCATACGCAAGTACGCAACTGCGTACACATCATTTTGCCAAAAAAAAAAAGAAAGAATAAATAGATAAAATCATAAATAAAAATAAAATATTAAGAAAACAATCAAAGTCGAAAGAAAGAAGGAAAATGTTTCGTAGTAGCATCTATACTAACTAAACTAAGAAATTTTAAATTCTGATACATGTACGTCACTTGGTGTAGTTGTACATTTAAACTTCATTTAAATCAAGGGCATAGGAGAAAGGGGCAGCTGGGGCACATCCCCCCACTTTGGGGCACAACCATCTTTGTGCCCCCTTTCAATCACAATATTTTATGCTGCATTAACATTGTTTAAAATAGCAACATTTTGTACCATAAATATACAATTTTTTCGTATAGTATATTATTACATGTACTTTTTTATGATAGAGGGTATAGAAAGTATTTTTCAGATAAGTCTATATTTTGCCCCCAAAAAACATGGCTCGCTACCGCTAGCCATACATTTATTCATGTACTTATAAAAACAGATCCAAAATGTAGAACTGCACCAGATATATCAAAATTTGTGCATACAGAACATGAAACCCCCATTCTGTATTCCCCCCTCTTTTTTTTTGCTTGTTAGAAAATTTGGGATGCTGTGCCCCTCCACGTTTTTCAGGCAGAGGTACGCCTTTGTAGATGCATGATTGAATACGGAAATAGAAGAATTCCGTCGACATGTATGAACATTAAAACATGCACAAATAGATATATATTGAATTGAACTTATACTTGCTTTATACTTGAATATAAGCCTTTTTACAGTGGGAATTGGATGTTTCAAATTGCCATATTTCACGAGCTTCCGGGGGCTTCGCCCCCTGGACCCCTACCAGAGCCTCGCCCTGGACCCACTGGGGGCCTTAAGACGGCCCCCAGCTTAGACTGATTTGAGTACACATCATTTCTACCCTGGCTACGCGTCTGCCTTCTGAAGTGTCCGATCAGTCTGACGGAAACTTGACAAAATGATGTGAATGTATCAAATGTCGTCTATTTAAGTTGGTAAACTATTATGTCGTTGCTTTACATTTTGTGTAGGAGGTGTATATTAGTAAAAAGAATATCGTGCATACATTTCTCACCAGTGTATGATTATGCTTATGCCATTTTAGGTAAGAGTCAATTAGAAATCTTTTTCGACTTTCATTTGATTTACCATCAATTCCACAATTTTGTTTTTCTGAATCGTGTATTCCATGACTTTCTAAACAAAATGGTATAAGTACATGTAGCACAATATGTTTCTTTATATATTTTTCTTTTAAATATTGTTTGTTCTAAGATGTGAATCTACAACATACTGAAATATACGAACCACGAAATTTGTGTTATATTTTATATGTAACGACCGAGATATCAGCACTTTAAGTTGATTTTTCAATAGATGACGTCAATAAGAACCACTTAACTTCAGTAAAGCCAGCAGATATTTCTGTTAAGGATAAATATCAATGTTGTGTTTATTTAAGTTTTTATTTTCTGCCTCTGTACAAACAGCAAAATGCATATGTGCATAGAAAATATGAAAATGACATGAGTCTGACTCATATGCTAAAAATCATCAAAACAGCAGCGACAAAGAGCAACTTAAAACAAAACAACACACAGATTTGATGAACGGAATGTAAATTTGTAGATGGCGCTACAATTATTATCCAGCGGAAAATACTTCAACAACTTCAACATATTTACGAGTTTGCTTTTCTCTTGCATCCTTTAATTTTCAAAGTTTTAAAATCTAATTTGTATTACACTTTATTGACTTCATAAACATTAACATGGATTGTGCAGGAGCACTCGATAAGTTATCTTAAAATTGTAAAAAAAAAAACCAATAACAACAAATAAATAAATCCGTCACATTTTTATCAGAATCTGTGCCGTTCTTCGCGTTGTTTTTTTTAAATAAAACTATTTCTTTGGTGTTCCTTTCTTCTTTCTTGAGGCATTGTCTGCGAAACCTCCACAGATACACAATAGGAGAAAAAGGCCCAGTAAAGACAAAACAGTGACACAGAACGTAAAAGAATATATCCTCGGGACTTCGTCACATTTTTCGTTTGATTGGAAGCCACTGATGGAGGAAACAGTTCCTGATAAAAAAGGGAAAAAATCATTTTAAGCATAATAAGTGGAGCGATTAGAAAACAACATCTTAAACAAATATTTCGCGCAATTTTTTTTTAAGCTGTAGGTCAGACAGAATAAAATGTGACACACAAACGTCTCAATGAGCATCTTTGTCTAACACTATTGTCTTTAAAGTAGGTCAAATTCGACGATAGCAAGGAAATAGATTTGACCCATGTATCAATCGAAACAGCATGCCTAAATGGTTATGAAGCATCATCAATATCAAGAAATAAAAGGGTAACTTTCTTAAAAAATAATAAAGTTAGAACTTCTCAAAAAGTGGGGGGGTTTTTTTTCGCTTTTCCGGTCATCCTTTGCCAATTTAGTCAGACTGATATAATTATATGCTTGGTACCTTTCAGAAAAAGTTTCAGACGTAAAACAAAATATTTAATTACTTCTTATTTCAAAGAGATTCCTTACCTATTATGAAATAGACGAACACAAATATTATCAATGCAAAGCGAGCAGCATTCACAAATTTAGGGGTATGCTTGTCTTGTTGTGCTCTAGTTCTTCCCTTCTTCTTCATGACAATGTATTCAATCAGGAACATTAACAAAAGTATAAACAGTGCGGATCCATGAATAACGAGAAATCTGGGAACGTCGGAATATCCTGGACATTCGTGAAAATACACCGCACCTGAAAAGGGTCAAGGTCATTGTCTATAGAAAAGAATGAGTTTACGATGGGGCAAATTATACATGTATGTCTCCGAATCTCCCATTGCGAGAGCATGAACAAGAGTGAATGGTAAATTCATTTGATGTTGACATCTTTTCAAAGTGATTTGGTGATTTTTATCCAGATTTGTGCAACATATTGTTGAATTTACTTTTGAATATACATGTAAGCAAGAAATCTTGTCTGTAAATTTAAAATTTTAATTAAAATCCTATTTTCACTTCTTTCAGTTTAAAATTACATTAATGTTATGAATATTTGATAAATCTAAACATACCTATAGCAATGTTGGAAATGCTCACACAGACAAAAAATCCCAAGACAATCTGTAAGATTGCTGCAAATATAAAACATCGTGTCATATTATTATAAAACGTTGATTTTTTTTCTGATTCCTTAAATTTACTTGTCAAAGAAATTAAACAGAAAATCACATGCATCGAAATGAACATGGTTCCTATATGTTTCATAAAATATTATTTTTGCTTTTTCCTTTTTAAAGATAAAGTATGAAGAAATGTACTTTGATTTCGAACCAATTTTATATGATAAAATAAGAAATCGAACATTACGCATTTTATTGTCATTTATATATTTATCTATATTATTTTTGGAATGTGGTTTAAAATTCAATTTCACAGAGAAAAAAAGTACCAGTTTCACATGTAGCTCTTGTACAGTTCACACAAAATTCTTTTGTACTCTTTGATTCGACTCTTATCTTTTTCACTTTACCAAATAAGGATTCATAGGTCGGCGGCGGTGCTGAAATGTAAATACAGTATACAAAATGTAGTACAGTATTATATATAATACTAAAAATGTTTCATCCAAACATCATTTAGATTTTTTCACCCAAGACGGAAAAGGGATCTACAACAAGGTTATATCTTACCACACACACAGTCCAACGAAGATAGCATAACAATTTAACGAACAAAACCATATAACATATTATCAAAAAGAGCAAAATGAAGTCAATGGAGTTCTTTAAAAATTCGATTTTTTTTTATTTCAAGAAAAATCTTTTATTTGATGAGCTTAAAAAAATTATATCATTAAGGAGACTGTTTGCACAAACACATTTTCTTCACAGGCTCTCAAGTCAAAGACTTACTGATTATAAAGGATATGAATTTTCAAAACACGTCTGAAATATTCTACGATTGAACTTTCCTTTTTCTCACATGTCCATAGAAAAAAATCCTATTTCAAAATAACACACATGTAAAGAAAGTCAAATAATGGAACCACACGTTCTCTGTGAGCATCATACACTGTATAATGTAAAGAAAGCCAAATAATGGAAAACACACCTTCTCTGTGAGCATCATACAATGTATAATGTAAAGAAAGCCAAATAATGAAAAAACACACCTTCTCTGTGAGCATCATACGCTGTATAATGTAAAGAAAGCCAAATAATGGAAAACACACCTTCTCTGTGAGCATCATACACTGTATAATGTAAAGAAAGCCAAATAATGGAAAACACACCTTCTCTGTGAGCATCATACACTGTGTTATAATGTAAAGAAAGCCAAATAATGGAAAACACACCTTCTCTGTGAGCATCATACACTGTGTTATAATGTAAAGAAAGCCAAATAATGGAAAACACACCTCTGTGAGCATAATACACTGTATTATAATGTAAAGAAAGCCAAATAATGGAAAACACACCTTCTCTGTGAGCATCATACGCTGTATTATGTAAAGAAAGCCAAATAATGGAAAACACACCTTCTCTGTGAGCATCATACGCTGTATAATGTAAAGAAAGCCAAATAATGGAAAACACCTTCTCTGTGAGCATCATACGCTGTATAATGTAAAGAAAGCCAAATAATGGAAAACACACCTTCTCTGTGAGCATCATACACTGTATAATGTAAAGAAAGCCAAATAATGGAAAACACACCTTCTCTGTGAGCATCATACGCTGTATAATGTAAAGAAAGCCAAATAATGGAAAACACACCTTCTCTGTGAGCATCATACACTGTATTATTATGTAAAGAAAGCCAAATAATGGAAAACACACCTTCTCTGTGAGCATCATACACTGTATTATTATGTAAAGAAAGCCAAATAATGAAAAACACACCTTCTCTGTGAGCATCATACGCTGTATAATGTAAAGAAAGCCAAATAATGGAAAACACACCTTTTCTGTGAGCATCATACACTGTATAATGTAAAGAAAGCCAAATAATGGAAAACACACCTCTGTGAGCATAATACACTGTATTATAATGTAAAGAAAGCCAAATAATGGAAAACACACCTTCTCTGTGAGCATCATACGCTGTATTATGTAAAGAAAGCCAAATAATGGAAAACACACCTTCTCTGTGAGCATCATACGCTGTATAATGTAAAGAAAGCCAAATAATGGAAAACACCTTCTCTGTGAGCATCATACGCTGTATAATGTAAAGAAAGCCAAATAATGGAAAACACACCTTCTCTGTGAGCATCATACACTGTATAATGTAAAGAAAGCCAAATAATGGAAAACACACCTTCTCTGTGAGCATCATACACTGTATTATAATGTAAAGAAAGCCAAATAATGAAAAACACACCTTCTCTGTGAGCATCATACGCTGTATAATGTAAAGAAAGCCAAATAATGGAAAACACACCTTTTCTGTGAGCATCATACACTGTATAATGTAAAGAAAGCCAAATAATGGAAAACACACCTCTGTGAGCATCATACACTGTATTATAATGTAAAGAAAGCCAAATAATGGAAAACACACCTTCTCTGTGAGCATCATACGCTGTATTATGTAAAGAAAGCCAAATAATGGAAAACACACCTTCTCTGTGAGCATCATACGCTGTATAATGTAAAGAAAGCCAAATAATGGAAAACACACCTTCTCTGTGAGCATCATACACTGTATAATGTAAAGAAAGCCAAATAATGGAAAACACACCTTCTCTGTGAGCATCATACACTGTATAATGTAAAAAGCGCCAAATAATGGAAAACAACTTCTCTGTGAGCATCATACGCTGTATAATGTAAAGAAAGCCAAATAATGGAAAACACACCTTCTCTGTGAGCATCATACACTGTATAATGTAAAGAAAGCCAAATAATGGAAAACACACCTTCTCTGTGAGCATCATACACTGTATTATTATGTAAAGAAAGCCAAATAATGAAAAACACACCTTCTCTGTGAGCATCATACGCTGTATAATGTAAAGAAAGCCAAATAATGGAAAACACACCTTTTCTGTGAGCATCATACACTGTATAATGTAAAGAAAGCCAAATAATGGAAAACACACCTCTGTGAGCATAATACACTGTATTATAATGTAAAGAAAGCCAAATAATGGAAAACACACCTTCTCTGTGAGCATCATACGCTGTATTATGTAAAGAAAGCCAAATAATGGAAAACACACCTTCTCTGTGAGCATCATACGCTGTATAATGTAAAGAAAGCCAAATAATGGAAAACACACCTTCTCTGTGAGCATCATACACTGTATAATGTAAAGAAAGCCAAATAATGGAAAACACACCTTCTCTGTGAGCATCATACACTGTATTATAATGTAAAAAAAAGCCAAATAATGAAAAACACACCTTCTCTGTGAGCATCATACGCTGTAAATGTAAAGAAAGCCAAATAATGGAAAACACACCTTCTCTGTGAGCATCATACACTGTATAATGTAAAAAGCGCCAAATAATGGAAAATACAACTTCTCTGTGAGCATCATACGCTGTATAATGTAAAGAAAGCCAAATAATGGAAACGCACACCTTCTACGGAGCATCATACACTGTATTATAATGTAAAGACAGCCAAATAATGAAAAACACACCTTCTCTATGAGCATCATACACTGTATAATGTAAGGAAAGCCAAACAATGAAAAACACACCTTCTCTGTGAGCATCATAATGTAAAGAAAGCCAAATAATGAAAAACACGTCTTCTCTGTGAGCATCATACACTGTATAATGTAAAGAAAGCCAAATAATGGAAAAACACACCTTCTCTGTGAGCATCATACACTGTATTATAATGTAAAGACAGCCAAATAATGAAAACACACCTTCTCTGTGAGCATCATACGCTGTATAATGTAAAGAGAGCCAAATAATGAAAAACACAACTTTTCTGTAAGCATCATACGCTGTATAATGTAAAGAGAGCCAAATAATGAAAAACACACCTTCTATGTGAGCATCATACGCTGTATAGACTTGTGGTTCACCTCCAGCTGACTGTGTGGCGAAAACACCAGTTTCCCCTCCTCCTTTCTCTACAGAGGAAAGTCCATAAATTTCCTCCCTCGGTGCCACGGCCATGGTTTACTTTTTACCTATGGTCAATTATACGTATATAAAAGTAGATCAAACTCCAATACACAACATTGATGGGATTTAAAGAGAAACTCAATGACGTCGTAGTAATGGTTTGTATATTTAATGCCCTACATTATAGAGCTACATGTATTACAAAACGGTATGAGGAGAATATGTTTTCTTCAGACCGTATTATATCGATTGCCTTACTGTTTCTTGAGCTACATGTACTTTTTACTCCATGGTAAATCTTCTCAGTGTATAAATACATCTGGGAGGGGGGGGGGGGGTTGTGTGTGAAAATATCCGTGGGTTAATATACTAACATGTACATCCAGACTGTTTTATATTTGAAAAGACGCTTTAGATTTGTGCAAAATTGGACAGAAGCTCATCCTTTTTCCTGATGACCAAGAATGACCCTACAATTAACATGACCTTAAAATATTTTTCTGCAATTCCTTTTCAAAGTAAAAGATGTCGTTGTTAAATAATGTTAATTTTCGTTTAATGGTTTATTTGCCTTGATAAACACCAAAAATGCATTTAGTTTTCAAAATTTAATAATTTTAATAGTATTAGTATTATTTAATCTAAATGCATTATATTTTATATACTTTTTAGTCTGCAGCACAAAGATGTAATTATCCTACATACTTAAGAATAATCGATAAGCCAATCCATTCAATACCCGACGGTCTACATTTTGCCCGAGCTTAATATTAATTACCGACAGTTATACTGTAATCATTCATAACCTACTTGCACGGGTAAAATAGCTCATTGCATTATGATTGGTTGACAATTTTAAAAAAAGCAAATATTCGTCTAGGTTATTCAGAATCTGTACATTGAATTCTTTCATCAGTCTAGATGACATGGCAATTGGTCGAAAGTCATGTCGTATAGATGCATTTTCCTCCGAAAGATGCATCGAAAAGTCTTAGCACCAAATCGCAGATCCTCGAAAATTTCCTTCTCTTGAATCGGAAATAAAAACGGAAAAGCCCGAAAATTTGCGATTGGTCTAACAAGTCATGTATTCCAATACTTTTCTAACTAAAAGTTAGAACATTTAAAGTCAGTTAACTGACGGCAAGCTTTTTGTAAAAGCTAATACTTGTAATTCATTTTTGTATTGTATGTTAATGAATGCAATACAATCAAATCCATTTAAAACACACAAATACATTATAATTACCCTAAAAGTGAGGAAATAACGTGGAGGAACATATTCATGTTGACATGAACAAATTTAAATTAATGGATACAAACGTACTTTAAGTTTAAAGGGACGGTGTCCCTGAAAATTTTGTAAATTATAATAAATGCAAAATCTTTCTTTTCATATGAAAGTATACATCCTCATTAGTATAAATTCAAATTTTCAGGCGAATGTAACGCATACATTCGCAGTTATAGACCTTTAAAAACATTATTTTGAATTTGGGGTGCGCAGCTCTAATTCATTCCACTAGCGCCACCTACAATGTATTGAGTTTTTACAATAAAGGTATATGGAGATTTGATTACTTCAAAAATCGACAATATTAGGGTCGTTACTACATATATTTCAAATAAAACTTTTACGGCTCCTTTTTCCCTCTATTTAGACCCTTTGGAATAAATTTTACGTTTTCAATAAAATTTATTTTCAGGGACACTGTATCCTTACATGATTTAGAAGTAAATATGTACAGGGACCGCTTGAATTTGGTAATCAAACAAGGAGCTGTTAAGATAAGACGTAAAATCTGCCCTGAAAAGTTGAAATTTCAAAATGCAAAAATTAAGATTTTTTTTTCGGCAAAAATAACAAATAAGCTGGTCCAGATATGAATCTTCTGTGAGGTTGGATAAATTTTCTAAAATAAAAACGATATTTGGGTCAAAACAAGCGTTTTCCCCATAGAAATCAATGGAAAACGGAAAAGTTTTCTACAACATTGTCCCCCCCCCTCGGTTCAGAATGCCACTGTCACCAAATGTGTATATCAATAAAAATAATTTTCTGGCCAAGTGGGGTTCTGAACCGAGGGGGGGAACAATGTCCCACAGGCGAAAAACGAAAAAAGGGGGGATGGGTGACTATTTTAGAATCAGTCCTTAGAGCGGTAAAATATATTAAAATTGCATTCTTTTCCTTTTAATATCATAGAACAATCTATTCAGAGTATGTTCTGATCAAATATTTAACCGTTAGGAAGGAAATAAACAAGAAAGTTGTCTATTTCTACACTGTGCGTATTTCGCGCCTGAAAGCTACATATGTGGCTGATAAGTACGAAATAAAACCGTTTTCAAGTTTCCGGATTGCGGATTTTGCCGATTATAGTGATATAATAACCTTAAGGTTAATTTCGTTTATCAAATTTTGACTCGAAAAGCTACAGAAGCATAATTAACGTCAAATTTGTCTAAAAATGTATTTTTTTGTGAATTTTCGCTCGATATTTGACGTTTTCCTCTTCAGTACCCCTTCCTCTTCAATCCGTAATTATAACATCTATCACCAAATCTATTTAGATAAAATACCTACTAGGAATCTTCTAATACTTGATATTTTAATCCTAACAACTTTTTTTCCTAAAATAGAAGGACAGCGCATGAGAAACAATCGAGTAATTTCAGGGCTAAATCAAGCCCTTATCTTAACAGCTCCCTGGAGAAGTCACCTTTTCCATCCCCCTCCCATCGGCCACCACAAGTAACAGAACCCTATTCGTGCAGAATTTTAAAATGAACGCATTTATTGGCTTGGACAATGGTAATGGTAAACTTTAAGTTTCTTTCACATATGTATGCTAAATGCGTTAATATCAATTATTAGTGTAATAGTTACATACATGTATATATAGTATGGACCAGTGAATCTAGCGATATTTTTCTTAAACAGTTGTTGCATACTGACTTTTTTGTCGGCACTTGGGGCCTGTATATATGTAAAAAAAATCTAGCTTGTATCTTTCCTTCTTTCTTTTTTTCCCCGCTCACAAAAGTAAGTACATTGAACATGTCTAAGGCTTATATTTTTACATTTAATTCTCACCGATATTTCACAGACCTAATTCCTCCCTCTTTTCACATATACATGGCATGCTTTTTCCAATGTAAGGAAGGTAATTTTGAAGTACGTACATGCCGACTGGAAGTTGGAAGGTACAAATGTCAACGAAGGAGGGTGGTATCAATAGGCTGAACGGGAGGGAGTCAGAGTGCCGGGGAAATTGCAGAAGGACCTGTTAAGATAAGGGCCCTATTTAGCCCTAAATCTCGTGACTCTTTTCTTCTCCGTAGCGAATTGTATACAGAAAAACATTAATCATTATTGAAATAGAATGTATTTGTAGACCTTTTACATGTTTTACATTTCTTTAAAGAAACCTTAAGATTCTAAAATTAAGGTCGAAAGAGGTTGGGGTGCACGGATAGAAAAACCGATAATATCGACAAAAACGTAGCAATTTTAGAATATTTTACCAAAAATGGATAAATATTAATTAAAAGACATCAAATATGTCTGCATTGTGTATCAGAAATAGATTTCGAACGTTCCATCTCCTTTAATCGGTAAATAATCGGTAATAATGCAATCCGGAACTTAAAAATACGGTCTCATTTTGTATTCAATGGCTACAATGTAAGCCTATTAGCGCGAAATACACATTGGCGGAGAAATGAACATCATTCTTGCTTATTTCATTCCTAATTCCTGTATATTTCATTCAGTCATATTTAGGTTACATTTTTGATGGATTAAAGAGGAAAAATAGTCAAATGTGCTATATTTTATGGTCGAAAAGGTCGATTCTTAAAAAATGCACCCCCTTTCCATTTTTGGTTTTTCGTCTATAGGGTTGCGTTCCCCCCGGAGATACAGAACCCCACTTTGCCAAAAAAAATTGTATCATTGATATACATCTCCAGTAAAAGTGGCTTTCTGTATATCCGGGGGGAACAATGTTCAAAAAACTTTTCCGCTTTCTATTGATTTCTATGAGAAAAAGAGAAGTTTTGACCCCAAAATTAGCAATAATATGCAAAACAGATAAAGATTTACTTCATATTCTGATGGTATGCAGTATAGGTATACATTTTACATAAAAAGTTCTTGAATTTCAATTTTAAAAATTCCACTTTTCAGGGCTGATTTTACGCCTTATCTTAACAGCTCCTTTTGTAAATAGGATACCCTCTACCCGACCCAAACCACCTACAAGCGTGATCTAGACGGTTAGGACGTCATGACCCCTTGGATTTGCCGCAGTTTTTTCTTTGTTTTACTAGTATGTAATTTTTTTCGACATAGACGGCTTACCCCCACCCCATTTACTTTCCGGGGGGGGGGGGAGGAAGGATAGATTCCCTTAAGATTTTTTTATCTATATGTGCCTTAGAATCCCTTTCTGAGATAAACTTTAGGATTCTGGAAGTCGTTTGAAATATATCAACGCATGTACGTACGTGTATAAATAAATTATGTACATTAGTTGAGCTTATAAATATTTACCTTATAGTTTTGATTTAAATATTTAGGTTTCATTATTAAATGCTCTTTTATCATATTTATCACTCATGCACTCTCATTTGATATGTCCTTTATTTTGGCATTTATAAGAGTACATTAGTACATTTATCCACAACATGCATGTAGCGTTATGAAACGTTGTTCCCTGTACACACTTCTGACGTACTTCCGGTGTGTACAGCTATTTTGAGAAATTGGAAAAGGTGGTAAAATATTAACTGGTCTATATCAGCTCTGAAAGAGATTACATAATGGGGAAATTTCTTGTTGGATTTTAGTTTGATATGAACTGTAATATACATGAAAATCTTCATGACTAGAGAACTTCTTTGAATATCCATTCCATCACCACAAAAAAGAAGAAATAGAGACGATGGGAAAATGGTGATTGTTTGGCAAAAAGTTGCTTTTATGTGAAAATTCGCAGAGAATGAGAAAAAAACCTTTAAAAGTGATGACTAATTTTCGTACATTCGATAAAAAAAAATTTCATACACTATCAACTGTCCAACTTCTGATGCAGTCAACTAAGCTGTCGGTTAAGAGGGTGGCACATTAAGCATTTTCACTGTCCTCCCATATATGACCCTCATTAATGTATTTAAAGAAAATATGTATATTAAGATATTTACAAAAGTAGTCTTGATTTTGAGACATGTAAGATGGATCTATGTAATGCATATAAAATATGGTAATAATATATATTCAAAGTAATGTATAAATTATAAAGTCCACATAAAGTATCATCCCTGCCTCATAGCCATCAAATACAACTGTTGGACATGGATTTTGTCGAACAACGACATCCACATACATGTACATACGGCATATCGACAGGCAGGTATCACCACGATTCCACGGAATCTTGTGCAGTAAAGACCCCCCCCCCCCCCCCCCAACACTTCTAGCTGTTCAGTTATCAATAGTCTCGTAAGGTGGAAGTAAACGGCAAGGGATGACTTATCTGCAAGTCTCATCACTCCTGATGTATCAAACATAGACGTCGGAATGCTGCTCAATTCAAACCTGAATGTTTCAGTAAGGTCTGGGTAATGGCTTCCTGTGGCAGCCAAGGGTCGTTGGAAAAGAAGTTGCGGATCAACATTTAATTCATTATCGTCCAACTTCACACTACTCTTTGAAGAAGGTCAAATGCCAAAGTTATGATGTATACTTGTATATATTGTTTAATTACTAGCATAGGGATGGTCACTTCATGTTCATCACGATGTTTACTCTTTATATCATTTTTTGCATATCAACATATGGTTATACATTACTTGCATTTCATGTACATATATTATGATTATTGTACCTTGACACTCGGGAGATGACTTAAGTATGCTTTGCCTGTTGTCCAATCCTTTTCAATTTTTTTAATAGAATAGTTTTTAGACTTACACTGCTCTTCGAACTAAGAGTAATGACCTGTCGATACTTCTTAAAGACGTATCCAGAAACTTTCTTTCCTTTCATACTTTGCAAAATGTCTTTCGCTTTCAGCTTTGTCAGTGCTTACCTTTTCGTCTTCTGATACACCTTTTTCGATATTGCGCAGTCTCTGGTTGAGAAACTTAATCATAGCATGTGTGTCCCATATGGCAAAATAGCGCTCAATTTATTCATTTATGCAAATGTATACATATGACGATTATATTACGTCATATACCTATGTTTGAAACGCGCCAAATCTTAAACAAGAATGACCCGACATGCCAGGAAAAGCAACTACATTTTAAATGCATCAGATCAAATAAATACAGAGAGCCGAATGCGCCCTTGCAAAATAAAACTGTTTCTAATCCAATTTAACTTATTTATTACCAAAAAATTTACCCACTCTACGTATGAACACAACATTATCTTTATCCTGTCAAAGCCGATAAAGTGATTCCATCAATATGACAGGCCTATTTCTCAAAATATCGATTTTTCAACCCAAAAGTGACAGAACCTAATTTCATTTTATGATTCTCAAGTTGACCAAATCCGGAATTTGATATCGCGATCTATCCGAAACGATGTGGACAAATACACAGCTCCCTTGATTTCCTACTGATAAACAAAGTTAAAGTGCGGCTAGTGACAAGTTTTGGACTTTCTTAACATTGAGGGTATGGGCAGTATCGCCTCGAATTTTCACCTCAAAAGTGACAGAAGTAAAAATTCGTTAATTTATCAAAGATGTGGATTTATAAATTCAGATTGTTGTAGAGTTTCTTCCTATATGAGGACAAATTTGATTGGTGTCATGAAATCGTGAGTATTCTCAATTTATTATATGCTCCCCATAGACTCCTATAGTAAGAATATGAAGCCTACGGAATCCAACATGGCCGCTATGCAAATTAGGAAATTGAGCGCTATTTTGCCATATGCGATACTCCGAGTCACTTCTTTTTTGTCTAGTGTCGTCCAACTCCTTGTGTTGATCGCAGGTATGCAAATTGACAGATGTTTATTCCTGCATTGTCTCATCAGTGTGACATCGAGAGGGACCATTGTACTACTTGTACGTATGTCATATCACGTCCCCTTGTAACACCACCTATTGTCTTTATACTTTCATCAGGACCTGCTCAATTTCAAGATCTGGAGACAGCCCTGCCAAAAACGTCTGGCTCCGTCGTAAAACGTGGTGAGCTTCCTGAAAAAAAAATCTTTCAACACTTGGATTTGAGTAAGGGAGATTCTGAATCTTTTGTAAGTATATGGCAGCAGATTTCACATACAAATTGTGTCCAGAGACTGCTAGGAAAGGTAGCATTGCAGAAACACAATCTTTGTGTAATTCCCAATTCTCTATCTTCTCCGTAAATATGAACATTCAAAGGATTTTAACCATATCCATGAACCATAACTGTGCAGTTCGAATCTTTATTTTATCTTCAGATTGATAAAAAGATACATGAACTTCCAAAAATCCCCAAGATTAATGGTCTTTTTAATGGAGTGGATGTTGCAGTTTACCTAAAAATACAAGCCAAGAGGTATATTCACTATTCTTAGAAACTACAGTTACTGTAATGAATACTTTACAAATCATTTTCAAATAGACCTATACACTATCATGTTTCCCTTTGACTTTTTTATTGCATATATTGAATATGCCATGTCTGATAAATGTATAACATGTACAGGTACACATATGATACCATATGATTTGAGTCTATTTTTTCCTTTTTTGTTAAGTTGACTTGTGTAGGAAATAAGAGTTAAAGCTCCTCAATTATAGTCTTATGAATTACTTGTAATCAGAAGTATTCAAAAAAAAAATTCTAAGAGAATCACTGTTACATTTATTATTTGCTTAACTGATTTTTCTTCTCATTTCAGGGGTTTGTCTATATACATTCACCTAAATCGAATTCCAGGAGATAGATGCCAGGCAGCTTCCAAAAAATGTTAAACAAGACTATGTGTCCATTAAAAATAATTAATATATAAATGATGTATTTCTATCATGATTTTAACATCCCCATCCCTCCGTCCTACCCCCGAATCGTACTGTTCACAGGGAGGTCTCAAGACTTATTTATAATATTATGCTGCATGCATGGGTTCTGCGCACGTAATCCAGGATAACCACTCCTTCTGCTATTTCCGTGGCAGATGGCCGTCCTAAGTCGGCACCGGTTGCCCATTGGTCTCGTTGGTTTATGTGTAGTCCTTTGTGTTTGATGTTATGTGTTGTGCGTTGACGTTATTTGTCCCTTTTGTGTCCCTTTCTGTGCTTGTCCGCTCTGTGTTTTTGCATTGGATGTTTTGCTGTGGGTGTTGCAACCTGGTGTTGTTGGAGATCCCCTCCTTTCTTCCACATAACTTGAGAGAAATTATGGAGTCTTATAATTTTACACCATAATTGTACGTTCTTCCAGACCTCTGGGAAATCAGAAAAGTGGGAGGGTTGTGCGCACGAAATACAGAATAACCACATCTTCAGCTAATATCGAGGCAGATAACAGTCCTAAGTCGGCACCAGTTGCAGTGAGGAGCGGGAAATTCGTTCCCCGTGACCTGATGAATGGGAGTGTATTAATTCCTTCTTTCCAGCTCTGTCGAATGAAAGAAGCTTTGTTTTGGCCCTTTGTCGATTTGACATCATGGATAAAATTTTGCTATTTCGAAAACTTGTCATTCCATTCAAAACTATCACCGAAATTGAAGGAGGTTGGCATCTTAGCACCATCCCACCTGTGCTATTTTGAATATATATTCTATTTGGATGTGCTACTGAATCGACCCTACATGAAATTTGGGGCGCGCGCTCTCTGTAAAGTTAATGTACAAATCTAAATTCAAAACATTGGGGGGGGGGGGGGGGGGGGGGGGGGGGGGGGGCGCTGATGGGGTGAATTTTGGTGGTTCAGCTGGAAGCATCACTGATGAGAATTTGGTATTTGAAGCGCGTGTCTGGTGCAGGAAAAGTTGGTTTGGAGTTTTCTTCATGAAGGTATAGAGTTGGAGCACTTCCCCCATTTTCAATAAATCACGTTTTTGGTGATCAGTCCTTGAGTATAATGGATAATAGTTTAACTTTCATCTTTCTTTCTTCCTTTTTCATGATTTTTCATTTGTTTATATCATTCTAATGTTTTTGCGTTCTAGAGGTTCATCATTTATGATAATCATTGATTAGTTACGCTGATTGGATACATATGGCCTATAACTAAATTTATCAGCAATAAGGTGCCGCTGCTTCTATTGAACATTTTCATGTTGACGTACTTGGGACTTCGCATTTCAAACTTCGCACTTTAGGGGTCATATTAAAGAATTCAAGTGTTATTGAAAAATAAAATATGAACACGAAATAGACGAAATTATGCTTGGGTTTAAAATATGTAAATTCATACATAAAAATGAATAAAATCTCACATTAAGTATTCTAGTTTCAACGGAATAACATCAACAATTTACGTTTGTGAAATAGTCCCCTCCAAATTCGGTGTCCGAAGTCCGCGAACATGAAAAATGTCTTATAAGAAGAAATCATATGACAATTACGTATGATGAAAACTCATAGAGGTAGTATCATACAAACCCTGGTAAAATGGGAAATGGTTGGACAAGGCCTTATTTTGTAAAAAAAAAAAAAAAGAAAAAAAGAAATGTCACTGACATAACGTTAAAAAATAGTTCACATATCGGAAAATAATCCTGAAATCTCTGTACATAGCACATGTATTAATTCGATTTGCTATGCAACATATAACGAGATCTGTGTCTCTTGATTTCAAATTGCTTTTCATTAATATATGTAAATGTTAAACGTCTTCAAATTCGCGTGGACCAGACATGGACGTTTCGGGTATTTAACCCTCGTCAGTGATCCTTAATCCAAACAATGGAATTTGGCCAAAATATGTTATAATTATGTCCAAATATACCAAAAGACGTTGCAAGATGGCTGGGATATGATGCTACAGGACCCAGGTTTAAGAAATTTGTAAAAATCGTGTAAACAGAAATTTTCGAATGCGTTTTAAGAAGCGACCAACATCTTTTGTATACACATTGTATTGCAGTCGAGACGACCTATGTACATGTAACAAATCCAGACTTTTCGTATCCAAAAGACGGTCAAGTTTACTCGATGGAAAGGGATTCCCTGAGGAGATAAGAGCTGCCGAAGGCAATCAGCGCTATTGTGACCAAGACTAAATATCATAATTATCTACCAATTCCTGTACATAAACCTCTAGCGCTATATTACTTTCCTTGAACTCCGCCACAATTCGGCTTTTACGTTCTATTTAGTTCATTCATTTTAAGTTTTACTGATCGTTGTAAACAATATATATGTAATGACAAATATGGATAATGATCATATCCCTGTAAACAGCACAACATCGATCATTCAGAAACCGAAGGCATACAAAATCAGAATAAACTAGGAACCAAAGCAAAGAAAAAACACCATATGAAAAGAAGCGAACTCCCGATATGGGATTGAGACAAGGTACCTATGAAGAGTAAGCATCTCCTGCTTGCATGCAACATCACCGCTTCAATTCGGTAGAACTGTCACATCCGGTAACTTCCATTTCGGAAGACATAGAGTACAATTTTTGGTTGGATGGTTCACATTTATTTGGTAAATATATCATTTAGTACCAATGAAATCTACAGGAAATTATCTTTCTTTTGATAGATCACTTTCTATATAAGCCATTTATATTTATTCAGTAAATGACGCCAGCTTTTGGGTGTAGAGCACTAGTTTGTTTTTGAGGTTGAAGAGACAGACGATCAACCAAAGTTGATCGAACTTGGCTACATGTGCCACACATTTTCTACATTGGCATTTTTGGTTAGTAAAATTCAAAAACTAAAAATCATATTCATGAAACTCCTCATACCTATTTATAGATCTTTTTCGAGTATTGTCTGATACCATTTTCTTTAACCAGGTAAAACTTTTACATGCAAAAAGGGTCCTGTCACTTCGTTTATATAATCAAAGTAACAGTCTATAGCTATCGTCTGTCTTGACGGTTGCGCAAGTAATTGGTACCTAACCTAAAATCCAGAGCTCTCCATTGAACAGGGGCAAGCCAGCACACTCAGTGACCTACCAATTACGAAACACAAGAAGGGAGTATCCATCATACTTATATTAACACAGTAGACAATAGTAGCTTTCCGTGAGCTCTATCAGTAACGATAGTTGATATGGTCACCACAAGGTTACCATAAGATTATTAAATAGCATTCCATGTTAGGTCATCTAGAATCACTTATTGAATTAATATAAGGTGAGCAAAGTAAAACGTATACAAACGTTGCAAAGAAAGGTAACTCGTATACTATGTACATAATGATTGCAACAAAACCAACGAATATTCTCGTTCACGCATGCGAACATAATTTTAAACAGTACATGTAATTGGTTTATATTTTAAATTACATCTTGTCAGCTCTCTCGTACATGTAGTACTTAACGCATAATTCAGCATACTTATCACATAATTGGGATCAAATATACCCAGCGCATATCGTGAGTTTATTCTCTCTGCCGGGCACTTGTAGTCATCTCCTGTAGTCTTCATACTGGTAACACGCTTTAAACTTTTTCATATTAAAATTCTAATTTTCTACAATATCGTCTTTTGAAAAGTGTAGTATTTGAATTAATTTATGTTTATATTGGTACTCAGTTTGAAACGTTCATTTTCTGGTTCTGGTTATTTGATATCATCCATTGTGTACAATTTTATTTAGTCATTATTGAATATACACTTGCAAGTTTAAATACGGAAAAGCCGTAATTGTTTTCAATATATATTGAAACTTGATCCTCTGTTTGAATTAGCTTGCGCAACCACTCGCCTGATGCCACACATTCTTATTTCAATACGACAGAGTACCCAAATGAGATAAAGAATATCAACAATTATCTCAAAAGCACTCACGATGGAACACCAAATTGAGCGTCGACGGACCCCTAGCAAGAGGTTTAACCAGGTGCCCGGGAGAAGTAAGTATCCCCTGTTTGGCTAGCTGCACCGCTCCTGCCGTCGATGTCTACAAAACATAAACTACCTGAGGCTATTACTATATAGAAAAGGTCATGGCGACCATGTCAGGGAAAAACATTCAAAACACTTACTGTCAAACCCATCGCGGGGAACTGTTCTACGTGAATCACAAGGCATGGGCATAAGTGCGACACAAATTAGATAAAGAAGATCCTGACGACCATCTCAACAGCACTCACAATAGAGCACCAAATAATAAAGCATGTTATATTTTAAGGTCAGTAACTTTCAAACCAATTCAGTGCTCACGATGTTGTTATGGACAGCTTGTTTTATCATAAGGAAAGGAGACACTCGGATGCAGCACCCAATGCAAAAAAAAACAAAAACAGAGCAGACATCCACAGAAAAAGACGCAAAAGGGACAAGGAACACCAACTCGCACAATAGACAAATGAAACATGAAAGACCACATATAAACCAACGAGACCAATGGGCAACCGGTTCCGACTTAGGACGGCCATCTGCCACGTAATTATGTACATGTAGCAGACACGCTTACCAAACCGTGTAGTACTTTCCATACAACTTCTGGAAGTACGAAATTTAAGCGCACTGCGCATGTTTAAACCCAATTTGCATTTTTAAATAAAAAAAAGCCAACACGTTTAGCGTTAATGAATAGTTGCTTTAGAATGGAAAATTTCAAAGTTATACCATTCAAAGAGCGAAAGGAGAAAATCGAGTAGGAAGAAACGGATATCTTGCTGCAGAATCGGTATTATTTCCCTCCAGAAGGGCATACAAATATACTGTTTCGAGAAGAATTTGATTCAGAGAGTGAAGTGTGTTGTGAGTACATATTCTATAGAGATGCTAGACATATAGCAGAGTCAACGCGGGGGTTGGGAAAGATATATTTTCCATAAATTTAAATTCAACAAAAGATGATATTTATACAGCCCCGATCAGTCGAAAGTTTAATGTTAGCTATAGCTTTCAAAACTTTTTAAAGCTGATCGCTGACGAAAGTTTCGTTAACTATAGCTTTCAAAATTTTTGAAAGCTAATCGCTGACGAAAATTTCGTTAACTATAGATTTCAACATTTTTGAAATGACATTTTTGAAATGACAAAGCTTTCAACATTTTTTGAAATGACAAAGCTAATTGCTGACGAATATTTCGTTTACTAGCTTTCAATATTTTTGAAAGCTTTTCTCGTACATTGTAAGCTATTTTGTGTCGAGAAAACCATGATGGCCGAAATCAAAGCAATCATCTTCCCAATTTGCTTGATAAATAGTATTAATAATGGTGTTTATTCAGATTAAATTATGAAAATATATATTCTTGGATTAAATGAAATATTGTATCTTGTTTATTTTTATAAGTTCATTTAAAGATTCCGTGTTTCCGAGATCGAAATAGATTTTCATTACACAATTCTTGATATATCCAGTGAAACCTTGGCTTCTCTGTGACTGTCGGAAGCTTTGAAAGATATTTCACAATCGGTGAACTATTAAAGTGCCACGCCAAAAATGAGACGTCTTCTTTCATCCTCCAAACTGTGCAGAGGAATTCGCCCGAGGCGTGCCGCAGCAATTGCAAAAACAATATGCCGAGAGTTCAAAAAGCTTTCAAAATTTTCGTCAGCGATAGCTTTCAAAATTTTCGTCAGCAATAGCTTTCAATATTTTCGTCAGCGATTGCTTTCAAAATTTTCGTCAGCGATTGCTTTCAAATTTTCGTCAGCGATTGCTTTTTAAATATTTTGATCGCTCCGAGAAAGCTCATAGCTTTCAACATTTTCGTTAACAGAGATTAGTTAACGAAATTTTCGTCAGCTATTTTTCGAAAGCTTTTCAGAGCTTTCAAAATTTCGTCATCTCAGTAGCTTAAAAAAAAGCTGACGAATAGTTAACGAAACTTTCGCATTTAGCTTTCGAAATGTCGTCAGCTCGGAGTTAAACTTTCGACTGGTCGGGGCTGTATATTTTCCATTTGGAAAATAGAGACTCGTGGGGGGAGGTGTTACCTCCTTCACTTAAATCGTCTGCTGGGTATATAACATATATCACGTAAGACAAATCCTGAAAGAAATGTGTATGAGTTGAGGTAATTATAAGAAAGGAACAAGTTCTAAATATCATTGGTACAAAAGTCAAAACCCCCTTAAATCATAGAGTTTTAGAAATATTATAATGCTATTAAAACATATACATCACTGACGAGGGTTAAGTACCCGAAACGTGCATGTCTGGTTCATGCTGCAAATCAATCTGCTCTTAAATGATGCTATTAAATTTGAAGACGTTTAACATTTGTACCACTTGGTGAGTGTCACTGCTGGTGGACCAGGAGTCCCCGAGGGCATGTAGCCAAGTTCGATCAACTTCGGTTGATCGTCTGACAGGTCTCTTCTTATTCATGTAGAAACTTCACAATACTTTCTAACCTATATAGAGATAACCTTTTATGCATTGTCTAAATGAAGTGTCGAAACCCCGTCGGACACATGAATTGAAACCCCGGTGGACACATCCACTCAAAAGTATTATTCAATAAAGAAATGTACTAGTCTTTCCTAGTGAGTTAATTTACGGTGATTTGACTTGGATACTTAAATATGACATAATCAAACCTCATCAAGCAACATGAACTTTCTAGCAGTTAGGAAAATGAACCAAGAGGTTGAGGAAAAGTTGAAAAATGTCCAATCGGCAAAACTGTACCGAGGTGTTTGGCAGAACCTGACCACATAGAGACAATTTGAAGTGATGAATAGATTGCAAATGATTGCTTCCACTCCGTCTGAACGTTCATTCGTGAAAAACTCGCTACGTCCGTCTACCGCTCGCTCCGGTACCGAAATTCCTGTTGACACATAGCTGAAACCCTCCACGTGCGCTCTAACAGGGTGAAATCTATAGCGATGTTCTTCTTCTTTTTCCTTCGTTTCATAAATCTTTTCGTTCTACTATCATTAATAAACCAGAAACAACCGTTAAAATTTTTTTCGTCGTAGCACTCTATTGTTAAATTGATATCCATCGTAGGTGGCGCTCTAAATTGAGCGTGAGGAGACAGGAAACATGCTCTTTCAACATTCGTTTTTTCAAACACATTCAATATTTTGAATTAAAAACTATTTTTCTTTTTAAAGAAATCGATCAGATTCAACATAAAAAGGATGGACAAGGGCTCTGGTATTTCACTTCGACCTCGGTGATCTTCGCAACTATCCGTGATCGACGTCATATTAACCGAAGGCCAAAATGAAACAAACAAGCATGCAGTTGATTAATCACTCTTAAATTACTTGTAGACTTTTTGTTAGTTAAATAGTAAGTAGATACAGACGAAGCAGGGATTTGACATTGTTATATATCAAGAATTATATAAATATGAAGGTAAAAGCGTGTTATTCCTAAAAATGTCCGATTGACAGTTGAATGCATGAGTAATTAACATACTGCATGTACACACCACGCTTACCCTAGCAAATCTACCTTGAGTAAATCACAATTTGAAAATTGGAAAAAAATCGAAAAAAGGCCATATTTCCGTTCTCCTTTAAGACGATAGAAATCAGATTAGAATGATCACATTTGTATGAAAAGGTTTATTTGACCTAATCTAAATCATTTTGATGTTTTTAATATTGAAGATGTTATAAATCCTGTGAATTATCAATTCACCAAATATTTGTGCAAATATTTACTAATACATGTAGATGAATGTTTTAAGAAAAGAAAATTATTTTATATAATTGAATTTGAAATGTTAATCTGTGTATGATGTACATGTATGCCTCATGTCATGGTATTTCATCAATAAAGAATTGAATTGAAATGTAAAAGATAATATACATGTAATTATAATAGAAAAGATATTTTTAAAAATCAGTTCTTGCTGACTAAATTTTTTTTTAAAGTAGGGTTTACCTAATGAAAATCAAATTGATGGATTAGGGGAATCTCGATTATTACAGAAAGTGGGAAACGTTTAAGCATAATTCGTATAATAATGGGTAAAGTGATACTTCATCAAAGGTTTTTCGCTAAAATTATAGTTTTTAATGGACATTTTTCAAATTGACGTACTTCGCACTCCGGACTTCGCACTTTAGGGGTCATATTAAAGAAGATATAATATGGTGCAATTAGAAAAGTAAAATTTGAATACAGAATAGAAGAAATGACACTTGAGAGCTTTAGATAAGTATATTTATAATTGTAAATAAAAGAATTCTCACACAAAGAATTCTAGGTTCACTGTGTTAAGGGGTATGGACAAACCGTTATTCGCCATATTGGATTTTATGTAGTGTGTTATTGAAAATCTTTCGTTACACCGAGGCATGGCTCCAACTTCAACTATTTTAATCCCAAGTATTCTCAACCCCAATAGCTACATTTTCCCATATTTTCTACGGAAAATTACATTCAGATTTTAACATTAGAAACTTTTTAAATTCATGCATCGAACTGCACAGCTGCACCCCAGAAGAATTTATGAATAATACTACAACTTACCTTAAACATTACATTGATACTATATCTACAACCATTTGTCCTTCGATTTTGAGTACAAGATCTCATTATCATATAAATCTCTTGTTAATACAACACGGTGTCTTTTCGAACACGAGTTTTTACAGGTAGCCATTTTCACGTGCCGATCCGCCCCAACATAGGTAGAAAAAAATAAACGATTTTAAAGTTTCTGGGGTAATTCAATAGAATTTCAACTGTTTGCGATTCAAATTTTAATTATTTACATGATATATATTAGAAAAGTGGGAAAGTCATGTGAATTATAGGTGGCAAATTACAAATGTGCAACATTACGGGGATCCGCCCCTGGATTCATTTCTATGTTGATATGGCTACTAGCCCCTTGTATGTAAATTGAAGATACCCGGTATTTTGAGAAAGTATGATCAAAATTGGAGGACAAATGTTTGTAGACATATGATGAAAGTAACGTTTAAGGTAATTTATAGTATTAATCATGAATTCTGCAAACCTGTAGCTGCGCAGTTCGGTGCACTAAGTTCAAACGGTTGTCATGTAAAAATATTGATGCAGTTTTTGTTTAAAATGATGGGAAAATGACGATGCTAAGGTAAAGAAAACTTAGTATTAAAATGGTTAAGATTGGAGTCTTAATTCTGCTGAACGACAAATTTTCAAGTATGCTTCACGTCAAATCCAATATGGCCGATAAACTTTTGTCCATACCCCTTAACACCAACATTTTTCTTTTATGACATAGTCACGTCCAAATGCAGTGTTCGAATGTCTGCTTAGATGTATGGTGAGCATAAACATGAATCATGTTGTTTTTTTCGTTAAATAGAACACTTTGAAAACATTTTTAAATAATAAAATCTGTACATAATTACATGTACACAATACAGTGATTCTATAATAATAACGTGTTTCTATAAGTGTGTATTTTATGTCGTTCGAGTCATTTAAATTTAACATCATACAGGAGCGTTTATACTTTTACTAGTACGACTCGTCATACCCAAATGCAGATTTGGCATGACAGTGATACATAGACAAAAGCTGAGAATATGGGATCCTAAAATGTTCTTGGTGATGCATAATTTTTCAACTTGCAGGTGTTATTAAACCAGAAATATAATCTCAATTTTTGTCTAAGCATCACTCATTCACTGTCATACCCTAATCTATATTTGGGTATGGTGAGTCGTACTACGTTTTTACATAAAGTGTGAATTGTATTCACGTTTTCTTTGACAATGACAAGTACAACGAGTCGGGAAATACATTTGTTCTCTGTTAATCATTGAAAATTCATTATGTAAACACAACATGCATCATTCGTTTCTCCAACATTCTTCATTCGTAACGTCGTATTATGCTATTTTAAATACATATGTCACCAGAAATGTCTTCTTTCATTCAAAAGTTTCCATTCACATATTGAAGACCAATACTTGATCTATGATCTTAATCTATGAATCATTAAATTTCATCTCAAAACCCGGGAAAAAGTCTCAATGTTCATGTAGTGACAAGTACATGTCACATTTATTATATCATACATTTATTATTTAAAAATTACCCCTTCCATATTCCACATTGTCTTCTCCAATTTCCAAGCATACACACATATAGCTACGCCCCTGATATTAAGCTTCAAAAATATTTAATTTCAAAGCGACACCTACCGTAAAAAACGACAACTATAATGAAAAAAAAATTCAACTCGGTTGTCTGATATCTAGAAATATAAATAGATATAGATACAGGAAAAAGAAAACAAAAGAGAGAGGCAACTTTCAAAACAATACAAAATATTTAAAGAAAGATATATGTGTAGAATAACTACATGTATATGATACATGTATATTTTTAATACCCCTTTTACGAGCCTCATTTTATATCGCGGATTCGTTCTATTCAAAACGACTCGTGCGTGGTAATTCGCATTCAGTGATTACATTTCCTCGATGTAGGACGTATTCCATTAGAACATCTTTGTCAGAAAGTTGTTCACATGTTTATTTTATACCTGAATATATATTAGTGCAAGGGGGGGGGGGCAGCATATGGTTAAAAACGACAAAATTTGAACTTTCAAAGGGAGAGGGTAGGAAGACCTTAAAAAAAACACTACACCTGGAGGTTTAAGTAGAATTTCTGATTCAAGCAGCTGGAAAAACAAAATAATGATCAAGCAACCACCATTTGATTGAATTCAGAAAAAAAAATATGGGGTCCCCCCAACAACAACAACAAAGAAAGTTGCTCCCTAAAAATTACTGACTATACTTTTTAAACGTATTATCTTTTACAAAAAGCTGGCCGTCAGTTAGCTGATATAAAAGTTGTAAATTCTAGTAAAAAAAAGGAGAAAAAATCGGTAAACACGATCTTACTCTTTCCTTCGAAATTACTGTTATTTTTCGAGATTATTTTAAAGATCTGTTTACTCGTGGATGGATCCAGACAAATAAAATCAGGGGGGGGGGGGGGGGGGTCAGCATAAGGTTTTTCTTTTCAAATAAATCGTAAAAAACCGGATAAAATAAGAATTTTTTTTTTCAATTTTCCAGGATTTGTCCTAATCTGCCTAACATCCCTTCTTTTACATTCCTAGAATACCAACACATGCATGACGAATTATTACTGTCCTTTCGAAATTTTGGAAGATAATCACATCGTGAGTTCTTCAACAATTTTTGAAAACTCCTTTTTCCAAGTTTTAAGTCCTTTCTTTTACTTTTGATAGGCAAATGATTCTGATTAACTGATAAATGGTCAATGATTAATTTAAATATCCACTCAACTCGTTTTCATTTCCCATAGAGAAATACTGCCCGAGGCATACAATTTTGACATACTTAGGGGTTATATCAGAACATCCTTATATCTGCCCGATCGAACCATGCACTAAGTCGGTTGGTACACTCTTTTCTCGTCCCCTCGACATGCTCCCTCGCTTCGCTCGGGACCATATCTCGGGGTACTTGAAAATCGTGTACCAACATTTACTTGGTTTGTTACACTGCTAAAACAATGAAGGGAATGCATTTCATACTCATTGGCCATTGCTTAGTTAGTGCCTAGTCCTGCTTACAAGACTCCGGTATGCTGCTAACGCGTCTCGCTGCGAGGTGTTATATATGTTATTGAACACATACATGTAATTGACATTTTCTAAAATTCCTTGCCGATTCCTATGGGGATTTGGGTCACAATGCTATTTGACATGCTTTCATGCTATGGTGCTACATTCAGTGTTTGATTATTCATTATGTCTCTCCCCCCAACGGGGAAGAGACATATTGGTTTTGCCTTCGTTGTTCGTCTGTCTGTCCGTCTGTCACACATCGTGTCCGGGCTATATCTCCTGAACCATTTGCCTGATCACTTTCATATTTTAGTATGTTGTTGCTTATGACCCGAAGGTTTCACATCACCTTAACACAAGGTCAAGGTCACTTGGTGCATTTTTAATGAAATTATGCATACACTCCTGTCCGGGCTAGATCTCTTGAACCATTTGACGGATAACTTTCATATTTTAGTATGTTGTTGCTTATGACCTGAAGGTTTCACATCACCTTGACCCAAGGTCATGTGACTAATGTCACTTAGTACATTTTTAAATGAAATGGTACATATATTCCTTTTTTGACTCTTATCTTCTGAACTGCTTGCCGGATCACTTTTATATTTTATTTTATATTTTTTTTTTTTTATATAATGGCCTCCTTCCTCCCCTACAGCCATCCAACTCCACCATTTATTTTATAGCGCTTTACAGGTATTAAATATACTGAAACGTCAATCAAACATGATATTAAATCAAGTACTGCAAATTACAAAAGAAGATATTTGAAATGTTTGATATATACTAGTAATTGAAGTTGGGTAATCCCTTCCATCATATATGTAGACATATCTTAATTTTACTTTAAGGATTATTGTATTATCATTTACAAAAGATATATTACTAGTACCAGATATAACTTTCGAAACTTAATTTCCATCTTAATAAGATCGAATTGTATTGATTGACGCTTCAGCATTTACATAATAAAGGTGAAGTTACACAATACTAGAATGACGACACTAACTTCATTATTTCATTTACTAAATTGGTATATAACAATTTGAAAAACGAATAAATTACCAGTGTGATCAGTCTGGCCCAGTATAGCGATCCTGTTATCACTGACTGTAATGACTGATCACACTGGCAAAGATCAAAGATATATTTATACTTTTTACAGGACTTGTGTTTAATTCTATACTGAATGTTAATTTCGCCAGCATATCAAAAATAGAACATACAGTATATACATAATATGAAGTTAATGGACAATACATTTGTATATCATCTCTGTAGGATTACAAACGAGAACCATTAATTTTAAAATTTGTAAAAAAAAACCCAACTTTTATATTTTAGCATGTTGTTGCTTATGACCCGAAGACTTCACACCACCTTAACCAAAGGCCAAGATCACTTACTACATTTTCAATGAAATTGTACATACATTCCTGTCTAGTCTTTATCCCTCGGACCGCTTACTGGATTGCTTTTATGTTTTTGCTCATGACCAAAAGGTTTCACCTGGACTCATGGTCATCTGATCAAGATCAAAGTTACTAAATACATTTTAATGAAATTGTACATGCTATCCCGTTGGGCTGTATCTCTTTTAACTATTTATCAGATCACTGTCATAATTTAGTATGTTGTTGCTTATCACCTAAAGGTTTCACTATCACGTTTACTCAAGGTCATGTGACCAAGGTCCTCGAGCTAAAGACTCATGAAGATAAACTTAAGGTTTTAATTTTCTTTCTTTTAAAGATGTATATACATATGCGTATGAATGCTATATACAAAGCCCCAGCACCACGTGAGCATCGAGTACTCGTAGATGTTAAACATCTTCAAATTCAATATTGCGAACACTTGTCTCGAGAAAATGCCATCTGAAGAATTTGCATGGTTATCTTCTTCTTCTTGGATATAATTCCCTCCACTTGACTGGAGTAACACTCAGATTGAGAGTAAAACAGGCTTAGCAACGGTAAAATATACACCCAATATTTTGTCGGAAGATAGTTCATCGACCATTTTATATTGGGGGGAGGGGGGTATCGAATATAGTTTCGGCTTTTGTGTTTGAGTTTCATTTACTGATTCGAAGAAGACTCGACAAGATTCAACAAAAAGCCATCATTGCCTATACTTTGGGTCGACGAGGTGATTTATCGATAAATTGGATGACGGCGAAGCGCGATGGTGCCTTCTTAGTTTTGAACTTTAAGCTAAGATTATCACGACGACTACTCTATGTAATACCCCCCGAAATGATACTACTAAAACAAGAGCCCCAGGGTCACAACGCTCACCTGATACCCATGCACACTCATAACCTACCAACATTGTATTATGATAGTGTCAGTGCCAGAATTTCCACCGACAACCCTGGGTCTACCAGTAGATGCACATAAATATTTTTTTTTCAAAATTCAAAAAAATAAAAATCCAAAATATAAAATTTAAGTAAACAGTGAATAAGTGTGCCAAAAAAAAATGAAACTGGAAAAAAAAATTAGGTCAAAAATGAAATGAATGGTATTCAGATGAGTTAAAAGTGCATATAATGCAGACCAGATGGGGAAAAAGTCAAAAAGGAAGATAAAACTGGGAGCTGCCGGTGCCTGGACTAGACCCACAACCCTTGGGTCCATGTGCACAGTAAACATATCTAGTCATATTTTTTAAAAATCATTAGAAATTCCAAAAATGAAGATTATAGCATGTATTGTATATCAAAGCAAATAGTAACTTAAATATGACAAATATGCACTAAACAAGGGCACAAAACCACACATTTATGGAGTTAGTCAAACAAACAGTTCAAAAATGAGAATTTCTGACAAAGTCCGAAAAGATGTCATAAACACGTCAAAAATTAACATTTGGGCTGAAACCAAAAACAACAACACTTGTTAAGACATCCCTCTTGATTATCAAGATGCTTTCGGTTTGTCGATATATGCTTCTGTTCGGAAGAACTTTGTCAAAGGAGGGTACCCGAACGTTACCTACTTTTGCCTTTGGTGGCGCCACATTAATGACGGAACCGGACGAAAAAAAAAACAACAAAGCTTCTAGGGGACCTTGAATACTTCATTTCATTAAATGCCTTCCGTTGTTCTGGATAAGATGTCCGATATTTATGAAAATACCCCCTTTCCTTTTTTCACATCAGAGAAAAAAATCATGAAAAAAATTTTTAAACCAAAATCAATATGAAACCACTGATTGCCTTAAATATGACAAATATACTGTTATTGAGGGCATAAAACCACATATTTTTGGGGTTATTCAAAGAAACAATTCTCTCTAGATCATCCTGATACTTTCGGTTTGTCGATATGTGCTTTGGTTCTGAAGAAGTTTGTCAAAAGAGGGTTCCCCTGACCTGCTTTGCTTGTGGTGGCACCACCTGTCGACGGAACCGGGCGAAAAACACCACCACCTGTAGGGGGCTATGAGTACTTAATTCCTACCAAGTTTCATCAAAATCCCTTCAGTGGTTCTTGAGAAGTCAAAAATGGGAAAAGTTTACGACGGACGACGCCACGCTATGACAATAGCTCACTTGAACTTCGCTCAGGTGAGCTGGAAACCACTTAGTGACATACAGGTGCTGCTTTCCACATGCCGTGGCGAATTTAAGGGGATGATGTAGGGGGCGTACGCCCCCCTCCCCCTAAAATTTGCAAATCATAATTCGATCATTTGTTCATATAAAAAAGAGTAAATATACCTACTGACGAATGTTAAGTACCCGAAACGTGCATGTCTGGTCTATGCTGCCAATTTATGTGTTCTTAAATGATGCTGTTCAATTTGAAGACGTTTAACATACTACCTGTCAGTTAATATTTATGTAACTATGTGCACCACAGGAGTACTGTCCTTCTCTTCTATTGTAAATATTTTTTTAAAATGCATGCATACGAAAATTACGTCTTATGGCCTGAGCATTATTCAATACATCAGAGAAGTAAGTGGAGAAGAAAAAAGGAAATTATTGTTACATTTTGTATTAAATGGAGAGTCGAAACATCATAAAACATTGGGGTTCTTACATGTATCCCTCTGTGATTACCAATGTTGTGTGAATATATTCACAACCTTTCGTAACAAAAATGTATCAAGGCAGATGATGGACCAAGTGACGGACAGGTACACATAGTAGGTAGATTGTCATCTTCGTTCCATAAGCCCCGAAATTGATTTGCAACTCCGACCCCAAAAGCAAGTCGCCGCATTCTACCTATTTTAATATGCCGTACAGTAAATTCTTTTTCGTCCAACAATATGCCGTTTACCTGACGAGTATCTTTTGGGGAAAACATGCGTTGTTCATACGAAGATCTTTACAAATCCATGAAATCATGATACAGTGATCAAATCGTAAAATATAAATATATTGTAAGTCTAGAAAAAAGTGCTATATGCGAATTTAAATCCAAATAAAGTTCTCAGTATGGAAAATTGTATGGTACTAGGTGATACATTTTGCTTTTAAAAATAAAAAAAGTCTTCTACGTAGACATATCTTACTCATATATACTGAACAAAAAAAGTTATGTCCTTCTTTTTTGTATTGGTTTACATGACTCGTGATAATAAATTTTATTTAGAGGCGGTGTCCTCGAAAAATATTTTTATGAATTAAACTTTAAACGGTATATCCATTAAGTGTCCGATTCTGACAACGATCTTGATAAATTGATGTAAATGTGACGTCATCATCAAGGTTTAAACCAAAGTTGTTTCACTTGTTTGATTCTCTCTGGTAAGGGCGTTTCTGAATCCATAAGAATTTTACATCA
Source organism: Pinctada imbricata (assembly GCA_033119305.1). Taxonomy (NCBI): domain Eukaryota; kingdom Metazoa; phylum Mollusca; class Bivalvia; order Pterioida; family Pteriidae; genus Pinctada; species Pinctada imbricata. The sequence continues at coordinate 47,132,768 of VSWD01000006.1, read as the reverse complement.
CAAATCGGTATATGCACACCCTTAGATACACATTTAGTGTGCTTTTGGTATTTGACATTGCACATGGCCGAATTTGGACTTCCGTTGTCATTTAAGCTAAATTTTCTTGAATATACAAGCTATGTGACAGATTTCTGGATAATCGGTATCAAAATTTTATTCCGTTTTTCAATGGAGAAATCTCCTGTGCTTATTTATACTCTCTTTTCATTCGAAATCAGTCAACCAGAACAAAGAAACAGAATTTTTCCTTACAAGGTGAAAACGCTTTGTTTTGTCACGCTTCATTGCGTTCAATGTCTGAGTGATAAAAAGATAATTTTGGAGTTTTTGTTGAGTAAATTTTAGTATTTCGAGGGTTATAACATTTTATCTGCACAAGTGGCGACCTAACATTTTTAGGGACATAACTTTTTTTGTTCAGTAAAGCTTCAAGGATGACTTTCTGTAGTAATGCATTATACAGTTGCTTTTGAAAGGAGCTGCCAGATTCAAATTAAAAACGATGTTAGAAGAGGACACTCACGCCTCATTTGTTAAAATCTCTCGCCTCAGTAGTACCAATACGTCGACAAATAGTACCAATATCCGTTGCACGGCTATACACAGTGATTATGTCCAGGCTTAATCTTTTGAACCGTGATCGGATCACTTCATATTTTAGTATCATGGTGCTTATGACCACACCACACCACCTTGATTCAAAAGGTCATATGACTAACTTCAAGGTCAAGTATTACATTTTCAATGAAATTGTAAATGGTATTGAGCCTGTACTTTATCTGTGGAATCATATAAGGATCACTCTGATACTTTAGTATGCTGTTGCTCAGGATTGGAGGGTTTCTTATCATCTTGACCCAAGGTCAAGATCATTTAGTTCTTTTTAATGAAATTGTACGTACTAATCTTGTCTGGGCTATATCTTACAATTGTTTTCATATTTTAGTATGTTGTTTCTCAGGACTACTAGATGTTTCTTATCACATTGTCCCAAGGTCACATGATTAAGGTAACTTCTTACTTTGGTAATGATATTGTATATACTAACCATGTCCAGGCTGATATTATCTATGCTTATCATGTTTAGGCTTTAGATTTTGAACCGTGTATCCTCACACTAATTCAGTTTTTTTGTTGTTCATGATCCATACAATATATGTTTCAGATCACCTACATCCAAGATCATGTTACCAAAGTCAATTTCACTAAATATGCTTATAATGAAATTGGATATGCTCATCATATTTGGGCTTTACCTCAAACAATAGAATGAATCACTCACATGTTTTAGTATGATATTGCCGTTGACTCAAAGGTTTCACGTCATTTTGGCCTAAGGTCAAAGTAATTTAGAGGGCGGGGGAGACATCTGGGCTTTTTTTCAAATTTGTCTTGGTTTCATTTCATAACTTATCTGCATTTGTCTTTATACAATCTGTCACCATTCATTCTTTCAATACTTATTGCTTCATCAATGATAAACTCAATTTTGATACCTTGTGGCGTTCTGTTCCTTGAAATGAATTTTGAAACGTCATTGAGTTATTAATAGTGCAAGAAAAGCAGACGACGGTTGATGAGGCTAAATATTTGAACAAAAATCATCAAATATTTGGACTTTGTGTTTGTTTTATTTGTTATTCCTACAGTACTAGCCATTTTTGGGGATTTGAAAGCTCTAATTTTTCCTCCTTTTCAAAATTTACGGTTTCGTGGCACAATGGTTAGCGTGCCGGACCTGCGAATGCGCCTTTTTTATCGAAATTCCATCGGCTACGTTACTTTTTCTGAAATGTATGTGGGAAAGTAATTAATTTTGCGATATTTTCGAAAAGCAGTAAGGTGCTGTTACGATAAGGGCTTGATTTAGCCCTGAAATCATTCAATTATTTCTCGTGCGCTTTCCTTCCTTTGAAGGAAAAGTTGTTCAGAAGTAAAAGATTATATATTAGAAGATTTTTCACAAGTATTTTATATTTAAAATATTGATGTACGATTTGATAATTACGACTTGAAAGGAAGGAGGTACAAAAACGTCAAATAGCGAACGAAAATATACAAAAAATGAATTTTTTAAAATAAATTTTCAGTGTGTAGTGTTTAAAAGAAAATAATAAATATCTCAATGTAATCAGTAAAATACGCAATCCGGAGACTGAAAACCGTTTATTTTGTACTTAACAGCCACATTGTAAGCTTCCAGGCGCAAAACACACACTGTGTAGAAATGGACATCTTTATATCGTTTATTCCATTCGTTTATGTTGTATATTTCATCGGAATCCACTCAGAATAGATTGTTGCATTTTATAACAGGAAGAAACGGGTAATTTTTATCTATCTTTCCGCGTTTAAGTCAGATTTTAGAATATAGTCCCCCTATTTTTTACGTTTTTCGTCTGTGGGACATTGTTCCATCCCGAGTTACAGTACCACACTTGGTCAGAAAATTGGTTCATGTATTAATAATATACACCTTTGGTAAAAGTGGCATTTGTAACTCAGGGTGGAACAATGTTGTAAAAAACTTTTCCGTTTTTCATTGATTTCTGTAAAAAAGAAACCCATTTTAACTCAAATATCGGTATTGATATTAATAATTTATTCAAACAGACATTAGATTCATTGTGCATTAAGTTAGTTGATATTTCTAAAGAAAATTTTCCTCAAATTCCCATTTTGAAAAATCCACTTTTCAGGGCAGATTTTACGTCCTACCGTTACAGCTCCTTTCTGGATAAATTAAAACTGCCGTCTGACAGTCTGGATATTGACACCCCCCTTTCCCACATTGATTCAGTCAATAATGCAGCTTCTACTAGTCTCAATGCATGATTATGACGTTGAAAATTTGCCTTTACCTTTTCACATCTTGAGCTGTTGTCCACTTGTCTGACAGTCTGGAGATTGACACGCCCCTTTCCCCCATTGATTCAGTCAATAATGCATCTTCTACTAGTCTCCATGCATGATTTTGACGTTGAAAATTTACCTTTACCTTTTCACATCTCGAGCTGTTGTCCAGGGTTACGCCTTTTCGGGAACGTGGCACAGAGACAGCTTATTCGCAAAATTTTTCAAAAATATAGCAAACTTGAATTTAGCCTTTACTCTGTAAACAAGCAGTAAAGGAGAACAAGAAAGGTATATATAACCTTGTCGCATGCGAATATTAAGAAGTCATAATAAACATTCCTAGGAGAAAAGATTGTATAATGAAATTCAGGGTGTAACTCAGGGTGGAACAATATTGTAGAAAACTTTTCCGTTTTTCATTGATTTCTGTAAAAAAGAAACCCATTTTAACCCAAATATCGGTATTGTTATTAATAATTTATTCAAACAGGCATTAGTTTCAAATATGCATTAATTATAAGTTAGTGGCTATTTCTAATGAAAAATTTCTTCAAATTTTACATTTTGAAATTTCTACTTTTCAGGGCAGATTTTACGTCTTATCGTTACAGCTCCTTTCTTGATCAAACTGCCGTCTGAGAGCCTGGAGATTGACACTTCCTTTCCCCCATTGATTCAGTCAATAATGCAGCTTCTACTTGTCTCCATGCATGATTTTGACCTTGAAAATTTACCTTTACCTTTCACATCTCGAGCTGTTGTCAAGGGCTACGCCTTTTCAGGAACATGGCACAGAAACAGTTCATTCGCAATTTTTTAAAACAATATAGCAAAATTGAATTTAGCCTTTCTCTGCAAACAAGCAGTAAAGGAGCGCAAGAAAGGTATATTCTTGTCGCCAGCGAAGCATAGCGACACTTGGGGATAACTTTGTCCGTATGTCTGTCACATCTATCTATCTACAGATACTGCAGCACCCTTTTGCAAGTGTTATGTGCAGCATTTACTCTGTGTCGACAAGGAGTTTGGGTGTCACACTCAATAACTTTCCATTTAGGCGTTTTTCCTATTGATTTTTATTATTTTCAATATATTCCTAATGAAATTTCTGTTTTGTAATTATATTTTCCATGATCAGTATATCAAGAACTTTTTTTCATGATCATGGAAGAAATATTATTACGATAATACATGTAGAATTTCATTTTGGAATATTAAGTAGTCATAATAAACATTCCTAGGAGAACAGATTGTATAATGAAATTCAAAGGAGTAGATAAAATGCTAGGAGAAATAATTACTCTCAATAAGCAGCTGTATGTATAAATTGAGAAATCGCCAAATGTCCGACATAGCACCTTTTTGTGGGTTTTATATATTATGACCTCATAACCAGTAGCCTGTCTAAGCATTGTTTGACAGGTCTTTGATTGTGACATCATTACCATCAGTACCAACTTTCATCTTGTGTAAAATTATCGAAATCTCAATTAAGATAAAAACTAAGACTCAAAAGAAATAAAATTCATGTATTCTTACCCATGAGGATAAATATCAGACATGGAGGGCCTACCATCCCTGACCGCCAGACGAGCAGACCATCTCACAGGTGGCCCTCTTACAATGCGTCTCCTGTAATAGAAGATATTTGCAGATTACATTCCATGGTCATTCCTTCTTGTTTCGTTTCCTATATATAAAATAATGCTGGAATAATAGAGAGGTTAAGTTACAAATGTTTTCAATGTATACATGTACGTTCAATTTCCATGTACAATTCATTGTCTGACATCACAATCGGAAGACGTCGTTTAGTTATACCTACAAATTGGTACATGTATTAATAATATACACCTTTGGTAAAAGTGGCATTTTGTAACTCAGGGTGGAACAATGTTGTAGAAAACGTTTCCGTTTTTCGTTGATTTCTATAGAAAAACGCCCATTTTAACCCAAATATCGTTATTGTTATTAATAATTTATTCAAACAGACATTAGATTCAAATATGCATTAATTATAAGTTAGTGGCTATTTCTAATGAAAATTTTCTTCAAATTTCACATTTTGAAATTTCTACTTTTCAGGGCAGATTTTACGTCTTATCGTTACAGCTCCTTTCTTGATAAAACTGTCGTCTGACAGCCTGGAGATTGACACTCCCTTTCCCCCTTTGATTCAGTCAATAATGCAGCTTCTACTTGTCTCCATGCATGATTTTGACCTTGAAAATTTACCTTTACCTTTTCCCATCTCGAGCTGTTGTCCAGGGCTACGCCTTTTCAGGAACGTGGTACAGAAACAGTTCATTCGCAATTGTTTTAAAAAAATATATAGCAAAATTGAATTTAAACTTTCTCTGCAAACAAGCAGTAAAGGAGCGCAAGAAAGGTATAATCTTGTCGCCTGCGAAGCATAGCGACACTTGGGGATCACTTTGTCCGTATGTCTGTCACATCTATCTATCTACAGATACTGCAGCACCCTTTTGCAAGTGTTATATGCAGCATTTACTCTGTGTCGACAAGGAGTTTGGGTGTCACACTCAATAACTTTCGACTTAGGCGTTTTTCCTATTGATTTCTATTATTTTCAATATATTCCTAATGAAATTTCTGTTTTGTAATTATATTTTCCATGATCAGTATATCAAGAACTTTTTTTCATGATCATGGAAGAAATATTATTACGATAATAGAATTTCATTTTGGAATATTAAGTAGTCATAATAAACATTCCTAGGAGAAAAGATTGTATAATGAAATTCAAAGGAGTAGATAAAATGCTAGGAGAAATAATTACTCTCAATAAGCAGCTGTATGTATAAATTGAGAAATCGCCAAATGTCCGACATAGCACCTTTTTGTGGGTTTTATATATTATGACCTCATAACCAGAAGCCTGTCTAAGCATTGTTTGACAGGTCTTTGATTGTGACATCATAACCATCAGTACCAACTTTCATCTTGTGTTAAATTATCGAAATCTCATTTAAGATAAAAACTAAGACTCAAAAGAAATAAAATACATGTATTCTTACCCATGAGGATAAATATCAGACATGGAGGGCCTACCATCCCTGACTGCCAGCCCTGCTGACCATCTAACAGGTGGCCCTCTTACAATGCGTCTCCTACGTCTTTAATAGAAGATATTTGCAGATTACATTCCATGGTCATTCCTTCTTGTATCATTTCCTATATATAAAATAATGCTGGAATAATAGAGAGGTTAAGTTACAAATGTTTTCAATGTATACATGTACGTTCAATTTCCATGTACAATTCATTGTCTGACATAACAATCGGAAGACGTCGTTTAGTTATACCTACAAATTGGTACATGTATTAATAATATACACCTTTGGTAAATGTGGCATTTTGTAACTCAGGGTGGAACAATGCTGTAGAAAACTTTTCCGTTTTTCATTGATTTCTATAGATAAACGCCCATTTTAACCCAAATATCGGTATTATTATTTATAATTTATTCAAACAGACATTAGATTCAAATATGCATTAAGTTAGTGGCTATTTCTAATGAAAATTTTCTTCAAATTTCACATTTTGAAATTTCTACTTTTCAGGGCAGATTTTACGTCTTATCGTTAAAGCTCCTTTCTTGATAAAACTGCCGTCTGACAGCCTGGAGATTGACACTCCCTTTCCCCCATTGATTCAGTCAATAATGCAGCTTCTACTAAACTCTATGCATGATTTTGACCTTGAAAATTTACCTTTTTACATCTTGAGCTGTTGACCATGGCTACGCCTTTTCAGGAACGTGGTACAGAAACAGTTCATTCGAAAAAGTTTTTAACAATATAGCAAAATGAATGTAGCCTTTACTCTGTAAACAAGCAGTAAAGGAACGCAATAAATGTATAATCTTGTCGCCTGCGAAGGATAGCGACACTAAGGGATCACTTTGCCCGTCCGTATGTCTGTCACATCTATCTATCTACAGATGCTTCAGCACCCTTTTGCAAGTGTTATTTGCAGCATTTACTCTGTGTCGACAAGGTGTTTGGGTGTCACACTCAGTAACTTTCGATTGGTAAATTATATTATTTTACATGTGTATTCCTTGTGACAAGACCTTTTTACACATACCATTATTTTTTACCTAGTGACCTAGATATTTGACCTACTTTAGAGAAAAAGAATGGCTGTATCTTTTGATTTGTAAGTCGTAGAGCTTTGATATTTCACATGTTCATTCCTTTAGACTAGACATTCGTTTGACCTCGTGACCTTGAACTAGATATTTGACCTACTTTAAAATGGTTCAGGATTGGCTATATTTTCTGATCGGTAAGTGATAGGTCTTTGGTATTTCACAATTGTATTCCTTGTAACATGACCTTTATAAACATAGAATAATTTTTGACTTTATGACCTTGACCTAGATATTTGACCTACGTTTTCAAAACATTAAGATTATAAGGCTGTACCTTTTGATTGGTAAAAGATAGTGCTTTAATATTTCTTACGTGCATTCCTTTTAGCAAGACCTTGCTTAAAAACTATAAGGTTGACTAAGTGACCCCGCGAGGGGTTTGACAGTAAGTGTTTTGAATATATTTCCCTGACATGGTCGCCATAGCACTTTCTATATAGACATAACGTCAGACAGTGCATGTATTTTATATACTGTGTTTTTTATCGTGCATTAACATCGACGGCGGGTGCGGCTAGCCAACAGGGGATGCTTACTCCTCCCGGGCACCTTATCCCACCTCTAGCTTGCTAGGGGTCCGTCGATGCTCATCATAGTGCTCTATTGTGAGTGCTGTTGAGATTATCGTCAGGATCTTCTTTAACTCACTTGACTTAGATATTTGACCTGCTTTACAAAGAAATGAAGATTAGCTTAATCTTTTGATTTATAAGTGATACCGTTTTAATATTCACACATATAATTCATGTGATGAGACCTTTCTGTTGTTACCAAAATGCTAATGTAGTACCCTTGACCTAGATGATTGACCCTCTTTTCTGAAAATTTGAAATTGACAGTATCTTTAAATCATTGAGCAAGAGGTATAATATATTTCAAATGTGATTTCATTTGACAAAACTTCCCTACAAATACCAATGATTTTAACCAAGAAGAAGGGAGGAACCTACATATGTGATCCACTTTTGAAAAATACGCCGCTTCGCATGCGACACAAGCATTCCTTGAATTGCAATTTTAGCTCACCTCGACGAAGTTGAGTGAGCGTATGGTATACCCCCCGCGTCCGGTTGAGAAGTTTTGGGTAGCTCAGGAGATCGCTTCTTTTCATGTGGTGGAGGTTTTTGTTTGTTTGCTTTTGTTCCTGTTTTATCCTGATTTTGTATGCTTTCGGTTTATGATTTTCTGAATGATCGATTTTGTGCTGTATACAGGGATATGGTCATTATTCATATTTGTCAGTATCTGACAAAGTATTGATGCTACAGTAACCAAACTTGCACAAGTGGTTATTTTGGAGATGTTGAGATGAACCTGCATCGGATGCTGCATCTGACCTACATTTTCCTGTTGAGTGACTTGGTTAAGAAGTTTGGGGTAGCTCAGTGTGACTTGGTTACGAAGTTTGGGGTAGCTTAGTTTCTGACGAAGTTCTGATGCAACAGTAACCAAATTTACACAAGTGATTCATCTTGGGATGCATAGGTGAACCCATGCATCAGATGTTACATCTGACCTACATTTTCCGTTTGAGTGACTTGGTTAAGAAGTTTGGAGTAGCTTTATATCTGACATAGTACTGATAAAACAGTAACCAACTTTGCACAATTGATTCATGTTTGGATGCTGAGATGGACCGCTGCATCGGAAACAGCATCTGACCCACATTTTTCACTTGAAAGATTTTGCCTTAAAAAGCTAATAAAAGTGATACATGTACCAAACTTGCATATTGGAAATATCTTTGTACAAACTTTCATTAAATGACCTTGACCTACTTTTTCGCCTTGAGTGATTTTGCCTTTAAATGCCAATATTGCGCAAAGTTCGATCAATTTCGTTTTGTTCTTTCTTCAAAGTCATTCAAAAATTTCTGTTTACAAAATCTAAAATTTCCGAAACCTGTGTCCTGTAGCAGCATATCCCAGACATCTTTCGGTATATTTTGGCCTTATTTCAATGTTTAGAATGAGGATCACTGACGAGGGTTAAATACACGAAACGCGCATGTCTTGTCCATGCTGTAAATTAAACTGTTTTAAAATGATGCTAACGAATTTGGAGACGTTTAATTTTTGTACCAAACTAGCATATTGGAAGTATCTTTGACCAAACTTTCATGAAATGGCCTTGAACCAACTTTTTCGGCTTGATTGATTTTGCCTTTAAAAGCCAATATTGAGCAAAGTATAAGTTCTTAAAGTGTACCAAACTTGCATATTTGATGTAGTGAGTCATTTTTCTTTTATGTACATAGAAATATGTTTAAATTAAATGTTGCTGCCGCGAGCTGAGCTTCGTAATCTGTGATTACCTATGCTTTTTTTAAATTAGATTACACAATAGCAAATAAGTGAGATTTTTCTTGTTCGACCGAAAAACTCAACTTGAAAGGGATCGTCCTTTCATCTCGGGCAATTGATAATTTATGTATCATCACTGTAGGTCAAGATTAAAATCCAAGCTTTTGATGCTTGCAGAATTTAACCTTCATAAGTCAATATTTCAAAATTAATTACCTTTATATCATGAATCACTCGTTTTTGGGTACAGGAACGACATTGGCGTGCATATTTTTAATTTTTAAGAGGCAATGAATTTAAAATGATGACGTTTCATAGGCGACTTGTAAGCGATGATGGTAAGCAACGAAGCTTTTGCAAAGTTGGAATAAAAATTTAATATTTTTTAAACATTTTTTTAATATTAAGATATATACTTAATTACTAGGAGGGGAAGATACGGGTTCGGCTTACCCGCAAGCCTGTATCTCTGAAAGAAGTTTACAACACTTAAAAGAAATCCTCGCCATTTCGTGACGCCCAGACGTGTGACAGGCAAATCATTATAACTCTTGTTGCATGCTGTAAAGTAACCTAAAAACAAACACATCGTATTGACAGACGTAGGGTTACATACTGGCGGGAGTGATAAACATTTCTATTATATCAGTTTAGCAGGTAATCGTGAAGTTAACGTTAAAAATTAGAGTCGTATCCTTTACGATTGGAAATAGAAATAGAAATTAATCAAAGACCAAAATACTTATTTTGCATAATTATTATGGGGGAGAGGCCATATGGTTACACATTATCCATATTGCCAATACTCTTATGTTATTTATGACTCCGTCTAGGTTGAACGTCCGTCTGACACCCTGTCACCTGTTTAGTCAGAATGTTCTTCTGATTAGCCGTCCTAGGTCTTGTCTGAAGGTCTGTTCGAGACCCCGTCCCCAGTCTAGGTGGAACGTCCGTCTGACACACTGTCACCTTTATAGTTGCAACGTCGGTCTTGGTGACTGTCTCAGGTCATGTCAGAAGGTCTGTCTGAGATCCGGTACCCAGTATAGGTGGAACGTCCGTCTGTCACCTGTCTAGTCAGAACGTCCGTCTGGGAAGCTGTCTCAGGTCTTGTCAGAAGGTCTGTCTGAGACCCCGTCCCCAGTCTAGGTGGAACGTTCGCCTGACACTCCGTCACCTGTCTAGTCAGAACGTCCGTCTTGGTAGCTGTCTTAGGTCTTGTCGGAAGGTGCAGACCTCGTCCCCAGTCTAGATGGAACGTCCGTCTAACACTCTGTCACCTGTCTGGTGCAAATGTTCGTCTGACACTGTCATCTGTCTAGTCAGAACGTCCGTCTGGGTAGCTGTCTCAGGTCTTGTTTGATGGTCTGTTCGAGACCCCGTCCCCAGTCTAGGTGGAACGTCCGTCTGATACCCTGTCACCTTTATAGTTGGAACGTCAGTCTTGGTGGCTGTCTCGGGTGTTGTCAGGTCTGCCTGGGATCCCGTACCCCGTCCGGGTGGAACGTCTGTCTGAAATTATGTTACCTGTCTAGTTAGAACGTCAGTCTGGGTAGCTGTCTCAGGTCTTGTCTGAAGGTCTGATCGTCCCCAGTCTAGGTACAACGTTCGTCTGACACCCCAACACCTGTCTAGTCAGAACGTCCGTCTGGGTAGCTCTCTATGGTCTTGTCGGAAAATGTGTCCGAGACCTCGTTCCCTGTCTAGATGGAACGACCGTCTGACATTATGTCACCTGTCAAGTCAGAACATTCTTCTGGGTAGCTGTCTCAGATCATGTCAGAAGGTTCGTTCGAGACCCCGTCCCCAGTCTTGGTAGGACGTCCGCCTGATATCCCGGCACTAGTTTAGATGGAACATCAGTCTGTGATTTCTGCTGACAACTATTTCGTTTTACTAGCTTTCTCACGTCTCATGACTGGGAAGATCATAGTTGTCGCATGCTGATTCATGAATGAGCTTGAACCATCTCTAGATTCATGTCTCAGGTCTTCGCGGATGGTCTGAGACCCCGTACCCAGTCTAGGTTGAACGTCCTTCTGACACCCTGTCACATGTCTAGTCAGAACGAACGTCTGGGTAGCTGTCTCAAGTCTTTTCGGATGGTCTGTTCGAGACCCCCTCCCCAGTCTAGGTGTAACGTTCGTCTGACACCCCGTCACCTGTGACGTCAGAACGTCCGTCTTGGTAGCTGTCTCAGGTCTAGTCAGAAGGTCTGTCCCCAGTCTAGGTGGAATGTCCGTTTGACACCCTGTCAACTGTCTAGTCAGAACGTCCGTCTGTGTAGCTGCCTCAGGTCTTGTCGGAAGATGTGTCCGAGACCCCGTCCCATGTCTAGGTGGAACGTCCGTCTGACACACTGTCATCTGTCTAGTCAGAACGTCCGTCTGGTAAGCTGTCTCAGGTCTTGTCTGAAGGTCTTTTCGATACCCCGTTTCCAGTCTAGGTGGAACATCCGTCTGACATCCCTCTCCTGTCTAGTCAAAACGTTTGTCTTGGTAGCTGCCTCATGTCTTGTCGGAAAGTGTGTCAGAGACCCCATCCCCAGTCTAGGTGGAACGTCCGTCTGACAATCTGTCATCTGTCTAGTCAGAACGTCCGTCTGGGTAGCTGTCTCAGGTCTTGTCTGAAGGTCTGTTCGAGACGCCGTCCCCAGTCTAGGTGGAACGTCCGTCTGACATCCTGTCACCTGTCTAGTCAGAACGTTCGTCTTGGTAGCTTCCTCAGGTCTTGTTGGAAGGTGTGTCCGAGACCCCGTCCCCAGTCTAGGTGGAACGTCCGTCTGACACTCTGTCATCAGTCTAGGTACGTCCGTCTGTCATCTGTCTAGTCAGAACGTCCGTCCTGGTAGCTGTTTCAGGTCTTGTCTGAAGGTCTTTTCGAGAACCTGTCCCCAGTCTAGGTGGAACGTCCGTCTGACATCCTGTCACCTTTTTAGTTGGAACGTCAGTCTTTGTGGCTGTCTCGGGTCTTGTCAGAAGGTCTGTCTGGGATCCCGTACCCCGTCTGGGTGGAACGTCCGTCTGATATTCTGTCACTTGTCAGAACGTCTGTCTGGGTAGCTGTCTCAAGTCTTGTCTGAAGGTCTGATCGTTCCCAGTCTAGGTAGAACGTTCGTCTGACACCCGACACCTGTCTAGTCAGAACGTCCGTCTAGTTATGTCTATGGTCTTGTCGGAAAGTGTGTCTAAGACCTCGTCCCCAGTCTAGATGGAACGTCCGTCTGACATTCTGTCACCTGTCTAGTCAGAACATTCTTCTGGGTGGCTGTCTCAGATCTTGTCAGAAGGTTCGTTCGAGACCCCGTTCCCAGTCTAGGTGGGACGTCCGTCTGATATCCCGGCACTAGTCAAGGTGGAACATCAGTTTGTGTTTTCTGCTGACTAGTATTTCGTTTTACTAGCTTTCTCACGTCTCATGACTGGGAAGATCATAGTTGTCGCATGCTGATTCATGAATGAGCTTGAACCATCTCTAGATTCATGTCTCAGGTCTTCTCGGATGGTCTGAGACACCGTTCCCAGTCTACGTAGAACGTCCTTCTGACACTCTGTCACCTGTCTTGTCAGAACGTCCGTCTGGGTAGCTGTCTCAGGTCTTGTCGGAAGGTCCGTTCGAGACCCCGTTCCAAATCTAGGTGGAACGTCCGTCTGTCACCTGTCTAGTCAGAACGTTCTTCTGGGTAGCTGTCTTAGATCTTGTCAGAAGGTTCCTTCGAGACCCCGTCCCCAGTCTAGGTGGGACGTCCGTCTGATATCCTGTCACTAGTCTAGTTGGAACATCAGTCTGTGTTGTCTGCTGAATAGTAGTTCGTTTTCTAGCTTTCTCATGTCTCATTACTGGGAAGATCATAGTTGTCGCATGTTGATTCATGAATGAACTTGAACCTTCTCCAGATTCATCCATTTCTGGTCAACTCTCAACGGAATATGAAGTTACCGGCACGGGATGAATCGAGGATGGGCGACCACTCATCGATGGATCAATAGTGGAATCCATCTGTTAGTCAGCAGCAAAAGGTTTAGAACTAGATTGGCTATCTCGTTTATTCTGTGGTGAGGGAGGCCCTCCTCCATTCTCTAACGAACTCGCAATCTGCAAGGACCTTGAGGATGAAGATTGGTTTCACCAGGCAAAGACAAAACAGACATCCATCTGTTCCTCATTGGAGTCTTCTGTCGCCCGCCAAATCTCATTCTCAGCATCAGGCTGACACCCTCTACTAGACACAGCCAGAGGGATCTAGCTAGGCCCCGCCCCTGTGACACGAATTCCTTAACATGACCTGGGCCTGATAGTAACAGTAGGGATGGCTGAAAGGTCGAGGGTTCGATACTCATTCTCCCAGTCGTTTGCCTCAGGCATACTGAAATGTAGGAAGCTAGTAAAACTTGTACATCGCTTGGCCTGTGGGCAATCTTATAAAATACTTGGCCAGATTGATGGAATGTCTTCAATTTGGGTATACTTTTCTTTTATAGTTCACAGTCAGGGGTGCGAGAAATAAGTAAATAAATAAAAGAGAAGTTACAAGTCTATTTTAGCAAATCCAAATCCAGATTTTCTTTAAACGAGAGATATTCAATAATATTTTGACTCTCCTTTTTTCAAGATCATCATTTTGAATTAAAATTGAAAGGCAGCCAAATACTTAAGAATCGACCCATTATTCGTATCAAACAATAGAACAAAGCACTTCTACTGGACTATAAATAATATTCAACAATCTTAGGTTCTTAGATAAAAATCAGACTAAAGCCAGTTACTTTGCAAACTTCTTAGTTTGCCTTTAAACGGACGTGGCAACAGCGGTGGTCCTTAAAAGCACCGTGTAAGGATAACTCCCAGCTCTCAGCTCGTCCAATTTCTTTTAAAAAGCCATCATTATCCTCTTTTGGCTCTCTTCATCATAATGATCTCCATCCCATAACAAATGCGATACGTGCAACCTGTGAGTAGCAAAGCATCGTTATATGTCATTCTTAAACACAGGCGAACAACCTTAGCAAGTCTTGTAAATGACATAGATGGGGTATGTCTTGGCATGGGCCTCTTGGTTATATCCAGGTTTAAAATGGTCCTCCCCTGCTTCGACAGACTCTCCGCTAGACGCATCAAAGACTTGAAGACCGGCGCCGATGACCCCTCTTAATCTAAATCATTTCCTCCGACTACATGTATCATCAATACAAGCTGCACAAGGCTCTCTCGACAACCCCGGACCAGGTCAGCAGAGTAGAGATAGATAGAGGGTCCAAGGTTCCATACTACCCCTCCCAGTCGTTTGCCTCAGGTATACTGAAATGGATGAAGTTCATAAGACTCATAAGAAGACAACATTGCTTGGCCTTTAGGCAATCTTATAAAATATTTGGCCAGATTGTTGGAACGTCTTCCACTTCAGTATGTTTTTCTTTCATAGTTGCACAGTCGGGGGTGCGAGAAATTAGTAACACAGTGTAACTATATGACCTCTCCCCACAATAATTATGTAAATTATATTATGTATTTTGATCTTTAATTGATTTCCATGACAAATATGGATAATGACCATATCCCTGTATACAGCACAAAATCGATAATTCAGAAAATCAGAAACCGAAGGCATACAAAATCAGGATAAAACAGGAACCAAAGCAAACAAACAAAACCTCCACCATATGGAAAGAAGCGAACTCCCGAATTGGGAGTGAGACCAGGTGCCCAGGAAGAGTAAGCATCTCCTGCTTGCATGCAACATCCGCCGCTTCAATTCGGTAGAACTGTCACATCCGGTAACTTCCATTTCGGAAGACATAGAGTACAATCTTTGGTTGGATTTTTCAAATGGTCTATGACAGAATATCATCCACCATTCTGGAGAGTGAGACATCATATTGTATGACGAGTTCCCCGTATCGACCGTAGAACTTCCTCAGTGACGAAGTTAGTCGTTCACAAACATATCCCTGACTGAGAAGCTTATCTGAAGGACGCCTAGCTCTCAGAACAAAATCCGTATATTTCGTACTTGCTCTGGCATAGCGTATCAACTGAGATATGAACACGCCATAAGCAGGCGATGAAGGGATGTTGCTACTCAGAAAAGGAAAGTTTGTAATGCTGAAATTGAAGTCGTCGCGTTTGTCATTGAGTGAGGTGTTCATGTGACCATCAGTGTCGCAGGACAACATTCTGTCCAAATAGGATGCTGAATTATTTGTCTCTGTAGTTTCTTTGACTTCAAGCTCTGAAGGATAGATACTGCGGAGGTAATCCGCGAAGTTTGGATTATTGATGGACAACACATCGTCTATGTATCTGTAAGTGACGTTGAACTCAGAAGCTAAGTATCTTTTCCCTTCAGAGACCAGAGATTGAATGAATTCAGCTTCGTACGAGTAAAGGAAAATGTCGGCAAGGAGTTGGGCACAATTGGTCCCCATTGGAATTCCGACAATTTGCTGGAAGACCTTTCCTCCAAACACCACAAAAATTTTGTCGATCAGAAAGTTTAACATCTGAATAATATCAGTTTCAGTGTACTTATTTTCAGAATCGGACTTTTCTTTTACAAAGTAGGTTTTGTCATAGTTAACAACAATAAATTTGTATTTGCGATCACCGTTCTTACTTGTAAACGCATTACTTATAATTTTTGCGAGTCTTTCAATTTAGAATTTGAAATTGTAGTGTAAAGTGTCGAAAAATCAAAGGCTTTGATCGAATGGACTCTACAAAAATGAAAGGATTTCAGATGTTCTAAAAATTCCTTCGAATTCTTCAAAATCCAATTCTGGTTGATACCACTGAGAGAATATACTGTCGAACAATATTTTTGAAGCCCAGATTTGATTTCAGATAAAACTTTGGTGAGTAAGATCAATACAGATTTGGTAGAACATTTTGAGGAACCAGCGATGAAACGTTGTTTGTACGGATTCTTATGCATTTAAGGTATGCAGTAAAAGTATTGCAAATCTAAATCGAAATTGTTAGTGTCGAAGCAAAAGGAAGCAAGAGCTGATTTTTGGTTATCTGTTATTTCAGAGGCAGAAAGGTTTGTTGGGGTGTAAGTGGGATTTCCAGGTCTCGAATTTAAACCCAACTCTTTAACTAGACTGTCGAAATAGTACTTTTTGCAAGTAAATGTGTAATTATTTGAGGCTTTGTCCGCTGGTGTGATGACATAATGTTCTTGGAGGTAGGTAAGCTATGTAATAACATCAGGGTCTTTAAATATTGACTAGAATCTGGTGTTCACAGTTGATTTTCATCGGTTAATTCTAGATAAAAGTAACCCTCTGATGGATTTTATCCATTCGGAAAGGGTGTCGAGCTGTATATCCTCTTTCTTTGCCCAACGTCTTGCATATTCCTCACAAGAGTCCATGATAATTTTGACATTTTGGTTCCATGTAAAAAGGACATACTATCTCTGCATTTGGGACCATTTTTTAACAATTCTCTCAACTTGTCGTTCTAGACTATACTAAGGTCACCAATAATAATGTGTCCACAAGGAGATTAGTTGAAATCCGATGAAGAACATTCGCAAGTAAGTGGATGTAGTGAGGGATTACTTAAATCAATACACTGCAGGAATCGTTTGTAATTGTAAATTTAGATGCAACTGTTGGTGTGTAGCTATAGGAAATACAAGGAGTTTCTTTTCTTTTGAAATATGGTGAGATTTTTTCTGTGACAGTTTTGTGATTCAAAATTTGACCAAGATTCAATTGATCAATACCTTTGTTTGCAAATCTTACTTTAATGAAAGGACGGTTTGTTTTCTCATCTGATTTATCTGATCTAACTGCTTGAAATTAACGAAAAGTAGAAATGTCCAAGATGACTCCTTTTAGTCTGTATTCACGGGAACGTGTATCGGTAAATGTGAGGTCCTTCGTATATTCGTAAATTTCGTGTAACTTCCGTAAAGGAACAGAGTATAATTTGGTACGAATGTAATGCAGGCCTAGAGGCTCATTCAAAAATGGAACCAAGTCATCGAAGGTGAAACTATGTATCTTAGGCCTTTTATATTTTCGAATGCTATGACTTCGAGGTCTTCTTTGTGGTCTGTTGAATAAGCTAGTCACATTTATCGATTGACAACCGGGACTTGTTAAGTTTCCAATGCTGCTGATATTATCGTTGCACCCATAGGGCGCTGCAGTGTTAAGATTTTTTTTATCCAGAACTCTTCTCTGTTGCGACGGAAAGGTGTGCTCTAATTGGGATTGTTTGTGGGGTGATATATTTTCTCCAGGATTCTGACTCTCATAGATAAAACAGAATGATCGGCCTTGTCAAAATTTCAATAAAAGAGTTGACTTCATTTATTATTAGCTCACCTCGACGAAGTTGAGTGAGCTTATGCTATAGCCCCGCGCGTCCGTGTCCGCGTCCGGTTAAGAAGTTTGGGGTAGCTCAGTATTTAGCAAAGTACTAATGCTACAGTAATCAAACTTGCACAAGTGATTCATCTTTGGATGCTGAGGTGAACCCATGCATCGGATGCAGCATCTGACCTACATTTTCCGCTTGAGTGACTTGGTTAAGAAGTTTGGGGTAGCTCAGTATCAGACAAAGTACTAATGCTACAGTATCCAAACTTGCACAAGTGATTCATCTTTGGATGCTGAGGTGAACCCATGCATCGGATGCAGCATTTGACCTACATTTTCCGCTTGAGTGACTAGGTAAAGAAGATTGGGGTAGCTCAGTTTTGACAAAGTACTAATGCTACAGTAACCAAACTTGCACAAGTGATTCATCTTTGGATGCTGAGGTGAACCCATGCATCGGATGCAGCATCTGACCTACATTTTACGCTTGAGTGACTTGGTTAAGAAGTTTGGGGTAGCTCAGTATCTGACAAAGTACTAATGCTACAGTAACCAAACTTGCACAAGTGATTCATCTTTGGATGCTGAGGTGAACCCATGCATCGGATGCAGCATCTGACTTACATTTTCCACTTGAGTGATTTTGCTTTAAAAGCCAATATTGAGCAAAGTATATACACCAAACTTTCATATTGGATGTATCTTTGATCAAACTTTCATAAAATGACCTTGGCCTACTTTTTCCGCTTGAGTGATTTTTGCCTTTAAAAGCCAATATTGAGCAAAGTATAAGTGCTACATGTACCACACTTGCATATTGGATGTATCTTTGATCAAACTTTCATAAAATGACCTTGACCTACTTTTTCCGCTTGAATGATTTTGTCTTTAAAAGCCAATATACATGTACTTAGAAATATGTTTGAATTGAATTTTGCTGCCACGAGGTGAGCTTCGTGATCTGTGATTACCTATATTTATTTTTGACCGGTGTTCTGACATTCTGGACATTTCTTTTAATTATGGGATATTTCCAATCGTCTAGGAGAAGAGTACTCTAATTTCAAACGTTAACTTTGCGATCACGTGCTAAATTGACGCAATAGAAATTATTATACTTCTCGCCAGTGTGTAACCCTACGTCTTTCAATACGAGGTGTTCTTATGTCACTTGTCATCAACATAAGCTATAATGGTTCGCCTGCCACAAGTCTTGGTACAATAGTCGAAATGGCGAGGATATTTTCTAACTTTAGACAACTTTATTCAAACGTCTGGATTCCAATTAAGTTATGAATTCCGATGGCGATTTACAGTATGATTTTTAAATATACCATGCTCCCATTATATACTGTGCGCATAATTTTGTAGAATAGAATTAGATTCATTCTCATGCTGCTTTACATGTAATCGACAGTGTTACTTTCGTATGTTGATAAACCGTAAAACTTATTCCAGGACTTTTTTTTATTTCGGGCTATGAAAATGACAAAGTAAAATACACAACGCGCCAACGCGAAGTTCAGGAATTTTAGCCTGACAACAGAAAATGATCGTACAAGGTTACTGAGGAAATTGATATTTTTTTAACCGATGTAAATGCTTTGGAGACATTCAATAAGATCAATGTATCATCCAACCAACAGCAGAAATATTGATTCTAACCTAAACTTCTGCTGCTGCGGAGATGGAGGTGCTTGAGTAAGTCGCTTTACCAGTATCGGATAGTCCCAGTCTAGTCAGATATTGTCTGTCTGTGTCCCCATCCTTAGTCTTGTCGGAACGTACGTCTGACACTACGTCACTAGTCTAATTGGAACTTCAGTCTGACTACCCGTCACCCAGGCATCGGCAGAGTTTTTTTTTCTCTGGGTACTCAGGTTTCCTCAAGCTCAATGGACTCCCTCACGTCAACATCTTGACCAACGTGAAAATTAATATAAGTTGTGTAACTTGTTTCTTCAATGTTCTAAAATAAATTTCTATTTCAAGGCCAGGTGTGGTCAGCCCCTCATATCCAAGAGACTGGTCATGGACCTGCTTCCCGATGTAATCAATTATCATATACTCGTATTTACGTTACAGTTTATAAGCTTTCCCATTGGCCAAAACGCGGTCACGTGCAGTGCGATTAATCGTCGTATTGAACCGGTCATATTGACGAGTTTCCGGTTTTGTGTATTAGAGGAAAGCTGTAGTCGGCAGCAAACTGTGTGTTTATGACATGACTGATTATGCTATTTGGCAGCATTTGTTAATGAAAAAAATGATAATCAAAGATGAAATGTAAAACCTTTTACTAGACTACAAAATGCTTATCGCAAAGAAAAAAAAATGTAAAAGTGAGCAGTGTTAGGGAAGCAAAACATTATAGGTACATGTACCCTTTTCTCTTCCAGTTTTCATATATATGATAAAACAATTATAGCACAGATGATTCGGTGCAATAATTGTATATTATCATATACTCTAATTTACGTTGCCTTTTATAAACTTTCCCATTGGCCAAAACGCGGTCACGTGCAATGCGATTAATCGTCGTATTGAACCGGTCATATTGACGCTTTTCCGGTTTTGTGTATTGGAGGAAAATGGTAGTCGACAGCAAACTGTGTGTTTCTGACATGACTAAGTCTGTTATTTGGCAATCTTATTAAAACGCGACTTGAACTTCCCGTTCCTCTACGATACTCTCCACGTACAAGGAGGTCTATGGTAAAGACATGTATCTGGCAACAAAATTTTATTGGTTCGAGTCAAGCTAGGATTGTGGTTTTGCCGGCATACGTACATGTTATTTTGGCGCGACTATATTTCAGCGGAAACGGGCAAAATTGAGGTGAAATATTGGCGGTATCATGAATAAGCACACATGCCATTTTCCTTTTATACATGTAACTCATTACAAATTTATATATTAACATAGTCATAAAATAGCCCAGTCAAGACAGCGCTGATTCCACTAAAATATGAATCCCACTTAAATAAGTACACATATATAGAACATGTATATACAATGCTACATGTACCTTCATTGTTTTATAAAAAAACTGTCTTGGTACGTTTAGGATTAAATAATTATTTACCTCCATAAAATACATAAAATACCTTGTACATGTACATGTCTGTAGGAAGACAATGTAATTACAGGTTTTGTGCTTATAAGGTATATTATGAATTATATGGAGGTAAATAAATATCTAATTGTAGCATTTATGGTAATGTAAATGTATGTTTGATTTACTTGCACTTTAGTACTAAGATAATCTGTATTTCTTATTGCAGGCAATTTTCAAGTTTACATATAGTACTGAATCAGCTGCAGATCCATGTACTGTGCACTACTACAGGAATATTCTCGGATACAGTAATGTTAAAGGCCCTGTGAAGAATGCATACCGAGCATACAAACTGCTATATTACACTATTTGAGATGCAATATGTGTTGCAATGTTCAGAAATGAGCTAGGTACATGTAGTATGGATGTTGAAGATGAATTGACATTGCCAGAATTATCAAGAATGTCTAGTTGAACAGAAAAGGGACTGGTTAAACGGAGTTTGTGAGAAGTTGGTGAAAAAGTGGTTTTTTGAAGAGTCGGATGATGTTTTCCAAGAAATCCGCGAAGTGCTCGAAAATCCACATCATGAGGAGAACTATTGGACGTCAACACTTGAAAGTGGAAGGTTCCATTGTCATCATTGCAGCAAAGACTACAAGCGAGTTAGCTCGTTAAAAGCTCACGAGTCTGAGAAACACAAGATTCCACTGAAACATAGCACAAAGAAGAAAAGAGAAACCAAAGATGAGGTTCATTGTTACATTATGATGCTTTTTAAGCTTGTCATGTTACATAGGAACTTTGACAGTGCTGTCGACATGGGTGATGGATCAAGGTGTGTACGTTCTGCGAAATACGAGCTTCCAATATATCACAAGACTCACAAGATAAAGTATACCATTTCTTCGATTCATACCATTGCAATGTCATCTGGTCTTCTTAACCCAGACCAAGAGGAAAGGTTTATTGGAAACAGATTTGTAAACTTACAAGGAGGGGTGAATTCAAATATTGCCTTAGATGAATACATAGAAATGATAAACAGAGACACCAAAGCTTCTTGCACAGGTCACAAGACGAAAGAAAGAATTCTCCGGCATTCTAAAGAATTCCCTTTGCTTGTTCAGCTCACTAACCAACTGGAGGCTGCAAGTAGTATGGGAACAAGGAAAGGATTTCACCATCTTCCTTCCTACTGTTCTGATGTTCAAAAAGTGGCAAAGGATCTATTTGAGCATGACATCTTTCGTCAAAATGAAAATAGAAAGCTGAACAAAAAACTTCCTGGTCTCGACAAAAATCCATTCTTAAATTGTACAAAGGACCTTTCGGTCATGCTTCATAGACATAGACCCCTGTCACCATATGGGATGTTGAGAGACAGTACATTTTAAAGATTACCGTGTTCTTTGAAGATTGGACCAGTGAATTGTGATTGAATAGTCAAAATCTGTAGTCTTTATATCATTTGTAGTATTTGCTTGTACAAAAGCTTTAACATTTTCTATAACTTTTGATTTTAAGTGATAAATATAGATACATGTAGGTCATAATAAGCAGGGAGGTTGGCAGTTGTTGCACTTGTTGCTTGTTAGATTGTACAAATGTATATATCCTAGGCTGTCCTTGGCTTTGTTGTTTTACAAAAACTTGTTTTCAGACTATTTTATATGGTCATATTGCATATCAATTTTGTTGATTAGCTCTCAATAGACATTTTTCATCGTGACGAACTTCGCGCTTCGAACTTCGTACTTCGCACTTCGAACATTGAAGAATAAGTGGCGTAGCTGCCGTTCGCGTATAAATTCATAAGCAGAGTCATCCACATTTTTTATTAGTAAACTCAATGGAATGGTATATTGGACTTCCTCTACAACTAGCGCGCTTTTTTCGGCAACCCACTTATGAAATTAAAGTGCGAAGTGCGAAGTTCGTCACGGTGAAAAAAGTCTATTATGAAAGAACTTGTTGCACATATAGGTATATCAGAAATTGTTAAAAAAAATTACCAAAGATACAAAGTGTTTATATTGCTGCTGAAGGGATATAGCAATGCCATTGTGTGTGTGGCTTAGTGTAGGTGGTAAAAGCTTGTTGCTGCTCAAGAGGTCGAAGTTTACTATTGATTTTCATCAAACTTTGCATGTGATTTGTCCACGGTGAGAAGACATTTCAAGATCAAAGTCAAGGTCAGGATTTAGAGACTTAATGTCACAGTGTATTGATGTAAATGCCATTCGAGGGGATGCAACACTTCATTTAACATGTTTATTATTTATATTAGAAATGAAAAAGATGTACATTGAATCCTGGAAACCACTTTTGTTCACATTGCATATTAAATGAGTTAAAGAAGATCCTGACGATAATCTCCACAGCACTCACAACAGAGTACAAAATTAAGCATCGACGGACCCCTAGCAAGCTAGAGGTGGGACCAGGTGCCCGGGAGGAGTAAGCATCCCCTGTTGGCTAGCCGCACCCGCCGTCGATGTTTAAGCACGAAAATAAAAACAATATATAAACTTCATGCACTGTCTGACGTTATGTCTATATAGAAAGTGCTATGGCGACAATGTCAGGGAAATATATTCAAAACACTTACTGTCAAACCCCTCGCGGGGAACTTTTTTACGAGCTCCACACGGCAAAGGGCATAAGTGTGACACAAATGAGTTAAAGAAGATCCTGACGATAATTAAAGTTTAAAATATGATTTATTGTCATCAATTATTTCATCACTCATTTCATCAGAGGTATCAGATAGCACTTCATCATACTGATATGATGAAAAGTCTTGTCCAGTGAGTAGTTTTTCCAGTGTAAGTAAAGCGCAGTTTTTGCAAGTACATTTCTGTTGGCATATATCACAACATGTATGATCTCCAATGTCCAACTTAAGTTGTTCAAGGTCATTGTCCCCAAGAAATGGTTTCATCATAGAAATTCTCCTACACTCCGGTGTCTGATAAAGTACCTTTACTTCTTCATCACACTGAGAAAGATGATGTGACTTGTACATTAAAATTGCCACGGCCCTTTCTCCATTTCTCCCTGCCCTACCTAATTCTTGAACTACATCAAGCATGGAATTGGGAGGACCAAATAAAATGACATTTGATAAATTTTTGAAGTCTACCCCCATTCCAAGTGCATTAGTGGAAATGATGATCCGTATTTTATCTTGTGGATCAGAAATGGATGTCAAAATAGTTTCCTTTATTGCATCCTCTGTTTCGGAGTGATACATAGGAACACAAGAATGCAATTTCTCTGATACTTCATCAGTTATGTAGTCAAATATATTTGCTACGACACTTATTGACTTACAATAAATTAAGATTTTAGGAAATAACTTCCCAAGCTCAAGAAGTCCGTCCACGACCCAAGTCATTGACATTTCAGTATTATTTGTTACTCTTTTAACAATGTACTTTATGTTTCTTTTATCAGGTGAAATAAATATAGACACATGATCAGCTTTGAAAGTTACAACTTTCATCACTCGTTTTTTGGCTTTCTGTGTACATGTAGCACTCAATGCTAGAACACATGCACCTGGACAAATTGTTCTCAGTTCACCAATTTCACCAAACCATCTTCTGAAAGCCAGTTTACTGTCTTTATCATTCTGTCCCCTTCAAAATATAGATAGCATATTAAATTTGAGTATGTTTTAACAAATACATATATTATAAAAGAATAAGTCATAAACAATTCAGTGTCTGCAAAACTGATGTATATGCAATGGTCCTGAAATGATTTAATTTACTTTTGAATGGTAATACTCATATGAGTCATATAAGTCTTAGATAATACATTGCACCAGCATCAATATAGCACAAAAAGATATAATTTGAGTTCTAAAAAACAACTTTTACACAATTTATATTGCTTTATATTTTTTTTCATCAAGATGACCTTGTTTGCAAGCTTTTATTTGATGAGATCAGAAGGATTTAGTAAAAATGATTACTAGTTGGGATACATGTACACTTCTTGGAAAATACCATTAAGAAATTGCCATGTGCTAATAACATTGCTTTTCATCTCTAATTTTAAGACTTACATAAAGTACATGTATCACACTGAAAGAATATACTGTAAACCGTCTTTAGTTCACGAACACGCATGAGGTGACTGGTTCGCGGCGTTTTATTTTCACGACATTGTATGTACATAACATACTATATATGTGTTAGGACATATAAGCGGCATTTTATTTTCGCGAATCGAAGGTCCTCACTAATATTGCGAAAATGAAACGCTCGCGACCAAAAGACTGTTTACAGTATTGGAAAGGGATCCGTACCATGTTGCAATTAAATGAAACTCGTCAATGACAATTACTGTAATATTGAGGTCATTCAATTTGTCTTTCCATTCTGAAGATAGTAAGGCCTCAGGACTACCGAAGATAATGTCGGCTGAAAGTATATCCTCTTTATCTTGACTCTGGCCTACATGTAAAATAAATTAAGAATAAACAACGTGTTTAAACTGAATTTTGAGATATAAACACCTATATTACACACATTATGAAAATGCAAATCAGTGTATTTAAATATTATTAAGTTTTTGGGACATGCATTTATTTTGAATGCAAATTTATATTTTACATGGCAAAAATGAGGTGTATTGACACAATAATGTTCAATCTAGGCTTAATCGTGTTAATACAATACAAAGATGTGCCGGTCGGATGCCTTAAAAACATCCAGTCTTTCCATTTCCCTGCTATTATATTAAATTTATCCTACATTCTTCATTAGTGGACATGAATTGTGTCTTTGGTTATAATTAGACTGCCCCCAGGATTTGAACCTGGACTTCCTCAATACTGGCATATTGCTGAAGCAAGAGGCGTGCTGACCAGTTACACCAAGGCAGACTAGAATTTGGAATATTAGTAATGAGTCCTTTTTTCAATATTTCATAACTTTAGTGTAAAGATTTAAATTTTAAGGTAGTAACTCCTTGTACTAGCTGTGTGTATCCTACAGGTCCATAGTAAAAGTGATAAAGGACAAGGGACACTTGTCATTATAGTTTGGCCCACTCATTTTATAAAAATTCAAGCTCTCTAAAAAGTATTGATAGAAATAAATTTAAATCAATTAAGGTTTGTATTTTTTAAATATCTAGAGTAATTTTTGCAAGAAAAATCATAACAGCCTATATATACAGTAATGAAGTTGCTTGATTTCTCGAAAATTCTGCTTTTTTCACCATTTCCATGTGTTCATCTTCTTTTTTTGATATGAGCACACGCTGGCCTATCATTCATATTTTGATATGGTGTTTGTGACCCATTTACGAGTTGATGTGCAAATTTTCTCAGATAGGCCCTGCTGTGCTCACTTGTTATAACGAAAAACGTAACGTTTCCTCTAGCAATTATGACGTTTTTTTTCGCGGGATCGGGATTTTCTCGTTGACGTTTTGGAGTAATTTACGTTGTAATCACCTGTGACAATGACATTTTCGCGAAGAACTATACAAGTAGGCTTTGCAAGCTATATACTTGTTGAGAAAAAAAGATCATGTGTATAGGAATATATAATGAATATCAAATTTAAAGTTTTGTTTGAAAAAAGTTCATTTTTCATTTCAATTGAAATAATATAACTTTATATTTTTATGTTTTATAAACTTATAAAATTATCTAGTATCAAAAGTACAAATTTAATAATAAATTCTTGAAAATATCAATAACATCAGCACAAGGGCATCAACTCTTACAATTTTCGAAAACATAAAAAAAACTAAGTTATGAGACCCTCGTATAAAAACTTCCAACTTGCCACAAAGTACATATACCCAGGGGGTATATTTTAATATACGTCTCTGATATATATATGAGCAGATCTAGTCAGGTTTTATAGGTTGTAACCCCCCCCCCCCTTTTTTTTTTGTATGATAGGCCAGAGTTAATCAGTTCTTACAGAGGCTGTAATTATGAAGAAGTCTCTGTTCTATGTAGTGAAAACTGATAGTTTGCCGGTATGATATATTTAAAAAAAAATGTTATTTTAAAAACGCTATTCCCAATAAAACTGTCATCATTTTTTCCAAAATTTTTCCGAATAGATTCAGAATCATACATTCCCAAAGTTTCCACGATCAAAGGAATAAAGGACAAAACTAATTAGGTCATTTCTTGTTTTTATTCTGTTTTGCGTCCTTTTGAAATTGGGAAAGCTACCAGCCAGCAAGGGAGAAAAACAAACAAGTTTATAAAACAAAGTTACAATAATTTATTGCATATTATGAAATTAAATGAAACATGACAGAAACTTGTTTCATTTGATTATTAACATATTTTGTTAACAAAAGCATGATACTAGATAATTCAATGTCTTGTATCTGTGCATTACTTAATCATTTTTTACATGAAACATAAAAGGATAAACCAATTCTTTTAATGTTTGTAGATAACACATTAAATTAGCAAAAGATTTTATCGTTTTGATTTTGTTTTGTTTTATGACTTTGGCCTCAAAACCTACCAGCACGCAGACGCAAAACGGAAAATAACAAAGAAATTGCCTTATCACTATCATAATTATTTTCATTTTTAATTGACAGTTTGGTAGATCTCATCAATATGATTGAATTTACACTGACAAATTGTATATTTTTATTTCTTTCATTTTTTTTTTTTTTTTGGCTCGCACCGTCGGTTAACATAGATGTAAATTTCAAAATGACAAATATGGAATGAAATAAGAAAAAAATATCACAATTTCGTATATGAATTGTAATTCTAACAATAAACATCTCTTCGCCTTATCGATAAATCATGTCTTCAATAAACCCCCCCCCCCCTTATCTCCACATAAAAAAACCCAATAATCTGTCTATTGCAAGAGGTCCATGATGTCGGTTTGCATATAGAATATCGATTGTAAATTTATACGACGCATACAGATGTTTTAACAAACATTAAAGATACAGTGTCCCTGAAAATGAATTTTATTGAAAACGCAAAATTTATTCCGATAGGTCTAGATTGAAGATTAAAAAGAGCCGAAATAAGTGCTATTTGAAAATATGCAGTAGCTACCATAATATTGTCGAATTTGTAAAATTAAATCTACATATACCTCGATTGTAAAAACGCAATTCATTGTAGGTGGTGCTAGTGGAATGAATTAGAGTTGCGCACCCCAAATTAAAAATGACGTTTACAAACGGCTACAACTAAGAATGTATGCGTTAGATTAGCCTGAAAATTTGAATTTATGCAAATGAGAATGTAAACTTTCATATCAAAAGAAAGATTTTTCATTATAGAGTTTTGTAAAATTAATTAATTTTCAGGGACACCGTACCTTTAAGCATTTGTTTCAGACGTTGTATGCATAAGCGGATCTTGAAACTTTTTTCATCCGGGAAAGAGAAGGGGGATTCTAACCAGTCGGGTGAAGAGGCTTAAGTCTATAGTTTTGAAAAAAATACCTTAAAACGGTGAAAATCAGCATGTTGTGGCAAATTCCAGGGGGAGGGGGAGTCTGATCTCCTGAAGCTCAGTTTAGCTCTTAGAATAGTATTCGTTTTTAGAGTCATTGAATCAATCGCACAATCGCAGACCTTGGCCTTTGTCATTGAATACATAAACGTCGAGGGTAAGGGGGGCCAAGTGCGCTCCCTTGTACCCTTTTCTGTACTCCTTTTTACTGTGTTTTCCTTAAGGGTAAACGGAATCAGTTTTCAGAAGGTACGGTACTCAAAAATAAACATGATAAACTCATTTTAGCCAGTACGAGGGCTGATTGATATGTTGTGAGCCTCGTATGGCAGTATTGTCCTGATGGAACAACACACCTTGAACTAGTGAGCTTTCCACGGCGCTAGTAAGTGTAAAGTGTCAGAAGTGAAGCATAGTATGTACCATTCATTGTTTGTCCTTTTTGGAGATAATCTATCAGCAGAATACCTTCTGCATCCCAGAAAACCGAGGCTCACAATATATCAATCAGTCATCGTATATTTGTGTTTTTCAAATGACAATCACTTTCTAAAGTGAAAAAGAACTACATATGTATTGGTATTGTTTAATAATAAGCCTTAGTAGCCTATATCTTGGTCAATTTTTACGCAGACATTTGTAACTGGTACGAATATTTATAGGATATAATTTGAACTTTGTTTATCAAATGATATTCCTTTCCATTCATGATCAGAAACAAGATACTACCACGGCTAGAATGTGTCCATTTTGTCAAGGGAAAAGAACTTGTACTTCTCAAAAGAAGTGTTTTTTTTGCGCAAAAAGTATATATTTTACCCAAAATTTAGACTTCAATTAACTAAAACGTTTCATATTACTTGCATTTGATAACATAAATGATTTTTTTAGTAAACGACAGCTTTGAATCTATTA
Organism: Pinctada imbricata; assembly: GCA_033119305.1. Lineage (NCBI taxonomy): Eukaryota > Metazoa > Mollusca > Bivalvia > Pterioida > Pteriidae > Pinctada > Pinctada imbricata. The sequence continues at coordinate 47,103,648 of VSWD01000006.1, read as the reverse complement.
TTATAGGTAAGACCTTGTATTCATTTAGTTTTACCAGAAATCTGTGATTTTAAAACCAAAAAATAAAATTTTGCCTCAAAACGAGGTAGGAAATATGCCGTGCTTACTTTGAATATATGATTCATGAGCAACACTTTTAAGTATTAGTTTAACTCTTCAATAAACGATTATAGGCAATAATTAGAACTGAGGAACAGGAAAAAAATTATAATTTCCTCAAATTTCTTTGAAATTTTTCAAAAAAAATGATTTTTTTTCCCCAAAAACACGTCGTAAAAATAAAAAATGAAATTTAAATCTTATGCCATCTGAAAGAACACGAAAAATACTTTATAATTACGTTTTCCTATTTTTTAAATCATCGCCCATTTACAAATTATAAAAATTTTCCGATTTTCAGTGATTTTGCACTAAAAAACATGTTTTTTCTCCAAAAACATCACTTTTTCAATAGAAATTTCCATGAAACTTTTTTTCAATTGAAATAACACAAAAATTCTGCAAGGTTAGGCCAATTTTGGAGGATGAAGGTGGAAGGGCTGCAGCCAACCAAGTGATACATCCCATACTATAATGGTTACGTTCTATTCCTTGATTAATTAAGCCATAACCTTGACCTTAAAAATTGACCTTAAAATATATAGAAACGATAAAGCATGGTATGATATATAGGTTTTTCGGTAAGTAGACTTCATACACCTTTGTTTTAGACCAAATTCATTCATTTCTATGAGGGGCCAAATAAGGCCCTTACTGTACCTTGTCCTTTAGACCTATTTTAGTTACCGTAAATAAATTCACTTAATTTATCACAGTACTTACCCCCCCCCCTTCCAACACAGACACTATGTAGCACAAGTGGGCGTCTTACAGAAGGTTTGTACAATATGTTTACTCATAAAATAGGTCCAACATTCAAATCTTACCTATATATGCAGCGGTAATCCCCTCAAAAGCATTTGCACGTTTGAATTGATCCTTCATCAGGGAAATCAAAGGGCAACACACGATGACTTTGCTTGTCACTTCTCCCATTGCCTGGAGGACCAAGGGATATAGTTGGTATGGGAGGGATTTGCCGTAACCCGTTGGCAATATTGCCATACAATCCCTCCTTTCAATCATGCAAGTTAAAATGGCATGCTGTTCTTTCTTTAGTTGAATGTTCAATTTTGTCGTAATGTAAACGTCTTCAAATTGACATGCTCGACGTACGCCACCATTTTGTGAACACTGCCAAACAACGAAAAAAAAAACCGAGCTATTTCATTGGTCCGCATGAAACGCCCTCGATCGCTTTCATTGGCTTAGTAAGAGAGCTTAAATCTAGGTCAAGGGGCATTCTGAGATAACCCCTAATCGGTAGTTGTAAGATCTTGTACGTGGAGAGTATCGTAGAGGAACGGAAGTTCAAGTCGCGTTTTAATAAGATTGGTTATTTGGCAGCATTTTTAATGAAAAATAATAATACTAAGATGAAGTGTAAAACTTTTTACAAGAATAAAAATGTTTATCTGAAAGAAAAAAAGAGAAAGCGAGCAGTGCTAGGGAAGCAAAACATAAAAGTTACCCTTTTCTTTTCCAGTTTCCGTGTATATGATAAAACAGTTATAGCACAGATGATTCGGTCGATATGATGATTTATGAAGTGATTAAACCAATATCAACCTAGGCCTTCGTCCTCGGTCGATATTGGTTTTATCACTTCATAAATCATCATATCGACCTCATCACTGTGCAATAATTGTATATGATTTATAACGGTATGACTATCGGCGTTGATATATTAAATTCAAAATTGAAACGCCCCTTTAGATATTTTAAAAATCCATTTAAAAATGAGCTAATAGATATTCCAAAATTATCCAATTAAATAATCTCCACAATTTTTTCCAACAATTCACACATTACACGAAACATCATTGAAAATGTTTGTTCCTTTGAACGTGCGACAGACAATCTTCATTTTTCTTCATAATTTACTCAAATTAAAATCTGGGAACGAACGTAAATGTTGCTTTCCAAATATTATGCTATAATAATATTACTGCGAACTTTAGTCTCGGTCAATAGAGCTGTCTGTAGCTCCGAAACCTGAACCTGTATCTGATTCAATTACGCACTCAATGAGTCTTGCTCTCTTACGCCTATATGATCGGCTCTCTGGTGTGCGGATGGAAGCAGAACAAAGACACTCCTGTTCTGAGTATTTTCATCGCAACACACTTCTGAAATCTGAGAATATGGGCACTCATTCCTCACTGGTGGCTTCTTTCTTCTGACATTTTCAATTCAAGCTTTTTTTTATTTTATTTTCTTTTTAGATTCCTAGGTATTAGTAAGATAATTTCGGGGTTTTTTTTCAAAAACCAGAAGAGATGCTTACGGTGACAAATCTTACACAAACTTAACATACTTTGGCTATAGCAAAACAATTCCTTGAATAATTAACACACTTAATGTCAAACTTATATCACTATGAAACGTTAATCCAATACTGACACTAATCTCGAAATCTCGGCAGTGATTTTCGTCAACTAGTCCCTCTCCGCGGTCTCTGTGACTGTCTGTCACTCTGCGTCTTCTTCCTTTTAAATCAGTCCTACTTGTCTGTCTGGTTGCTTGACTTCGTCCTCTTTCCCCCGGTCTCATTTTCTCTGGCACGCTGACACTCGTGTAGGGCTTCAGCCTTCGTCGTGGATAATCTTCGGTGCCTTCTTTGGAGAAAATATCACAAGATACAGAAGAGCATTGAACTTATGTTTCACCAGCAGTGGTCCCTTCCATCTCGTAGACGAGAGCTGCCTTGGGCTCTTACCAATAATCTGAGTTGAGTCTAAGCACTAGACAAGATCATCTGGCGAGAAACTATGTTGAACCTAGAAGTTTTGTGTACGAGAAAAGTGTATCTAATCAACGAATAGAGGCTTTGTGGGAACTATGAGACGTCAATGAATAGAGTGAAGGATCTGTATTTTTAAAGAATTAAAGGATAGGTTTGAATAATATGAATTGAATCCTCTGTATGTCGAATGCTTGAAGTTTAGCTTCAGTAACTTGATTCAGGGTGAACTTGTCAGAATAGCAGTAGATTTGACTGGAACTTGCATTCCAAACGAACTCAAAGAAGTGCACAGATGAATACAATTGAAAGCCAGATTTGACGTATTTTATTCCTGAGGTGTTTTGAGGAATTTTCTTTAGAAAGACAGAAGACCAAAAAGACGTTGGTATATGTGAAATGTAAGATTCACCAAGGACAATATGTTGCCAGGAATTCCAAGACTTGGCTTTTTCGATCAAGCCTAACCTTCAGATTCCTATAACAACTGTACTTGCACTTGAGCTATACAGGGAACCGACGAAACTTCATAACAATATTATATGAGACGTGTAATGACATGACGTCACCAGATTACGTTAACTTCATTATTACCACTATTTGTGTTTTAAGTCGATATGGTTGTTTGATTCCAATGAATGTCAAGTAAACAACGAACATCTGAAGAAACTGTGTTTGATTCTGGATTTTTTTGTAATGTAGTGTTCCCTGTGACATTGGATGTTTTGAAGTGTATTTTAAAATTACCTCTTTTCCAGCTCTGTCGCCTGAAAGAGGCTTTGTTTTGATACTTAATCAATTTGACATCATACATATTATTTGGCTATCTAGCAAACTTATCATTTCATCCAAAAGTATAATCGAAATTAAAGGAGGTTAATATCTTAGCACCATCCATCCAACGCTATTTTGAACATAGATTTTATTTGGATATGCTACTGAATCGATCCTACAGGAAATGTAGAATCGCGTACACTATGTAAGTAAATACACAAACGTAAATTCTAAAAATAAAACCAGAGGGCGCTAGTGAAATGAATTTTGGCGGCTTATAGAAAGCATTTTTGGCTGGAATCCTTCTGTCACCAGATTGACACTTGTCTTGGTACTGGACCAATCTACAGCCTTGTACCAGCGCATTCTTAAGAATTGCACTCTAAATGACTGTGATGACAGGACTTCATGACGGGTCCTGTCCAAATCTCTTTATAGAAGACTGGGCCCCACATCTGTCGTCTCTGAATGCCAGTCGGATTCCTCGGGTGATAACATACATGAGCTCGCTACAGCCGGCAAAGCACGGACTTTAGTTCGCATGTCTTCTGTTTTCATATCAATTTACATATCCATCTGTGTGTTTCTTGGGACCCTGTGTCATGTTGTCTGTTTCTATGTTCATATTAAAGTAAAGAGGTTATTTTACGGACTCCTCGGGTGATTACATACATAAGTTCGCTACAGCCGGCACAGCACTGACTGTATTACGTACGCCCTCTTTTTGTATCCATTTACATATTCATCTGTGATGCTGGGGTCCCTACCATTTGCGGTCTTGTTTGTGTGAGGTCATCTAGCCGTGAGGAGGTTGTTTTATACCACAATTATACGTTCTTCGAGACCTCTGGGTAGTTGGAGAAGTCAGAGGGTTGTGCACACGTAATCCAGGATAGCCTCATCATTTGCTACTTGCGTGGCAAATGGCCGTCCACAGTCGGCACCGGTTGCCCATTGGTCTCGTCGGTTTATGTGTAGTCTTTTGTATTTGATGTGTACATGTCGTATGTCTCTTTTCCGTCTCGTAGTATGCTCGTCTTTTGTGTTTTTGCATCGGGTGTTTTGCTGTTGGTGCTGCAACAGGGTCTTGTTGGAGATCCCCTCTCTTCTTTTACACCACAATTGTGCGTTCTTCGAGATCTCTCGGTAATCGGAAAAGTTGGAGGGTTGTGCGTACGTAATCCAGGATAACCACACAGTCTGCTACTGACGTGGCGGATGCCCATTGGTCTCGTTGGTTTATGTGTAGTCATTTGTGTTTAATGTTTCACTGTGATTCGTTCTTTGTGCCATTTGCGTCTCTTTCTGTATCTTTCTCTATCTGCCTTGTGTTTTACGTTGGATGTTTTGGGGTTTTGCTGTTGGTGCTGCAACGTAATGTTGTTGGAGATCCCCTCCTTTCTTCCAAACCGTTTGCAAGTTATAAAAAATGGTCATTAGTGGGGTAAATCTGTTACATAGTTATTAGTGGGTTGATATCAAGTCACAATGTTTTATACCGGGTTTGGCTTTGACTCGCCTGGTATAAAACATAGAGAACTGGTATCATCCCGTACCAGGTAAAACCCTTCCCACCCTGGCAAAGTACAAATATAATGATAATTGCATCGTCAATATGATAAGAGTATGCATGGGTATTAGATGAGCGTTTTACTCCTAGGGCTCTTAGTTTTGCTGCGTGTCAGGTAACTCAAATTAGCCGAAGTAAGTCCTCAAGGTCTTCTGTCACGTCTACTGTCGTAGCAAAGTTACCTGACCGGGCAGAGCTTATTAAATTAAGCGACTGAACGAATCGATAAAATTTAAGGTTAGATAGATTATGAATTATGTTATATGGATGTATTTAGACCAATTCTCTGTTACCACCAAAGTTCTGGCGACACGGCATGTAATGGGTTTTCATGATTTTCTGCATATTGGGTATATATTATGTCCTGATTGCAAAAAATAAGCTTTTTGGTCAATTTGCCATGGCAACGAGAATTGCATGCGTTATTATGTATAAGGTATTGTATAGGTACACGTTCTTTTGCTTATCGATACGTATTGAGAGCCATTCGTATCGATACTTCCAATATTTCAATACCAATTTACAGCCCTATTTTACACAAAACTATAATGAGTACACACATAGAAACAAGTGGGACATAATACAAAAGTCATAATACATAAGTCACAATACAAAAGTCACAATACAAAAGTCATAATACAGAAGTCATGATACAGGAGTCACTGCATAAGACACAATGCAAAAGTCATGATACATAAGTCACAATACAAAGTCATGATATACAAGGTATAATACATAAGTCACCATACAAAAGTCCGAATTCATAAGTCGTAATACATAAGTCATCATGCATAATTCATAATACGTAAGTCATAAACTAACTAGAACAGCTCAAAAATAAGTCTTTCTGCCAAAGACGTCAAAGCAGAAAATTTTACTTCGAAGTGAAACTATCTTTAAACATCCATCTACAAATGTAGTGCATTCTTTGTTCTGAAGAAGTTGTCAACTTATGGTATCCCCGTGACCTACTTTTGCCTGTGGTGGCGCCACCTGTAGATGGATCTGGGCGAGCAAACTACACTTTAAGGGGACGATGATTACTTCATTCCTACTTTATTTCATCAAGTCCCTTCTACGGTTCTTGAGAAGAAGTCGCCTTGACAATAACTCTCTTAAATTTCGTTCGGGCGAGCTAAAGGAAAAAGGGAGTCAGTTCTTAAGAAAGAATTGTACTTTATATTATTCCCAATAATTTTTTCAAGGCTTTTGTTGAGCTATTTGTGCAAGATATATTCCATCTGCTATTTTCTGTTCACCGTGATGAAAAATTTTTAAAAGAACTCAGAAGTTGCAAAATTAGTAATTTTTTGGTCCATAGTTACCGTTACCAAGGTAACTTATGTGCAAAGCATCAAGTGGGTTGATCTTGATCTTGTTCATTTTATCAGATAAATTCCATTTTCTTCGATAACATCAACATGATCAAGAGAGAAAAAATATTGGAAAATACAAAGAACATTTTGAAATCATTATATCAAAATTAGCTATTTTTTTTGTCATTTTAACCCGCCTTTTTGACAATATCAGACATTATCAGTGAGCTTATTAAAAAAACTCTAGGTCTTAATGCTTAGGATGTATAACGGATCGTCCATTAATGTCATAAATGGACATAATAAAAGAGCTTCAAAAATGCTAAATTTTTCAATTTTATAGGCCGTTGCCAACGTCACCAAATGAACAATGTTTGTCAAGTTTATACTTTTTAATTGGTCCATACTTATGCTTGAAATTTCATGAAAATCGAAATTCTTGCGTGCCGAAATTCTTTAAATTATCTTGGCCACAATATAATATCCAATTCCATTTTTCAATTCCATTTTCTTCAAGAGAGAAATTATATTGGAAAATACAAAGAACTTTTGAAATCATAATATCAAAATTAGCTAATTTTTTTGTCATTTTAACCCGCCTTTTTGACAATATTGGCCGCAATATAATATCCAATTAATATGATATCTAATAAAAACCAAATGAAATAATATTTTGTCGCAATCATGATTTCATCAATTCGGATTTCAGTAAATTATGATTTTCTCAAATCGGGATTTTCGCAATCATGATTTTGTCGCAATCATGATTTTCTCAATCCGGATTTGAGTAAATTATTATTTTCTCAAATTGGGATTTTTATGATTTTCTCAAATCCGGGTTTTCGCAATAATGAATTTCTCAAATTCGGACTTGAGTAAATCATGATTTTCTCAATCGGGATTTTCGCAATCATTGATTTTCTCAAATCCTGATTTGGGTAAATCATGATTTTCTCAAATCCGGATTTGAATAAATAATTACTTTCTCATATCGGGATTTTCGCAATCATGATTTTCTCAAATCCGGATTTTTGCAATAATGACTTTCGCAATCACGATTTTCTCGAAACAAAATATTAAAAGTTTAAACAGAAATATTCATACAAGTATATATGACAAAAAAGATTATTTTAGATTCAACATAGTAAATGCTCGAATCAAAATATTAAAAGTTTAAACAGAAATATTCATACAAGTGTATATGAAAAAAAAGATAATTTAGATTCAAGATAGTAAATTTCCCCTTGCTTGACGGTGATGTTCCAAGACTACCGCCATACAGCATTTACATCATAGCTCATCCGGTACGCTGGAGCATGTACTAATATTTTGGATTTTCACAATAGAAATTTACAGATTAGGAAGAGTCTTTAAGTCAAGGTTTCCTCTTTTATAAACTAGTAAAGACTTTCTGGAAATTTTACAAAAATTACAGTAAAATTCGGATCTATACAATCAGCAGAGTACATTACTTCGGGTATTCCTAAACCTGCATTTTATGGTGTAAACAACATTAGAAGAATCAAAGGTAGACAGCATAACCATTGAAAATGCGTCAAAATCATCAAACACATTTTATACCGTGGATGTGATCCTAATATCACCAGACGGACACTAGGCTAGATACTTGACCAATCTACAATCTTGGACCAGTGCATTCTTGAGACTTGCACACTGACTGATTGTGACAACGGGAATCCATGACGGGCCCTGTCCAAACCTCTTTAGAGAAGACAGGGCCCCGACCACCTGTCCTCCCTGAATGTAAGTCGGACTCTTCGGGAGATAAATACATGAGTTCGTTATAACCGACAGAGCACGGACTGTATTACGTACGCCCTCTTTCTATATCCATTTACATGTACACATTATGTTTCGCGTAAGCCCCTGCATTTTGTGGTCTTCTTAGAGTGTGGTCATCTGACAGTGAGGAGGTTGTTTTACACCACAATTGTACATTCTTCGAGACTTCTGGGAAATCGGAAAATGGGATGGTTGTACGCACGTGATCCAGTAAAACTACACCATTTGTTACTTGCTTAGCAGATGGCCGTCCTTAGTCGGAACTAGTTGCCCATTGGTCTCTTTTGTTTAGTGTATGTAGTCTTGTAGTCTTTTCTTTTGAATGTTTCTATGTCGTATATTTTTCGTTTCTTGCTGTACTCGTCTTCTATTTGTTTCCCGCTTCATGGGTTTTGGTATTATGTTGTGGTACTGCAACCAGGTATGACGACTTCAATTTCAGCATTACAAACTTTCCTTTTCTGAGTAGCAACATACCTGAATCGCCTGCTGATGGCGTGTTCATATTTCAGTTGATACGCTATCATGCCAGAGCAAGTACCAAATGTACAGATTTTATTCTGAGAGCTAGCCTTCTTTCAGCTAAGCTTATCAGTCAGGGACAAGTCTGTCACTGAGGAAGTTATACGGTCGATATGGAGAACTAGTCATACACTATATAGGTCCCATTCTCGAGAATGATGGATGGTATTCTGTCATAGACCATTTGAACCATCCATCTAAAGATAAAACTATAATTCTTCTGAATTGGAAGTTAGCGTATGTGACAATTCTATCGCCGGATGTTGCATTCAAGCAGGAGTTGCTGACTCTTCCGGGCACCTGGTCTCATTTCCAATATCGAGAGTTCGCTTCTTTTCATGTGATTGAGGTTTTTGTTTGTTTGCTTTGATTTCTGTTTTATCCTGATTTTGTATGCCGTTGGTTTGTGATTTTCTAAATTATCGATTTTGTGCTGTATATAGGGAGATGGTCATTTTCCATAATTGTCATTTATCAAATGCAGGTTGGCGATATTTACAATTCTGTTTGGTCATTCGGTGGCAAAGCAGCACATGCGCGGATCCAGAGGGGGGGACCGGTGGTCTGGACACCCCCCCCCCCCCTTGAGATTATCGGAGATGGGGTTCAGATTTGGCCAATTTCTAATTGAAAGGGGTCTAAAAATGCATAAAAAGGCTTTGAAACCTAAAATTTCGGCTCGCTTCGCTCACCATTTACAAATACACAATTACTTTTTTCTGCAAAATCCCTTAATCATTTTCAATTTTTTATACTAAATAATTTTATATAACTGTCTTGGGCCTCATGAAGTCCTATTTTCAACAGTCCCTTACTTCATAGGATGTAACCTTCCTCATCTTTTCAAGGTTTTGACATTCTAAGATGTCAGATTATTTGGGAAAATGACTTATCTATTTATTCTCATGAAATATAGACAAAATGTGAATAATCAAAATTTTCGCGGCTCTTACAATGTATTCTACAGTGCCATCCGTACTTGCACTTGTGATAGTTCATTGGCTAGGTTGTTCTTCGTGTTTCTATGCAGCTCTGTCATGTTCTCAGTATGTTTGACCAATTTTTCATTTCGCATGAGATAGTTCTGTTTTTCGTTTGTGATTTTTTTTTCAGTTTTTCAGTTCGTTTATGATTTTTGGAATCTGGATTTGGTACTTTACTTCTTCGGTCGATAAACATTGAATTTATTATATTTGTGATTTGTCATTACATTTTCAATTTAAATCAGTATAATTTAGTGACCTTAGCAAAACCAAAGTATAACTTAAATAAAACCCTTATCCTTACCATTGATTGTACGTGGGTTGTTCCAAAAGTTCATGGACAACACTATTTAAGGAAAGATCTGTACAATTTGACAAAAGCCATGTTGATTTCCTTATAATACAGATAATTTTGAATACAGATACGAATTTTCATTACGATTGGTCAATAATAACCTTTCAAATGCCCTTTTGAACATTGTAAGGTTCTAGGTAACGGAGCAGCTAATAAAAACTAACGACGTCGTCAGATTTCCACTTTAAATTTGACATTTTAAAAGAAATAACAACACCTCTCATCTGTATAAAATTTAAATATCTTTTCATGTATTTTGATAAGGAAGACAAATATGGATAATGACCATATCCCTGTATACAGCACAAAATCGATAATTCAGAAAATCAGAAACCGAAGGCATACAAAATCAGGATAAAACGGAAACCAAAGCAAACGACCAAAAACCTCCACCACATGAAAAGAATATATATCCCAATATGGGAGTGAGACCAGGTGCCCAGGAAGAGTAAGAATCTCCTCCTTGTATGCAACACCTGCCGCTTCAATTCGGTAGAACTGTCACATCCGGTTACTTCCATTTCGGAAGATAAAGAGTACAATCTTTGGTTGGATGGTTCAAATGGTCTATGACAGAATATCATCCACCATTCTGGAGAGTGGGACATCATAGTGTATGACGAGTTCCCCATATCGACCGTAGAACTTCCTCAGTGACGATGTTAGTCGGTTACAAACATATCCCTGACTGAGAAGCTTATCTGAAAGACGCCTAGCTTAGAACAAAATCCGTATATTTGGTACTTGCTCTGGCATAGCGTATTAACTGAGATACGAACACACCATAAACTGGCGATGTAGGGATGTTGCTACTCAGAAAAGGAAAGTTTGTAATGCTGAAATTGAAGTCGTCACGTTTGTCATAGAGTGAGGTGTTCATGTGACCATCAGTGTCGTAGGACAACATTATGTCCAAATAGGATGCTGAATTATTTGTCTCTGTCGTTTCTCTGACTTCCAGCTCCGAAGGATAGATACTGCTCAGGTAATCCGTGAATTTTTGATTATTGATGGACAACACACCGTTTATGTATCTGTAAGTGAAGTTGAAATCAGAAGCTAAGTATCTTTTCCCTTCAGAGACCAAAGATTGAATGAATTCAGCTTCGCCCGAGTAAAGGAAAATGTCGGCAAGGAGTGGGGCACAATTGGTCCCCATTGGAATTCCGACAATTTGCTGGAAGACCTAAGAAGATATGTTCTAGCTATTTTCATGTGCATTTCTACTTCTGTATCATATTGTGCTTTCATCTTTGAATCATTCAAAGTCAGATCACCATTAAGGGAGAAAACGGCATCACTTTACTTATTTTCGTTTACTTTTTTTGTTCAACTCCAACCAAAATCGCGTGCTTATGTATCTAATCATCATAAAAACACATTCCTCCTATTCTAGCAGCATTAGTTTTTATGTATTTTGTCCATATCAAGATGCTTCCATCAGCTATTAAGTCTCCGTCTGTTTTATTCAACCGAAATTCAAAACTAAATGACTGTCTGGTGCTCCGTAAAGAACGCTGACGTCATAAATTTTTAGTTGATTTATTCAACAATATCATGCATAACTCATCATAAAAGTCGTAAATCGGGTCCAATTTTGTTAAAACTTTGTAGTTTTCATAACAAATAATAGTATTATTGATATAGAAGTTTAATTGATAGTCAAATATTTTTTTCTTATTCAGCAATTTAATGAAAGGGGTAGGTTTATTTCAACCACTCAAATTTTACTCTACTCTGCATGCATAAAGGTGACAATTATGCCCTTTTAGCTAATCATATTTACCTGATATTTTTTGTTATCTCTTTCTGAATGTATCCCTTTCATTTCTAGAAAATTTAATTCGCATACGACTTCAAATGTGATTTTAAGCCATGTGTCCACGAACTTTTGGAACGGCCCTTGTATGTACTAAAATTTATCTCTAGTTTTAAAACAGGTCAATCTTCCTAAAGAAACTAATTTCTACTTAGAATTACATTCTTAAGAATTGTACTCTGACTGACTGACTGTGACGATGGGGCCTCATGACAAGCCCTTTACAAACCTCTTTAGAGTAGACAGGCCTTCTGTCTCTATATCCATTTGAATATCCATCTGTGTGTTTCTTGGGCCCCTGCGTCATGCTGTCTGTTTGAATTGTCATCGTACGCCTTTTCTGTGGGAAAAATCACATTTATGCATCAATTTGTACCAATTTTGATCACAAATATTACAACTTATTATAGCTTTTAACTATTCCCGTAATGTCTGTATAACGCCTATACAAAGGTACGGCGCGAAATTTTATATATAGCTGTATAGACAATGTCGCCTATTATGACGTCACTAACGGCGAGCGCCGCTACGTTAGGCCTATTCAAATATCACGTCGCCAGTTTTGAACTTGAAAATCAACCACACTAAAATGACATCAATTGCAAAATAAACTAGATGATTAAATAGTGATTTAATTAAATTATAAGAAATGACTGCAATAATTTTTCTGTCTATCGATGTATAGACAAAAACCGATGCACAAACAAAATATAATCCGCTTCGCGGATTATATAGTTTGTGCATCGGTTTTTGTCTATACATCGATAGACAGAAAAATTATTACAGTCATTTCTTAAATATTTTTGGGGAAATTACCTTTATGGTCGATAAACATTAAATTTATAATATTTGTAATTTGTCGGAAAATTTTTTATTTAAATTAGTATAATTTTAGTAACATACGGAAGCCCATTGGCTTCACAGAAAAAAAATTAATTTATTTCGTATATTCGCAATAACATTGTGTATATTCGCAATACTATATTGCGTATATTCGCAATAGCATTGCGTATATACGCAATAGTATTGCGAATATTCGCAAAACTATTGCGTATATACGCAATTATTGCGCATATACGCAATAGTATTGTGAATATTTGCAATAATTATTGCGTATATACGCAATTATAGTATTGCATATATTCGCAATAATTATTGCGTATATACGCAATAATTGTAATTGTATATATATATATATATGTATTGGGGAAATTTCTTGGGGTCAACATGCCTGGGTGGATCTAGAATTTTAAGGGTAATCCAAGCAAGCGGAGGGGGGGGGGGGGTCAGGAGATGGTTTTGAAAAAAATTTGAAACAATGCATGTTATAAATATCAATATACATGTATTTACAAAATCATTCCTGAAAACGGAGAAAATTTATATTTCTGGCAAATTGGAAAGGGGCGGATGAAAGGCGGCTCCGGACTATACATTCATTATTCAAGGACTTTTTATCACCTTAAGTAAATTGTGATCAGAATAGCTGTACATGGCCTTCGTTTACTCTGCTCGTTATCCCCCTCCCCCCTCCCCCCTCCTCCCCTCTACATCCACTCAAACTGTTAAAATGCGACTTGTTCGTACATGTGGGTTTTTTTTTATATTTTGAAACTGGATAATTAGCATTTCTCATTTTAATAGTAGAAATAACAGCCATCTATCATGTTTTACGTTCATCTGTTACTTTCTCTGTTCGTCCGTCATCACGTAGTCTTTCGTTCAAACTCAAATGAAGTTTTCAATGTACAGCGGATCTTGTACCTTTTTTTCGGATGGGGGGGAGGGGGGTGGGGGTGGAACCAAAATACATGAACGAAAGCCTCCTCTGTTCGATGTTCGACTTAATGACATTACCCTTCAATTCTCTCAGAGAATGATTGGTAGAGAAAATAAAAGGTATCAGTAGAAACTTTTATTTTATTTACAGAAATTAATTTTCCGGTGTACATTGTCGAAAACATTGATTTATATTTATAACCCCCCCCCCCCCCTGCATACGAAGTTTAGGGGTATATAGGAAACATCCTGTCCGTCCGTCTGCCCGGTTAAGAAGTTCTTAAAGCAGATAACTCTTCAAGTGCAGGTGAAGGGCTGTCATATTTTATACATTCATTCACCATAAGTACTAAAGTTTGATACCAAGACATTTGAACCTATTGACCTTGAACTTTGACCTTATAGTTATATTCTTAATGCATATATTTTTTCACGTATAAGTGATAGGGCTTTAATATTTTATTCATACATTTACCATGACAGGTACTACATTTTGATACCAAGACATTTGACCTAGAGACCTTGACTTTGAACTTTGACCTTGTTGTAATAATTTGGATTTAAAGAAAATATCTCTCTAAGTGTAAGTGATAGGGCAATCATATTTTATACATACATGTACATTCAACATAACAAGTATTACTGGAGACACTTGACCTTGTGACTTTGACCATGACCTTTGACCAACTTTTAAACTATAAGGGTAGGGCTTATATATATCCATATAGGTTCCTTATGAATGAATACGTTTAGTTCTACAATCCCTTGCAAAGAGGAATTACATGTTGTATAATACATTACAGAAAAGTTCCGGCTTACTTGCTTGCCTGCATTTAAAATCAGAACTGTGACTGCTTTTTATAAAGTATCGACTCGTTGATTTCTTAGATTAACAGAATTTAGAAATGATGTATATTTCATTCCTTAAGAATGTTACTATTAGTTTCAAAATAGAATAAAATCAAAACAAAACAAAACAAAACAAGAGGCCCAATGGGGTCAAATCGCTCAACTGAGATCATCAGGGAAAAATACATAACTTTTGTAAAGGACGTCAAGTCATTTACTTCCTGTAAGGTTTGGTGAGATTCTGTACAGCGGTTGGGATAAGATAGATCCCAAGGTTTCGATCGGATCGAAATTATGATCTTAATAGAAAACATTGAGTACTTGTCTCCAGTAAGGTTTGGTTGAATACTAATCAGCAGTTGTTGAGGTTTTAGTCGAGAATATAAAAATACCCAACGACGGACGGATTACAAACAACGGACAAAGGACAGTGACCAATATCTTACCTTCATTTGAGCTAATAAGAATATAATTATCACCATTTTTGCGTTATCAACATTAAGCTAGTTATAGCTGCAACGGAGGAGAAATTTTTGCTTTGTCTCCATCGTACATTGTAACAGCTAATTTATGCATATTTCTAGTATGAAAATCAATGATTTTCCAGTTTTAACGTTCTTATCTGGAAACAACATTCATCTCAGACCAAGATGGGTTTCACTTTATGCCCCAGCCGTCTTATAGCGGGACACAATAACAAGAGGGTAGAGTGGACATACATTTGTATCGTTCACCTAAAAAGCTTATGAAATAATAAATAAAAGAAATGATTTGAGAAATATTGCAAATACAATTAAGTGCGTTGTTAAACAAGAGACTTATTTGAAAAGTTATTATAATCTGTCGTATTCCTTCAAACTTAAATCAATTTCTGTGTACTGATTCCAGAAAAGATGTCGAAATTATGCAAAAAAAAGAATTATTAATTATAATACAATATTCTTATATTAAGAAAATAATCCATAAATCATGCAAGAGGAGAGGGCGTGGATGTACGGGGGTTCGGAAACCCCCCCCCCCCCCCGATATTTCAAGTCGGGGTCCAATATTTGCATATCTCAACGTAAGAATTGAATATTTTAATTTTTTTCTAGAATTTGGATTGCTACGCTGGCCAATATTATAAATACCTGTGGTTCGAAATGAGGTTTTATCTTCAAATTTGAATCATTATTTGGCTTAAAGTACCTCCAATCTGAAAAATTCTGCTCAGTTGCTTCCCAAGCTTCGTTCCTTGGACATACGAGGGCTGATTGATATGTTGTGATCCTCGTATTTAAGGATTTGAATTTTATCAAACATTTTGCATTATTTTTCTACATAATCCCCTTCAATATCTATTATACATTTTTGCCACCAGTGTTTAAGGCCTCAATACATCTTTTAAAGAACTCCTTTTCTTCTCCAGTTTTGCTCGTACCCTGTGAGACAGCTTACATGTATGTGAGACACATGAGTTTTCTCAAAGGCTCCGATTGACCAATGATAAAACAGAATGTTATTGTGACTTCACAGTAACGTCGTCAGAAAACATGGCGTTAGATGGCATGAAACGTTGTTTGATTTCACTTTTTTCTTATGTTTGATGAAGAATAAATTATAGATTCTTTCGCTTTCTACTGAGAGAAACATACAAATTTACACTCGTGATGAAATTTTCCGTCACTCGTGTAAATTTTTATGTTTCACTCAGTAGATCGTGATACATGTACATTTTGTACATGTAGAACCTATTAAGCTTGACTGGTCAGAAAGCCATCCACGCATGTATGATGTCATCATCGTTCTAAAAGTGGGTACCAGAAATAGCTGCTTTCGGTTTTGGGAAAAGATGAAAGTCTGATAGGGCAAGATTAAGTAAGTAAGGTGGATCTCAATCAAAGCAAAGCCACAATCATGAATGGCAGCCATGGCAGTGACTTATGGAACAACAGACCTTAAACTGGTGAGCTTTAATATTCTCCCGTAATTGTATCAGAAGTGAAG
The DNA here is from genome assembly GCA_033119305.1 of Pinctada imbricata. Lineage (NCBI taxonomy): Eukaryota > Metazoa > Mollusca > Bivalvia > Pterioida > Pteriidae > Pinctada > Pinctada imbricata. The sequence goes on along the minus strand of VSWD01000006.1, from coordinate 47,087,050 downwards.
CATAGTATGTGCCATTGATTGTTTATCCTTTTTGGAGATAATCTATCGGCAGAATACCTTCTACATCTAAGAAAACCGAGGCTCACAACATATCAATCAGCCCTCGTATATTACCTTCTACAACAAAGGTTTCATTTAGTAAACAGAAATCCAGCTGAGAATCAAAACTTGTAAAGTTTCCCTCATACCGAACCTGTATGAACAAACGAAATAATACTAAGGTACTAGAAATGTCTAAATCCCTGTAAATGGTCGATATGAAAGTCGGGAAAGTGGGGACGAGGTCATACTTTTTCAAATTTGATTTTTATACCGATAAAAATCCAAATGAGCTGGTTAAGCTTCATAACTTTAGTTTGGACCCCTCTGAGGTAAAATGCTAGATACGCATCTGAAATAAATTGGGATAGTGATATAACTAAAAGAGAAAAGAATAGGAGAAATCCTCACAAAAATAATAAAATAAACAAACATCAATCAAACATAATTGTGAAACATCAATCAAATCACTCAGATATAATTAATCTTTCAATCAATGCAGATTTTTCAAAGATGGGTAGCCTCTGATGCCTACATTTGTCCCGCCCAGGATCCATCCCTGAAGGCATTTCTAGAAATCGGGTTGAAATAAGCAAAAGAGAGCCATTAGATCTTTTTTTCATATATATTTTCATAAAAATCCACCAAAATATCAAACTTTTACCGATAGATGGAAAATGACATGATCCCCCTTTTCCCTACCATTACGGGCTTATTTTGACCTACAAGTATCTTTTTGTATCAAAGAACATTGTACTTCAGTAGATGATCATATGAGATCTTTCTTAAACAGAGAAAACACAAGATAAGCGGGAAGTAATAAAGCTCTATTATCGTACTTTTATTTCTTATCGAACCCCCAAAATGATTAAAACAGACATTTAGAGCCGCGAAGAACATTCAATTTATTGCGCAATGATTATTGCAAATATACGCAAAAATTATTGCGAATATACGCAGTAATTATTGCGAATATTCGCAATACTATTGCGAACACACGCAATACTTTTGCGAATATTCGCAATACTATAATTGCGTATATGCGCAATATTATTGCGTACATACGCAATACTATTGCGAATATACGCAATGTTATTGCGTATATACGCAATAATTTTTTTTTCTGTGAAGTCAATGGGCTTCCATAGTTTACTCTTACCCTAACCATTGAATTTAAACAATGAATTAAGGATTGTTTTTCAGCTTTTGCGCTTTATCGGTGTGTATATTTGCAGTAGGGAATGGAAACAAAATTCATAAAAAGCACTTCTTTTGCGCTTTATCGGTGTGTATTGGAAGTAGGGAATGGAAACAAAATATGTAAAGCACGAAGTGCTTTTCATGAATTTTGCTTCCATTCCCTACTACCAATACAATCCTTACTGAAAAACAATCCTTATATTTACATTTTACGTGTTAATTAAGTTATTTCTTTTTCATCCAGTTTTTACATTTGAAATATATTTGCGGAGGGAGAACGCCACTTGACGTAAGAGCAAACGAACGTTCGACGTTTTTCGCTTGATTCGAAGTAGTACCTTCTATACGGAAACGTTGTTGACAAATGAGAAACTGAATTTTGTCCTCTGGCTGTATTTTGAACATTTCAATTAAAACCGACGAAAATTGAATCGTGAAAATTCGTGACCTTTGTCCAACATAATTCAGACATAGCGGAGAGTTAAACTGGAGTTTCACAGAACCGAAGGGAAAACTTTTGAAAACTCTTTTTAACACACTGTTAAACTGCTTAGACATATGAAATCAATCGGTATTATTGTATACAAACTTCTGTAAATACCCTATATATTATTATATATATATATTACCCGAGATATTGCCTGTCGAGCTCCATAAATATCATGAAAAATATTTTTTTCGCGAATTGGATTTTCCCTATCGCGAAAAGAAATAAACAAGTCATCATATCCAGAAGTCTCTGATGAGACTGAAGCTCTCCTGTTGTTTGCTTAAATTAATCTAAGTGCCACACTCATTTTCCAAGACCCTGAGATCAGAGGCTCAAACAAAATACAAGTCCAGAGAATGATTAATAAAATGGAAAAAGAATTAACTCTCTATCAATTCTACTTTCAGAGAATTGGTGTTTACAAGATATCAGAGTTATACATGCATAGACGAAAATTACCACACCCATTTTCCATGAACCTGGGGGTCAGGGGTTCAAACAATAAAAGGTGCACATCTAGACCACAGACTGACAATAATGCAAAAAAAAATGTATTTCTATCAATTATACTTTCTGAGAATTGATGCCAGCAAGATTACATAGTTATATAGGAGAAAATGAACACGACCATTTTCCAAGATCCTGGGGGTCAGGCCCTCAAACAAAATATCAGGTGCACATCTAGATCACAGCCTGAGAATAATGTTAAAAGAAATATCTTTGTATCAATTATACTTTCTGAGAATTAGACAAGATTAGAGGGTTGTACAGGAGAAATGACCACACCCATTTTTCAAGACCCTGGGGGTCAGGGGCTCAATCACGATATCAGGGGCACATCTAGACCACAGACTGAGAATAAAGCAAAAACAATTATCTTTCTATCAGTTGTACTTTCTGAGAATTGGTGCTCACAAGATTACAAAGAGTTATATAGCAGAAAATGACCACACCCATTTTCCAAGACCCTGGGGGTCAGGGGCTCGAACAAAATATCAGGTGCACAACAAGACCACAAACCCGTCATATTGCAAAAAGAATAATGTCTCTATCATTCATAGTGTCAGAAGAGTAGTCCGGACAAGGTACATAGAATTTTAATGACCACGCCCATTTTCCAAGACCCTGGGGGTCAGGGGCTCGAACAAAATATCAGGTGCACATAAAGACCACAGACTGAGAATAAAGCAAAAACAATTATCTTTCTATCAATTATACTTCCTGAGAATTGGTGCTCACAAGATTACACAGAGCTATGTGGGAGAAATGACCACACCCATTTTCCAAGACCCTGGGGGTCAGGGGTTCAAACAATACATTAGGTGCACATCTAGACCACAAACTGAGAATAAAGCAAAAACAATTATCTTTCTATCAGTTATACTTTCTGAGAATTGGTGCTCACAAGATTACATAGAGTTATATAGCAGAAAATGACCACACCCATTTTCCAATACCCTGGGGGTCAGGGGCTCGAACAAAATATTAGGTGCACAACAAGACCACAGACCCATCATATTGCAAAAAGAATAATGTCTATATCATTTATAGTGTCAGAAGAGTTGTCCGGACAAGGTACATAGAATTTTAATGACCACGCCCATTTTCTAAGACCCTGGGGGTCAGGGACTGAAACTAAATGTCAGGTGCACAACTAGACCATGGACCAATTAAAATGCAAAAAGAATTAACTTTCTATCTCTAACAGTTTCAGAGGAGTTGTCCGGACAAGAATTGTTTACGGACAGACAGACAGACAGACGGACGCCGGACGAAGGGTGATCGCATAAGCTCAACTGGTCTGAGACCAGTAGGGCTAAAAACTATTCAGCAGAATTATATGGTACCAAGGCCATGCCATTTCGGAGAAATCGCCGTTTAAGCCCCTGTCACACTGTGGCGAATTGGAGCTACGGGTTTTGTACGACTGCTGGCTAGTTATAACTGGCCGAAATTTCCCCGAGTTAGTCTTGATTTTTGTGATAACGACATGAGCTCGACATTTGCTCGAGATCTCTACGAGAACAGTGCGACACTTTGCGACTCTCTACGATTTGTACACGACATCTTCTCGACAAACGAACACTTTAGTGCGAGAAGATTCGAGTTAAGTACGAGTTTCGTACGAGTTTATACGAGATGTGGCTACATGCCTACGAGTTAAGCACGAGATAAGTACGAGTCATGACGAGCTGAGTACGAGAAGTGTACGAGTTATGTCAACATATCATGCATTTGGTATAAATTTGTGTTTAAGTCTTTTTAGCTCACCCGATCTAAAAGCCCTTGACAGGGATTTGTATTGTCATTATTGTAGCATTTCGACCGTCGACAAGATGTCTTCCTTTTGTATGATAGGCGTGTATCGACTCGCGTTTTCTTCCTCAAGACTGCTGAAAATTTTGAATGAATTGGTCTGTACAAGCTTTAAGAAAATGTTAATAATACGATACATCTTCATTTTTAGTTATCTTCTTCTGGATGGTGCAAAATCTGTTGAAAAAAATGTCTTCTTCAATAGCAGAAAGGATCTATTAGTAAAATTTACGAATCTGAGTGTCCAAGAGAGGGTGCGGGTGCATATATATTCAAGACTGTTATATTCAAGAGCCGATTATGGACTCTTTTGAATTTGATCATGTACATGCTAAAATTGAGGTTTTAATCTTTCCTCCATAGATGAAGCATGGGACTGTTTCCTTGTTGTTGTTTTTTTTATTATTATTTATTAGGACAACATGATGTAAGATGTTACATGGACAAACTTATCATGATGAATTGCATTTATCTGGAGTAAGTATGTGTATTAAGCTCGAGTACACCTTGAACATGTCAGCCCACCTGGGCCTCTTTTTATTTTTGTTCTCTATCATTGCTTTACTATGAAAGTGAAAACATTTATGCATGCTGCAGAGGAAGACTGGATTTAAGTACTCAACTCGACAGAACTCCAGAAAATGTGGAGACAGTGTCGAACAGAACTCGAACAAAGTCGTGCAGATGTCAAGAAGATGTCGGTACAACTCGCATGATGTCGTGCAGATATCATACTCGTGTCGATTTAATTCGTATATAAACTCGGCCCTACTCGCACGAGTTTGATTCATGGCGAGAAGCGACGAGAAGTGGAGACATGCACACGATGCCTGTACGAGTTTATGCGACATCTGTTCGACCTTTGTTCGACATCTCCTCGACATGCGCACGCATGAGAACTCGCACGACAATTTTAAACCGTTTAAAATTCTCGCCGCCTCACGCCGACTTCTGTCGACATGAGGCGACATTTCTTCGACACTGTGAAGACATCTGTACGAGTTCCATGTGACAAATGACGAGTTATGGCGACTTGTAACTCGCCTCAACTCGTAGCTCGAACTCGCGACAGTGTGACAAGGGCTTACAGCTCCGGAATTTTTTTTTCAGATCGGGACCCCCGAAATCATCAAGAAGTACATTTTTTTCGCAAATTCGATTTTTACCGTCGCGATATAAAACTCACGTAATTACTACTATTCAGGAGAATTCTGAGGTGCCTAACACTTTCCATTTCGGAGAATTATATAATTAGCCTATTGAGCTTCAGATTTTTTCTTTTCATTTTTGGGTTTAAAACATTTCATGAAATACAATTTTTGCGAAATAGGACTTTTACTGACGAATATACATGTAGGTCGTTCGAAAATGAATGGTTTCGATCGCAAAGTGTTGTACAGAAGCCATGCGCCATTGTGAAGGGAGCAATATGAATTCATCACTTGGAGGCAAACCCCTAGAAACGAAGCGAATATGTGAGTATGTTTGGTTTGGGGGGGGGGGGAGGTTCATGAATATTCCAATTATAATTTTTGAATATAATCGTTGGCATAAATAAATAAATAAATAGATAAATAAATAAATAGGTCTTTGTTTAGATTGGATTCCAGGAATCGATTTCAAACTCTTTATGGCACTTTTCTCAGTTTTACTCCGAAAGCCGTCTCGAGGTACTTCAAGTTCATGTTGCATAGCTGCATGTTCATTTAACTGAATGCTATTGAAACGAACAAAGCACTTTGACACGAAATATACATCGTACATAAAAGGGAAACGAACAACACTTTGACGCGAAAAAGCACATTGTACGGAAAAAGGAAAACGAATTGCAATTTGACGCGAAATGCTCATCGCACAGGAAATACTGTAGAAAACTGATTCTCGTGGGGTTTTTATTTCAAACTTTGCACTTCCATATAGTAAACTTTTGCAGATCTTTTCCATGACTCAACGCAGACAACGTGGAATGAATTCTGTATCTATGGTAAGTACTGCCAAGCACATACGTCTTAGATGATTAGATCGTGGTCTTTGGAAATTACACAGAAAGAAAGGAGGGGAATCGAAAAGTCAAGTACAGAGTCGCGTATAGGGCGCCGTTTTACTATTTATTACAAAAAGAGGTATCACCATAATGATATAGTGATATCACCCATTCGCAATAGGAGATATCTCTAATTGAATAAGTGATACCACCTATTCAATAGGTGATATCTCTTTCATGTGCTGATATCTCTATAATAAATTGGTGATATCTCTATAATGAATTTGTGATATCTCCATGATAACGAATAGGTGATATCTCTATCATGATTTGGTGATATCGCTATAATGATATGGTGATATCTCTATACCCAATTGGTGATATCACCAACTCAGAATGAATGGGTGATATCACTATACTGTAAATAAATGATTTAGAGATATCACCATAATTATCATTATAGTGATATCACTATATCATTATAGTGATATCACCATATCATTATAGTTATATCACCTATTCGTTATGGAGATATCACCAATTCATTCTGAATTGGTGATATCACTTTATCGAATAGCTGATATCACCTATTCCAGTATTTTGAATATAATTACCGCTCCTATTATAAAGCAAATGTTTTTTTTTGTGTTTCTTGTGTTTTTTCTTTTTTTCTTTTTCGTTTTCGTTTACAGTAAGCTGACAGAGAGAGAGAGAGAGAGAGAGAGAGAGAGAGAGAGAGAGAGAGAGATCATTTCCCTTTAGATGTGCACTCTTCCAGAATAGATACGAAACTACCAAAGGGAGCATTCATTAAATTCAAAGAAGACGTGTGGAAATGGAGATATCTCCAGTTTGATATGAAGATATCACTACATGTATAATAAACTTTGAAATTATATCACCAATTCATTATGGTGATATCACCATATTCAATTGGTGATATCTCCCATATCTCTTTTTGGAATAAATAATAAAACGGCGCCCCATCTAGTCGCGCGTTTCGTTATGTAGAACGAGGAACCATATTTCGCCGGTGACCATATTTCGCCGTTTCATAGTTAATTGCTTCTCACTGGTAATCGGAAATGTTCATCGAGTTTATTTTTCTATATCCTGACCGTAGTAGTAATGTTTTGATAGATTGTGATATATCCTGCATTCAGTTTTGACAAAAAATACCACAAAATGAGAAAAATTAACGAAAACACCGAATTATAGACGTAAACATCCAAAAATTTTATAAAAACCAAAAATGAACACATTTTATTTGGCATGATTTCATAAAAGCAGTGGTGTTGAAACATTTCCTGAAAATGAAATCACAATATTAATGCGTCCTTCATAAAAGTGCAAATGCTTACAGAGAATAGCTATTAAATCTTTAAAAAGTCGTCATTACTGCATATTTAAATTTTAATTTTAATGTGTCATAGGACAGAAGGAAGAAAGTGTGTCTTTAAAACTCTCACATATTTTTTTTTTTTTAAAGCAAATGAAACCACGTTTAATTCTCGACCTATTTTTATACGGTAAATGAAAATTGCTCACAAACGTAAATGTCATACACAGGTCTGTCTGAAGTCTTGACGTCAATTATACCAAATATGTAGAAGAAGTGACCATATTTCGCCGCATTTTTCGTACATTAAATTTCTTTGAAAATCTCAAAACTTGGAGGCCAATTAAATATTAATTGCTTTTGCTAGAATTTAACTCCATTCTCGATTGAAAAACTACAAAAAAAATAATTTATTTTACGCGCTTCATTGTTTCCGTATAAATGTAAAACGTCAAAATATTTCGTTTCCATGTTTTCGGGAGTGACCATATTTCGCCTTTTCTGTTGATATGTTAATGAAATCCTTTTTACACACAAAAGGACAAACATGGCACGGCATGTCTCAGATTTTGATAAAATTTGTACATAAGGTTGGGTCTGACCCAAAAGTAAAAATATGAGAAAAATTTTTCTTAATATCACATCCGGTTGTCATGGAAACGGACTTTGAATATTGAAAAAATGCATTTTTGGGCGTTTTTGAAGTCACATACATAATTTATGCAGCATAATCTAAAACAATCACTGATGAATTATCAGTACCCTATCATTGCTCTTCCAAGTTAAGTAATAATAATGTTGGGTTTATGGTCTTATCTATATGTTTCCATAGCAACAACACAGGTACCCTATAAAAATAGTATTTTTGGCATTTTTTCAAAATTCAACGATAAATTACTTAAATGTTTGAGTTTTTTATGCAAATAAAACATAAGCATTCATATTGGGACAAAGTTTCTGTTCGTTGCTATGGCAACATGACCTCAAATCGCAAAAATGAAAGGAATTTTGGACAATATTTAGAGTCCTTTTTTTCTAGATCATTAAATTTTAATTCAAAGTGATGAAAATTAATAAATGTATTTAAGTAGATCTTTCATTACACGAAAGAAATTTTTTTTAAATATTCAGGAAATAACCCATTGCAATGGGAACGATTGTTTAAATTTGCATATAGGCCCACTTTGCGTCCTTGCATTGGATACCGGCATCAAACGTTAAGTAATTTGAAATTTTCAAAATCTAAAATAAAGTTTAGACTTTGCTTTATCGTATATGTAAAAAAGGTTGTGTAAGCCTGTTTCGTTTTTTTTTTTTTTTTAGGAAAAGGCTCGGAAAAACAACAAAAAATGCTTATTTCAATAATGTATGGCCAAATTACTATAGCAACCATTAATTATTTGAAACTTGTTTTTATTGTATTTTGATAGAGGCTTACTTGATCTTTATGATATTGAATTTGAACTTCCTGGGATTAATAATTACTGTTTTATGAAAATAATAAAAAATGGTTGCCATGGTGACATGTTCCCTATAGCTTTTTCACGGTCTTTGAAAGAGCTCCTTGCGTTGGATATTTCCCAACAATTTTTATCTGTTCATCATGATGCAAATTTTTTTTCAAATGACTCTGAAGTTGCAAAATAAGTAATATTAAAGGTCATAGTTATCGTTGCCAAGGTAACTTATGTACATAGCAACAAGTGGGTTTATCTTGAAATTGCTCATTTTATAAAATAAATCCTATTTCCTTATCATATACCCATCAAGAGAGAAGGAAAATTGGAAAATACAAACAGAATTTTGAAATCAATATCTCAAAATTAGCTAATTATGTTGTCATGGTAACCAGCCTTTTTCACAATATCAGACACTACTAGTGAGCTTATTGAAAATTGTATGTCCTAATCTTTAGGATGCATAAAAAATCTTCCATTGATGTCACATATAGACCAAATTATAGAGCTTCAAATTAGCTCAATTTTGCCAATTTCTCAACTTTAAAGGCCGTTGTCATGGTAACCAGATGACCTAGAATTAATTTTTTTGTCAAATTTTCCTTTTTTCATTGGTCCCTACTTATGTGTGAAATTTCATGAAAATCGGAGACCATGCGTGCCGAATGTGTTTCAGTGCATGGTTACAGAGAATTAATATGCAGTAATGACGACTTTACTCAGAGATTGATATCATTCTCTTTACATTTTCTCACAATTATCCAGTAGAGTAAATTGTTCCGTTTTGAAAAAAAAAAATAATAACTGACGATTTTTCTAGTGAATGGGACATCAATAACGGTTTTTAATCATGTTTGTCATTGATACCATTGTAAAACTTTTGAAAACAGTGAAACTTAGTTTATAGTTTATAGTTTATTTCAAAATACTTTGACTTATATTATCATATTAATGTCGTTATTATAGTACTTCACAAATCTCCGGGTCTCTTCTATTTAAAAGTACATAAATTTCATTTCAGTCTATTGTTTTTAATTTTGATGCCAAAATGATTTGTACGTCTGAGTGTATTTGGCGTAATGGCAGCTACATGCCTATTCACGCCTTTCAGTACGGTTTTTTCCGCAAGTGTTACCTCCCTAGCAGCAAACTCATAAAAGGAGGGGTGGCGGACCACGGAATGTGCGGTATTGACAGAATTCTTGGAACTTCTTTCTACATTTGGAATCTTTACATGTAAAAGGAGTTGGTTGGCGGAACACGGGTGTTGCGATCCTGGCTGAATATTTATACAAATGTACTCTGTAGACGCTGACTGGAATCCATCACAGAGATGGAGGGGATCGGCGGGCGGGTTGCGATCCTCATCCCAGAGATGGAGGGGGTTGGTGGGCCACGGGGGTTGCGATCCTCATCCAAGAGATGGAGGGGGGTTGGCGGGCCACGGGGGTTGCGATCCTCATCCCAGAGATGGAGGGGGTTGGCGGGCCACGGGGGTTGCGATCCTCATCCCAGAGATGGAAGGGGTTGGCGTGCCATGGGAGTTGCGATCAACATTCCAGAGATGGAGGGGGTTGGCGTGCCACGGGAGTTGCGATCCTCATCCATGAGATGGAGGGGGTTGGAGGGCCACGGGGGTTGCGATCCTCATCCGGAGGGGATTGGAGATTAGGACGTGTGCAAGGGAACATACATGTAATTTGTTCCATAGGTAATAGTCGGGGAGCCAGTGGGGCCCCCATGCACCCCCTAAGCCTTGAGTACGTTTTTTCACGGGTACCAAAATTTTCCTTAGGGTCTACAGAATCGGTTTTCAAAATGTACTAAAAAATAAACTTATTTAGGCTCTGTGTTTTTCGACCGTTTCCATGGCAACCCCCTGCTAAAGTCACGAAAGCACTATTGGTTAGATAAAATAGCCATATCTTGGCCAAATGTTGAGCTAAACATCTGTAACTGATATAAATATAACGAGGAAACGTTGTTCTATTAATTAAGTGATCATATATAAAATAAGTAATTTGCATATTCATGAATATTCATGAGTTGAAATAAAAATGCTTGAAAATATACTAGTATAATAATTGACACTTTTTATTTTGTTTTTGCTTCTAAACTTTTTAGTTTGATCTATGATCGTTATGAGATTATATAGGAAATACCTACAATAGTACGGTGACCAAAGAGCTAAATTTTACAGTTTAGTCGACAGATTAGTAATTATATGTCAAATGAAACTAGAAGAAATGTACTTTCAAAATATCAATGTCGTCAACAGGTTTGAATGTACAAACATTCCATTTTCAGGGGTCAAAGGTCAAAGGGGTCATTCAACGGTTACTTCCCGTTTTTCCCACTTTTGAAAAATATATATTCCTGTTTCTCCCACTTCATAAAACAAAAGAAAGTAATTAACTTAATAGTTGTTTATCTAGTTGATACTAATTAGTGTAAAAACACCTTGTAACTAGTGAAATCTTTCATGAAAACGTTTTACTGAAGATAAATTGCAGACTTTTTTTTTCGCAAACAAGGGCATCTTCTCGTAATATGGTACAATGTATGAACGACAATTTGATTCTAATGGGAGGGATGGGAGATTGTAATTTTTCCGGGTCAGATAATTATTTTTTTTTTAACGCAGAGCTGCCCAGATTATTTATTTTCCTGCAACTCGGAGTCAGAATAGGTATTTATTTTTAACTGTCCTGTATGTTGTATAAGGATTTCTCAGAATGCACCTTGCGCGCATGATTTTGAAGATCAGTAGGTACAATGTACATGTATGAAGTATCTTCTCCGAGTCATAAGCCTTACCAGATAAGAAATCATAAACAAGTTCTACTAGAAAAAAATCGCCTCTTTCAGTATAATTCATATCGTAAAATGGATAATCTGGCCCAAAAAATACCCAACAAAAAATGCTGTTTCCTTAACAACTGTACTGTAAAAGTAAATCAACAGGTTTCTTTCATCTTTATACGACATACTAAATCATAGGTATATGAAAAAAAAAACATTCTGTTGTCTCAATTTGGTATTATGTTGTGACAAAAGTATAAGACTGTAGTAATGATATTTTTTTTTTACGTCTTTGGTGGCCACGTTTTTTGAAAAAAAGAAAAAATACACATATAAAAATGCATTTTCCGCTCCAAAATATTCCAAAGTTTTTTTTCAATTTTAAGCACATATCAGCACATGGTACTGATTATCATACAATGCCTAAACTATAGAATGTAATATACTATTGTCTTTTTCTAACTTTCAATTCTGAAACTGTGTCTTACATTAAAAGTAAACGAATGCCTAGTCAGAAAGTTAGAAAAAGACACTTTATCAAAATATTTGAAATTGGGAAATTTCCTTCAAATATAGTAGGAAAATATGATTAAATATTGGTCATTTCTGCTTTGAGAATGAGTCGAATAATCGTGACAATTGGCCTCAAATACGGCCTTGAAAAATCATCGATCTGTGACCTTGATCATTGTCATACGAGTATTACGACCTTGAAAAGTAATCCTTCTGGGATAATAAGTTTGAATTAGAAATTCTATTGTAGAGGTATCTTAAATTATTGCCATTTTGGATCCTGACTATGTTTTGGAGTTTAAAATCAAGGTTTAATCCACTTCCAATGGGCAAATCATAAGGCAAAGTTCGATGAAAATCTTAAGTTAACTGTCTCTAGAGTGACCACAATTTTGCACCCCCCCCCACACACACACACGAAAGGTGGCCTTACTACAAGTACGTGTACGAGGTGATAATAAGCTAGAAATAAAGAAAAATACAGGTAAATTTGCACAAAACACAGGTAAAATTTTAGTACTAATTGGTTAATTGGTTAATTGTGTGATTCTAACAACTCTGTAATTTAAGTAATTATTCCTGTTCTTCCCACCTCAATTGCAACCTTCAAATTATATTTTTTACAAAAGTGGGAGAAACAGGAAGACACCCTTAAAATAGCCATTTTTTCTGTAAAAAGACATCAATTTAGAAGCCATTGAACTAAAATATTGAGCCAAATGATATGTCAATTGAGAGAGAAGACTTTGTAGTAGGGTGACCAAGTCGCCAAAAGTGGCTTATTTAAGAGTTAAGTCGACACGCATAGTACACGGCAAATATTGGTATCAAATGAAAGCTCTTTATCTGTGGTTCATGAATCAAGATGTCGTCAAATGATTTTCATGTAGAACGTTTTCAAAAATGACGTTGAAATGACGTCATCAACGTTTTAAAGAAAATACCGAAAAATCACTGAAAAAAGGAATCGATGAATATTTTTTCTGTGGAAAGTAACATCAAAGATTGAAAGGTGAAAATTACTAACATATTTAATACTTTTTCGAATATGATTAGTTTTAATTCAAATTTCTCATAAAATTTGCGTTTTTGGGTTTAAAACGTTTATTTTGCTAAAAAATTACATTACTTTGTGAAAATTCTGTTTTATTTTTTCCCGTCTCTGAGATCCACTAAATGAATTCTGATCGTTCTTCAAAAAATTAAATCTGAACATTTTCCTCTTCCAATTGATATCAAATATATTTAATTATTTTAATGCAAAAACGTCAAAACTGCTGTTTTTCTACAAAAATCTGCATACTAATTTCTATTAATTTTATTTCTATACATCAATCATAACATCTTTATCACTTATGAATTTGATAATTGAAGGATGTATTACATTCTGATCTTTTATGCTCTTTGGCATAATAACTTAATTTTTTAATTACGTTTTAAACACACTACAGTTTGTATTTGTATTTTCAGTCTTTTGGGGGGAAAACTGTATTTTTCATTCAAAAATCACGGATTTCTGGATATTTTCTATATAATTCACAGAATCATATCATTGCAATAAAATTACAATCTTTAGTAGTTATAAAATAGTTTTTCTATCGTGTTACAAAATTCAAGCAAAAATTTTATTTTTATTATCTAAACCGGGGTAAGACTAGGATTTTTATGGCTGTTCTTGTATGCATGTCTTTTATCCTATGGAAGGGGGGTACGGATATCGGTATTGCAACACCGGTGCGTCCTGCACCTTTTAGAAAACATAGAGACAAAACCGTTTAAGCTTTATCATATTTAACACGTAGATTTAACTTAACGAAGTAAGAGAATTTTATTTTCAAGGTCGTGTGTGAAAGGTCAAGGTCATTTTGAGGCTAAAGATAGATTTTTATGAGAAATAGATTAAAATTTTATTGAAATAATTGTTGTTGTTCTCTTTTTGGTTCAGTGTGTTTTGGAATTATTCATACTTAAAGGAAAATTAATGATCTTTCAAATATGTAATGGACTTTCTATATATTTTGTTCCATCAACAGAGAAATTACAAGTATACGTACATTTAAGGGAAGAGGGGGGGGGGGGGGGGGAGTCATACTCACTTTTATTTATTAAAACTATTGGAATTTCAAACACGATTGATACAATGTCATTTGAGCTTGGTCTCTTTTACCATGAACATTGACTTTAAAAAGACAGAAAACCCTACTGATTTTGAAGGTCAGGGTCAAGGTCATTTTGTGGCTAAAAATAGATTTTTGGTTAATTTTTTCAAGAAAAATCATTTAAATCTATTTTGGGTCAAACTATTTTAAATCTTCTTTATAATAAATAAAATATAAATGATCTTTTATGTATGTAACGGGGTTTTATCTCCTCCTTTTGCACATTTGAGAAATTATGCGGAGGAGGAGGTGGTTGCATGCACACATGCTGTAACAAGATATGGTGACCAATTCGTCTGAAATAGGAATTTCCTAAATATCTTTCGTTGTATGATAGAGAAATCAGTAATGCATGGTAATATCAAAGCTTAGGAACTTCAGGCTTACCATGAAAATTGAGTAGACCCAGACAAAGGACTCACTTGATTGTTAGGGTAAGGGTCAAAGAAGGTCAAGTTCATTACCGTCAGTCATGACTGACGGTATACTGTAATCATTCGTGACCTACTTGCACGGAAATAATACCTCTTGGCAATATGATTGGTTGACAATTGCAAAAAATGCAAATATTCGTCTAGGTTATTCAATCCCTGTAGATACGATTCTTTCATAAGGTTGGTTCAAGAGTCTAGGTGACCTAACAATTGGAAGTCATATCGTATCAATGCATTTTCTTCCGAGAGATGCATCGAAAAGTCCTAGAAGAATCGCACATCCTCGGAACTTTCCGTCGCTTGAATCGGAATAAGTTTAAAAACGGAAACAATGCATTATACGGATCCGATATATAAAGTCAGCTAACTGACGGCAAGCTTTTTGTAAAAGCTAATACTTGTTTGACATCATTAATCACATGACAGGCGGATGTTGCAGCTTAACCGTTGCCCTATTTTTAGTATAATTTCCGGGTACGGGGGGGGGGGGGGGGGGGGGGCTGCTTATTTTGAATTTTAAACGAAGGACCTATTTATTTCTCTTAGTATGTGTCAGCATAAAATATTTGTGAACTGTAAACCAAAAATATTTATTTTGACTTAGAATAAAAAAAAAAAATTATTTTTGATTTACTACTCACAAATATTTTATGAAATGTGCGTACACTTTTCTTTTTTTTGGGGGGGGGATACAAGATTTGAACATTTATTTATTGATAATAGATACCAACTGGTTAATAATCAAAATATTTTAAACCTTCTTCATGATAAATATATTACATTCCTTCCGCGTTACCCTAAAATGAAGGTATGTACCAATAAAAACGCACTTCTTTTTCAATTGAAAAAAATGGACATATAGTGTACCCTACGATTTACAGGCAAAAATTGGTCACTGGGTATAATTTTTTGTGATAAACTTCAGAATCAAAGGGATTTGTCGCGCTTCTCAGTTGCTTTATGTACTATGGTTTATAACCTATATAGTACATTTATCAACCAGGAAGCGTGATAAATCCCTGTGATCGGAACCAAAGCATAATAGATATATAATATCGAAAAATAAAAACCCAAAATCATTACAAATGATAAGAAGGATTACTCCGTTGAATTGTTTTTAAAAGAATGAATCCTTTCTCTGTTTATTAGGCCATACCAAATTAATTAAATGTTCTTCGGATTTTCTTGTGAAAAAAAGGGTGCGAGCGGGCGAAAATATAATTATTTTATTTATTTTAGGTTTTGCAGTTTTTAAGGTGCGAGCGAATGAAAGAATTTCATTTTTGATATAGGTTACCCAAGAAATGCATTTCTGATGTTTTCCGTACTCAAAAAGGAATCCCAATAGGAATCTGGTGACTAGAAAGCCTGGCACATAGCAGTACGGAAAAGATTTTCAAACATCCTAACTCCTTGACTTCCATTGCTATGTGTACGGGACAACAAATTTGCTTCAAACAATTTTTTTTAAACACAAGAAGAATAATTTTCTTCGAATTTTGCACAATCTGAGACTTCTAGAAGCTTCAAGATTTGCAGAAATCAGAACCGACCCTAAAAAATTCTTCAGCCAGAAATTTAATGGTACGGGCGAGCATTTTATTTTTATAATATTATTTTTTGAATTTTGAAAAAAATGGTGCGGGAAATCCAAAGAACATTAAATTAATTTGGTATGGCCTTATCCGATATAATCATCTTGATATTTATGAATCTCAATGTGAAAGAGAGAGTTACAGAATAGGGACGAGTATGTAAACAGCTAATGAATGAACATTCCGGCTCTTGTGGTTAATTTTCACAATTTTATATGACTTTTTAAGCAAAAAAATAAATATTTTGCCTGACAGTACAAACATTTTATCTTAACATTTTGAACATAAACTTATTTCACTTAAAAGTACATTGAAAATTGTATAAATCTATGTTATTACTGCTTATGTCTAGAAGAGAGACATGGTAAACTGTTTACCATTTCCTGTAATTTTTCCATTAAAAGCATTTTTTAATGAGATCGGTGATGGTTTATCGGGAGAGAGGGCTTTCTACCCATCGACATAATTTTATGTACGTACACCCTAGCTGAATTAATCATAACGACGGATATCTTTCTGCGACAAATTTAGAATAAAAACTAAGCAACGAAAAGCGTAGCACCCTCGCACGGCATCAATACCAATGTACTCATAGTAACACACTAGTAGGTAATGGCCTTTATGGCCCTGTCACACTTTCACTTTTTTGGTCAACGCACGAGTAATGACCAAGTAAATTTGCCAACACGTCGCAAAACGTTGAGGTCGTTGTTTGGTCGCTGGCTTGTCGTTGTGTGGTCGCTGGAGGACGTTAGTGTGCGATGTGGTCGTCGGAAAATTTTGTGAATGCACGAAACCGCCGACGACTGTCCAGCGTCCAATTGTAAGTTATGGAGTCATTAGGAGGTCGCTGGGCATGCGTTCCCGTGCGCTGTGCAGTCGTTGCTAAAAACGTTGAGATCTCGCGGGCGCGTACACAGCCACACTATTCTAGCGATGGTCTAACGTCCTCAACGTGTGTCCAACGACGGTCTAACGTCCTTGGTGTGTGCTTCAGGTCTTGACAACGAAATATTTTTTGAAAATTAAGTTTTGCTGTAAACGTTGTAGATCGCGAGAAGGTCGCTGCCAGGTTGTTGACAAGTCGTTAGGCGAACGTTGCGAGATCTTTGGGCACGCTTTATAGAACGTTAACAGGTAAATTGTCAACTAGTTTTATGCGTTTGGTAGACGCTGAGGTCGTTTGGCGATCGCTCCCCATGCGCTACAAGTTCGCTACGCGCATGTTGAGAAAGTTGCTTCATAAATGATTTTCAGACCAAACACCGACGTTTACCAGCATGTTGAAGGTCGTTGTGTATACTTGTGCGTTGGCCAAAAAAAGTGAAGGCGTGACAAGGATATAAACCACTTCGTAGGTAATCTTAAAATAGACTTATAATTCTTCACAACATATGCAAATATGCGTCAACATTGATGAAGTTCCATTTTAAAGTTGCCTCCTCTATATCTGTGATCTTGACCTTTGACCTTGATAATCAAACAAGTATTCTTTGTGTCATTTGTATAAAATGTATACTTTAAAGAGCTTGACCAAGATCTGTTGATGAATGACACAGAGGATCTTCAATGATTTTGACGAATTCAATCCTGCGACCTTGACCTATAATATGATGGGTTTCTTCCTATTGTTATTAGCAACAAGTGTATGGGCTTTTGAAAGATCTAGTCAAAATTGTGCCCTCTTGGTTTGTAAATAAAGATTTTAAGCATTTCCCTTCGGTGACCATGATCTTTGACGTTAGAAAATCAAAAGGGTTCTTCTTCTTGTTATAAACAATAAGTGTAAGGAGTTTGGTAAACTCCAATGAATAATCGGAGCTGTATTAAAAGATTTTAAAAATTCTAATCTGAGAGCTTGACCTTTGATGCATTACCTTAAAAACCAATAGTCAAGAGTTCTTTCTCCTATCATAAGCAACAAGTGTATTGAGTCTGGTGAAGATCAACTTCAAACTGCACCCTCTAGGCTGTATAAAATTATTTTAAACATTTCCAGTCTGTCACCTTGACCTTATATTTGAAAAACAATAGAGTTCTTTCACTTGTCATAAGAAATAAATGTATGGAGTTTAGTAAAGATCCAATCAAATCTGTGCCCTCTAGGCTAAGAAAAATGATTTTTAACGTTTCCAACTTGTGACCTTGACCTTTTACCAATGACCTTGAAAATCTATAGGGTTCTTTCTCTTGTCATAAGCAATAAAAGTATGAAGTTTGGTCAATACCCAGTTAAAAATGTGCATCCTGGGCTGTATAAAAGGATTAATAACATTTTCAACCGGTGACCTTGACCTTTGACCCATGACCTTGAAAATCAATAGGGTTTTTCCTCTTGTCGTGAGCAATAAGTGTATGAAGTTTGGTCAAGATCCAATCAAAATTGTGCCTCCTAGGCAACTTGCACTCAAGGATATAAGCCGTATCAATATATCCTTGCATTCAGCGGTCAATTTTTCCTACGCAAAATTTTAGAGGGAAATTTCATTGTTGTTACTTTTACGTCGAGACAATGGAAACATTCCGACGTCATAATGACACTGTTTACGTTTCGAAATATTCAGCGAGTTTTCCCGCAAAAACAACGTCTTCCTTGGTAACAAGATTTGAACAGCAATGCTAGAGCATTATTTTAGGCGCAAATTGAAGATCGTATTGAGTTCAGATTTAAATCTAATTTTCTAAAATAACAATTGTGATGTATAATAAAGAAATAGCCTGCAAATGACGAAGTTAGACTCGAAATTTGCATAGCAACCACCCAAGCCAAATAACAAAGACAGATCAGGATGACATCTCGCGAGGCGCAAAGAGTTCGGCGTTATGATGAAAGTAACAGATGGTATTTGCCGTTGTTTTGGTGGTAACTCTTTATATTTCAGCAATTATTATTTTCATAAAACTTTTTCCAATATTGTCCATTTATCTAATCCGTTATTTACTGGAGACCAGAAATCTTGGTATGCAAATGTACCCCTGATGTCTAGGGTTGTTCCTCGCAGGGATTCAACCCGGAAGTAGTTCTAGATGCCTCCTAGGCTGTACAAAAGAGCGTGACGTGCACAAACACACCCTCCCTCTCCAACACAGTCACCCTTACGCACTCTCGTACGCACCCTCACCAACGGTCGCATTATACCCTAATGCAATTATGCTGCGGGGGATCATTAGCAAACATTTGTTTTCAATGATGGAAGAGAAAATTGACAAATATTTGTCCTCTATGTTTGTACACGGAGAGGAATATTTCATTTTTAGGGAATTATAATATTCACATTTTTAATTTGTTCTAAAAATAGGTACCAATGACGTCATCAATACAGATTTTACGTCATCGCGATTGACTTATTTTAAGGATGAGATTCGAATATTATTCTGTTGATGCAATTTGTACAGAAAACTCAATTTTGTTTTCATCAATATTTCTTTCCTTTGTGAAAAAGACCAGAAATACGTAATCTATGTTGAATGGGTGTCTTCCTGTTTCTCCCACTTTTGTAAAAAATATAATTTGAAGGTTGCAATTATAAAAATATCTATGATGCATACATAAATGTCTTAAATATGTTTGGTTTGGATCAAATAATTGAGGAACCAACAAGATTATCTCAAAGAAAGTCATCACTTATAGATCACATTTTATGTAGTAATAAAGAAAAGATTGTACAGTCAGGTACCATTAGCTTAGGTCTCAGTGACCATAATATAATTTTCTGTACAAGAAAAATTTCCAGGGGACAGCTGAATAAGCATAATACTGTGAAAATCAGGTCCATGAAAAATTACAATGCAGAGTTGTTTATAAATGAGCTGTCAACTATTGACTGGGACTTGTGTATGGATTTTGATAATACAGTAGATGAGAACTGGAATATTTTTAGAGATATTTTTATGAAGGTAGTAGACAAATTAGCACCTGTCAAAGAAATAAGGATAAAACAAAGGACAGAGCCATGGATGAACCAGGAGATTTTAGATCTTATTAAAGAAAGAGACAATCTTTTATATAGCTTTAGTAAACACAAAAGGGAGGAAGATTATAGTAGATTTTGTAAAGTTAGGAACTTAGTGCAACGAAAAGTGAAAAATGCTAAAGCTAATCATATATCTGAAAAAATTGAAGAGAATAGGGATGAGCCGAAGAGATTATGGTCTCAACTAAAAAATCTAGGGTACAAAAACAAGAAGGAAGGTCAAAAGATTGTTTTAAATATTGACGGCGAGACTTGTCATGATACAAAAAGAATAGCTGATCATTTTAACAATTTTTTCACGACTGTGGCTGCAAAGCTTGTATCAGCATTACCAACTGCTAAAGGTACTTTTAATGTAATGTCTTTATGTTTTAAAAATTTTTATAGTGAAAGAAATGCCTGTGGCAATACTTTAAGTTTGAAAACAGTGTCAGAAGAAATTGTTTACAAAGAGTTGTGTAGTATCAATGCTTCTAAAAGTACAGGTTTGGATGGAATACCAGGGAGGTTCATTAAAGATGGCGCTTCAGTTCTTAAGAAACCTATCACTTCAATAATTAATCAGTCGATAATGTCAGGCATTGTACCTATTAGTATGAAGCAAGCTAGGGTGAAACCTCTGTATAAAAAGAACAGTACACTCGATGTCAGCAATTATCGTCCCGTTAGCATATTAAGTATTGTCTCAAAAATATTGGAGAGATGTGTATACAATCAGTTGTTAGATTTTTTGCAGGAAAATAACATGTTATATGAATTGCAGTCTGGATTTAGGGGAAAACATTCTACTGATACCTGTCTTATACATTTGTTTGATTATATTAGAAACAATAATTCCAAAGGCTTGTATACTGGGATGGTATTATTAGATTTACAAAAGGCCTTTGACACGGTCGATCATGGTATATTATGTCAAAAATTAGAGGTCATGGGGGTTGAAGTTCAGTGGTTTCTTTCATATTTAGGGGGGAGGTCTCAAGTAGTTGGTTATGATGATGTTTTATCTGATTCAGAGACTGTGATGTGTGGTGTACCTCAGGGGAGCATACTGGGGCCCCTTTTATTCTTATGCTATGTGAATGATATGAAGATTAGCATAGACAGCGATTGTAAGCTGATACTTTACGCTGATGATAGCGCCATTCTTTTTGCCCACCGTGATCCTGATTTTATTGCACGGAAGTTAAGTGTAGTGTTAGAAAGTTGTTCTGACTGGTTGGTGGATAATAAACTATCCCTCCACCTGGGAAAGACAGAATGTTTACTTTTTGGGCCACGTAGAAAATTAAGAAATGTTGAAGAATTTGTAATCAAATGTCATGATCATTTAATCAAATCATCTTCTTCAGTGAAGTATCTTGGTGTGTATATAGATAGATTTTTAAGTTCCGAATCAATTGTTCAACATATCATTCACAAAGTCAATGCTAGACTTAAATTTTTATATAGAAATGCTGGATGGCTAAATACAAGGTCAAGGTTAACTCTAGCAACTGCTTTAATCCAGTGTTATTTTGATTATTCTTGTTCATCCTGGTACAGTGGGCTTTCAAAAACACTACAAAAGAAACTCCAAATTATGCAAAATAAAGTAGTCAGATTTATCCTTGACCTTGGCCCACGGTCTAGAATTTCATGTGATCAGTTAGAGTCAGTGAATATGCTATGTGTTTCTTACAGAACAAGCCAGTTGAGGCTGAATCATGTTTTTAACATTATGCATGGCCATGCACCAACCTATTTAGGTGAACATTTTGTCTTAAATAACAATGTCACAAGAGGGGGCCAAAATATGAGTTTTCAGCTGCCAAGTGTAAATACCTATACAAAATCTAGTTTTTATTTTAATGCTATAAAGGATTGGAATTCTATGCCCTTGGAAATTAAAGAAATCAGAAATAGAACTTCTTTCAAAGCTGCAGTCAAGGCACATTTAACCGAAAATGCTAGAAACAGAGAGCTAAATGAATTTATTTATGATTTTTAAATGACATGTGTATAGAAATATAATTTCTAATGTATGATTTAGTTTTAAAATCAATTTAATTATTAATCAGGCATTGTGAAATGTTACATGTTTTTATTATAGTCCGTCCGGGTTGTCGTTGCCAAAGTCCCTATATTTATTTAATTTAAGTTTAAACTAACCCTATTTATTTACTTATACTTATATTTATTAATATGTCAGGACCCCATTGGAAATAAGCACACTATGAATTGCTTTAATGGGTTATCCTAGGCAATATCTATGCAATGCACCTATAATGTGATAGTTACTTCTGTGATATCTTTGATTTAAAATTTAAAATCAGTTATTCTACTAAAGATACATGTACTAGATCAACTGTGATATTTTTACTAGATCAACTGTGATACTTTAGCCAAATTTAAGTGTGATAAGCAAAATTCTGTGATATATTAAATATGACTTTGTTGACATTGATTATGCATTATAACCTGTGCTATTGTATGATATACATTGCCTGAATAAAATTGAATTGAATTGAATTGAATTGAATTGAGGTGGGAAGAACAGGAATAATTACTTAAATTACAGAGTTGTTAGAATCACACAATTAACCAATTAACCAATTAGTACTAAAATTTTACCTGTGTTTTGTGCAAATTTACCTGTATTTTTCTTTATTTCTAGCTTATTATCACCTCGTACACGTACTTGTAGTAAGGCCACCTTTCGTGTGTGTGTGTGTGTGTGGGGGGGGGGGGTGCAAAATTGTGGTCACTCTAGAGACAGTTAACTTAAGATTTTCATCGAACTTTGCCTTATGATTTGCCCATTGGAAGTGGATTAAACCTTGATTTTAAACTCCAAAACATAGTCAGGATCCAAAATGGCAATAATTTAAGATACCTCTACAATAGAATTTCTAATTCAAACTTATTATCCCAGAAGGATTACTTTTCAAGGTCGTAATACTCGTATGACAATGATCAAGGTCACAGATCGATGATTTTTCAAGGCCGTATTTGAGGCCAAAAGTTAAGAAGTGGGAGAAACAGGAATATATATTTTTCAAAAGTGGGAAAAACGGGAAGTAACCATTTTAAGTAAGATAAGCTGATTTTAGTATACTAATTTTAAGATATTTCCTACTTATAAAATCGAATATCTGAACCTGTTTTCTAGCGTATTTTCATGTTTTTCTCATGTAATAAATGTTTATTAAACATGAGATATGTATTTTTGGGTAATTTACCACATTGAGATATATCCACATACCAAAAATGAGTTCAATCTATGTAACAACAGCGAAAAAAAGTCCGGAAAACTGAAATTTTCATAAAAAATTGCAAAGTGTAAGGACCATAACTCTTGTAAATATAGGTCAATCTAAAGCAAACTCAAACTTGATCTGTACCACATTGAGATATATCCACATACCAAAAATGAGTTCAATTTATGCAACAACAGCGAAAACAATTTCGGAAAACTGAAATTTTCATAAAATTTGCCAAGTCCAAAGGCCATAACTCTTGTAAAATTAGGTCAATCAAAAGCAAACTCAAACTTGATTTGTATCATATTGAGATATATCCACATACCAAAAATGAGTTCAATATATGCGACAACAGCGAAAAAAAGTCCGGAAACTGAATTTTTCAAAAAAATTGACAAGTCCAAGGGCCATAACTCTTGTAAAATCAGGTCAATCAAAAACAAACTCAAACTTGATCTGCATCACATTAAGATAAATCCACATGCCAAAATTGAGTTCAATATAATTATGCAACAACAGCGAAAAAAAGTCCGGAAAACTGAAAATTGGACAGACAGACAGACGGACAGACGGACGGACGGACAGACAGACAGACGGAGAGGAAACTAAGAGTCCCCTTCGGCGTTGCCGGTAGGGGACTAATGAGTGTATATCAACACATTTTGTATTTTCTTTACAAATGTGCTATTTTTAACAACAAATTTCCGGCATTTTTTTTTACCCAGTTTTCAATTAAGCATAAAGCCCCCCTCACACTTTAACGGATCGGGCCACGGATAGCTATGGATCGAGAAAATTTTTACATCCGTAGCTATCCGTAGCAATCCGTAGCTCGATCCGGCACTAGTCGTGGCAAGTCGTAGCTACATGTATCCTTGGCAATCCGTTGCTATCCGGGATGAGACAGAACATTTTTGAACATGTTCAAAATTTCCCACGACTCCGCTACGAATAGATTTGTCGTAGCGGAGCCGTAGTGGAGTCATAGCTATCCGTAGGGGAGTCGTAGTAACCCGTAGCGCATCCGTAGCAATCGGGGACCATTTTTGTGATGAAAAAAGCAATACGACTCTGCTACGGATTGCTACGACTCTGCTACGGATGACTACGACTCTTTTACGGAATGCTACGACTTTGCTACGGATCGCTACGACTCTTCTACGGGTTGCTACGGATAGCCAAGGATTGTGTCTTATATAAACTTCAAATTTATTAGGTTTCTGTGCTCTTTTCGGTCAATATATGAGTTAATACTTCAACTATTCAATTTCAGGTCATGATATAAAGGCATGTATAAAACCTCAATACTGTTATAAAACAAGTGAGACCTTCTCAATATGAAAATATTCGGAGTTTTAGTAAATAATATTATAGATTAAAAATGCATAGGAAATTCACGCTAGTCCTACCAATCCGTACTGAAGTCGTAGCTATCCTTGTGCGAATCGTGGCTATCCGTACTCGAGTCGTGGTAATCCTTAGCAAACCGTACCTATCCGTACTCGTGTCGTAGCAATCCGTATCTATCCGTACGCGTGTCGTAGCAATCCGTAGCAATGTCGGGACGATATCCGTAGCAATCCTAAGCTATCCGTAGCTATCCGTACTCGATTCGTATCAACCCGTAGCAATCCGTAGCAATCCGTACTGGAGTTGTAGGTTCAGGGTTCATCGAACAATTTGCGTCCCGACTCGCCACGGATAGACCTTTTTTGGAGTCGTAGCGGAGTCTTGGCTCGATCCGTGAAAGTGTGAAGGGGGCTTAAATCTTGATTTTCATCACGGACCTATTAATTTTTCTTCATAAAATGATTAAGTGACATGATTACTATATTTTCATATGGTTATCATAAAATAGTTAAAATTCATGGCTTTTCTACGACGGTGAGAGAGTGCGTGTCGGACTTATTGACACAGAGCCCTGTCGAGGGCGGTCTTGAAGGCCTCGACAGACTTAGCGCAAACTATGTTGTCCTCCAGTTGGTTCCACTTGATGGCTGTGGACTGTGGATCTATGATTTTATGAAAGAGGTGCCTAAATTCTAGCTTCGAAACTTTTTTTTTATACCTTTTCCAAGTATTTTTGTTTTGTACAACAATGCCATTAAGGGCTTTATCTGCAAAGATTTGGTCAG
The DNA here is from genome assembly GCA_033119305.1 of Pinctada imbricata. Taxonomy (NCBI): domain Eukaryota; kingdom Metazoa; phylum Mollusca; class Bivalvia; order Pterioida; family Pteriidae; genus Pinctada; species Pinctada imbricata. The sequence continues at coordinate 47,061,374 of VSWD01000006.1, read as the reverse complement.
AATTGATCATTTTAAGCAATTAGAATATTGATAGAGTCATTCTCATTTTATTTGAGAACCCTCTGTATGTAATTTACAAGAATATTTGAGTACCCTTTGTAGGTAATTTACTAGAATATTTTTTTTTATAAAATCATGTTAAATCTTTAATCATTCGATTATCGATAAAACGGTCAAACCAATAACGCTTAACTGAAGACAATCGAACACAATACTACACAGTACACAAAACACCCCCTCTTGTACCACGTGTTCCGCCCGAGTATCACGAGTTTACCTTGTGCACCACGTGTTCGAAGTGGAAATGATGTAGAGTTTTTCTTCAAACGTGATTTTTTTTTCTACTAAAAATGGAATACTAACGAATTCACTTATTGAATATGAACACAATTTAAAGTTCTATACAGATAATTAGGATGTATCGACGTGCTTGAATTCACAGAGATAATTATAGGATGTATCGACAAGCTCGAATGCACAGAGATAATTGGGATGTATCAAAGCACTCAAATTTATAGATAATAAGGATGGATCGATGTACTCGAATGCTCAGAGATAATTAGGATGGATCGATGTGCTCGAATGCACAGAGATAATGAGGATGGATCGATGTTCTCGAATGCTCAGAGATAAAATGAGGATGGATCGATGTGCTCGAATGCACAGTGATAATGTGGATGGATTGATGTTCTCGAATGCTCAGTGATAATAAGGATGGATTGATGTTCTCGAATGCTCAGTGATAATAAGGATGGATCGATGTTCTCGAATGCACAGTGATAATAAGGATGGATCGATGTTCTCGAATGCACAGAGATAATAAGGATGGATTGATGTTCTCGAATGCTCAGTGATAATAAGGATGGATCGATGTTCTCGAATGCACAGAGATAATAAGGATGGATTGATGTTCTCGAATTCTCAGTGATAATAAGGATGGATCGATGTTCTCGAATGCAGGGTGATAATAAGGATGAATTGATGTTCTCGAATGCTCAGTGATAATAAGGATGGATCGATGTTCTCGAATGCTCAGTGATAATAAGGATGGATTGATGTTCTCGAATGCACAGAGATAATAAGGATGGATTGATGTTCTCGAATGCTCAGTGATAATAAGGATAGATCGATGTTCTCGAATGCACAGTGATAATAAGGATGGAATGATGTTCTCGAATGCTCAGTGATAATAAGGATGGATCGATGTTCTCGAATGCACAGTGATATAAAAAGGATGGATCGATGTTCTCGAATGCACAGAGATAATAAGGATGGATTGATGTTCTCGAATGCTCAGTGATAATAAGGATGGATCGATGTTCTCGAATGCACAGTGATAATAAGGATGGATCGATGTTCTCGAATGCACAGAGATAATAAGGATGGATTGATGTTCTCGAATGCATGCTCAGTGATAATAAGGATGGATCGATGTTCTCGAATGCACAGTGATAATAAGGATGGATCGATGTTCTCGAATGCACAGAGATAATAAGGATGGATTGATGTTCTCGAATGCTCAGTGATAATAAGGATGGATCGATGTTCTCGAATGCTCAGAGATAATAAGGATGGATTGATGTTCTCGAATGCTCAGTGATAATAAAGATGGATCGATGTTCTCGAATGCTCAGTGATAATAAGGATGGATCAAAGCACTCGAATTCATAGATGATGAGGATGGATCGACGTGTTCGAATGCTCAGTGATAATTAGAATGGATCGATGTGCTCGAATGCTCAGAGATAATTAGGATGGAAGATGTGCTCGAATATTCAGAGATACAAATGTAATAATTTTTCGGTATGTACTGTTTAGCATTTGTAGGATGCATGATCTATGAAGACGGTTTCTTCAAAGATTCTTCACAAATAAGACGAGCAATTTGAGAGCCTGTGTTTAAATGTTGCCATCTTAACGAATTTGGTCAAGTGCTTGAATTCACAGTGATAATAGGATGTACATCGAGGTTCTCGAATTCACAGATACAACTAGCTCGAATTCACAGATACAACTACCTCGAATTCACAGAGATAATTAGAATGTATATCGACGTGCTCAAATTCACAGATATTGGCTCGAATTCATTGAGATAATGGGGATGTACAAAAACGTACTGTATCGATGTGTTTGAATTCACAGAGCAGATTTTGATTACGACTCTATGAGTGCACATGATAATGGATTAGATTATAGAGATACAACGTTTAACGATCGAGGTACGGAAATATATACACTTTCATAGAGGTAATTGGGATGTACATACATTTATTTCATTTCATTCTTTATTTCCTCCATTACAGAGATTATGAATTAAATATACAGAAATAATAGAACATGACACATAACATCTGTACAATCAAAAATGGGGGGAAAAAAAAGAAAAAAGATAGAATAGTGTATATACAAATCAAAATCAATGTTTAAATCAATGTCAGTCCGCACAATTATATAATGCTGAAAACACATTCTCACCAAAAGTTCAGAAAGACATCCTGACAAATCTGTCAAAGACAAAAATTCATTTCTAGTATGAATAAACCACAAAAAATGTTATCTCATTCTACATATTTCATGTATATATACCATTCACAAATCGTACAAAAAAAATAAAACAAAAACAAAAACAAAAAAAAAAAAATTTAAAAAATTAGCTGACGAACTTTCTTAGGATTTGATTGTAGTGTGCAGCACAATCATGTACTAGGCTGTAACATGAAAGCCTGAAGTAACGTACATCATCCGTATCAAGATTGGCAATATTTTGCCCAAGTAATACATGAAAAAGATCAGACTCATCTAAAGCGCACAAATCAGCACTAAGCTGGATATTGAAATGTTCAAACACGTAATCCCACCATTGGTGTCTGAGATTTGTAGTTATAGGACATACACAGGATGCGTGAATGAATACATCACAAAAAGTTGTTTGACAAATAACACAGATCTGGGTGATCTGACTAGGTGGTTCTGCGCAAATTTTGGCTATATACTTACACAAACTTATTTCGTAGCAGTTTGTCGGAAGACTCCATAATCTTACTGCATTATCGGGAAATATAGTACGAAATCTAGAAAAATCGGTGTCATGTGACATGCGGGTAATTCTCGACTGTGTAAATGAATCATTTACAGCGTTACGGACAATACGTTTCCATATCAGCTGTTCGGATCCGCTCACTATGATCGCTAGCTGATTTTAATTAGATTGTAAGAACGGTGGGGTGAAATGTCAAGGCATTCAGATAGCCCCCCCCCCTCTAACCAAGTAGTTTTCCGGTTCATATCCGTTTCAATTGATGTAGTAAGGCACGGTCCATTTGATATTCTGGAGGGGGGGGGGGTTGCTCTGAATTTTGATGAAAAAAAATAAATTTGCTTATGGTGTGACAGAAAAAAAAATCTTGCTCTTGCTCATACAAATAATCTGAATTTCAAGAACTTGCATAAAATTTTGCTAAATTATATATATATTCTTGAAAATTTTCCGGCTCGCTTCGCTCGCCGCAATTTTCAGTCTATCAAAAAAAATTTGGCTCGCTTCGTTACCCATAGTTTTCTATCAAACGGTATTTGCTGATGGCAAAGTTCATATATTTGAAGATATCACAAGTATTATCGATAATATTTATGTATTAGTATTAATACATGTTGCATGTATCCCATAGAGTCTAATTCTATGTTCTTGTAAGCTTGGAAGGAATACTTCATTTATTCACCAATTTATAATTCTACATTTATAAATTTGTCTTGTAGACCTTTCCCACAGACCCTCTTATATACATGTACCTTATATAATGAGAATTGTATTGTAAAAATCTTTTATCTCTCTGTTCAGAATTGAATTGGATATACTTTCATAAAAATAGAGTGATATATTAATATATTATAATAATATATTAAGAGTTTTTGAGTAAAAATATAAATAATTTCTTTTGATAAAACACAAACATTCTTAATATGCACATCACTTTGTTAAAAAAAAAATTCCTTGCTCCGACTTTGCAAGAAAAAAATAATTTTGCCCCGGTCCGATGCGAAAAAAATAATCTTGCTCAGACAAAAAACCCAAGCCCCCTCCCTGCCTACCCCCCCCCCCCCCCCCCCCCCCCCAGAATATCAAATGGACTGCGCCTAAGGCCCTAAAGGAATAGCTTTGATCGACTGTCTGATTTAATTACACAATTATCAGATTAATTACTTTCATATTTGGAGGAATTGTTACTTGTAGAGCATGACAAGACTCAATACCAAATATAGGTCAAAGTCATGTACATGTACGTTCAACGTTACATTCTTTGAGTCAAACACGTTTTTATGCTCCCGGTCATCATGACCAAGGGGGCATATATAGCGATTGGTCCTTCCGTCTGTCCGTCATTGCCCCGCTTTCAATAAAAGGGTATAAAAGTGGAGATGATAAGGCTTGCATATTTGCATCTCAGATTCTATACATATGTATTTTGAGAAGACGCATCTTTTGTTACCTTTTTTTTAACCTTCTGACTTTCTTTCATTTTTTTATAAAATGTATTTCTCCCTGAAAAGCCTTCACCTTCTGTATAGTCTAAGTCACATATATTACACACCCGTGGGATCGAAACATTCTTTACGGAGGTTTTTGATTGTTTTCTAGTGATGCTGCACAAAACTGATGAGACGTTGCAGTATGACAATGCCTACAAAATGTCTATATCGTTTATATATTTGAAAAGTCTATAGTTTTTGCAAACACTTCAAGAGTTCTGTTACAAAAAATGTAGGTCAAGAACGTTTCTGTCGTCGACAAACTATTGAAGTGTTTGCAAAAATATTACTTTTCATATACCAAGACGATATGGATTGATGTTAGGCATTGCCCTACTGCAACGACTCATCAGTTTTGTAAAGTTTAACTTAGAAACTGCAAAAAAAAAAAACAAAAAAAAAAAAAAAACAACAACCCCAAAACAAACTCGAGATATCTTAATGGGGGAAGCAAACTAATAAGTTAAAAACTAAAAAAAAAAAAAAAATAAAAAAAAAAAAAAACCTCATGCAAAATACCTAAAAAAAAAAAACAACCCTGGCTAGAGCTTTACATTATAATACTTCATATGTAGTTAACTTATGACAAGATCATTCGTATAAGACAATATCTTCTCGAGATGATGTTACATTTGTACGTACACTTGTCCCAAGTTGATGGAGACATGCAATGAGCATTGACAATATGACCTTGATCTTTAAAGTTGACCTACTTTTTGTGTCGCCTGCGAAGCATAGCGACACTTAGGGATCACTTTGTCCGTTGTCCGTCCGTCCGTCAGTCCGTCTGTCTGTCTGTCAAACTTTTGGTGTCACAGCCCATAACTTTTGATTGGTAAGCGATAGGGCTTTGATATTTCACATGTGTATTCCTTGTGACAAGACCTTCCTACACATACAATGTACCATAATTATTGACCTAGTGACCTTGACCTAGATATTTGACCTACTTTTAAAAAAAATTAAGAATGGATATATCTTTTGATTGGTAAGTGTTAGGACTTTGATATTTCACATGTGAAATCCTTGTGGCAAGACCTTTCTACACATACCATAATTTTTGTCCTTGTGACCTTGACCTAGATATTCGATTTACTTTTGAAAAAAAGATAATATTCGCTATATCTTTTGATTGGTAAGTGATAGGGCTTTGATATTTCACATGTATATTCCTTGTGACAAGACCTTCCTGCATATATAATAATTTTTGACTTAGTGACCTTGACCTACATATATGACCTACTTTTAAAAAAAAATTAAGAATGGATATATCTTTTGATTGGTAAGTGTTAGGACTATGATACATCACATGTGCAATCCTTGTGGCAAGACCTTTTTACACATACCATAATTTTTTACCTATTGACCTTGACCTACATATTTGACCTACTTTTCAAAAAAATTAAGAATGGATAATATCATATTTTTTATTGGTAAGTGATAGGGCTTTGGTATTTCAAATGTATTTTCCTTGTATAAATGCCTTGCTACACATACCATAATTTTGACCTTGACCTAGATATTTGTCTTACTTTTCAAGAAGAGTAATATTGACTATATCTTTTAATTGGTAGGTGATAGGTCTTTAATATTTCTTATGATGAGACTTTTTGTTACCAATTTTTACGTAGTTACCTTGACCTAGATGATTGACACTCTTTTCTTTAATTTGAAATTAAGAGGTCTGATATTTCAAATGAATTTCATTTGACAAGACTTTTCTACTGATACCAATAATTTTGATCCACTTTCTAGAATAATAATCAAACCGCTTCGCAGGCGACACAAGCATTCCTTGGATTGCTATTTTTTAAACTTTAAACTACTAGGCTATATCTCTTAAACTATTTAAAAGATAGGGCTTAAATATTTCACATGTAGATTACTTATGATAAGACCATTCATCTTAGATAATGAACTTTGACAATGTTACCTTGACCTTGAAATTTGACCTTATGTTCTTTTAAAATCATTAAACTTGGCTATATCTCTTGAACTATAAGTAGTAGGCCTTCAATATTTCACATGTAGTTTGCTTATGATAAGAGCATTCATTTTCTATCATGACCTTTGACAATGTGGCCTTGACCTTGACATTTGACCTGTTTATCTTAAACTATATACTAGGAGGCTATATTTATTAAACTATAAGTTGTTTGGCTTAAATATTTCACAAGTTAGATTACTTTTGACAAGACTATTCATCTTTGACTATGGCCTTTGATCTCGACATTAGACCTACTCGACATTTCTTAACTTTTTCAAACTGGGCTATTTATTACGGTTAGGGCTAAAAAATTCAAATGATGATTACATGTAATTGTGACAAGACCATTCTTTTCAGACTAAGATCTTTGACAATGTGACCTTGATTAACCTTTAAATTTGACTTACTTTAAATATGGTCATAACTTTTGAATTGTAAGCGATAGGGTTTTCTTATTTCAAATATACCTTCATTTTGGAATTGCCTTGCCATATATAGGTATCAAAAGTTGGAATTTGTGGCTTTGACTTATGATTTTGACCCTTTGTTTTAATAACAGTTTTATATTCTCAAAGCTGCCATCAAGGGCATTTATGTTTCACATACATAGAGCTTGTTTTTACATGAAAAATAAAAAAAAAAAAATTTAAAACCTATTTAATTTCGGCCAAATGATATACATTGTACCTGTTTGGTAATACATGTATGCGATGACGCTATTCGTCCCGTTTGTGTTTGGTTAAAAGGTACTACTAGTAGTAGTCAAAGTAACGATTTATAGATACCCCATGCATAACAAAACAATCGAAGAACCCAATTATTTCCAAGATCAGGGTCAAGGTCAAGGTCATTTTGGGCTAAATCACCCTTTTTGAAGAAAATACTTTAAATCTATTTATTTCTTAAATGAAAGCATGATCTTTAAAATCTGTCTAGGGTGTTTATAAATGTTTTGCCTTGGAATTTAGAATGCATAAAAGGAGGAGGGGGTACATAAAATCTATATCGAAGGTTATTTCGCTAAATCGGTGTTTTGTGAAATTATTGAAAAATTGCAAGAGATTATACATATCAAGATGAAGGACCATGCTCAAATTTCAATAAGGCCGTTCAATTTTCATTAGAATAAAGCGGCATTTCGTGCTTTATAGAATAGAATTTATTCTGATTTTGTTTTTCTTTAATTTTAAGAATGACTGAATGTTATTTAAACAGAATGAATATTTCATTTCTTTTTTTTTCATTTCATATATCTAAAATACGAAAATGCTATTTCCCGCTTAGCACAAAGTTGCTTTTTATTTTTTTTTATTATTTTTTTCTGATTTTAGAATGACTGAAAAAACAGAACGAGTAATACGTTTCTTAAGAATTTTCATTCAATATCATTTAGAATAAGAAATCGCTGATTTCTGCTTCATGTCCCCTTCTTAAAGAAATCAACCCCCCCCCCCCCCAAAGAACCGATTATAGATTCATTTTTTTTTCTTAAAATTTTCGTTAAAGTTTTAATTTCTATGAACGTAAAAGTATATTATTTTCCAAGATCAAGGAAATGTAAGGAATTTTGAGTAATAAAAAATCAAGTTGATCATGACGTCCAAGTGTCCATTACTCCCATATATTGAGTGAGTGAATGTCACAGTCATTGATCTGTAACTGACCAGTCTTCATTCTTTTTCAGATCACCGGTAAGTGAAGACGCTTTTTTTTCAGCTCGTCATAAAATTGTATTACCCTTCATATTATGCAGAATTCTTTGTAGATTGATGTCTGAAAAAAACAATAGAAGCTTAAATTGCACATTGTTTTCCTGCAATTTGATGCTGCATGTGGTCTATACAAGGGAGGGGTGAGGGTGGGTGGGGGTGCTAGGGTTGGGGTATTAATTAGAAAGTTCCCAAGTTTCAAAAAAGAAAAAAAAATGAATGACGATAGAATGTTAAATTTTTCTTTTATTTCAAACAATACAAGACATTCCATTATGAACGCATTCTCGATGACAGTTGCCCCTCCCTTTCCTTCGCAAAAAGGCGCGAAATACTACGTCTCTTGTCATTCTCTTATTATACATAACGATTCTAGATTTCGTTTCTTTTTCATTTTGGTTTTATATTTTTTTTTCTCAAATTCCTTATATTGAATCAAAATACATGATGACCGAGCATTGTTTAGATGAATTAAAATAGGGAAGGGGGGGGGGTTAAGATTTAGACTATGATGCCTATTATTCACGTTATATTGAGAAAGAATCCATAGTCTTTTCAGCTCACTTGGGCGAAGCCCAAGTGAGCTTTTGTCATAGTGCAGCGTCCATCTGTCCGTCCGTCCGACCGGCATCGTAACATACATGTTTGTAGCAATTGTCCGTTATTTTAAAACATATATAATTAACCATATTTTTTCTCGAAATTTTTACTGCATTGTTGCTGTAATATCGCACCGATGATGAAAATAAAAATTTTGGTTGAGGCAGCAGAGTCGACTCATTTGTTAGTCATTTAAACTGTTTTAATGCGTCTTTTCAGACGTCCTGTTACCATGGAAACCAGTAATATAAATATTTCTTTGATTATGCAAATTGTTATACTTGATACTTTGATTTTCAAAGATTTTGTTCAAAGGGGGTGGGGGCACTTGTCTAAATAAAACATATATAGTCTTTTAACTGAATTGTAAACCATTTTTTTCACTCCAATTTCTAAGGAATTCCATCTATACCTATTACATGTATAACTGAATATGTTATCTATGTCGCAACTGATATAAGAATTTGAAAATAATCCAGAATTATGCTATTTCCGGTTTTCATGATATTTATGCAAAATTTAAAATGTCTTTAAAAGCGAGAAGTCGTTTTATGACTAGATTTATCAAATTATAGATATTTCAAAACTCTCTAAAAATGCCAACAAAATTTAATTTTGAAGAGGTTGATTTCAAGGTAGGGGGGTACTTTACCAGAAAAATCATATTACTTCTGCAGAAATAATTTGGGGCATCCAACCAATTATAACCATATTACAAGCCTTTCAATATTGACAGTATAACTTGAATAATTATTCAATTTCTAAAGGCAAAATGAGAATAAATATCACACATAATTTTAGAATTGTTGGTTTCTGGTGGCTTCCCTGAAATTTCTTTGAAAGGAGACATTTTATACCGGTCAGTGAATCTAGATCATGGGCTAGTCGAAGATAACTGAGTCCTGATACGGTAATTCTGTTCAGATTAAATTTTGTTGATATTACTCTGAAAAAAAGATGTTGAAGCGAATCCGAGTTACGGTTTGTAAATTGACTCAACCGCTGAGAAAAATCTGACAAGACAGACAGAATAGTTTATTGACAAGGCTTCACTGATAATTTTTGTACATAATTCATCGCACAAAAGCGTGTTTCACTTATAAAACATACATGTATTGGCAGTAAGTAAAATAGATGAACCCTTTGATGTTTCAATTAAAAAAGCAAGATAAAAAAATGGAAATAATTCAATGTGGTATCGATTGGGTACGCACTCATGATCTTCAAGGTACAAGAAACACCTTTACCAACTTAGCTATCGCGGATTTCAAACAATTAAGTATTACATAATATTTAAACACTCTTCAGTGAGTGAGGCTATGTACAGTAAAGTGTCTTTAAAATGTTTACCTGGAAAACGCGAATTTAGAAAACAAGGATGGTTGCATATTACGGAACAACCATTTGATTTTTAGGGGGGAGGGGGGGGGGGGGCAGGAAGACATTTGCCAGTCGGATTTTTTTTTTCGGCCATTTTAAGAGCCGGAAAAATTTTTTCGCCGGCCCTTCGGACCGGATTATTATTATTTTTTTGTAATTTTCCAATGTTGAAAATTACTCTAAAGTTTAAATAATTCAGCGTGATTTTTCGGCCATATTAAACATCAAACACAGAATGAGTTCATCTCTTGCCAATAGATCACTTCATTTTAATTTCTTGAATGGCATATGATGCCTATAATCTATTCACTTAAATGATACTCAACGGAGACAGGCTATATGGTGATAATGACTTTTGAATTTGATTTATTCACTCCAAATTGCATAAAGTTTGTTCCATTTTTTTTATACTTAGTTTACGATACACAAAAAAAGTGTTTACTGGGCAGTGGAAAGGGGGGAGGGGGCAATTTCATGATCCGGAATTTTTTTTCGCCGGCCCTTCGGGCCGAAAAATCATTTTAACTAAAATTTCGATCCGGAATTTTTTTTTGCAAAGTCTTCCTGCCCCCCCCCCCCGCCCCCATAAAAATCGAATGGTTGCTCCCTTATATGTACGTTATTACGGTTCAAGAAGGTAATATGGTCTGATATACCTTGTCTGAAATTTATACTTCCCGAGCCGAAGACGAGGTGAATATTAATACATGTATCAGACCATATTACCTGTCTAGGACCATAATAACTTTTTTGTCATACTGCAAATCACTTATAAATTGTCATTTCAAAATGGCGTCAACAGTAAAATTTCTAACTTTTTTATTTGTTGACGGATTGTAAAATTTTGTTCACCATTAAAAAGATCGTACCAATAGTAGAATGAAATTCATTTTAGCAGAAAATAAAATTAAAGGATCTGAAGCGAGAAAAAAATTCAAAATGTCTGAACGTTTTTACGGGAAATGCGCGCTATGACGTCAAGAAAAAATAAGGTGTCCGTGACGTCACAAAGCTCTATCCATGTAGTCCCAACCAAATGAGATTCCTAAAAATTTATTTGCAGTGTGACAAAGAAAGTTGTGACCGTTTATATACGCCGAACTCCGGCAATCTCCCATGCAGAGTTACCTTCCTTGATGACAAGATAATTTTATGAATCTCAATGTGATTTGATGTCCGTTGTGACCGATCGCTTAGTATGCAACGCGCTGTTCGTTTCTTTAAATGCACTTTTCAAAGTGCATTGAAAGAAATGACTTTATTTTCCGTTTATCAGATGTAAAAACGACAATGTTTTATAATCAGTCAGGGTCATCACTGATTTCAGTCCTTTTTGGAATTGACCGATACTCATATGATAATTTATTTTTCGATTCTCTAAAGTCTTTGTTTATAAACACGATCAAGGATGTTTATTTTGCAAATTGATTATGAGAAATACACTGTAATCCATAAATTAGTATACACCATTTCTGTTCACGTTGCTGTTAGAAAATGCAAAGTTTCGAATCCATTGCTGTATAATCCTTATAGAAATCATTTGTAACAAACTTGACCAAAATATTTGCATTTTTAAAAAATTTTATTCTTTTTTGTATGAAAATAACAATTTTTGGAAAAAAATTGTGCTGATGAAAAAAATTCAATGGATAAAAATTTACTAAAGAATCGTACTGTGTTATCAGTGTTGATTTTTAAAATAAAGTCCAAAGTTGGGACATTGTTTTAGAAAAAAAAAAAATGTGCAGAGTAACACTTACCTCCGTTTTTGTCGGTATATAGGGGACAAACGGCTACACTCTTTTTTCATGAAATATTGCAATCGATGAAGGATGGGATATTCTTTTATGTGCAGACAGTTATTTTCAATTTCTATTATTCCGCGAAAATGTGGTTCATACTCGTACATTTGTACCTCCTTAAAAAAATGACCGGAACAAGAGAGATATCTAGAAAGTCATACTTTTAAGAGCGGGGTAATATCAGACGAATGTCTTACATGTGTACATGTATGCTCTAAAATCAAAGTCAGTGATTATTTTGGCCCAATTTGAAACCGAATATGGGTGGTTTCCCCTTTCAAAATTTGGCTTAATATTTCACCAAAATATTATATAAATTCCTAATCAATCATTTTCGTTTAAAAATCATTAGAGGTCATTAGAGAAGTTACGATTCTAAATTATATAGCTTAGGCTAGAGATTCCCCCCTTTAAGTTTTACTAAAAAGGGGGATCTCTAGCCAAAGCTTATAAATTTATGATCACAACTTGAAAAGTCTCATATATATTTTCCCGAACAAGAGGGTATAATGGTGGTTTTAAAAATGGCAAAAATCACTGAAAATGCAGACAATCTATTTAAGAACTGAAATATAAAAAAAAAAAGAAAAAAGATAAATAAAAATGTTATGATCGCTGAGCGATATAAGTCCCCTACCGGCGGCATATATTTATGTCCTGCAACTCTGCCTATGAATTACTCTTCAATTAAACATGAGTTTTAATTAAACTTACTGTCTGTGCAGCTCAGTTCTGAGGTTTTATCTGCTTTATCGATTCGAAAAAGAGGTCAAGCGTGACGAAAGTTGAACTTGCTCTGTAACTATGCAAGACTAAGCTGAGTATCAAATCTTACCTGAATATCACTATTTGTTGCAGAAAAAAGTCTGGAAAACTGACAAAACTGAATTGTGCAAGTCATCAAGGGGCATAACTCCTTGAAAAATAGGTCAAGCGTGACAAAAGTCAAACTTGCCCTGTAACTATCCAAGACTAAGCTGAGTATCAAATTTCACCTGAATATTTCTATATGTCGCAGACAAAAGTCGGGAAAACTGACAAAAACTGAATTTTCCAAGTCATCAAGGGACATAACTCCTCGAAAAAAGGTTAAGGGTGACAAAAGTTAAACTTGCTCTGTAACTATCCAAGACCAAGCTATGTATCTCTCTTTGATGCAGCTGGAAAAAGTCCAGAAAACTGACAAAAATTGAATTTTCCAAGTCATCAAGGGACATAACTCCTCGAAAAATAGGTCAAGCGTGACAAAAGTTAAACTTGCTCTGTAACTATCCAAGACCAAGCTATGTATCAAATATTCACCTGAATATTTCTATATGTCGCAGACAAAAGTCGGGAAAACTGACAAAAACTGAATTTTCCAAGTCATCAAGGGACATAACTCCTCGAAAAAAGGTTAAGGGTGACGAAAGTCAAACTTGCTCTGTAACTATCCAAGACCAAGCTGTGTATTAAATTTCATCTGAATATCTCCATCTGTTGCAGAAAAAAGTCCGGAAAACTGACAAAAACTGAATTTTCCAAGACATCAAGGGGCGTAACTCCTCGAAGAATAGGTCAAGCGTGACAAAAGTCAAACTTGCTCTGAAACTATCCAAGACCAAGCTGTGTATCAAATTTCATCTGAATATCTCCATCTGTTGCAGAAAAAAGTCCGGAAAACTGACCAAAACAGAATTTTCCAAGTCATCAAGGGGCATAACTCCTCGAAAAATCGGTCAAGCATGACGAAAGTCAAACTTGCTCTGTAACTATCCAAGACCAAGCTGTGTATCAAATTTCATCTGAATATCTCCATCCGTTGCAGAAAAAAGTCCGGAAAACTGACAAAAACTGAATTTTCAAAGTTATCAAGGGGCATAACTCCACGAAAAATAGGTTAAGCGTGACGAAAGTCAAACTTGCTCTGTAACTATCCAAGACAAAGCTGTGTATCAAATTTCATCTCAATATCTCCATCCGTTGCAGAAAAAAGTCCGGAAAACTGATATTCGGACAGACGGACAGACAGACGGACAGACTGACGGACGGACGGACGGACAGACAGACCGAGAGGAAACTAAGAGTCCCCTTCGGCGTTGCCGGTAGGGGACTAAAAAGAAGGAAAACAAGAAAAAAGGCCACCTGCTTTTTTTTTTTTAATATTTCGAGATCAAACTTAAACTGGTTTTTTTTTGCGAATAAAAAGGAAAGTAAAAGAAGCAAGATCGGATCATAATAAAGGGTGTAAATAGATCTGACAACTCCCAAAACAGTTATATCAATCTAATTAAATATACTCTTAAAGAAGTGGAGTTCGTTTCTTATAATATAGTAAACGAGCTTTAATTTTACAATCTGTCCAAACAAACAGGCCTGGCATGCACATGATATACATGCGTATCGCTGACTGGATCAGGATGAACATGGATGATGGTAAAATGTAAGTGCACGTGGGTATCCCGGTACTGATGTTGGAACAGTTTCGGGACGATTTTGAAGGGTTTTCGGGGATAACTCCTCTGTCCATTAATAGAAAACATTCAAATTGCTCTCTTATAATGTTATGCCCTTCCCACACTGGCCACAGCACAGTTATACTCATGTTGAAAGAAAAAAATAAATCCATAGAAAAAAATAAATCCATATAGAAATATGGTCTCTATACCAATTTTAACGAGGCCGAGTACAATTGGAAAAATTTGATGACGGTGAAATTTCAATTTCTTTTTCTTAAAATGATATTTGAAGTACAACAAATAAATAACATGAATTTAATTAGAATCCCTTGCGCAGAAATATGAAAAATTTGAGAAAAATCATTATTTTGCAGTAAAACTCCATAAGGTCTCATTGTAAGATGCCATTATCTTTGAGATGACCCCTACATAATACTGAACGGTTAACCTCTATATTTTCTTTCCCATAAAATGAGTTTTATAATACTGCAATTATATGATACGAATTTAGTCAAAATACCTTGGGTAGAAGTTCATCATTTTCTAATCAGACACAGCCTCGTTAATTACCTATTATTTTAGCCATTTTTAGCAAACCACTGGAACAGTTTTTGTACACCTGATTTTAAAGCAGCGTTAATTAATCTCAATATCTGCCCAAACTGGATGATTTTTATTACTATACCCCTGCAATAAAATGGTGGGGGTATATAGCTCTGTGATGCACATGTCAGCCATCCATGCGTGCGTCCGTCTGTGTGTCTGTCCCACCTGTGGTTTGCGGACATTTAAAGGAAAACTGTTGCAGATAATCAATTCATTTCTTGCAATTAATTTGTTAAGCTTTTACACCAAGAAATGTAGGTCAAGTTCTAATATGGGTCATGTCTCTCAATTTTGTGCAGAGGGGGGGGGGAGGAGGGTATATAGGATTAAACACCCTGTCCATCTGTCCATCCATCAGGTTAAGAAGCTCTTTAAGCAGATAACTCTTCAACTATAAGTGATAAGGCTTTCATACTTCATACATACATTCACCATAATAAGTACTACATTTTGATACCAAAACATATGACATAGTGACCTTGACCTTGAACTTTGACCTAATAGTTATATTTTGGTTGAGAAGTTCTTTAAGCATATATTTTTTCACATATAAGTGATAGGGCTTTAATATTTCATACATACATTCACCATAATAAGTAGTATTAAGTACTACATTTTGATACCAAGACATTTGACCTAGTGACCTTGACTTTGAACTTTGACCTTGTAGTAGTATTTTGCTTTAGAAGTTCTTAAAGCGAATATCTGTTCAAGTATAAGTGATAGGTCTTTCATATTTTATACAGTCATTCACCATTACAAGTACTACATTTTGATGCCAAGACATTTGACCTAGTGACTTTGACTTTGAACTTTGACCTTATTGTAATATTTTGGTTAAGATGTTCTTAAAGTGAATATCTCTTCAAGTACAAGTGATAAGGCTTTAATAGAGAGGTTTAGTTACAAGTGCTTTCAACGTGTACGTATGACTTACAAGCACGCGTCACTGTTTGACGTCACAATCCGAAGACGTCATTTAGTTATACGTACGAACCGGAGAAGGTCTAAGTATAGCTATGTAAAAAGGTGTACATGTAACTAGCTTCTTTTCAATCAGTTTAATCTGCGAGAAATGTACATCGAAATTCGTAAAACCTCCACACAATGAAAGTTAGAATCCTAAACGTACTTTATAACACCGAAAACTGGAAGTTCAATCAATGATAAGTGTGGAAATTCTCGAAGAAGTTACCCGTTCTGTCATTACGTGTAGAGCGTCGTTTACACATCCATAACGTGTAGCTATACGTCACGTCATGACGTCATTTGAACAAAGACCGCAGGAAGCGATGACGTCATACGTACACGTCGCGCTAAAACTTGTAACTAAACCTCTCTAATATTTCATACAGACATTCATCATAACAAGTTTTACTCCAAGACATTTGACCTTGTGATGAAGACCTTGAGCTTAACCTTTGACTTACTTTTAAACTACAAGGGATAGGGCTTTGATATTTCACATGTATATTCCTCATGATGAGAGCTTTCATTTGATACCATGACTTTTGACCTAGTGACCTTGATCTTGACTTTTGACCTACTTTTAAATCATAAGGGATAGGGCTTTGATATTTCACATGTCATATAGATTCTTCATGATGAGAGGCTTCATTTGATATCATG
This sequence comes from Pinctada imbricata, assembly GCA_033119305.1. NCBI lineage: Eukaryota > Metazoa > Mollusca > Bivalvia > Pterioida > Pteriidae > Pinctada > Pinctada imbricata. The sequence goes on along the minus strand of VSWD01000006.1, from coordinate 47,044,696 downwards.
GCTTTTGACCTAGTGACCTTAATCTTGGCCTTTGACCTACTTTTTAACTATAAGGGATAGCAGTGGCGGATTCAGGGGGATGCGGAGGGGGCGCCCACTGCCCCCCGGCACTGACCCAAAATTTTCCCCAAGACCCTTTTTTTTGGCCCATTTTCAGTAAAAATCGGCAAAATTCGCCCCTTGACCCCCTGGCAAAGGGGGCACTGGATCCGCCACTGGATAGGGCTTTGTTATTTCACATATAGATTCCTCATGACAAGAGCTTTAATCTCATACCATGACTTGAAATAGTGACCTTGACCTTTGACCTACTTTTATACTATAAGGGATAGGGCTTTGATATTTCATGTATAGATTCCTTATGACCAGATCTGTCTGTGTTATGTCATAAATGAATCTGTTTAGAGAAAAACGTCCTGCAGGGGGTATAATTCGTCCTCTTTAGTGAAGGAAAACCGTTGCAGATAATCAATTGATTTCTTGGATATACATAAAGAAATATAGATAAACTTTAAGTGTGGGTCATTTTGCTCAATTATGTGCAGAATCATCTTCCTTTAAACTTCTATTTTCTGAGGTTTCCTGACTTTTTAATTCAATATTCTGAGGTTTCCAGACACTTGAAGGAAAACTATCACAGGGAATCAATTGATTTGTTGGATATAAATAACACCAAGAAATACAGGTCCAGTTCAAATATGGGTCATATCGCTCACTAATGTGCAGAGGTTTGCCCCTTGAAGCTTAGAAAAAAACCAGTATTTTGTGATTTTAAAACATCTTAAAGAAATAAAATGATTTTTAAAATTTAGATTTTTACTCAGAAATTTAGGTCAAGAAACTTATATTGGCTATGTTGCTCAATTTTGTAAGGTGTTACCGGTATGTCCCTTGAATCAATGTTTTGTGGTTTCCTGACATTTAAACATGTTAAAGGAAAACTTCCTCAGAAAATCAATTTATTGTAATTGATTTTACACCATGTGAAGCAGGACAAATTGAAATATTGGTTATGTTGCTCAATAGGCCACTTGCCTAAATTTACATGTATAATGGCTGACAAAATGATGGAAAATGTCTGACGTAGGCAATTTTTGCACTCTTTTTCATTGTTAGGTCACAATGGAATTGTATATTTTAACAGTGACATCATAATGTAAAATAAGGCCAAAAGATGTTGACTCGTACATTTTGTGCTTCCTAACAAGATCGGAAAATATGGTCTATTATTATGTTTAGACTTATGCCCTTTACAACTTCTATATGTAAAGTCATGGTTTCAGAAGGCAATATGCAACATTCGCCCTGCGGGGTATTGTTGATCCTTAGATCAACAATAAAGGAGCTGTTAGAATAAGGGCTTGATTTAGCCCTCAATTTATTTGATTATTTCTCGTGCGCTGTCCCTCCTTTGTAGGAAAAGGTTGTTCAGGATTAAAATATGATGTATTTGAAGATTTTTCATAAGTATTTTATTGAAAAAAAATTGATGGAAGATTTGATAATTACGGCTTGAATAGGTAGGGGGTAACAATGTCTGAAAACGTCAAATAGTGAATGAAAATATACAAATAATGCATTTTTAGCTCACCTCGACGAAGTTGAGATGAGCTTATGCTATAACCCCGACGTCCGCGTCCCCGTCCCCGTCCGCGTCCCCGTCCGTGTCCGCATCCGCGTCCCCGACCGCGTCCGCGTCCGGTTAAAGTTTTTGGGGTAACTCAGTATCTGACAAAGTACTGATGTTACAGTAACCAAACTTGCACAAGTGATTCATCTTGGGATGCTGAGGTGAACCCATGAATGGGATGCAGCATCTGACCTACATTTTCCGGTTGAATGACTTTGTCAATGTCTGGTTAAAGTTTTTGGGGTAACTCAGTATCTGACAAAGTACTGATGTTACAGTAACCAAACTTGCACAAGTGATCCATCTAGGGATGCTGAGGTGAACCCATGCATGGGATGCAGCATCTGACCTACATTTTCCGGTTGAATGACTTTGTCAATGTCTGGTTAAAGTTTTTGGGGTAGTTCAGTATCTGACAAAGTACTGATGCTACAGTAACCAAACTTGCACAAGTGATTCATCTTGGGATGCTGAGATGAACCCATGCATTGGATGCAGCATCTGACCTACATTTTCCGGTTGAATGACTTTGTCAATGTCTGGTTAAAGTTTTTGGGGTAGTTCAGTATCTGACAAAGTACTGATGCTACAGTAACCAAACTTGCACAAGTGATTCATCTTGGGATGCTGAGATGAACCCATGCATTGGATGCAGCATCTGACCTACTTTTTCCGCTTGAGTGATTTTGCCTTATAAGGCCAATATTGAGCAAAGTATAAGTGCTACATGTACCAAACTTGCATATTGGATGTATCTTTGATCAAACTTTCATAATATGACCTTGACCTACTTTTTCCACTTGAGTGATTCTGCCTTTAAAGGCTAATATTGAGCAAAGTATAAGTGCTACATGTACCAAACTTGCATATTGGATGTATCTTTAATCAAACTTTCATAAAATGACCTTGACCTACTTTTTCCGCTTGAGTGATTTTGCCTTTTAAGGCTAATATTGAGCAAAGTATAAGTGCTACATGTACCAAACTTGCATATTGGATGTATCTTTGATCGAACTTTCATAAAATGACCTTGACCTACTTTTTCCACTTGAGTGATTTTGCCTTTAAAGGCCAATATTGAGCAAAGTATAAGTGCTACATGTACCAAACTTGCATATCGGATGTGTCTTTGATCAAATTTTCATAAAATGACCTTGACCTACTTTTTCCACTTGAGTGATTTTGCCTTTAAAGGCCAATATTGAGCAAAGTATAAGTGCTGTATGTACCAAACTTGCATATTGAATGTATCTTTGATCAAACTTTCATAAAATGACCTTGACCTTCTTTTTCTGCTTGAGTGATTTTGCCTTTAAAGGCCAATATTGAGCAAAGTATAAGTGCTACATGTACCAAACTTGCATATTGGATGTATCTTTGATCAAACTTTCATGAAATGACCTTGACCTACTTTTTTTCACTTGAGTGATTTTCTTAATATACATGTACTTAGAGATATGATTAAATTGAACTTTGCTGCCGCGAGGTGAGCTTCGTAATCTTTGATTACACTATGTTTTACATAAATTTTAAGTGTTTTTATGTTTGATCTACTCTTATTTTAAAAATGAAAAAGAAAAGATAACTTTGAAACCAGTATGTCAATGTAATCGGTACAATTTATACGCTATCCGGAAATTGAAAACCGTTTTATTTTGTAACAGCCCCATTGTAAGCTTTCAGGCGCGAAATACACACTGTGTAGAAATACAGTAGACACCTTTATATCATTTATTTCATTCATGTATATTGTATATTTCATCGGAATCCACTCAGAATAGATTTTTCCATTGTATAACTAGAAGAAATTGGCAACTTCTATCTATCTAACCGCTTTTAAGTCAGATTCTTGAAAAACAGCCCATCCCCCCCTTTTTCGTTTTTCGTCTGTGGGACATTGTTCCACCCCGAGTTACAGAATCGCCACTTGGTCAGAAAATTGGTATTAATAATATACACCTTTGGTAAAAGTGGCATTCTATAACTCGTTGTGGAACAATGTTGTAGAAAACTTTTCCATTTATTTCTATAGGGAAAAACGCACATTTTAACCCAAATATCAGCTTTGTAATTGATAATTTATTCAACCGGACATTAGATTCAGATATGCATCAAGTTAGCTGATATTTCCTCTGAAAATTTTCTTCAAATTTCCCATTTTGAAATTTCAACATTTTTAGGGCAGGTTTTATGTCTTCTTACAGCTCCTTTCATTGGGTATTGTTTTCTCCAATCTTTTCTACAAATGACTGTTAAAATTAATCTTGCAAATTACCAAAACTTATCAAAATTAATATATAGATTTAAACAGGATGGTTGGCGCATTAGTTAACAGGTCAGAAAGGAGTGAAAAGGTGGGATGATAAAACAACTAAGAAGCAAAATAATGATGATTCTTGATTTGAATTCTCCATTTGAAAATAAACAAAACTGTCTAAAAATTATGAAAAAATGTTCCTGCAATGTAGTTGCAAAGGACAACTGTTCGGAAACTTTCTGACAGTCTAGTAATCTCGCAACGCAGAACAATTGGGGTTTCTATTTTTTGTGCAATACTTGTATATGAATTATGACGGAACTATGGTTTGTTGCACCACATGTAACATGTGTAAAATTCACAGTTTTACACAAAGTATGATATATATGCATACTGAACTTCATATGCCAATAAACTGAATCGAACGTCAACAAGAAAGCAGATGAATCCTTGTAGCCCTAATTACTAGTATTGCAAATATGATTCTTTCAACATTATAGTACTCAAAATATAGATCACTTATGATTACTACATATACTGGCATGTTAACTGAAAAAAAGTACAATGAATCAAAATCTTCTGTTGACAATTTGACTGTTTGAGCTAAGCCTTTTATTGATTTTTTGCAGCTGGACAAGACATCATGCTTCTTCGCTCTGGTTAGTATTATTTTTATGTAAGAATTAAAGTAAGCTATGATCAGAGTTCATAGTGATAAAATACTACTCTCATGATTTGTCCTATTTTTATACGCCTGTCATTTGACAGGATTTATTATGGTATGGCGAAGTGACTGTATGTCTGAAATATGTATGAATATGTATATTCTAAAATAGTTAAAAATTTGTAAAAAAATATATTTTTTGGGTGAAATGTTTTGAAAATTTGTATGCTTCAAGAAGTAAGGATATACTTTGACATTTATTGTAACAGGTTTTTAATTTTGTTGTCGCATAATCGAGAAATTATGTGTGATGGGAGGGTGGGTGGCTGGGGGTTTATATTATGCACGTATTAAGCTAAGGCAAAATATAAACCCCCTATAACTTCAATAAGTGTCAACAGATTTTCATGATATTTCTACATCATGATTAGACTGTAGAGAGAAAGCCGCCATCAATTTTTAGGTTCATCCGATTTGTTTTTATTGAGTTATGGGACTTAGATTTGTAAATACTGTGAAAATACACTTGTTTAATAAATACTTCAGAATTCTTTATAAATCTATTTCTGGGTGAAATGTTTTGAAAATTTGTATACTTCAAGAAGAAAGAATGTTCCTATACATGTACATACGTAATGCGTTTTAAATTTTTTTTTCTCGCATAATTGAGAAATTTTATGCAGTGGAATGGGTGGGGGGAGGATGGGGTTATAAGTACATATACATGTTTAGCTAAGGGCAAAGTTTAGGCGGATGGAACACAATAACTTGAATATATGCCAACAAATTTTCATGATATTTGTACATTGTGATCAGACTGTGTTGTGTAAATAAATCCCAACGGGCGTATCTTGCTGCGTGAGCGTTACGGCTTTATTCCCTCTCACAGTTATTCTACCTTTAATCATATTGCAGAATGCTCAGGTTTTTGTGTCGCCTGCGAAGCATAGCGACACTTAGGGATCACTTTGTCCGTTGTCCGTCTGTCTGTCTGTCTGTCCGTCTGTCTGTCACACTTGGATGTCACACCCTATAAAAGTGATTCCTGAGTATCGCTATGTTTCGCAGGCGACACATGCATTCCTTGGAATGATTTTTAGATTATAGTAGTCTTTTTATTATTGATGTCTTCTTTTAATCACTTTTATTCTGCTGTTATGCAGCTTACATGAAATTACTGTGTTACTGTGATTTGAGCTAAAAATTTGCACCTTATTCAAACAAAATTATAGGACCTTTGCCTGATCATGCATTTTTCATTCCACAAAGTTTTCTTTAGTCATGATAAAAAACAAATGAGGCCATAGTAATGAAACGTTTTGTTTTACCTCGAGCCCTTCCGTCAGGCAAGATTTGGAACTAACAATGATCAAGAATTAAAAAAAAAAAAGAAATTAAAAAATTGAATTTCAACTGAGCTTGAATATTATTTAGAATTTCCTCACAAGTTACTCAATAAATTGAATTTGATGTAGAAATTCTGGTCTCAAAAATACTCTGAAAGCATTTGATTTGATCTGAAATGAGTTTTTTTTTTATTTAAAATTCCAAATGAATGTTTATTTTATGTTTTTTGTAGAATTCTTCAAAAGGATTAAAAAAAAACAAAATAATTTCTTACTATGGCTTAAAATTGAATTTTATATTGAATCTGAATATGATCAATCATTATAATAATGAAGTTTTCAATTAAATATATTTTATGACTTCGTGAATTCTAATTTGTTCACATATTGCTTCATTTCAGCCTTCAAGAGACCTTTGGACACCTCTGACGACACGGACGGAACGTAAGTATCATTCATTACTTGTTTTTATTGTATACATCATAGTACATTTGTTAAGAGATGCCTAAAGGAAAAAAAAAATGAATAAATGAATTAAAATAATAAAATATATCTCAAAAATATATCCTGAAAATGTCATTCTAAGGATCATATTGTTTTTCAGTTTAAGGTTTTGTCTCTAACAATGAATAATGGAAAACTGAATTTGTGATTTAGCTATCAATTTATATTTAAAGAAGGTGTTTTATTCTAAAATAGACAAATTTTATCAAGAAAGTCAAGAAGACTGTATAAATTCTTAGTTTTTGCTTCTGTAGGCATCTCTTATCAAAAAGTCATTCTTTTATTTGCTTTAACTCATGTAAAGGCATCAAAATGTTAAGGGCACTTGACATCTTTTTTGGTAGAGGGTTTACTTTGAAACTCTTTCAGCTCTTAATCAAGTGATGAAAATATGTCTATGTATTAAAGTGCTTTTTCAGCTTCCTGAATTAACGACACTTATAAATAGAATGGTGAATTGAAAATGAGTCCGTAAACTATGCAATGAGTAGAATACATTATATTATGTTTTTCCATTTTGTGTGTGTGGATATCGCATTCCTGTAGAGCATTATTTTTGTGGTTGATTAATTGCCTTTATAACATGATTGAGATTTTAACAAAGTCATGATATAGATTTTGAATTTTGTTTTCTGTCTATTTTTAGGGTCAACGATGGATCCACTGGGCCTCCCCCGAAGCGGCCCAGGACTCCCCCTACGGTTCGTAAAACTTAATTGATTTTTGTTCATTTTCAAATTTAGTCTCAGTCCTGTATAATTAAACTTGCAATGATGCCAAGGATAAAAAAGAAAATAGGTGCAAATTTGTTCTATGCAAACCTGTTGTAGTTTATTAATCATTTGGTAAACTAGTTTATAACTAAAATTGGTTCCCACATTTCTTGGTAGAAAACTTCAACCAGTTTATCAAACTCGTTAAAGTGCCCAGACACATTCTTTGAAAAGAGTTAAAGTGTTGCGGAAGTTCATACTGTATATTTATATTTCCCAGTAAATGTGCCTTCCCTCTTCCCTCATGATAAATCTGAAAATCTTGAATTTTTTTGTCTTCTTATTTTGGTTAAAATTTTTCATATTGTTTCATGTCAGTTATTGCAAACTTGATTTTGGTGTCCAAACTATAGTTTAGACTGGTTTGAAACTAACTTAAAACATAAACTGGTTTAACCGGAACAAATTTGCCTCTTTGACTCTTTCATGGTTTGCTATGAAAGGTACTGAATTTGGTTCCACCCGAGGGGTTTCAAAATCATGTAAAACCTAAGGTTTTCTGAGTGGTTTGCACAATTTTGAGACTCTAGAGATGGAGCAGATGTACATCTCATAGCTGAGGTCGTGAATGAGTATTTTTCTCTCATACCTTAGAAGATCTAAAAATATTAAGTTTGAAGAAAAAGGAAGAAATTGGAAAAATGTTAAGTCAATCAAATTCAGAAATCAGCGCCCCAAATAATATTAAGCATTTCAAAGTACAAATGAGTTATAGAAGATCCTGACAATAATCTCAACAGCACTTGCAATAGATCACAAAATTATTCATCAACGGACCCCTAGCAAGCTAGAGGTGGAAACTGGTCCCCGGGAGGAGTAAGCATCCCCTGTTGGCTAGCAACACTGTTGTCGACAAAGCAACTAGGCATTTAACATGTTTAAAAGGATCTTTTTTTATTAAAATTGATATTTTTATGTCGTGTCGCTGTCAAGTTTGTTTGTTTTGCAGCCTGGTTCAATTATTATGAATGTTGACATTTGAAACAATAGTGTCATGTGATATGAAAGAAAATTATTAAGTGATCTGAAAGATAGGGATTTCTTGCACATTTCTGGAAAATATGGTCTGGCAGTGATGATCTAGAACTTTAAGTTATTGGTTTATGATGTCAAAGAGAAAGTGCGTGAGGTATGTTATTTCATGTGCACTACATCTTGCATGACTCTCAGTCATTCTGAGATGTAAACAAGAGGAATTTTAACTTGTTTCAGTTTGTAAGAAAAATAATCAAGGACTTTATTCATTTGAGTTACTGAATATAAAAATATCAGTCTTGAGTGAGATTTGTCCTGGGTTGGGAGTTGTAAGTTGACCAATCTCACCCTCAACAGATATTTTTTTCTATTGGGAACTCAAAGTGGTGCTAGATTCTATTATTCCTTCATAGGAAAATCCTATCTATGATATGCAGGTATGAGAGAAATTTGTGATTCTTTTATCTTCTTCATTACTGCTTGAATTTCATGCATTTCCTTATTTTGATTTTATGAACCTTTGTATATACAATTGTACTTCTGATTTTAGTAATAACATTTCTCCTCCTGCAGAAATGGTGGGTATGAGTCAAAGGTTGTACAATGTACGCTTACCTACAAAAGTTTGACTTGACATAGATAAGCATTGATGAATCAGTAATTGAATGTGTAGGGTTCTTCACATAATGTAAAGGGATTTTTAACTTAAGTTCCAAGGTCTAAAGAATGTGATATTCTTTAAACAACAGAATGTTAACAATATTGGGGATTTATCAACTGTTACTTCTCTTGAAAAAGAACAGTCTGGAATTTTTAAAGTTTAAAATTGGGAATTCTCGTCCATATTTATGGAAAATATACATGCCATTTTCCTGTTGGGAATAGTTCTAATAATAATTCTAATGAAAAATCCCTGACTTTAGATATTTTTCTACACTTTTTAAGGTAATAACAATTGTTTTTTAGTACAGTTCCTGAAAATTGATGAAAAATACAGGTTTATTGTAAAGGTCTGGGATCATTATCTAGCAACTGGTAGGGTTGCTTCTGTAATAGTCCGCATGTGATTGATTTTTCCATAGTAAGAGGAAAGTACAAATGTATGTATATTATATCTGGGGTTAACATAAACAAAGTGCTGATGCTTGAACAATTGTAGATAAGTCTCAAAATCAAAGTCTGGTTTAGGTTAATTGGAAGAAGATCAACAACTTTCTTTATTCTCTTCGATAACAGGGATTTTTCAAGTCCGTTTTTGGGTCCGATTATCGGACCCATTCCCAACGCCAAAATGGCCTGTATTTTCCCAATTTATGATTGAAATTTCCCAATTTGAACCTCTTTATTTTTTGTTAAAGTGTTCTTAAATAAAGAGAAAAATAATGTCAACTGAAATACCTAGCAGAAATACGACATTAATGATCGATATGTAAATTGGTCAAAAATCTTTTATCCGGTATAGGTTTACATTTTAGTCATCAAATCATATCTCCAGTATTGGGAACCCAGGACAACAATGTCGTCTCACAAAAAGCAAATCTGATACCAAAAAAATTACAAAAGGGAGTACATCTTCTTTGTAGAGGATAAATACGTTCTTCAAAATAAAATTTTGGATAGTGACTATAAAAGAAACAGAAAATACTTAATGTTCAGTAAACAGAATGAGGCGACTCGGACAGTGGGAATGTCCCCCGTAAAACACTGACTTTGAATCTGAATCCTGATTGATCATGATCATTAAAGTAGCCCCTCTGACTCTGAACAGATGCCTGTTCCAGATCCTAGAAGTTGATGTCCTTTGAAGTACAATCTAAAGAATAGATGGCTTTACTATTACTTTGTTTCTTTTATTGAAGACACTTTGAATAAGAAGGAGTTGTATCTCTGTCTAATGATTTATTCCATTGAGAATCAATTAAGCTGTTGGAAATTCCCAATTTCATTGAAATGCCACATTTTTTCCCAATTTTTAAGGACCCTGGACCCAAAGTAAAATACCCTGAAAAATCCCTGGATAAGTGTGATGCTCAAAATGAAGTGCAAAGTCTGCAAACATGAAAAATGTCTACCTGCATTATATTTTGAAGGAAATTTTAAATAATTTGTTACTTCTTACAGGGCCAGAGACCAGCACCTAGGTATGTTCAAATTAATTTTTTTTGTTCATTCTAAATATTGAAGGATTAAATTTTTTGTACTAATTTATAATACAGTGATTCATTTTGGTCTGCGTTATGCGTATTTTACGCTTAAAATCCATTAAGAACCCATCAATTTCTGTCAGTTTTGATTTTTTTTATTGTAAGCAAGAAATTTTGGTCTGCTTACCACAATAGTCATGTTACGTACAATGACCAGTAAGAGCAATATTCAGTTAGGTTTATGCTGCTGTTTAGATAGAACACTGTATTTTTACAATGGTATTTGTCAAAGTTATAGATTTGTATAAAACATTTCTCTTGTCCACGTAGTCCATACACTTTCGCGAGTCAATGCTACATTCCAATTTTATTCAGTTGTATACTGTAAACGGGTTTAATTTCGCGGTGTTAAAAGTTCACGGTTTTCCGAATGTAGCCAATTGCGGTGGTTTTGATTTCGCGGTATCGAAAGTTGCAGAAGAAAAAAAAACATTTCATGCATCTATAAAGATTTCGTCGCACAAGCACACGTGTAATTTGATTGTTGTTTGTAGTTTTAAGTGTTTCACGTGGTAATTAATGACAAACACGTGGTAATTAATGACAAACACGTAGTAATTAGGGATAATTACACAGAAACGGTTGAATATCAATAATTAAAGAATACGGAAAAGTAGATTGAAACTAATTAACTGCGTGCGTTTTCACTAGAAATCTTAAGCGCGATATGTGTGTCATCTTTCCTTTTTATAAAAATATAGTTGCATCGTAAGTTAAATTGTCGATACCCTTTACTGTACAAACTAGTTAACCAACGTAAAGGAAAACCACGTTTAGAGAATTGAACGATTCAGCTGTACATGCATAATTATAGCTTTCATGCATCAAATGCATTTGAACATCTTTGCCTACTATTTGTTTTGTCGATTATACAAAATTATTGCGGGGGTTTAATGTTCGCGGAAAATTCGAAAACCGCGAACATAGCCAAAATAAAACCACCGCAATCATTTCCCCGTTTACAGTAACTGAAAAGAATTGGAACATTTTCTTGCGACTTCAGGAATTATATTATATGTTATGTTACTAGTAACATCAAAAGTCTACTAGTAACATCAAAATTAAAAAAAACTAGTAACATCAAAATATGTTACTAGTAACATCAAAAGTCTGATATTGTATGCGAAGATTGTACTGGGTATTTCTCAAACTTGCTAGATCAGAGTATGTTTATAACGAAAGGGGATGGGTTATAGTCTTTGAAATCTATCAGTAATTTGCTTTCAATATCGTAAACATCAATGTGCACATGTTTAAGAAAGTCGGGCGAAAGTTCATTTATAATTACAAATCTGACCCATTGAACTTGAGTTATGACCCATTCATTTCTGCTGAACGGGTACACTGTACTCATTCAAACAGTTTTCAAAATGAATCACTGAAATATTTACAACATTGGTTCATGGCAATTGAATGAAATTGTTGTAAGAGAGGTTAAGTTACTAGTTTTAGGCTAAGCGCAATACACAAGATTGTAACTACAGGGAGTGCAGCATGTCCCTTTTGCTTTACATTTAGTCACCTACCTAAACCATAATATTGTTCAAAAGTTTGGCAACTTTTCTGCCCAAGTAAATTGATGACATCAAAACAACGGAGAACAATCAAAAAGTGCACGGAAATATTCATATAAACTTTATTAGAACTTATATGCAGCGCTATAACATATCTGATAACAACAGAACTAGTAGGTCCTTTTGAATGTCCATACGTATCAAACTTTGATTTTTTGTCATTTTGATAAGCATTTGGAATTCTAACTTTGTTACATCAAGGTTTTAGTAAGCATTTCTTCTCGCAGTTTGAATGGATTGAAAAGTTATATAATAAGCAGGCCATATCGATGGCAAACTGGTAACCCATACATAGACTGGCAAGAATTTGTATGTATAACTAAACGACGTCTTCAGATTGTGATGTCAAACAATGAATTGTACATGGTAATTGAACGTACATGTATACATTGAAAACATTTGTAACTTAACCTCTCTATAATTCCAGCATTATTTCATATACATGTATAAGAAATGAAACAAGAAGGAATGACCATGGAATGTAATATTCAAATGTCTTCTATTACAGACGAAGGAGACGCATAGTGAGAGGGCCACCAGTACGATGGTCTACACGGCTGGCGGTGAGGGAGGGTAGGCCCTCCATGTCCGATATTTATCCTCATGGGTAAGAAGACATGTATTTTATTTCTTTTGAGTCTTAGTTTTTATCTTAAATGAGATTTCGATAATTTTACACAAGATGAAAGTTGGTACTGATGGTTATGATGTCACAATCAAAGACCTGTCAAACAATGCTTAGACAGGCTACTCGTTATGAGGTCTTAATATATAAAACCCACAAACAGGTGCTATGTCGGACATTTGGCGATTTCTCAATTTATACAAATGTACATACAGCTGCTTATTGAGAGTAATTATTTCTCCTAGCATTTTATCTATTCCTTTGAATTTCATTATACAATCTTTTCTCCTTGGAATTTTTATTATTACTACTTAATATTCCAAAATGAAATTCTATTATCGTAATAATATTTCTTCCATGATCATGAAAAAAAGTTCTTGATATACTGATTATGTGAAATATAATTACAAAATAGAAATTTCATTAGGAATATATTGAAAATAATAAAAATCAATTGGAAAAAGAAATGTTATAACAAATAGATTTAATTTATGATTAACAAGCTAAAAGAAATAACACATGGATATACATTTGTATATTATATTTTCCAAAACATGAATTATAAAGGCAAGTGAATTTAATAAATAAAGTAATTTTATACAGACATTGTACTGAATTAAATTTCGTTGAATGACAAAGATTTAATAAGAAAAATAAATGAAGACAACGTAATTAGTGTCCATTGTATAAAAGTTCATCATATAATCAAGTCAGAACCTTTCATGCAAGGAAATTTCTATCAATTATAATAATATTAATTTTGTAGAATTTAAAGCATTTAATGATTTTTCTATAACACATTATGTAACCAATATTGGAAAATACTGCTTGTCTATGCATGTTTACGAATAAAAAGTTTTTAATTTTGAATTTTAAACAAGAAAAAAATAATGACTGAAAATTTTGTATAATGTTTCTTCAACACAGAAAGTAGATTTGAGATTGTAATCTTGTGATATAGGACACAACACATGCTGTATATCGATCTTTGAGTTTTGTATTTAAATTAATATGAATCTGAAATAAAAAGTACATAAAATTAATCTATTTCGTTAATTATGAATCATTATCCTTCAAATCATTAATCGCTAATTGTTAAGCTTTGAAATGTTGATTAGGAATATGAAATACAAAAATAAATGCATTTTCTTACCATCACTCTATAACAGTCAAAATTAAAAGAATTGATTTTTATACCTTCTTTTATGATAGGATGATAAAGTAAAAAAGTTATGAATTTGCCGGAATGCTTTGTGTTCATATTTGTATGTCATCAAAATTGACGAGTAACAATAAACAGTGCATGAAAATCTCCTGTATATTCCAAATAACACTGTCACAAATTACCCCTGACATTGATGAGCTCAATCTATAATGATACCTCATGTAATTAAATTATATAACTTGTTTGTTAAACGTTGTAAAAAACATAAAGATATCATTAAAATTTGAATAAAGTTTTCCTTTCCAAAAAAAAATCTGGAAATCCTTCACCATAGAATTAAACTAAAACAACATGAACAATAAGAAGTCCAGTTCAGCAAAAGGAGAAATGATTATTCTAGACAAGTGATGTTTACACTAATGATGGTATTACAATTGATCCACTAGAAAGAAGCAATCAGGGTCCACAAATTTGTGTTTTTGAATGAGTTTTCATCCTGATAGTAAATATGAATATCATTGACACATTTTTGAAGACTCCTCTGGTTTCTCCTGAAGCAAGCACTGTCTTTACAAAGTTTGTCGGGTTTTCATTACCTAACCATAAGACATGACACCTAGCTGTCAATGAATCTGATTGGCTAATATTTATTAAAACTACTACTTCTTAACCTTTATACTGAATTGAAGGGTGAGTTTGATTTGTAGATCAGTACATTATTACTATAATACAGTATTTTATAGGGGGATAAAGAAATAAATATTGTGATGATCAAAAAAGTTGTACTGGGTGAGTCAGAGCCGAGCCCAATACAACATTTTTTCATTGACTCAATATATTTTTGTATACCCCCTGTAAAACACATTTTAACAAATTTATCCCACCGATGGCTTTTGTTTTGTGTATGTTGCGTCAACAGATCATAAAACATGAAGGTGATGTCAACAGTGTAAAGAACCTTAGTGATAGCAGGATATTAAAATAATATCCTGTCAATAACATAATACAACATAATATTCTGCTCTTCTCAACGAATCAGATTACAAGAAATTCGCCAACGGTGGGATAATGAATGATATTGGACTTGAATGAGCAACATACTGTAAACCATCTTTTATTCTCCAGCGTTTCATTTTTGCAATATTTACGAGGCACTTGATTTGAAAATAAAGAGTGCTGCAAATATGTACGTACTGTATGTACAATGTCAGGAAAATTCAATGCCGCAAACTAGTCACTTTGATCATGTTTGCAAACTTAAGGAGGTATTGAACACTTGGACGCCAAATTCAGTTTTTTTTCCAAATTTCTGAATTATATATTTCTTGTCTGTCCTTGATTATACAAACTTACTTTGGATTCTATCCACAGAGCAATTATCTATGATACTTTGAAATATGCATTTTTTAACGTTTCTGTTAATTTCTTGACGTCATATTAATATCTTTGTCAAAAACTAACAAATGTTCAACAACATTCAGAGATTATTTCATGATTAAATGAAAAAAAATCAATTGAGTATTAAGAAATTACAAAGCTCTATATTTTCCAATTTTTCTTTCAAAAATTGTCCATTTTCAATAAAGAAACATCCACTTTCCTGTTATGTAAAATTGTCAATAAGTTCAGTGTGATGAATATTGAATTTTCTATTTTGTAAATGCAAAGTTTCAATGCAATATGTTTGGTATGAAAGTTTTTAATGAAATTTGAATGCAAAGGTTTATGACACCATTTCCCTGATAACGTCAAAATTTCGGTGTGATTTGCTCATGGATTCAAAAGTATACAATTTCAAAAATAGCCATGGTTTCTTCAAATGACGCAAGAAATTATTCAAACCATCAAGATACTTAAATTTGTTTATCAATTAATGTTTCAAATGTTTTAAGGAAGTCGAGACTGAACTTTTCCTAGTAAGTGAGAAAACAAATAATGCCACTGCCACTTTGCTGTTCAAACCCTCCTTAAGACGCCGCGAGGATAAGACGGTTTACAGGTGTCCTGCTTGGGTTTTATTCTATCAAGAGATTTTTCTCTCATACTAATGTAATTGTTTCCATTTAATACAGCTTTGTGAGCTACATTTGTATCATATATCACATGATAGCTACATGTATTTCACATTTAGAACATTACAAAGCTATTTTTTCAATGTTTAGTTAATTTTCAGCCAGAAATTGTGGCAATAAAACATCCATATTGAGATAATTTTTCTGTTTTCTCACTTTAAAATATTTTGAATAGCCTAATATTTGTAGTTTATTCTTAAGAAATAAAACATTTTTTTGGAGTGTTGAATGTGAACATCCAAAAGTAAAAATGTTTTAAATCAGACAATACTTAATATTTTTCGAGTTAATTTCATCTCTTTCAAATTGACTTCTTCGGTCCTAAAATCATGACGATATGAGAGAAAAATACTCAATATCATGGTCTTTTATGAAAGATACATTGGTTCAACCTTCAGGGTCTAAAAATTGTGCAAAGCACCTGGCAAACCTCTAGTTTTACATGATTTTGAGACCCTTGTGTGAAACCATGCATCTCTAATATGAGACAATGAAAGAGAATTACAGTCTTTTTCAAGAAATGTCGATGCTATAGAAATGAAAGGTTGTAAGTAATACAATTTTATGCTGTTAATTAATAGGTCATACAATTTCTCAACCCCCCCTTTGAATTTTTATAATAAAACGCAATCTTTAATCACTGTAAATGATAGAAAAAACTAGTTTATAATGAAAGGTTGTATGTGTTATGAGATACATTGTACAACAATTTGTCTAAACTTTAACTCTGAAAGGTCGTAATTGGTAGTTCATAACTTCATATCCTACTATCATGTGAAGGAAGTAATCGGCAAAAAATCCGAGTTTGATAACACAAGTTGTCCCCCATCCATCTGTCTGATTGTCTATCCGTCTGTCTCTCGATCTGTCTGTCTGGTAGTCAAACTTTGACATATCTGCTATAACTTCCTTAATATACATCAGACATCATTCAAACTTGGATGGTAGAGTATGATGAGAATGAACACCCAATAAAGGTCAAGGTCATGTTCTGTCTCCTGAAATATGTGCAAACCTTTCAATTCTACAGTGTCGATTTAGCTGTAAAAATTAATTAAGGCCATTCCATCTTTTAATTCTGCTTAGTGTCTGCAGCTTGTGTCAAGGTTTTAAAAACATGTACATGAAAATACAATCTTCTTAAAACTCTGCGAGCTCTCTTTATTTCGTAAATTACATGCCAAAATGGTCCTACACTGCGGACCTAGTACGCCGGGATTATTATTTACCTAGTCACCTGGTGACCTGGTACGGGATAATACCAGGTCACTAGGTTTTATAGTACAGTATATTTTGTGAAAACCGGATCTTCTGTATTCCGGAATCTTGTCTACATCGGTTCTTTCTTACGGTCCCAAGCGATTCTCCGTAACGTTTAATAGTAAAATCTTTTGTGTATTTCGTATCTTGTCTATTCCGTACTCCGGCTGTCAATTAGAGTACCGATCACACTAATTAGGGTTAATTGATCACCTGTATACCGGCCTTGTGTAAACATCTACTCAGGTGTGATTTGGTCAACGGTAATTATACCTTCGGCAACGTATTTTGTTTATAACAAAGAATTTAAAGCTATTTAGTGTACATGTTTATCATGGCGATTAATACGCCGAGAAAAAGAAATAATGTTGATCATGCATATCCATCTCATAAAAGACAAAGAAAAGAATTAAACTAGAAGAAAAAATATCTTTGATTGACGATTCGTAAAAAGTACAAAAAGTCACAGAAGTATGGCGCCTGAGCAAATACTGTTATTGACATAATAAAAAACTTGCAGTGATAGTCCCATTCTGATAAAAAAAATGGCCCATAAAAGTGACAACTCACTGCGTCCTGGTGCGCATTATTCTTCGTGTCCCATTTTGGTTTTTAAATCTATCTTAAAGTTCCGTATTCCTATTTACGTTGTTACGTAGGTCTACACCAGTATAAGTAACGGGTGGATCACAGCTTACTGTACATTGCCAGTCAGAAACACACTTCTGTTGACCGACAATTAATGCAATGATACAATACAGTATAATAAATAATTGATTTTTCCCTGACATTCTTTTTTCCTCGTTCTGCGCCTGAGATTTAAATCTCCAACGTCCACTTACGTATCTTATCTATGTAACGGTACTTGTGTATGCGTTCGTCCGTAACAATGACCGAATGTTACCTTATTTGCAGACTTTACGTATTTTAAAAGAGAATGAAATTGTTAAATGCAAATCATTAAAAACTCATCCTTGACAGATTTTTCCGCAAAACGTAGACAATGATATGAAATCTGTTTGATCTCTGTTTACATGTATATAGAGAATAAGTGTCTTAATTTGTTTTGTTACGGGTATGCAACTAGGGCTGGGACGATACTGTACCCAGCCGATCCGATACGTATCACGATACCTGATATCCGATACGATACATATTGCGATTCTAAATTAAGTAATAAAACCTTCTCAAAAAGCTATTTGATAGTATTTATATTCATCATATCAGTAGCTTTTTTTTATTCAACATGTTATATATTTATCCAACACTAGATTTCTGTCTAGAATAAAGATGAAAAAATTAATAAATGGTTTGTTATTTGACTAGAAGAATTGAAAAACAAAAAATCATTTCAAATAACAATAAGAAGTCATGCATGGAAATTTCGTATTAAAAATCAATGGTTCTTATCATTTTGTCATTTTAGATCTACATACTTGCCATAATTTTTCGGAGTTTTGTCATGTTGCAAAGAGGGCAAAAAGAGTGACAAATCATCAAAAAGAGGGACAAATATAACACCAATGAGGGACATAAAGAGGGGCACTTTTTCATCACTATAATAAGGCCTTTTAATTATAATTACAAGTTGGGGATTTTTTTCGGGGGGGGGGGGGGGGGGGGGGGGGTCCTTCACTTTTGAAGGAGCAACACAATCACATCAATGAGAAGTGTAAAATTTTCAAAACAAAGGACCATGTGGTATTAATTTGTTTCACATATTTTCTCTTTGAACAATTTGTCTGATTTTTTTCTGAAAATACTGAAATTTATCTCACTAAGTATCAGCATCTGAGTGTGTCGCACACAATACATCCTGAGCTAATTCATAATCATGTTTAAGGTAACTTTCCATTAGGAGGTTGAACTTCAGATATTGCAATCCACAAATTGCACTAGATCATTGCTCTCTGCAAACACAAGAACGTCAGAGAAAAAATAAATCTCATCAACGCGCGCCGTATACGTACACGAGCGTCGGCTCCTGGTCGGACGCATTTCTAAAAAGTGGCGCTTCGGCGAACTTGTCCACCCTTTTATTCACAAGTATTTAACACCTGTGCCGTTACCTGAGTTTACGTTGGCGAACAATAACAAGGGAGTTTAAATCAAATACACAATCGATACCTTAACGTCTCTGGCATTGAAAAAGACAATAAGCTGACGTAGGTTGATTAGTATTGAGGTTTTTTGACGTGATAATAATAAAGAGAGTATCATAATATTCCGTTCCGTGGTTGCCGTATTATCTTTTTTTTATCCTGTTTACATTTTTACTTTACGTTGTTTCTTCTCATACAAATTTTATATCTTGGCTTACATAAATGGTATCACTCGAACATCTTATAACTATTACTTCCAATGATCGAATTATTTTTCTAGCAAAAAAAAAACACCAAAAAACAACAACAACAACAACAAGAGAAGGCTTACTTGCATTTATTGTGGTACAGCCGACCTTTTATCAACCGATTACTACCAAAACAGAGATCGATTACCGGCTGATATCTGTACATGGGTATATAGCGTGCGGTAGATAAATGTTAAACGTCTTTAAATTCAATAGCATCATTTAAAACCTGATGAATTTACAGCATGGACCAGACATGGACGTTTCGGGTACTAAACCCAATATTATAAAACAGTTTAAGTTTATGAAAAGACGGAGCGACTAATAATCAATATTACGCTGATTTTTTTTTATTGAACGTCCAAAAGTCGGGATTTCCTGGCGGGACAGATTGTTTCGGTCGAAAATCGGGACAATGGCAAGTATTTATCTATATGTAAACTGAAGAAAGTTTAAACTTGAGTACTTGAAAATACGGAAAGTTCAAGCCAAATTTCTTTGTAAATCTTAACTTAGGTATCGTCGGGGTGTATCGATACTTGGATCGCGAAAAAAAATATCGCGATGCACCGATGAATCGGAGTATCGTCCCAGCCCTATATGCAACACACAGCAAGTGCATTTATCGTACATGTAATGCGCTTTAGCGCATTTCATGCGATAAATGCACTTGATGTGTGTTGCATACCCGTAACAAAACACAAATTATGACATTTATTTTATATATATGCACCATAGTTGTCAGTTTCATTATTGTTTTCTGAAATTGTTTTTTCTTGGTAAAAGGGTGACGTCAAATTCATCTCGCCGGGGGTTCAGTTTGCAAGTTAGAACAGCCGTCACGGCATGTTTCTTTAGATCTTATGCATTGTGACGTCACGAGTGTTAATACACGAATTGCAGCACGTTCCTTCTAATAGTAACATCCCAGGGACTTACATTGGCTGTGCATATATATATGATTAAATCTATTTGCATTTTGCATTGATATGATGAAGTAAAGGTATAGCAGTGAGCATTCTTGTGTATATTATTTCAATTCATTTGGGTCAAATATATCGATTTTCTGTACACCGGATCTTGCCGAAACCGGCCGATTCAACCAGAACCAATGAAAGCCGGTTTACACAGATTATACTGTAGATGTATTTACCCCGCCAATGACCTATAGCTATTTTGATAATTTCCATAGAGTAATTGGACGTCATTGTCTGTTTACGCTACGCTGTCAGCATGAAGGATAACATTGTGAAGTCACAAGGGGTCTGGTAAAGGCTGGGCACCACGTCATCACGTGACTGTTATTAGCAAATCGCTATCCAGGATTTCCAGGCAAACTTGTCAGAGGAGGGGTAAATGCTCCTCCTCAACTGTTATCTCTGCCACATCCCGAGCATGTCTAGTTTCGTTTAGAATTATATCGAAGACGTTTTTCACTGAGATCATACGCGTCAAATTAGATTCAACAGCGACAACCGATTTTCAAAACCATTATTGATAGTCAGCAACTTTTAAGTTTCAGCGACGATAGTGGTGACGTCAGCGACTATCGTTACAACACTATAACAAGCCCTTCAATTGTTTGTTGTTCTATCTCTATGTAATTTATAGAATAAAGAGAGCTGAATTTTAATTAAATTAATGGAAATATAATGACGGCTTCAACAACTTAGGATTTTGTAGATTTCGAATCAATGATGATGCAATTAGCATCTACTAAATCAGTTTGCGACCTTTCTTAAATCATTCTTTGGTTAGGTATATTGGTTTTCCTGCATACTACAAAAATCTTCATTTTCTAGTTTTATTTTCATTTACTTTCTAAATTAAAAAAAACAACAACAATTTTTTATGGAAATTTGTTGTGTTTTTGAGCATGTACGTAGGTTTGATAGTTAAGGACTCTGAAAAGAATTAAAGCATGGAATGGAATTAAGGTTCATAAGTCGAGTTGCAAAACTATAGAATGATACTGAAGGGGATTATGTAAAAGAATAATGCAAAACGTCTGATAAATTAAAATTCCTCCATACGAGGCTCACAACATATCAATAAGCTTAACTTAACTAGTCAAAGGAGCATTTATAGAATTGAAGAAGAAGGGGGAGCTCTTACATGGAAAAAAGATTTTCAATCCTGAAAGGAAGTAACAGATCATTTTAAAAATGTTGTGAGTAAAATTATTACATTGCCATGACGGGATGTAGGTACCTGATGGTAAATGCATCTGCTCTTCACCAGTGATTATACAAGTATATCTAAGGCCATGTGTATAAGGTCTGATAAATTCAGGGTATGATGTTTAGAGAAAATAAATATTTACTGCAACATTTTTTTATTGAGTGTTCTCATTGAAGGTGATGATATTTTCATCAACAAAAGTGACTGATTTTTAGAAAGGACCTTTAATGTGGAAGAATGAATTACATGATTTATCATAGATATACATGTTAAAAAAAACCATGCAGCTTCAAGACTTGCATTGCTCACCAATCAAAAGCTTGCTGGTTTGGAGTCAAAGTTGAAAGGTCAAGGTCATAAGAATTTGATGATTGAAAATGGATTTCAGGTCATAAATGGAGAGTGAATATTGTACACTATCAGCCAACGTTCCCTATTTGGGTCAGTTTGTTCAGGTCAATGGGCTTTGATAGTTGAAAATGGTTTGCATATTGTACCTATCACCATGAAACTCAATAGAGATCTTCAACATGTGTCAAAAACAGGACCTATGGAAGAACAGGTCAAGGTCATAGGGATTTAATAATTGAAAATGGTTTACAGATCTCAACAGATTGTTATGGATCATTATGTAAGTGTACTGGCTTTAGAACTGATTATTCTGTCTTATAGTGTAACTTTCGATAAAAGTTTTGCAACTCAGCTTAATTATCTTATGCACCTTAATATTGTATTTAGGTTGCTTAAGCATGTTAAGGTGACAAAATTTAATTTTGAGTTTTACAGAATTTATTTTTTTAAAATAGGTTAGGAGGCGGGTAAAACAAAATAAGTAAATTCAACATTGTGTGCTCTGATTAGGATCGTAAGGCATTAGATGTATAATGACATGAATGAGGAATAATTTGTTCAAACATTTATTTAGTTTGGAATTCTAAATTCATGATATAGTTATAATATTAAAATTTATTTAAAATTTTTCAACATTAAGGTGTTTTGAAAAATAAAAGTTTTCCTATAAGAATTCTTAGCCTCCAGAGTTTACATTAAAGTCTATGGAAAAAACAAATATTTCAGCAATATTTAAAAAAATAAGTATGATTGAGTCTCAAATATAAATGGATGAAAAATTTCTAAAGATTAATATTACAAGTGTGTTAAAATTTCATTGAAAAATCCAAAGTATTCTGTTTACTGTCCTGTTCACTAATTCCAAAGCACCCTGTTTTGGCGATTTATTCTGTCGTCTGAAGAATTTTGCTATAAATTATAGTTTCCGATAATTGACCTCCTTTAGTCGTAACTGGAAATTAACTTCAACTTACCCTATTAGCTGCCCCTAAACCGCAATATGAAAAAATAAAATGTCTACGGGAAATTCCCATGTTAATTTCAAGCCGCCACCATATTGTTCTCCCTGTCAACAATAGTAAACAGTGACGTCAAAGCCTCCGACGTCACACATTTTCAGCGATTTTACTATAGAAAATCCCGTAGACTTTTTATTTTCTGTCCTATTTCTAACTTAGCTGATGCACAGCCAAAAGAATGGTATTTTCTGTTACGACTAAAGGAGTACTATAAAATTGATATCTTTTTTGAAGACGACATTATCATATTTTAGAGAAAACCGGGAAAACAGGGTGCTCTGGAATTAGTGAACAGGACAGTAGATCTTAAAGCATTTGATTTAAGTAATTCTCTTTCAAGGGGAGACAAATTCTAAATATGACCATATAAAAAAATCTTTTTTCAAATACCTACCATCATAGTACAAAAGTTTGTGCAACAGCAAATGTGATAAAGAAATTTATACAAGTACACGTAGTGTCAATATTGTGGACATGATTTCATTCATTATACATCTAGTACCTTAATTTAGCCTGTTCATTATATGTTCAGAGCCACACACTCTAAAACCCTTCAGTAAAGATTGAGTGACAATGAAAAGTATGAACCTGTAATGGTTAGGTGAAATTCAGTGATTGGGTACAGTTCAATTCATTTTATTTTTTTCCAATTGTGGTCAAAGAAGAGTCTGTTAAACTAAGAATTAAGTTATGTCACCTTAAGATTAAATGATGGGGATCATGTATCAGAGTGATCTAACCAGATGAGGTAGAGCTTGTTCAATCAAAAGTTTGAATGATTAAAAAAAGTGGAAGACATTCCATAAACCTGGCCAAATATTTAATAAGATTGCCTACAGGCCAAGCGATGTAACAGTTGTTTTTCTACAAGTCTAATGGGCTTCCTCCATTTCAGTATTCCGGAGACTGTAGACTGGGAGAGGGATGTTGGGACGCTGAACCCTCCACCCACCCCTACTTTGTCTATCAGGCCCAGGTCACGTTTAGGACCTGGTGCCACAGGGGTGGGGCCTAGCTCTAGCCCCAGGGCTGGGCCTAGTGGAGGGTGTGAGGTGGAGGTGGAGATAGGGCGGGCGACAGAAGACTCTGATGAGGATCAGATGGATGTCTCTGTTTTGTCTGTGTTTGATGAGACCAATCTTCATCCTCAAGGTCCTGGCAGCTCGCTTGCGAGTTCGTCGGAGGATGAAGGAGGGCCTCACCAAATACAGAATAAACGAGATTCCCCTTCTGATACTCTACCTTTGGCTGCTGATGAACAGATGGATTCCACTGATGATTCATCGATAAGTGGTGGCCCATCCTTGATTCACTCATTGCCGGTAACTTCACATTCCGATGTGAGTTTACCAGTAATGGACGAATCGAGAGATGGTTCAAGCTCATCGGTGAATCATCATGTGCCAGCTGTGATCATCCCAGTCATAAGACTTGAGACAGCTAGTCAGACGGACATGACGACGAGCCAGCTGACAACACAGGGTTATGTTATGACGGGACCTGAGACGGCTACCCAGACGGACGTTCTGACTAGACAGGTGACGGGGTGTCAGACTGACGTTCCACCTAGACAGGTGACGGGGTCTCAGACTGACTATCTGACTGGACCTGAGACAGCCACCCAGACGGACGTTCTGACAAGACAGATGACAGGGTGTCAGACGGACGTTCCACCTAGACAGGTGACGGGGTCTCAGACAGACTATCTGACGGGACCTGAGACAGCGACCCAGACTGACGTTCTGACAAGACAGGTGACAGGGTGTCAGACGGACGTTCCACCTAGACAGGTGACGGGGTCTCAGACAGACTATCTGACAGGACCTGACACAGCCACCCAGACGGACGTTCTGACTACACTGGTGACGGGGTGTCAGACGGACGTTCCACCTAGACAGGTGACGGGGTCTCAGACAGACTATCTGACAGGACCTGAGACAGCCACCCAGACGGACGTTCCGACTAGACAGGTGACGGGGTGTCAGACGTACGTTCCACCTAGACTGGGGACGGGGTCTCAGACAGACTTTCTGACAGGACCTGAGACAGCCACCCAGACGGACGTTCCGACTAGACAGGTGACATGGTGTCAGACGGACGTTCTACTAAGACAGGGGACGGGGTCTCAGACAGACTTTCTGACAGGACCTGAGACAGGTACCCAGACGGACGCTCCGACTACACAGGTGACGGGGTGTCAGACGTACGTTCCACCTAGACTGGGGACGGGGTCTCAGACAGACTTTCTGACAGGACCTGAGACAGGTACCCAGACGGACGTTCCGACGAGACAGATGACAGGGTGTCAGACGTACGTTCCACATAGACTGGGGACGGGGTCTCAGACTGACCTTCCGACGAGACTGGTGATAGGTTGTCAGACTGACGTTCCGACTCGACAAGCGACGGGGTGTCAGACGTACGTTCCGACAAGACTTAGGATGGGGACACAGACAGACTATGTTGCTAGGCTGGGAATGGGGATTCAGACGGACTGTCCGGTGCTGGTAAACAGACTGACCCAGACTATACCACCTCCACCTCAGCCGCAGCCGGTTTTTAGGTATGAATTAAAACATTTTTCTGTGGGGGAGGGGTTGTCTGAGAGTTTTCTGTATTATTTCAGAAAAAAAACAACTTAAAATTGAATTAATGATAATTCATTCTGTCTTGTAATTTCATCTGCATATAAAATGATTCAGTACCTTAGTTATTTGGAGCATTTCCATTTATTCCTTTGATCTTGTAAAAGGAGTGTAATTATAAATGTTATTGGATATCTGGAGAGTGTTTACTTCATTTAGAAAAATTATAAATTTGCTATTGTAAACTTAATGATTTTTTCCCTGTGTTATTGAAATGCCTCACACCCCTGACTCTGCTACAATAAAAGAAAAATATACCTGATATGCTGATGCCACTAATTACGACTTGGGCCTTGGGAGGCGGGGTATGTCACTATAGTTACTGTCAAGCCTTCCTGTCTATTTATATTACACACAAATGTATATAAGGTCAGACCCTGCTGGTCAAAAGCCACTAAAAGTCAATAGAGATCAAATATCAAGATTATTTTGAGGTAAATATACATTTAATTTACTAGATAAAAGTTAAGTTTTAAATTGTAAAAGAAAAGAAGTACATAAGGCCATACCAATTTAAACTTTAGTTCGTCCTTACCTTCCACACTTAAAATATTGAAATTCAACATAAAGGTCAAGGTCACTAGGTCAAAAATTTTGGTATCCATGGAAAGGATTACATGTGAAATATGAAAGCCCTATCACTTACCATTCAAAAGTTATGGCCAAGGTTAAAGTTTTTTTGGTCAATTGCATTAGAGAAAGGGGGATGCATAAATTTATTATGTGTTAATCTAAAAGTAGATATTATATAAAAAAACTGTACCAGTTCCTGGCTAATTTTAGGGGGTTTCTACAAATAAAATGAGTATTTTGCAAAAATATTTTTTTGAATCTTGACATGGTAAATTGTTACCTACTACTTTCAAGAATCAGTGGCGGATCTAGCGAGGTGGATAGGGGGGTTGCAACCCCCCCCCTTTGGTCGGACCAAAAAAAAAAAACCAAGAGAGAGAGAGCTTACATTAAAAGAATAATAATCTCTGTCCTTCTTACTTTACAAGTTTTCAACACCAAGGTGTACAACATTTGAATATTATAATGTTGAAGATTTGAGGCTTATAAGATAATATTTGCTCCGATGCGTGTTTAGTTATAAATAGGAAATTGTGTTTACTTTACAAGGGCGTAGGAGAAGGAGGGGGGGGGGAGGGCAGCGGAGGCACATGCCCCCCATTTTTCAATCACAAAATTTTATGATGCATTAACATTGTTTAAAATAGCAACATTTTGTACCGTAGATATACAATTTTTCGGTCAATTTTCAAAATTTTTCTTTGGCTTGCTACCGCTCACCAGTTCTTTATAGACTTTTTGAATAATTTAGCTATTCTGATCCATCCTCAACGTACATGAAGACATTTAACATGTTTAACTCAAACTATATGTACTTGTTAATGATAGAGGGTATAGAAAGTATTTTCTGATAAGTCAATATTTTGCGAAAAAAATTTCCTGGCTTGCTACCACTCGCCATACATTTATTCATGTACTTAAAATTTAGAATTGCGCCAGAAATGTTAAAATTTGTGCATGAAACCCCAAAATTTTTTTTTAATTTCGTCCTCCTTCCCCCCCCCCCTTTTATTTTATTTTATTTTATTATTTTTTTATTTTGCTTGTTAGAAATTTTGGGATGTTGTGCCCCTCCACTTTTTCAGGCAGAGCTATGCCGTTGTTCTAAAAGATAATAAAACAGATTTGTAGTCAATAATGCACCCTTAAAGGTATTATTGCAAAACAGAAGCTTTTGATAGTATGCATTCAACCCCCCCCCCCCCTTCTTTCAAAATCTTCAACCCCCCTGTGAAAAATTCCTAGATCCGCCTATGAGAATTATCTATAATCTCTCTTGATTTAATGATAATTAAAGAAGGTTTGAAATTTGAGGATTTTACTTCACTGAGTTTCTTGCCTAAATTGGTCCATTATTTCTAATTTGAAATATTTTGCAAAGATTCTTTGATATATCATTATTAAAGCAGCACATTCCGACTTCAGGTTGTAAAGGCATTTTTATTAGGCCATGTAAAATAAATTCTATGTTTCTCAGATAATTGGGTCTAAAAAAAGTGGCAAGGTAGGTAGGGTTTTTATTTTTTGTTTTTTTTTCCCATCAAGAGTGCTCTTATTATTCATGTAAGGCGCACAGAAGTCGTCTTTCCTGCCCCCCCCCCCCCATTATTCATGTAAGGCAAAAAATCTTATGCTGCAACCCCCCCCCCCCCTGTGTTTGAATCGTCAGTCAAAATAATGGTGCATCTACATTAAAATTCATGGCTTTCTCCTGTAAATAATTTTTTTTAAAAGTAAAATAACCTATTCCTTCTGAGAACGGGGGAGTCGTAGCTCACCTGTCTGAATGGAAGAAGCTAATCGATTAAAAATTTGATATACGAAGTATGACATGTTTTGATTGCCGTGAGTATTTAGTAGAATCGCGTAAGATCCTCGACGACTGTTACAGTACATGTATTCGCTCACATCTTGTTTAAACCCAGTTCAAATTAAATACGATCCCTCACTTCCTCGGATGAATCCGTTCATATGGTAAATAAAAATTTGGCCGATAGCGTATACCTTCGGAAGTCAAGTCTGGAAAAATCGAACGAAGTGTTCAGCATTAACCACCGTCTAATAAAATAATGTACACGGCCCGGGTACAATATACATTCTTTTATTCATAGATTTAAGGATTTAACTACGTTTCTCTTGCGTTCGTCGGCGGTCCTTGCTTATACTTTTTACAACGTGAATGTCATTATTAATAGATTCGGAAGTATTACAATGGACACTTGCTATTGTTCGGTATAGGTATTTACATATGCTGTGGAGATCAATAAAGAAAACTATACTAACGTTTTAATACATGTAATACTCGATGTATTAAACACGCGCAAGTGTCCGCGGCACGTTGTTAGTATATCCTAGACGCGTGGATAAAGTCTTTACCCGTAACGTAAATATGGAACGCGCCGTGATTTATACGGGCTTTTAAAAGTATTTATTCATCGGGTACAGTTTTGACGATTTTAAAGGACAATAAACATGTTCAATGAAATTAATGGATATTTCGTTTTTAATCGACGATCGAGGATGAGACACGGCGTATATTTTTTTCTGAAGTTGCAATAAAAACGTCTCGTCGGCGGCAAATTATAGCGCGCGGCGGTGTCTGAGAAACATAGATTTTATTTTACATGGCCTTAGTAATACATATATCTTAACTTAAATTGTTCCATGTTATGGTCATACATCGATGTACCAAGTATCATATCCGATACCTCCCCCGTTTGAGAGATACGCCACTCAAAATTTCAGCTGTAGCTGTGCCTCCTCATGAATATTAATGAGCAGGAGAGCTCAGAGGAATAGAGTAATTTAATACATATACCTATTTTGAAGGCTATTTCGATTATTATTCTGAACAATGAGGGGTGAAATAGACATTGTGTGTCTCTATCACACAGCATTTCAAACAGCAATAAAATAATATCTATCAAACGATTTAGGACCAATTATATCTAATACGACTTACTTGTCGAGCAAAATATCAACGACTTTGTGGTATGTCATGAGATTTAGCTCATTTTCCCCTGAATTTTATGTATCCATTTGGTCTCTTATATTAGACTCGCCATGTTTGTTTTGATTTGTAAAACACAGCGAGCCGTATCGCGCACACACGTGGACTGGTCTAATCAAAACATGAGCATTTGTGGTGCCACAAAAATTCGTTTTTAATTTCATTTATTGTGATAGCTTTAAGGACCCTTAGTTTACAATTTTTGTATCAACGGAAAGTTTACAACTTCTACCATCCAGGAAAAATAGAGATTTGCTATATATCTTTTTTATTAAGCATATTTTGGACTGAAAGCGGAAAGTGCTGCTTTAAATTTATATTATCATTACTTGAACAATCTGGTATGTAAAATCCTGAAACACTATACAATTAAATGGTTGTTGTAGAAAGATGAATGCACCTACCCTTTTTCAGCCTTCTGAATTTCTGTCAAAATCTTTTTTATTGTCATTTTAAAAAATGGGTTCAAATGATAAAACTTTCATGTAATCATGCTAACTTCATGTGTTCAAAACCTCCAACAAAATTTCATACAATTTTTTTTTCAATCATAATGTACTTTTGAAATGCATAAAGTCGGAACTGGTATGTTTCAGTACCCTTAACTCAAGGATTCCTATTTTGGGCACAATAGGTACAGGTCAGTGTCATTGGTATAACATGTATAATATAGGTACTACTGAAACCAAGCATTTTGTAAAATCATCTATTTTCATTATGCAGTTCCTTCGTTAACTTTCTATAAACATAATATTTGTGTTGTGCTCTTGTCTTAAATAAGTTGAACTATCAAGACTTATCAAGATTTTGATTTATTACAGAGGGAGAGTAGCCCATCTCCACCATGCACGAGTAAGTATATTTCTTTTAATTCCAAATTTCAAGTTTAAGTTAAGCATTAATTTGCTTTGCCTCTGACTCTAGGATAAGAAAGATGATTTTCTTTTGTGGAGAGTGTTTTATTTTACAAAGCGATATAACTATGAAATGGTGCCCTCATAGATAAAAGATTAGAGAATTTTTACTCATTCACGGTTTGTGTTCCTTTATGACATTACAGACAAACTGACGTACGTTATTTCAGGTGCACATTAATTAAGCATGACGTTCAGTCATCCTGATGCATAAACAAGAGGACTTTGAAGGTTTCAATTTGCAAGAAAAATAATCAAGCACCACATTTGAGTACCGGGTAGAAAAAATATATCAGTGTCGGGTGGGATGATCAACATCCCAACCTTGGCTAACGCCTTGTTTGGGACTTGATAATAAATGTAATAAATGTGATTGGCTGAGGACGCTCGGGCATTATGAGACAATAGAGCCCGGCTTGTCATTTTTTATTTCTTAAACAATATTACAAAACAACAACACAGTATAGATAATTTGTAATAATATTGTGTAATAATTTGTAGTAATATTGTGTACTTATTACATCTTTTTTTGTTTACAGATGGTTCACTCGCACGGCCAGTTCCTTGCGCTGATGGCAGAACTGCGCCATAACGTATGGTATGAGCGGGCCGAGGTTAGTGTCATATTTTGTATACATGTATACCAAGTTTGTGATTTTTTGATTGGTTAAATATTAGATTACCTTTGAGGGTTCTAATTGACTTTTGACTGAATTAGTTTTTCTCCTTTTTGAACAGCTGCATATAATTTTGCCGAACTTAAGAGAAAAAAAAAGGTCAAAGACCCACTAGCTACTGTAATATTTTTGACTCATTTAGTCTATCAGTATTGAAGAGGATTTTTTATCACACTAAAACATCTTGAATGTCTTCTTTTATCCAATTAGTCAAACAAAAAGTAGTTTTTACTATATTATTACCTAACATATTCTAATGTGACTTTGATCTTTTTTCAGAGATACAGGATGGCGGGGTTACCAAATCCTTACCTCCCCCCTCCTAGTAAGTAGCTATGTATTTTTTAATACTTATCTTGCGGTAACCAAATGCTGAAATTGTCAAGGTTTAAAAGACTTCATCAGTTATGAGAAATCTAAGCCAATAGTCACAGTTGATACACCTGAGTATCTTTGTTTGTTGATATAAACATATTTTGAAAAAAAATAATTTCATAATTATCAAGTTCTATATTGTTCTCGCTCAGCTAGAATAAAAATGTTACCAAAAATGTTGCCAAGTAGATGAAAACTGATTGTATGACTTTTGTTTTACAGGGGAAGAGACGTTCCTGGAGAGGATCCAGCGTCAGGTGAGTGGGCCTCTGGTCAGAAGTTTGGTGCAGGGAGGTCGTGTTGTTGCTGACATGTTTCGTTGGGTTGTCTCCCTGCCCAATCGTCTGTATCAGAGGCTCTTTCATTAATTTCTTATCCTCTCAGGAGGATATGGGGTATCATATGTTTTGGTGATCTGTCTATTGGTATTGCTTGGAGGTGAAGATAGGCTTGTCTGGCTCGTCTGTCTGTCCATCTGTCTGCCGATGCTAAGTAGAATATTTATGATGTTGTTTGCCAGACATAACCTACTAATGCTGAATCAAATGATTACGTCTTATTAGAAATACTTGTTGACGTGAATGGGAATATGAAGAAAAAGGAAAACTATACTATATTTTAAAGCAGCATGTCATATGTATCCTAGTGAAGTTTAACTGTACTTTTTGAGGGAAATGGACCAAAGGCAGTATTAACTAGCTTATAATCAATTTTCTGTTTAACCCCAAAAGATAGGGGAAAAAATATTCTCAGTGGGTATATGGTATTGAATTAATATTTTTCCATTAAATTTTTTTTTTTTTTTCAATCTTACTTCCATTTATTGTCTACTTGACAAGCTGTAGCGCTGTTGTTGTGTGTGGTCATTGAAGTTTGATTACCTCTCACATGCAATAATATGTTAATATGATATATATATGGGAAACATATAAATGCTGTGATAACAATATTGATGTAAGGGTAGACTATTAACAATAAAACATAGAAATGTCAGAAGAGAAATATTTCTGAAGGAAATTGATTGGTTTGTTTTGTAATTTCAATAAGTGAAGCATTTGGATGTAAGTTTTGTACAGACAAGAATTCAAATTTCTAATGAAAATTTGAAGCAAAATAAAGCATACTTATTTAATCAATTAAGCTGTAAGTAATTATATTTGATTAATAAATAACAATGAACACTCTATATCCACAAATTTTCGACCACTAGGCCATTATCAAGTGGAAAAGCACAAATATAAAAGAATCTTTTATATTCGTGCTTTTCCACTTGATAAAGGCCGAGTGGCCGAAAATTTGTGGATATAGAGTGTTCATTGTTATTTATTATATTAAACATCCCTACAAAGGACACTATTTCATTCTATATTTGATTATAATACCTTTTTTGTCATTGTTTTCATCATATAAAAAAAAATGTTTCATCAATTTAAAAGTGGAAGACATCTAGAAAACTAGAAGGATGGAAAATAATCAGAGAGGATAAACCAATTGATTATATATTTCACACTGAGGAATGCAGCAATACGATAGATAAGCTTAATTTTAATGCATAAAGTGAAGGAAAAAAAAATCTACTGAACATGTAATAAATAATATTCATTTCAACTGTATGTTCTTACACGTCTTTGAGCAGATGGTAAGAGGATCCTTTGCAATAAGTGAAATATCATCCTTTCAATGACAAAAGATTGTGAAAAAAATTTGATTGATAATCGGAATCAAGAAGTTTTTTTAGTGATGACAATCTCTTGTTGGTCAAGACTATGAAAACTAATGTAAGGTTTTTGATTTGATCGGTAAAGTCTCGTCCCAAAACACATCCTCCGAAAAAGCCAATACAATTTTATGATCATAATTAAGTTCTTTAATATATACCTGCTTTAAACAATAGTAGCATTGCAACTACTAAGGCCCTTATGTCTGAGCAAATTAGTTTACTCTTTTTCGTTTTAATATAGATATATTTGTTCATTGCAACAAATCAAGCAATTCGATTGGATAAAAGTTTTTGCATCTCTCCATACAGTATATTACATTCTTGAATAGGCAATGCAATATGTACATGGTGACATAGAATTGATTTCATGAAAAGAGGATGAGATGAATAGTATACAGTTAAAGTATACCATTGAGGGAGTTAGCACGATTCTGGTTCCCCTCGACCAGACCTATTTCCCTCGGCTTCGCCTCGGGAAATAGATCTGGTCTCGGGGAACCAGAATCGTGCTAACTCCCTCAATGGTATACTTTAACTATTTTATCATACCGAAACAAACATTTTACTGAAACAAACATATCTCTTAGGTATACCGAAACAAACATTATACTGAAACAAACATATCTCTTAGGTTGACATGGTTCCAATAGAAATTCTAATGATTTTTCCTTGCCTTCTCGACTGAATGACTGAGTAACGGAAAATATTAATTTTTGATATACTCATACATTTTTAATTGTTGATTGTTTAATTTTATTGCGGATAAATTTATGTGCTAAGCGGATAGGAGGCGGATTACTCTGCTCGCGTCTTAATAGTGTCATCCGATCAACCTTCAACGGCGCTGATTGGCTGATACTGACACACCCCCAAAGAAGCTCCGCCCCATTTTGAAACTAACTCCCTAGGGAAATAGTCTTCTCAACTAACGCACCCATTTTCAGGGAAATAGTCTTATCAGGCCATTTTCAGGGATTTAGTTAAATTTAATGAGTCTCTTTTTATATAGGAAAAAATCAGTAGAGGTATATTAGTATGAAGTAACATGATAAGGAATAACATGATTTTATCAATAATTTACTGATTGGATAAACCTATGAAAATATGTATGGATGATTGAATGTATGACTGAAAAAATTGTATGGATGGATGATGAAAGTGATAATGTAGTGATGGAATGAAGGGATGAAATAAGTGAATGGTTGAATGAATAAACAAAAGCATGGATAAATGGTGGAATGAACGAATAAAATTTGATTATCAATGAATAAATTAATTCAAGTTTTAGAGAGCATAAAAAAGGAGAGAGAGAAAGAGAGAGGGAGAGAGAGAGAGAGAGAGAGAATTTTAATAATACATGTAATAATACAGTGATAATCAGAATGTATTATTTATTATCATTTTACAATTATAATTTTTTTATTATTAAACTTTTAATAAACTTTTATTATTAAACTTTTATTAGGCCATACAAAATTAATGTTTTGTTTGACGGGCACTTTTTGAGAAAAAAAAGTGAGGGAGGCAAGTTGTTTTTTTTTTTTTTTTTCATTGCAAACGTGAAATTTGATCTTTTAACCAAATTTCTAATTCAAGTGTTTTGATGCTGAAAATACATTGAAACTTAGGTATAGTTAATGAATGCATAAAATGTATGCATAAGAAAGAACACCAATCTCTAACTTGCCCTGTGTAAGGTTAAAACTTCAAATGACGTTAACATTTTGTGAACTACTTCTTTTATGTGCAACTAATTGAGTGAAAATCGTAATTGTTGCTCAGTGCTTAGACCAAAAATTTGACCCCTGGCGCTGGCAAAAGAGTAGGAAAAATACAAAGAAACATGTCCAGGGATTGGGAAGGCCCATTCTGATAGAAAATGGCCCATAAAATCGGCAACTCGCTGCGCCCTGGTGCCATTATTCTACGGCGTCCATTTTTGGTTTTTAAATCTAAAAGTTCTGTTCTCGTATTTCCATTGTAACGTAGATCTACACCTGCGCCTGAGATTTAAATCTCCAACGTCCACTTACGTATCTTATCTATGTTAAGGTACTATGTTAAGGTACTTGTGTGTGCATTCGTCCGTAAAAGTGGTCAGTCAATGGGTACAAATTTAAGTAAAAGAATGTACAAGGTTAAATTGAGAATCTCGCGACAAAAAAATGTGCTAATGTCTAATGTATTATACATACATGCATATGCAAAGCTTTTCTAAAATTGATCATTTTTGGAATGGCCCTTTAGTGAGGAAAGATGGCCCATTGTTTTTGAGAATGACCCATTGAAGTCCAAATGGAAGGTGCCATAGTCCCATTGAGCAAGTCTGCCTTCCCGATCACTGCATGTCTGACAATTTAGTTTGAATTTTAACAACGATTAAACAAGGGTACCCTGATCGATACGTCATCCCTTTTCACTGTTGGTCTGAAAATTTGAATTTATATCCCGCGGAAATTTTGAAGTTTCTGCGATGTGCTAAGGGTTTAATTGGCCAGTTTATTCGTAACGAAATTAGGATCGTGTAGTACATGTATTTCTGCCCCTCCACTCGATCCCGTTACCGGCGTTCCCGGCTGATCAATCTGACGTAAACTGTGAGTTCTAAACAAAAACGTTTTCAAATTTCTAATAAATTAAATAATTTAACTAATAAAGAAGTATATAATGCTCTTGCATATTATCACAACAGAGTACAGTATCATTTAACGTTCCGTTACCTCGTCCATGATATGGAATATACGTGTGGTCGGGATTACCGTACAACCAACAATTGAATACGGTAGCTTGGGTAAATAATACTATTTTATATAAACAAGTATTGAGTTACAGCTTTACAATTTATATATTTAGTGAAGTAAAGAATATGTAAACAAACAATTTGTATTAGCACGGCGATGTTCAATGGACTACTTTAAAATTATGGTAAAACACACAAAAAATCGTAAATGCGGCGGGTTTTTAGGCAATGCGGCGGTGCCCGTCAATCGAAACTTCAATTTTTTTTGGCCTTAAACTTTTATTATTAAACTTTTATTATTTTTTATAATTATTAATATATGTAGAAAAGTATGTATGTGGTTTCTGCATTTCCTGAGCAAAGCTATTAGTTTATTGATTATAAATTATGATATTTAAACATGCAACAAGTCTTTCAATCCTACACCATTTAAAGCTGTTATACTCTTTTAACTATATATACTGGCCTCATTTTGGTCTTTTTGAAATACAGATTATACATGTCAAAGTACAACGATGACTTTTGAAGAAAAACCTAAATATAAACCATAATAAAATCATATAGCGAAATAGATGAAATTGTGATGATGTAAGCACTTCATATTAAGACAGAAAAACACAATACAGACAATACATATTCTATTATCAAATGCAACTATCCTTCTTTCTTTATAGTTGATAAGGGAGTAAATATATGGAAAGAATTAGCCGGTACGCTATGTACCGAGGAAATTTGCTTGAAATTTGAAACTCATGATTAGATATGTATAGATATATAATATGTATTGCTATTATGATGTAATAGGAACACATATTGGAATATATATCGCGTAATTACGATAATATGTGTTGGTATATCATATTACTATGATATAGCTAGAATATATTTTCGGACAAAAAATGACTAAAAATTATCATGGTTTATAATGTGGCATTAGTTAGAACAACTATTCAGCACTGCAGACAAAGCACAGCTATATACACCAATACAGACACTCTTTAGAAACATGCCGCTTCTCTGAGTCTTTATCATGCAGTGACCTGCCACTGTAATTTAGATACTGTAAATCAGTGCAGTAAATTTGAGGTTTTAACAGGAACTGAGTTACTTCAAAGTTCTTAATCTGAGATACTGTGTGTGACAAATGGAATGTAAACCTATAGAAATGAACATTTTTAGATGTAAACACTTGCATTAAAGTGGGGTTCTGTCCAGATTTAATGTTCTTATCATACAAAAAGTTAATTTGTTACGAAATTTTGTTTTTTTTTTCTGTGTAAACTTTTATTTCATGATATTCAAATGACTATGTGAGACTTCATTGTGAACTTCTGATTACCCAGGGTTCCAGGATATATATATATTTGTAAACAAAAATCAAGCAAAGTTTATATTTTATAGTTTCCTGATATGTCATGTAACAGAAGCAACAAAACATTGGACAGAGTATCATCACTCTATGTACATGTATTCCTATAAATGCTCCTTCCCCAAATGAACTTTGAAAAAAAACACAGTTTTTCATTGAAACTGATGTTATGTATGTATTTTATTGTGAAAAAAAATGAAAATCTGTAAAAATCATAGTTATAAATGGATTGAATGATTTCATTTAATTGAACAATCTAAACTGATATACAACAACCTGAATTGAATCATAACAGAATTGAATGGAAATTTTCCATTATATGCATCTAATGCCTTACTGCAACTGATGGTAGTCTACCATAATAACGGTTTGGATTAAAATCAAAGTGTTTGTGATCATATGGTCATCTCGTGTCCCTGTCTCTCATGGCGGGCGTGTGTTTGATAGAATCCTTCCCTTCTCTCCTCGGTCCCTCACCAGCTGTTCTTAATTCACTCTTTCATGAAGAGACCTTTGAAATGTTGTCCATACAGTTGTTCATTCTGTCTTGAGGGACATCAGTGATTCATGTAGGATTTGACCAATAGTTTTATTCTTTAATTCATGGTCATCTTGCATTAGGAGAGCTTTATAATACATAGATTGCCCCAGTTCGTACTCACAACAACTTAGTATAATTGTATAGGAATTGATGTGAGTTCAAAAATTTATGATACATTAATGCACACACCCTCATATGATTTTCTTTGATTTTATATACGATATAAGAATTAATGATAAGTTATAACCATGTTCGCTGGTCTCGTTATTTACCTCGCTTGACTATGAACTTCAGTAGCAAATTTATAATGAAACAAATAAAAACGCACAAAAGCTCAAACACACATTGAAAGACTGGATTATTATAAAGTTCATGTACATTGTAGTTTTTGTGTTTGAGAAAGGCCAAGAGGCCATAATGTTTTGTGAAATATTGAGTGTTTGTGTGTTTTTGTTTGTGTCATTCCTTCCCTCTGGAGGAAGCATTTGATTTTACATATGATCAACGATCAGAGATGGAGAAATTCATATTAGAATCCCCACAAATCTTTAATAAGAAAAACAAAAAATGATCTGAAAATGAATTGCATTATCCTAAAAAATAAGGGGTCTATTTTTGTTAAGCAACTAATTTTGAGATGGAGTTAAGCAAATTACATGTTATTTTGGATTTCAAAAGTATTGATTTCTAGCCGCTCAGAAAATTTCCAGTGAGTCATGATTTTCATAGAATAGATATTTAATTTTGAGATTCAAATTGTGTGTGATTTAGGATGTCCAAAGACCCTGATGGATGATGTTATGATTTTCAAGGTCAGAAATTTGTATAACATCAATGCTCCAAATGAAAATATTTCCGAGTATGCAAGGTCATATCGCCTGAAACTACTGAAAATATTTATAAAGTCCTATGTTTATAGACAAGAATACATGAGAAATATTAGCCATTGCAACCTTCTTTCTTTTTAGTTTATAGGGGAGTAATTATCTGGAAAAAATGAGCTGGTACGCTATGTTCCGAGGAAATTTGCATGCAAGTTGAAACTCATGATTCAATATGAGTAAAATATATATAGTCCGGTAATATGTATTGCTATTAGAATATAATAGGAACAAATGTTGGAATATATATCGCGATTATGATAATATGTACAGCTATTTCACTATGATATAGCTGATCGGATCTGAAAATGATTTATGATGTGGCCTCTTGGTTAGAACATCTATTCAGCACTGCAGACAAAGTACAGCTATATACACCAATATAGACATTTAATATAGACATGCCGCTACTCTATCTTTATCTGAACATGGCTTGAGACTGTATAAAAGGTCATAATGCTACTATATTGTCTTTATATTGTATGCCATAATTTTTGTGCCATTGAAAATCTTATTTATGATGTTTCTACTTAGTTGTTGTGAATCATTTAATGAATCATTTAATGAATCATGTCAAAGCGCAAGAGAGACTGAAAAAAATACCTTAATATAATATAGATAATCAATATTTGTAAAAATATTGAAATAGAAAATGAAATCACTAACTCAGATGATAAAATTATATATTAAAACAGAAAATGAAATCGCAATGATTTGTCATTCAGAACTATTCTTTAGACAAGAATACACAAATAGACAACATATTCTATAAAGCAATTAGCAATAATTGCATCTTTCCTTCTTTCTTTATAGTTGATAAGGGAGTAACTATATGGAAAGAATTGGCCGGTACGCTATGTACCGAGGAAATTTGCATGCAGTATGAAACTCATGATTAAATGTGAGTAATATATATATATAGTCCGGTAATATGTATTGCTATTAGAATATAATAGGAACACATATTGGAATATATATCGCGAATATGATAATGTGTATAGCTATTTCACTATGATATAGCTGATCGGAACTGAAAATGATTTATGATGTGACCTCTTAGTTAGAACATCTATTCAGCACTGCAGACAAAGTACAGCTGTACACACCTATACAGACATTTTATATAAACATGCCGCTACTCTATCTTTATCTTAACGTGTCATGACTTGGAACCGTATAAAAGTTGTAAGGGACCGTATAAAAGCTTATGACTATATTCTATGTGTAGTGTATTATGTCGCGGCAGCTATCACATAGGAGAGTTAAACTGTATCTTAAATTATCATACAATAGAAATCAAACTTAATTTTTATGATAAAAGAATAAAAATTTCAAGGTCACTAAGTCCATTTTAAAGGGTAAAGCTACAAAAAAAGGGCTTATTGTTTCACAAACAAAAAGGAATGATTTTGTTGATTGTATTAAGGGTGTGTGTTCTTATTTTCATATACACTGCTCAAAAAATTTAAGGGAGCAAAGTTTCTACTATCATTTATCTTGTATTTTTTTAAATTAACAAAAATGCATTTAGACATAATTATATTATGGTCATTTATTACTAACCTGTGTCACTATTGAACAGATTTAGAAAAGATTTGATAGCCGTGGTGATTCCATATAATATTTCATTCTTTGCACCTTATATTACAATGTAAAATTTGCTCCGTTAATTTTTTTGAGCAGAGTATTAAGGTTCCATAATGATCGTTATGTAATAAATAACATTGTATTATATACAAACAATTCTGTATTTGAAAATATTCGGACATATTTAAACAACATTTTGTGCATGTATGAAGAAACAACTCTACGCTGCAACAACGTAGATGATCATTACATCTTTGTCTGGAAGGTGAGTCTCGGTTTCAACTTTTCATCTTTAAAAATTTTGTTGATTTAATTATTATTTCCTTATCTTAAAGATATATATTATCAGTCAGTTTGAATATTTCTCAATCAAAACTCATTGGTCAAATTATCAATTAATTTTGTATTTTGAATTTGATTTAAGATGGAGCATCCTGTTGATTGACAAGTCAACCATTGGTCCTGCTGTTTGAAAAACTCTTCATGTTCATGACCACATTAATATTGCGGTAAGAATCTGTTTTATTTTCCTAAATTTTGCATTATATTGTAATTGTAATATAATTAGAACCTTTCAAGAATTATATTGCCATTTGTATAAATTACATTTATTGATTGAAAATAAAATTCTATTTACAGATTGTCAAAAATGCTGTCTGCAGTAAGAAACTAATTCAAAACGTGATTCAACTGGGGTTATACATTGATCATTGATCAAGTCACATGGAGCATAAATACAAGAATCAGAGAATTTCCTGTCAAATATCTCGGTAAGTCAAACCATTTTGTTATGGTATTCGTGTCTGATTTTTATTCTCGGAGGTCAAGATCACAAATTATTGATGTCATTAATATGATCTCATTTGCTAAATTTATAATTTTCAGAATTCCACTTCATATTGTCTTGAGTCTTTATTATTATAATTTGTCTTATCTTTTGTGACTTATTCAACTGAATAATAAATACAATATTATACTATAATTTTAAATGTTTTATTAAAGATTCCATTGTTTTCTGTTTTTAGGTTCCTTAACGGGGATGAGATGTTGACAGTCTGACCTTGATGAAGTCACAATGTCAAGGATAAGGCACGCCCTTTTGTGATTCTTGGTAAGAAAAATTTGATTTCAAAATTTTACTTGTAAATTTATTCCAAAGGATACCAGTAAAATAAAAGTTATTGAACAATTAAGTTATTTTTTTTATGGAAACTTTAACTCCCTTAGTTTTGAATACTTAAGGATAGGGCTTTTAGCTTTTGTTTGGTAATGTAACACAGTAAACAAAAAACATTGAAATGAAAAAAAAAAACCATTATTATCATTCATTTTGACCATGCTACTTCAGCCTTGACTTACTATTAGGACAAGTTGTAATTTTCTTTATCATAAAAAATACAGTTTACATTCCTCAAATAAACACCCATTCTTCAAGTTATTTCGTCTTCTGACATCTCTTGTTTTGTTACAGTATTCCGTCACCCTTTATGTTCCATGGGAGAAGTCTCGCAATTGAAAGAGACGAGCAACGCAAATATGAGAACGAGCCCCATAACCCCTTACTCAAAGGTAAGCTAAGGTCATATACATGTATTTTAAATTTCACGTGCAATGATGTTCACAGTATTACATAGAACCAATAAATAAAAAAGAATCATAAGAACAATAAGTAATTGTTTGAAACTCAAACAGTCAAAGTGATTCCAGTAATGTGTTAATCAGAATACTATAGACTGAATCTGTTGTTTGAAATCCTTATCTAACTATTGATTAATGGAACTCAATTGATTTGCAGGTTTATACACCATGAAAGATAGATCAAACTTCTTAAAGACAAAAAAAAGAGAAAAAAAAAGAACGGACTTGGAGGATATCAACAGGAAACATGAAGAAAAGAAGAAATAATTCACTTCTGACAAAGAGACAACAACTACATGGACTAATTAGTACTTGTGAAAAAAAGTTTAGCGTATACATGTATATAGCTATATGGAAGATCACAGGACGAGTCTACTGTGAATTAATGTTGATATTAGTGATTGATAGATGTAACTTAATTGTATGGAACCTTAGTTTCAGTGGCAAGGCATATGCAAATTGCATATTTTTTAGTTAGCCTTCAAACAAAACATGAAATTGCTTCATTTAAATAAAATAATTTTTCATTCATAAGTAAATCAGCCAAGTATACGTACCATCACTTTCATGTGAAATTTTCACTGAATACATTTACTTAAGCTAATTTCATATGTCATGCCACTGAAAATCTGAAAATTTGCAATGCAAAGAAAAAAGAAACCAAACTGGAAGAAAAGGAAAAAATTGGAAAAAATGGGGAAAAAAAAAACAACCAAACAAAATTAAAAAAAGAAAAAAAAAGAAAAAAGAATAGAAGAAAAAGAAAAATAAATTAAAGAAGAAAAAAATAAAAAAAAAATACATTTTTTGTACAAAACTAAGAAAAAAAGAACATGAAAAAAAAACAAAAAAAAAAAAAAAAACAAAAAAAAACAAAAAAAAAAAGAAAAAAAAAAAAAAAAAAAAAAAAAAAAAAAAAAAAAAAAAAAAAGAAAAAAAAAATTGAAAAAAAAAAACCCCAAACAAAACAAGTCTCATTTTCTCTATGTAATCTATGTATGATATAAGTTATTTTGTCACAAATATTGTGCATGTTTTTCCTGAGTTTTTTTGTGTGTTATATGAATGTTTATATTTTAAGAATGAATAAAAAGTGTGACCCTTTATATCAACTTCATTCTTAATTCTTTTAGTGTTTGTGCTTGAATAAAAAAATCTGTCTGTATTTTACAAATAATTAGCTTTCTCTTATATGAATCTTGGTGACCTTGAACTTCTTATACATAAATCACGATTAAAGATATTTCTTAATCTTGCTTTATGTATGTAATTTGAACTAACGTCGGGACTAATTATAAAACTTAGTCAAACTTAAAAAACTTAAAAATTACACTTCTTGCTGTTTCTGTGCAGACTTTGTATAATCACTGTGCGATGGTCTTTAAAAAAGTGGTAAATTTTGTTCTCCTGATGGTCTCTCTTGTGGCATTTGACAAAATGGTTCTTCATTTGCTTTATATCAAACAGCATTTATATATTTCTTGTAAAATCTCTCAAGGATTTACACATGGCACTTCTCCAATACTTTCTTTTACTTTGCAGTTATCCAATCAAATTTGAAGGATTTTAGAGATTCATCATGCTTAAATACAGAAGCTTACTTAGCAGTATCAAAAGTCATGCTTAAATAAGCATTTTACACATGCTAAGAATTTGTAGAATCCTAAATGCTTATCACTTAGTACGCTAAAGCAAAGCATCTCGGGCTTTTTGTCTACATCCTAAATCATATACCATTTGTGATGGCATATTGAACTCAAAAACTTTGAAAAAATAAAAATTTGAATTTCTGATTCATTTGAAATGACTGAGACTACATTTAGCAACAAATGCGCAACAAGTTTTAAATGATACATTAACTGTTATGATGGACAATTGAGGGGTTTCCAGCTTCATTGAAGCCTTATTCACTGCATACAAAACAATGCTTTGATTGGCTGTTATTAAATAATATGTCAAATGTTATTGTCTGACAGCAGGTGTCTGGTGTCGGACAAATTGATTTGGCAATCCAGCAATTGTCCTCTGAGTTATACCTGAAGCATAATTATGTACAGTAAATTTCTTATTCCCAAATTTTAACAAGAAATGAGTTAACAAAATTTTGAAAATCAGTCTTATATGAAATATGAATTCTTCAACTCTGATTTTTCATTTTACAGTATGCGTGTAATATCAAATGAAAAGTTGTATATGTGATTTGAATGTTCAGCATTAATTCAATGTAAATACTGAAATCAGGAGTGTGGTTATTTTGGCAGCATAAACTCACAACACGCAGTTGTATCATTAACTGATAACTTCCTGATAATTTAGAGATTTCAGCCATATTCTCTGCATGCAAGAAAATGAAGATGTCAAATGGAGTTGAGGAATATTTTTAGGAAATATTAGTATAGTAATAGGCATTTATCCCATATCTTAATCCAAGATAACCAAGAAGTGAAGGAACCAACTTTTTCTTTTTCAGTCGTATATGAATTATTGAATTCTTAAGGACTGAGTGGGTGAAGGCATGAATAAGATTTCAAAGTTTTCTCCATGTGATTGTGTGTTCTGAGCAGTCAGTATGGGGCTGGTGGGATAAAGA
The DNA here is from genome assembly GCA_033119305.1 of Pinctada imbricata. Classification (NCBI taxonomy): domain Eukaryota; kingdom Metazoa; phylum Mollusca; class Bivalvia; order Pterioida; family Pteriidae; genus Pinctada; species Pinctada imbricata. The sequence continues at coordinate 47,000,486 of VSWD01000006.1, read as the reverse complement.
AAGGGTTCTGTCAAACACAAACTTGGCATGATTGATGGAGACATGTGAAGAATGTGTGAGCAGAAATACTTTGTTTTCAATCCAAATTTGTCCATGATAGATTTACTCAAGCCCTTTGTGGGAATTCAGGTTGGAAATTGTTCAATTTACATTAATGAAACTTGAAAGGGACGCTTACTGTGATATTCACAGATCAAGTTTGATTTTCAACCAGTTGAATCTCAGATTCACTGTTAATAGTGCCAGATACTTTTTGAAGGTAGAGGGAGAGAATACCAAAATTAACTGTCTTAGAATGTAGCATGAGATATAAAGTAATGATCTCTTGTGTAAGAAAAAAACCAGCAAGCTCTCAGTCTGGTGTTTTATTGCTTCTAAGGAGATGAATGCAGGAAACTGAACTTTCATTAACTTTTTTCGTACCATTATCTAGTTGGGATAATGTTTTGTTTATAATCGTTTACCACTCTGGACAGACCTCCATTTAAAAATTGAACTTTTCTCTCATTTCTAGTACGTTGTATTTTGAACACAAGTATAAATTTTCACTGATAATATGGATTGTAGACTTTTCAATTTCATCATGCATTTCATAACAGTTACTTACTTAATGGTACTTCATCAAATTAAATACAGCTTTAGATGGTGCAGATATGAAATGCTTGTAGAACATGAAATGAAAATTTTTAATTATGACAAAAAAGAGAGAAATTTTCTGAGACCATCATTTTTAGGAAATGCATTAATTGACAGAATGAATTATCATTCTTTTTCTGATTTGTAAACAAATCAATTTGGCATTAAACACTGTTAATTCAATCTGCATAGAAATGATATTTAAAATTATAGTTTTGCGGCTTTTGTATGACTGTATGAATGAAATGTTGAAATGTTAGATTTAATATATACATGATATATTTGCAATGCAATGTTTGATAGTGCCAAACAGCAGTCCCCCTTCTTCCCTGCCTAACCCCCCACCCCATATGCACACCACTATCCACTTGGTCCTCAAAGGGAAATAATTGAGTTTCAATCTTCTTTGTAATGATAAAAGTATCGTGCCCTTGAGCAAGGCATCCCCCTCCTATCCCATTTAACCAATGCTGACCCTACCTATACTCAGCGATGAAAAGCAGATGATTTCAAGAAGAGAAAAAAAAAATGCTCTTTTAATCAAGTTGATACTTTGTGAATTAGGATTGATGCCAATAATTAATTGTCTTTCACTAAAGTCTCTCTTAATTCTGATGATCAGTTGCTAATTTGTTAGATTGCTCCTCATATGAAGAGCTTGGATCTAATGGTAATTGCTAATTGCTTAACTAGTAAGTTTTTCTCTGTAAAATTTGCAGACAATTATATATCATGCTTTATGTATTATTTCAAGAGATTCTCAAACGCAAAAATTCATTAAAGCTGAAAATCAATCTTTCCCTGAAGATTTATTGATAATGTTTTCCCCACTTAAATTGGAAAAAATTAATTGCTTAACCCTTTCCAATTATTTTCCTTGTATGAATTCAAAAACAAAGTTGTCTTCCAAAGTAAAACTCTATTAGCTGTGTATAAACACTTTTAGCTGTAGCTGTGTATAAACACTGTTACATGTAGTTGTGTGTAAAAACTACCATTTTCTACTTTGTTCAAGTCTTGTCTGTATAAAACTTTCACCAAATAAGTCACATTTACATTATTTGTCATATTTTCTTCAAGTAATCATGTCATGGAAATGAATCCCTAATATTTCATCTATGCTTTCACAAAAGTAGGAAGACATTTAACCTAGATCTTTTGCGACAGACACAGAAGCCGATACGATTTGTACGTAATTGTGTATGTGACGGGGCTTGGTCTTTCATATTTCACATGCATAACAATATATTTCTTTCGATACAAAATATTTTACCATACCATGTAATATTACATGATATAGCTTAACTTCTTTTGTGACAAATATCAAAGCGTGGATTCACTATTTGCTTTTTGAATGTACACTGCAATTCTCAGAATTTTTTTTTTAGATTCATGGCTTTTAGCTCAACTCAGCCCATTAGAGCTACTCTTAAAATAGATAAACTTGAGTATTTCAGTTCAAGTCTAGAATAATTTCAGATCAGTTGAGAATGAAATCGAGAAGAGAGTAGTTTTGAGAATTTTGAATTTTGTTTTTGAGAGCTGATCATGATCTTGAGATTGAAATTTAGATTCAGAGGTGATTATAAGTGAACATATATTGAGTTTGATCATTTGGGAGTGTGTTTTCCCATATATATTAAACAAAGGAGGGGAAGTTAACGATGTCTTCCTTTAGTACTGCCTTGACTGGTCCAACATAGTCTTACATAACTGACTTGTGCATATATGGGTTTCCCATTTTTGCACATTCAAGTATTTCCTATTTACACTCCAGCTTAAAATGATGTGTTATCAGATTTGATGTCAAAATTTGAGTAATAATTGCATTAGCCTCCATTTTAGATCAGACTTGGAAGTAAGGAAATATTTGTGTTACAATTATTGTGAAGCACAGATACTGTTTTATTCGAGTACTTATGAGAATTTTACGACATGTTGCTTTGAAATTTCAAACCACATTATTTCATTTTGAAATCAAAGGAATGGAGGGTTACATTGAGATCATGATTTTAGAGGAAACTGAATTTCAGATCTGAGAAAAGAAGGGGACAATTTTAGATCATGAATATGATTGAAGGGAATGCTGAATTTGAAATCAGATATTTCGTATCAGTTCAGAAATTTTAGATTCACTTGCCTAATTGAAAATGAAAACACAGTTTGACAATTTTCATAATTATGGGCATGTAATGAGTCATAAATATGTTTTGAAGTAAAACTTTACTCTGTCAAGTACAATGAGTCATTTGAATAATGACTATTGAAAGTAATGAATAACATACATTTTGAAGAGAATACTTTATCATGAACAATGAATAATTTGATATATAACTTTTCATAGTTATAAAACATTTTGATGACAATATACTTTACGTTGTCAAGAACATTATTACATTGAATCTATATAAAACAGTTAATTCTATAGGTGTGTCTGGCAATCAACATAAAGACCTGCCTACTTTTAAGATTGGGCGTAATTTTTACAATTTTTGACCTACAATTATGCTTTTGCATCTCAGTTTTACAATGAAAACATTTTCAAGCAATATGACTTTATGAAAATAATTCTATTGAACCAATAGACCCACATACGTAAAGTCTTTGTAAGTTGAGTGGTTGATACAGTAGCAATAAGCAAATGATTCAGTAAGATTTGTTCCAACGTCGAAGTGGGTAACAGACGTAGCTTATTTTCTCAATTTTTTTGAAAATTACAATGAATTGTTCATGTAATGCTGTATTATTCTCTAATTTACACAGTATAAAGCAAGATATTACACCTTGGTAAGAAACAAGTAGGCAGGTCTGACCATACCTCATTATGATGTTAATGATAAGGGTTGATTACTGGCAAAATTACTTTGAGATAATTTATCATGTTTATGATGTATGTACATCATAGAATAACAGGAAAATCTATTCCATTTAGACCAGGGAGAAGGGATAATAAATGAATCGGGTTTTCAAGTTCAATTCATGCTCAAATTCAACTGATACAGGAACATGAGGAATGAGATTCCGAAATTCCTTGGGGAGAAGATTGAAAAAAATTGATCTTGATTCATACGCGATACCTTATGTATTATGTACACGCTGTAAAGATTCTCATAATTTATTCTATATAGAAATTGTATAGAGGTTGATCCAAGTGTACAGTCAATTCAAGTTTGACTGACATTAAAATTTTGATGATTTTAAGATATCTCATAGTCTAGGAAGAGATACAAAGTTCTTCATCTAGTTAAATTTAGAACAGCAGTTCTTTACGCATTAAGTATGCTTCTCATAGAAGAATAATAAAATTCCATATATTAGTAAGTAGTCAAGTTGTACTTGTTCTACATATAACTTTGCCATTGGATACCTTCAAGCAATACCAATTTCGCGCATTTTATTAGATATAGTCACTTAGTATATGTTATGACATTTATTGTGGTTTGGTTATGCCGTAGACTATGATATTTATTATTATATGCATACTCTATAGTTTTGATATTGTTATAACTATGCAGTCTTTACATGACTAAAAAGTATGGAGCTGCTGTCTGTCTGTCCATAATACATCCAGTTGTCTGTCTGTACATCCAGAAGTCTGTTCATCAGCCTTTGGCTATAACTACAGTATTTATTTTGATATTATGTGTAAAAATTTCCATCTGTCTGTACATCCATTTGTCCATCAGCCTTTGGCTTTACCTGCTTTATATCAGTCCATTATATTTATTATTATTATATGCTTAATTCATTTGATGGCAATATTTATTTTGATATGATATATTTACCTGCTTTATGTCAGTCTATTATATTATTATATGATTATGCTTAATTCATTTGATTACAGTATTCATTTTGATACAATTTATTTATATACATGTATAAAGATAATTGTCTGTCCGTACAACCATTTGTCTGACCTTCAACCTTTCTCCGCCATATATTTATTGATATTTTGATGAACTTGCTTTGATCCATTTATGCACACATTAGATTTGACCTGGTTACTATGACTACATTTATCAGAGTTACCTCCCTTCATGGGACATGAGTCTTCTGACTTATCTGACCTTCACCTGTGACCTCTATGGTTCACTATGATGAGATCTGTTACAGATCTAGTTAGCTTTTTTGATGAACTTGCTTTGATCCATGTATGTCACACATTAGATTTGACCTGGTTACCTATTGACCTATATTTATCAGAGTTACCTCCCTTCATGGGACATGAGTCTTCTGACTTACCTGAACTTCACCTTTGACCTCTATGGTTACTATGATGAGATCTGTTACAGATCTAGTGAGTTACTGATCTCAGTGTTTAAGTTTGACCTGTTTTAATTTGTTTTTATTATTTATGTTGCACTTATGTAATAAGAAGTACATGTATTTGTGTTGTATTGCTGTGAATGATATATGTGTGTGAATGATGTCTCTAGTTTGATTTATTTTTTTTCAATATTGGGGGAGGTAGAGTTTAAATTTTGGTTAGGTTTGTTAATTAATTAGGGAGTAGGTGGGTGGGATTGGGATGGGGTGGGGTGGGTGGACTAGCGGGTAGGGGTGAGGTGGGTGGTTGATAGATTTTGTAAGTAGTTAAGTAGGGAAGGAAGGGGGTTGATTATAGTCTAGGGATAATATTCGCTCTTTTGGTCAATAGGATAGATTTTGTTTTATTTAATTTTTTTTGTGTATGAGACTGATTTTTTTTTTGGTGTGGCTGATGTGTTCTCTGTAATAGTTTTCACAATCATCTGTGAACCTTGTAGCAGACTTTTATTCTGCTTTCAAGCGGGATTCCTGCTTCCAGAATTACCAGAAGTCCTAAATTTTGGCCTCAAGATTAAAGGTCTATTTGGCCTCTACTTCTTAATATGATCATATTTTGACCCCTTTCAGATGATTGTACTGACCAGTTGAATCATGTCTTTAAAGACTGATGTATCATGCCCCATATCCTCTGCCTGCATCGCCTTATTTTCTCCGTATCATTTTTTCACATGTCACTTAAGATCTGTGAGTACTATTACAGGACTATTCTAAACTTGATTTTGTTGTATATGAAAGTATATGTATTTGTATATGTTTATGAATATGTTTATGTATATGGAAAATTATAAAAAATGGAAAAAAAAAAAATATGACGGATGATCGTTTTTTGGTGATTGACTTTTTTTTTGCTTTTGTTTTTTCCTTTTTTCTCCCTGTTTTTTTTTTTTTTGGGGGGGGGGGGGGATTAGTTGAGTCGAAGGGATTTGGAAATTTTCATTTGGATTTTTCACTTGAAGGGAAAGGATGGGAGGGTGTGATGGGGGTGGCTGTAATGTTCTAAATTTTACTTTTGGTGGTGAAGGGGTTGGGCAGTGGAGGGGTTAGGTTTAAGGATGTGTATTGTATGAATGTGTGTCTTGTTCGTTTGTATATAGTTTTATATGCTTTTTTATGCTTTTTTAACACAGGACCGTACCGTCCGTGTCGTCAGGGAATGAGAGGTGAGGTTTTATCTGGTTTTATCTTATCAAAAAAATGTGCACAAAAAAAATATAAAAAGAAAACGTCAGAAAAAATTTGTGTTTGTTTGTCGTTGAATGATTTTTTTTTTGTGTAGAAGAGTGTTTATCCCTATGTGTGCTAGATGTTTTGTGAGTGAGTGATAAAAAATATAAAAAATATAAAAAAAAGTAAAAAAAGAAAAATGTAAAAAAAAAGTTAAAAATGAAAAAATGTAAGAAAAAATGTTTATTTGCACTTTTTTCTTTCGTTTTTGTTGCACCCTTTATGCCCGTCTTCAGACGGGTATTTTATATTACGACACTGTCCTACATCTGTACCCATACCAGGTCATGGGTATTTTTACTTAAATCAGTGATCGTATTATTTTTGTCCTGTCAGTCTGTCTATTTGTCTGTTAAGTGTTAGGACTTTCATCTCTCACATGTATATTTCTTGTGATATGGTTAGGACTTTTATATTTCACATGAATATTTCTTGTGATATGGCTATAGGCTTTTATACATGTATTTCACGTGTATATTTCTTGTTATTATGCCTTTCTGCATGAGAACAAGCTTGTGTGAGGACTTTTATATTTCACATGTGTATTTCTTGTGATATGGTTAGGAACTTTTATATTTCACATGTGTATTTCTTGTGATATGGTAGGACTTTTATATTTCACATATGTATTTCTTGTGATATGGTTAGGACTTTTATATTTCACATGTGTATTTCTTGTGATATGCCTTTCTGCATGACAACTAGCTTTCTGCTTGAGATTTTGATGTTTTGCCTCTCGCAAAATTTTTAGCTACCAATCAGAGCATCATGTGTTTCACAATCACATATCCTTACATATGAGCATTTCTGTGATATTTTATAGCCTGTGATATTATTACCTGTGATATTTATGTGATCTGTGATATATTTATATGTGATATAATTATCTGTGATAGGCATTACCATATGCTAGTATAGGAAGTCTGATGGCATAACCATACCATACCATATTATCTCACCATTGTACTGTTGTCAGCCATGTCTTATTATTTGAGGCATTGCACTGTGAGGACTTTCGACTTTCTGTCGTATAGGTTTACTCTTCAGCTATGTAAGCTATGATTTAGTGGCTGGCACATTATTTTTTGTATAGTCATTGAATTTGGTCTCTATGTTGGTAATATTTTGATGTGCCAATTTAGTACTTGCAGTGGACATATGCTTATGTGCTAGTCAGGCACTTATGATTTTGCCTATGTGGTTTTATAGTGGTAATATGATATACTAGTTCCACACTTACAGTGATATGATGATTTGCCAATCTGGCATTTTTGTGGTACTTTGACAATGTGCCAGTCAGACATTTATATTGATATGATTATAGTTTGTCCATGGCTTTAAAGTGTTAATATTATGATGTGCCAGTATGACACATATGGTAACATGATGACGTGCCAATCTAGCTTTTGTTCAGGCATCTTTTTTGATATGACAACATTGTGCCAAAGTGGCATTTATAGTGATAAGATTATATGCCAATATCTATTTACTGGCATTTATAGTGATAAGGTTATGTGCCAATACACAGTTACTGGCATTTATAGTGATGGCGTTTTGATGCCGTTGTGGTATTTACAGTGACGTACCATGATGGTTTGTCTCACACAGAGACTATACAGATGTCTGTTGGACATCATGTCTGATTGTCAGACTACACATGAGGCCGTAGTAAACATAAAATATTTGGTTTTACATCCCTTTCATTTTCTGAATATAGTCTTTCATTTGTCTGAAGATAGCCTTTCATAAGGCAAGATAGCTTATACATGTATGATCATCATGATCATCATGATTATTATTCGAAAAAGGAAAAAGATGGAAAATCTTTCATATTCAGTTGTATAGTGATATTATTTTTGTAAAATTTGGCTCAGAATACACTGCATATATTGCACTAGATTTAGATGTTTTTGATCTCAAATGATTAAGTTTGATTTGAAATTAATATTTGATATTTGCTGGATAGCAAAGTTGATATCAGTGTGTGATTCTTGATAAGGTACACACCCTTTAGTGGACTAAAACAAAATATTTTTTTACTACGGCCTCAGTGTTAGCAGGTGACATATATTTCTTGACACGCTGTACCATTGGTACATAGTGATGCTCATGTTGGTCTTACATTCTGGATACATTGTACCTCACAAGGGCTGGTACGTGAGGTACATAGTGATGCTTATGTTCGTCCTTACATTGATCTTTATGATCATGTCCTGGTTTCACGATGCTTGTGTTTTTGCATTGCCTATGCCCAGTGCCCATTCTGGTCATTATATGTAACCCTGACTTTGATACCTGATGTTACATTTTAGGGTGTTACTTTCACTAGTCAACCCCTGACTTTGTTATCTGATATTATTATTGTTTATGCCCTGACTTTAGTACCTGATGTTACACTTTTAGGTATTACTTGTACTGACTTTGTTACTTTGTTCCCTGACTTTGGTACCTGATGTTACATTTTAGGGTGTTACTTTCACTAGTCAACCCCTGACTTTGTTATCTGATATTGTTATATTGTTTATGCCCTGACTTTAGTACCTGATGTTACACTTTTAGGTATTACTTGTACTGACTTTGTTACTTTGTTCCCTGACTTTGATACCTGATGTTACATTTTAGGGTGTTACTTTCACTAGTTAACCCCTGACTTTGTTATCTGATATTGTGATATTGTTTATGCCCTGACTTTAGTACCTGATGTTACACTTTTAGGTATTACTTGTACTGACTTTGTTACTTTGTTCCCTGACTTTGATACCTGATGTTACATTTTAGGGTGTTACTTTCACTAGTCAACCCCTGACTTTGTTATCTGATATTATTATTGTTTATGCCCTGACTTTAGTACCTGATGTTACACTTTTAGGTATTACTTGTACTGACTTTGTTACTTTGTTCCCTGACTTTGGTACCTGATGTTACATTTTAGGGTGTTACTTTCACTAGTCAACCCCTGACTTTGTTATCTGATATTATTATTGTTTATGCCCTGACTTTAGTACCTGATGTTACACTTTTAGGTATTACTTGTACTGACTTTGTTACTTTGTTCCCTGACTTTGATACCTGATGTTACATTTTAGGGTGTTACTTTCACTAGTCAACCCCTGACTTTGTTATCTGATATTGTTATATTGTTTATGCCCTGACTTTAGTACCTGATGTTACACTTTTAGGTATTACTTGTACTGACTTTGTTACTTTGTTCCCTGACTTTGATACCTGATGTTACATTTTAGGGTGTTACTTTCACTAGTCAACCCCTGACTTTGTTATCTGATATTATTATTGTTTATGCCCTGACTTTAGTACCTGATGTTACACTTTTAGGTATTACTTGTACTGACTTTGTTACTTTGTTCCCTGACTTTGATACCTGATGTTACATTTTAGGGTGTTACTTTCACTAGTCAACCCCTGACTTTGTTATCTGATATTATTATTGTTTATGCCCTGACTTTAGTACCTGATGTTACACTTTTAGGTATTACTTGTACTGACTTTGTTACTTTGTTCCCTGACTTTGATACCTGATGTTACATTTTAGGGTGTTACTTTCACTAGTCAACCCCTGACTTTGTTATCTGATATTGTTATATTGTTTATGCCCTGACTTTAGTACCTGATGTTACACTTTTAGGTATTACTTGTACTGACTTTGTTACTTTGTTCCCTGACTTTGATACCTGATGTTACATTTTAGGGTGTTACTTTCACTAGTCAACCCCTGACTTTGTTATCTGATATTATTATTGTTTATGCCCTGACTTTAGTACCTGATGTTACACTTTTAGGTATTACTTGTTCTGACTTTGTTACTTTGTTCCCTGACTTTGATACGTGATGTTACATTTTTGGGTGTTACTTTCACTAGTCAACCCCTGACTTTGTTATCTGATATTATTATTGTTTTTGCCCTGACTTTAGTACCTGATGTTACACTTTTAGGTATTGCTTGTACTGACTTTGTTACTTTGTTCCCTGACTTTGATACGTGATGTTACATTTTAGGGTGTTACTTTCACTAGTCAACCCCTGACTTTGTTATTTGATATTGTTATATTGTTTATGCCCTGACTTTAGTACCTGATGTTACACTTTTAGGTATTACTTGTACTGACTTTGTTACTTTGTTCCCTTACTTTGATACCTGATGTTACATTTTAGGGTGTTACTTTCACTAGTCAACCCCTGACTTTGTTATCTGATATTATTATATTGTTTATGCCCTGACTTTAGTACCTGATGTTACACTTTTAGGTATTACATGTACTGACTTTGTTACTTTGTTCCCTGACTTTGATACCTTGTGTTACACTTTTAGGTATCAGTTGTACTGGTCAGCCTCTGAGTTAAGTCTTTACTTTATGCCCTGACTTTGATACCTGATGTTACATTTTAGGTATTACTTGTACATGTACTGACTTTGTTCCCTAACTTTGATACCTGATGTTGCACTTTTTGGTATTACTTGTACTGACTTTGTTACTTTGTTCCCTGACTTTGATACGTGATGTTACATTTTAGGGTGTTACTTTCACTAGTCAACCCCTGACTTTGTTATCTGATATTATTATTGTTTTTGCCCTGACTTTAGTACCTGATGTTACACTTTTAGGTATTGCTTGTACTGACTTTGTTACTTTGTTCCCTGACTTTGATACGTGATGTTACATTTTAGGGTGTTACTTTCACTAGTCAACCCCTGACTTTGTTATCTGATATTATTATTGTTTTTGCCCTGACTTTAGTACCTGATGTTACACTTTTAGGTATTACTTGCACTGACTTTGTTACTTTGTTCCCTGACTTTGATACCTTGTGTTACACTTTTAGGTATCAGTTGTACTGGTCAGCCTCTAAGTTAAGTTGTTACTTTATGCCCTGACTTTGTTACCTGTTGTTACACTTTTAGGTAATACTTGTACATGTACTGACTTTGTTCCCTGACTTTGATGCCTGGTGTTACACTTTTGGTGTTAATTGTACTGATTGGCCTCCGTGTTAAGTTGTACTTATGCCCTTACTTTTGTACCTGATGCTACACTTTAAGTGTTTAGGGTAGTTGTTTTAATCACTGACTTCGCTGGTTGATATTATGTTTGTGTGCGCATTGTTTGTACCTTGACTTTGATACCTCATGCTCCATAGTGGTAGATGTAATGGTCAAGGTGACTTTGTGACTAGTATCTTATTTAGCATTTACACACTTAAACACTTGTGTGAATAGATCTAAGTGTGATACAGATCAAGTTTTAGCTGGCCTATTTATACAAGAGTAATGGCCCTTGACTATATGATATTTTCATTTTTCCAGACTAATCTTATTGCTGTTATTGCTGATATTGAGCTAATGTTTGGGATGTGAAAATATCAGTATGTGATACAGATCAAGTTCAAGTTTTGTTTCCATTGACTTATTATAAGAGCTATAGTCCGTAGACTTTTTATGAAATTGACCTGATTTCACAGAATTTATTGCCCTTAGACTAAATAAATTCAATGACAGTTATACAGATCAAGGTCAAGTTTTGTTTAAATTGACATATTTAGATAGTCATTGCCCTAGGCCTAAGTGAATTAGGTTCATGCATGTAGGAGATTTTAACCATACTGTAAGCTGAATTTTTTGCGAGGATGTAAATTTTGCTAGTTTTGCAGGTAGTTGAAAAACACGAAAAGTAAAGCTTTTGTAAATATTGTGCCGCCACAAATTTTTATAAAAGGACATGACCTGTATGTACATGCTCAACTTATTCATTCGACAGTAGTTATGTAATTGCATATATACATTATAAGTCATGGTTATAATGACAAGGATTCTCCAAATCCTGCGTACCCATCATATTTTTACTTACATTCTTTTAAATCATAAAAATTTGTAGTTGTGAAAATAAAACCACCTTCTTTTATGACGTAGTTAAATTCAATACTCGCAAAAAGTTCTGGTTATACAGCACTACTGGATAAACAAAGATGTGTCGTTTGGTATCTTCAGTTCATTGGTTGTCCCCCTTTCCCAAGTTTTTCATGTGATGTTATGTATGTATTGGTCAATCTATCTTGTGTTACACAAATGCAGGCATGCCTACCTGACTTGCTGTATTTTAGAGAGAGATTGAAAGATAATCAGAGAAATACAGACAGAGATCTATCATATTAGTGACAATTTATTTCACATGATTTTAAGATGTTTCAGTACATGTACAATCATTTACTAAATTTTTCTGAAGGGATGGCAAATTCTGATGCAATTTGAAAAGAAAAAAATAAACAGCTCAGCTCATGGTAGGCAAGTCTGTCTAATACTATGTGTTTTTGACCTGTATGTCTGTATGTACTGTATTGGTCGATCTGTCTGATGTTTACATGTACAATAATACAGACTTGCTGAATTTTACACACTCTTACGATACATGCAGTCATTTGGATTCCGGACCTCATAATCAAAATTATCATGTAGAAAATTATGCCTCATTCACATGGAGGTTTTATTGCACAATAAATGTAAATATATCGCTAAGTGAAACTGGTGCACAATAAACCGGACGCAAGAGCATCATCAGGGCATAAAAAAGATATATACTCAACTAGATAATTATTCTACGTCTTTATTTGTAAGTTTCTACTGAGAAATTTTAAGCTTTCGTATAATATAAGAACGCTTGTCTATAGATCTGAACCCCATGTAGAGAATGATGTCAAAATTTAATGATGTAATACTCAAGATTTAGTTAGACATTATATGGATTTTTTTTTATCTTTTCAAAGAAAAAAGTCTTGAATTAAGACTTTACAAAACTCATTCAATCAATTTGCTATAAAAGACCTTTTACTCATGATCATTGTCATTTTTTGATCATATGATGATATTAGATTAGGTCGTATGAAGGTGAAAAATTTCATTGCGAAACAAATTTGATGTGTTATAAAGTTATTGCGAACTAAATTTATTATGCAACGGTGTGAATGAGGCATGAAATATTTTGATTATATAACAATCAAAGAATTCAAAAGAGATTTTTTAACATTGAATAATTTACTTTCTTTTACCAATAAGAATGAATGAATTGAGAGTCCTTAATGACTCAAACCAAGCATTGAAATTGCAGCTCTATTTAGTAACTTAAATCTATAATAATTTTCTTTGTAAGAAAAATACATGAAATTTGACTAATGAAAGGGGAGTTTGAATTCAAACAGTAAATATGACCTTCAAAATCTACTATTAGTGTTTTGATTTTAAAGCCTTTGTTCTTTGAAGAAAATTACTGAAACCTTGAATCATAATGTTCATTTGTCATTCTCTCAATTCTTCATTCTTTTTAAAATTCCTCTAAAGAGAGGACAAATTATCTGGAAACACAATTTTAAAAATCGCTAAAGGCTGCATTACAAGGGAGGCAAGTCTGTGTAGATGTATTTGCTTTTGACCTGGATGTCTGATTCCAATGTATTGTTCGTGATTGATAAAAAATACCCTTATTGAATAATAGTAACGCATATTCATACCTTGATTTTTCGGCAACTTCAAATGACTGTTTTTACAACATTTATTTTGGGAATTGATAATTATATCGAGTTTTAAGGATAATAATATTGGGTAAAGATTTTATGTCATCAAAAAGGACAGATTCGGCGAGAACCAGAAATTTTGAAAATAACATTCATAGAAAAAATTTTAATTAACCTCCAAGTCAAAATTGATTTCTGCTCATGAAAAAGGGAGCTCTTCTTAGATTTTTATAATAATAATGATCATTTTACGATGATTTTCATATACATGTAGAAGAATTTCCAAGAAATTAGCCAAGACTATGCGTTACTTTTTCATGGGTAAATTATTTATATGCCCCTGCTCTCTGAGATTCAAGGCATATAGTTTTTTTCCTTTTTTGCCCACAAAAACACAATTTATAGCAATAATCCAGTCAGGCAAGGGATATACTATGGCTTCTATACTTGTTAGTATTATTCAACGCAATTAAACATTTTATATTATAAGTAGCTTAAAGATTATAAATGCTTCAACGTTAATCTGCTATCAAAAATCTTAACCTTTGTGGTCAAGATTTTCTGTATGAAAATATTAGTTCATACATGTTTTTTTTCTCGTGAAAAAAAGTTCTGTTGATCCTTGACCTTCTTCGACATGATTCTACCATCACCAACAATTATTATCAGAATTAAACTTTGCTTTGAAATCAGAGAATTAGGGGCATATATATCACACTGAATTGGGATTCCAGATACCTCCTTGTTAAGAATTATGTTTTCTGTCAGTCTTGGTATTTATACTTCATAGGTTCCTAACTGTTTAACGTCTGTCTAGGTGTTGTATACATTATAGGTTCCTAACATACTTTACAATTACAAGGAATGTAATTAGAATTATAGTTTAGGTTAGCTCAGTGATTGCAACACAAAACATCTAATAGCACTAAGTGTTCATCCTGGGGTAAAATTTGAATTAAATTATTTGTCCAATCAAAAAATGTCCTCCAAACTCTTCATTGCAATGTCCTGAATTTAGAATCAAGGGATTAAGAAGACTCAATATTTTAAACAATTTTTTTTACCCCACTTTGAACTTGTGTTGTTTGATGTTTAGTGTAGCAATTACAAATGAGTGGACTCAAACTCTAATTTTAATTACATTGAGATACAAGATGACTATTTGCAAGCTAATGCTCCAATTTGTTCAGACTTATCTCTGCCTTGGCATATTTATAGGCATACCATATTTTCATAGAGAAATTGAAATAGAAAAAAATCATAGGATCCCATAGAATAACAGAAATCGAGCTGGTAGTTAAAGGCTGGGATCGAACTCTGGTTAACCAATCAGGAAGCACTGCATGCTAACCACTTTACCAGCAAACTGCTTTATATTGTCAAACTTTTATCGCCCTTAATTGCAATTTTGATATGAAAATATGACATGCCCTAAAATAGGCTAAAATGGAGATAAGTTTAAGCTTATTATAGCATTGCCGTGCACTCTTCACTATCAAATCTTATTTCTATCAACACTATAGGGTTCAAAACATTTATAATGTAAAGGGCTATGTATGATAAGGGCTTATTTAGTCCAATCTTTCTCATCTCTGTTCGTTATCTAATGATGAACTGTTTGAATAATTGCATATTAAGAATTCATTTATAATTTCTTGTTGTAATTTAAAAAAAAGGACAACTACAGTTACATGAACTGGAAGAAGTTTCAAAACTTGATTTGTTAGGGATGAATTAGTTTCAGATATAAATATAAAAAAATCATTATTTTATGGGACTTTAATATTGCCCTATCATAAATAGTCTTAATTTTGAGAATAAAACTTAAAGTAATTTAGATTGAGAGAATAATTCAAGGTCATGATCATATGTTTCAACATTGTATATAATTCATTTGTCAACACAGTAACAAGTTAAAGTTTTGGAGGAAATGATTGCTTGACTTAACCTTAGGAGGAGTACATCAATTACTATTGAGATTATAATGTCAAATGTCAAGGTCATTTCCTTGGATGAGTCGCAGTTGTAATATACACATAAGTACACATCAATTCATGAACAACAAAAATATTTATGCTACCTAATACACTTACTGACTTTAAGGTCAAATGTTACAAATATTATCCAAGTTTCACATTCTGGATTACATGCACAATGTCAGACTTGTGATAAATTTAAAAGTCTATAGTGGGGGCCCTCTACTGACCTTTGTAGTTATGTCTCTGCCATGTCATGGCATGGGCATTGAGAGTTTGCTTTGTTTTTCATTATGTGTCATTCTATTATACTTTTGGTTTCTAGATGATAAATCAAGAATGTTTTAATCTATCCAAAATGAATTCGATGTTAAAGTATTCTTATTCATAAATAGTGGAGCTGATTGATTTTTAAGACAGTCAAGATTAAAGGGCGAGTATTTTGATTTTTGAGTCAAAGGTAAGGTCACTGTTATAAAAGATATAGTTCAGCTAGAGATTTCTGAAGACAAAACTCTATAACCTTTTACAAGTATCCCAACCAAATTTTGATGTATGGATTCTGAACATGAAGAACAATGTTGACGAAATAGTCAATAGGTCAAAGCTCAAGGTCACCATTCAATTCATTGATCATTGTTGAGTCGAACAATTATAGCGAGGGCATATGTTTCACAAACATTCTTTCCACAACATAATAGCTTCGTGATGAACTTCTGCACTTCGTGAAGATTCTTCTTTTACGTCTAGCATTTGAACATATGATAATTATTGTTTCTATACTTTCAGGCTGATATAGTAACTTAGAAATTCAGTAATAATATGTACTGCTCAAACTGAAGGTAACAAAGGTACTTGTTTATACATACAGTGTGCGGAATTAAATTTTACTCCAGTAAGACATTTTAAGTTTAAGATTCGCTGCCGAAATTTAAATGTGATGGGCTCAGTACTGGATTTTGGAATTCCCCTTTATTCTGATGCAATTGAACTGACAAATTATTCTTATTCATGAACAGTTTTGGAATTTTTAATTGTAGAGCGGAATGGATGGTTTCTATATTCTTATCTTATTTCTTAAGAAGATACCTATTGAAAAGTTGTCTTAAACGTTTCATTATTTCTGTAGACAAACTTGATATACCATTGTCTATTGGACCTCCATTAATTTCGCACACTGTACATATACTACTCATACAAAATTGCACTAAAACTATTTTTACTGTATGCTTACATCCTGAATAAATAACTTAGTTTTTTAAGTTTTGATTATTTTGCTAAAATTTTTAGCAATGGAGAATCTACAGAAATTGCCAATTACTGATTTGTCTAAAAGTAATTGATACTCTCTCTCTCTCTCTCTCTCTCTCTGTGAAACATCCTGATTTTCAGACCAATTTATTTGAGAATTCAATGGATTCATTTGATCAGGTTGAAATTTCAAATAATTCAGTAATTTATCCCAAAAAAGAAAAGATATTTGTTTAAAATAATATTTTATTTGTATGATGTACATATTTTATTTGATATTAATCAGATTCATCAGAAGTCTTCTTGGATCAAATCTGGCAGATAATAGTTTTATTTGAAAAAAAAAAATGTTCATGATTCCAATTGTTAGGATTAGGCATTTCATTAAGTGAGAATTTCTTTGGTGCAATATTTTTCTTGAGTAGTATATTTTCAGTTCCTTACCGGCAAAGGAATTTTAGCAAAGGATAGAGATACTGTATACGTAGAAGTCATTCGTTCAAATTAATGTTTGCTACTAAATCGCGGTCATCCTCATACAGTGAAAGTTTGTCTGGGGTAATAATAATTTAATAGCATTCTGAACAGATCCATGAATCATTGTCCAAGCAAAAGTGTTTACTTTAAAGAGAGTACTATGGAATGATTCTATTTATACAGTATTGAAGTGAAATTTGATACATAGCTTGGTATTCGATTAATATCTGGCAAGTCCGATTTTTGTCCTGGTCTTTGACTGATTTTTGGAACAGTTAGGCTCCTTCATTTGGAAATGAAATTGAAGATGTTGAATACAAATTTTGATCTTACAGATATTTACATAAAATTTAATACATCTTTTAATCTTAGATATTGAGATGAAATTCAATACATATTTTTGTCTTTGATATTTTCACAAGTTAAAGTGTGCTCCTTTGACCTTAAAATTCATTTTATTTACTGCCGGTAGGGTACTTGCTTGCAACACAGCAGAATGTTGTAAGCTCTATATTCATGTTAATATATAAGGAGTTAAAAAGGAGTTTGTTCTTGTAATACTTCCTACTTGAAGTAGGTGTGAAATTTTGTGGCAGGTGAGGCCAAATGCTAAGCCCCCTATATATTTACGCACCTACTTTGAATTTGAAGTATAATAGGAACAAACTCCGAAACTAGTTTATCATGCTGAGAATCCTTTGTGTAACATTTTCTTTGTAATTTTCAATTTTTGAACAGTTAGTGACCTACTTTGACTTAAAAGTAGGACACCATGTGACAGTCATAGTACTACAACATCATTGGCTGAATTAAGCACTATAAGGCATGATAAATGATAAGCTTGTCTTGCAAATATATTTTGATCACCACTTTGTACAAGATGGAATTCCCACATAAGTGTCAAATGATTTGTAGCTTAGCAACAAGTCTTTTGATCCAGAAGGAGATTTCCATGTTTCTGTACAAAATGATGATTCTTATTTCTTTCAACTGAGTAGGCAAATATATTCAGGCATAACATTTGTATATTCAACACGAACAATTATGTATGAATGTTTGGTCAATGATTGAAACAATCATTCAAAATTAAGATTTGATATAAGATTCGTTCATCATCTGAATTATTTAAACATGCCTTTCATTCATAGAAACTCAGTTGCAGAGAAATAAATCTTTGTGCTCATGTACATGGGAAAGATCTACAGCAAGACTAGCCTGTGCTGACTGCTGAGGAAGACACCAGCAGGATTTATCTACCATATAAGCAGAAAATTTAGCGAGTATCAAACTTCGCGGGGTTTTTTTGAAAATAGGATGTCTTTGCTTTTGCGAGTACAACTTTTTTTGCAATTCCTTAATTACAAACAAAGATATACATTGATGTTACTGAAGACAGGGAAGCCAGCAGTCTTGAGAAGTCAGTGAAATTGCCCTTTTTTCAAGGTCAAGAAATTTTGGAATTTCGTCAGTGAAAAACATGAATTGGTCAGTGAAAAGTCATTGAAAAGTCAGGGAATTTCCTTCACCAAGAGTGCTGGCAACCCTGTTAAGAGTACACTTAATTCACTTCCCTTTACATTTAATGGGAAAAGTGAGGAATGATACAGGAACGATAACATGGGTCATAGCTGTCCTATAATTCCTATTTTTCCTATAAAAGATATAGGAACCTATAAAAGTCCTATATTTGTGAAATTTGTCCTATTTTTTTGTCTGTTTTTCACTTGTTTAAAGACTCGTGCCTGGTTAAATAATAATCCGTTGATTATAAATGTCTTACCCTTATACATGGAGTTTAAAACATCCCGATGAAATAATTGAAATTCCCTTAAAATGAACGATGTTCCGAAAAATTCCGTAAGTGATATTAATTAGTTTACGTCACAACCAGAGTTATCTTTCTTTTCCTAAAATAATTATACACCGGTATCCATAAAAACATTTATTTGAATAAATGACTATATTTTGGCCTCAAATGTAAGAAATATTGCTTTGCCAATTCATTTGCTACTTCATCTCTAGCTAAATCATGCACAGAATACAATTTGCAACAATTTCTAATATCATGCGTAAAATTTCAGCTCGCTTCACTTGCCACCTTTTCTATATTTATCTTATACTTCCGTATTATTCACACCATGATACTGTTTTATTTGAATTCTTAACAAAAGATCATATAGAGTGAAAACGAGAAACCAGGAGGCGATATTCTCTTAATTGCTTTTTCATATCCGGCTTTGAACGTTTGAAATAACCTATAATTGTCTTATTTTTCTCCAAAGATTCCTATATTTGTCCTATATTTCCTTATAAGATATACCTATTTTCCCATATTTTTAGTATAGGAAGTCGCTATGACCCGTGCAATAAGAACTAAATGTAACTCATCTACCATTTATGGTGAACCTCATCAAACACAATTCTTTTTTGCGAGAATATTTTTTTGCGCGTACGAAACACCGGCGAATATAGCGAAAAATAGTATCTCGGGAAAATTTCTGCTTATACGGCAATTGATGAACATCAACGAAATACTCATACAAACAACAGGAGACAACATGACACACAACACCGCCAACAACAAAAATCAAAGAAGACCAATGAGTACCGACTTACAATGGCCATCTGCCCTTTAACAGTGAACGGTTTGGTTATCTGGATTACATGTGTGAAACCTGTGTTAGTAAATGTTGTTGTTTTAAAGAAGTGTTGTTGTATTATAGAAGTGTTGTTGTTTTAAAGAAGTGATTTTTTAGGAAGTGATGCTGTTTTGTATATAAAAGAAGTGTTGTTGTTTTAAAGAAGTTTTGCTGTTTTGAAGAAGTGTTGTTGTATATAAATGTGTTGTTGTTTTGAAGAAGTGTTGTTGGTTTATAAATGTGTTGTTGCTTTGAAGAAGTGTTGTTGTTTTATAAATGTGTTGTTGTTTTGAAGAAGTGTTGTTGTTTTATAAATGTGTTGTTGTTTTGAAGAAGTGTTGTTGTTTTATAAATGTGTTGTTGTTTTGAAGAAGTGTTGTTGTTTTATAAATGTGTTGTTGTTTTGAAGAAGTGTTGTTGGTTTATAAATGTGTTGTTGCTTTGAAGAAGTGTTGTTGTTTTATAAATGTGTTGTTGTTTTGAAGAAGTGTTGTTGTTTTATAAATGTGTTGTTGTTTTGAAGAAGTGTTGTTGTTTTATAAATGTGTTTTTTGAAGAAGTGTTGTTGTTTTATAAATGTGTTGTTGTTTTGAAGAAATGTTGTTCACTATAAAAGACTTAGTGTTTTTTTTATTTGAGACATAACAACTGCCTAACTGTGGTTTATTGTCCAGTAATTTCACTTGTACCATTAAGCAATCAAATTATCGATGAGCCACTTCACAGTTTGGTTGTAAATTTATATGTTGATGGGACGAGTGGAATTACTGGACAATTGCAGAGTATGCATAAGAGTAGCAGTGGCTTATCTGACCTTGAATATGTCGGAGATTTAACCACGTGCGAGCTCTATAGCATGAAGGGAGAAAACCTCAAGTCATATTTGACTTGTTCTTGTTTGGTTGTTGTTGGCATGGTCACTTTCATTAAACTCACTTCTTAAGTTTCATGTTCACTCGATATAATTTCGTGGTTAGCCTTAAAGTGCACATGTGACAGACAAACATACTGATGCCCCTTTTACCTTGCATGGTCCTGTGATGCTTTGTGCATGTTTATTGGTGTAATTCACTTGTAATCTGCATATTCTCTTGATTTGACTATCCATAAGCATTCACATTCTTATTAACATGTTAATATGATTTAACAATGCATAAAACATGCATTCACTTTTTACTTTGCATGTTCACTAAGTCTTGATGAAATTATGTTTGTCTTTATCAATTATTATTAGTTTTGCTTCTGAAAAGTTTGATGTATTATGGTACGCCAGTCTTGTTACAGGATGTATTATGGTAGGCCTGTATATCAGTATACGCTTGTCTTTAGATGTGTTGAATTTATCATGGTACGCCTGTCTTAAGACATGATGTATTACAGTACGCCTGACTATGCACGACATTTATGCGTACTCTTTGTAACTCTGCATATGATCTTTTACTAATGCACAGTGTAACATCCTTGTCTTCCTTCAAATTAACATTTGCAGAATATCAAATGGTAGAAGATGGATTTCAGAGTGTCAGGCCAGGATGGATTGCCATAGCTGCTTAATATTCAGATAAGTATATTTTTAAAATCAATACATGTAAATTAGATATTTCATTTGAATGTTGTTTTCCATTTTTTTCTATGTTGCTGCAGACATTACTATTTTAAATGCCAAATGAATATAAAATGTGTTTTATTTATAACAAAATGTTTTTTAAAGCAACATTCTTTCTAATTTTAGTATTCACTTTATTTTATTTTTCTTCGTTTTTGTAATTTAGAATGTTTACTATGCTTCATAACACTTCTCTTTTTCAGATAAATTAGACTTGTCCCTTCTGATGTTATACTGATTTATCGTTCCAGAAAATGAAGTATTTCCAGGGCTTAGCCTTACCTAATACTTCATTTGATGGAATGGTTTTAGAAATATCTCATAAGGGAAAAGTCTGAAACTATAATTTGATTACATCTTCACTTTTATCTTGATACATTGTATCATAATATTATATTATTAGCATATTTTATATCTTCTTTTAAAACTTTGTTCAATTTTATTACATATGATATCAATAGAAGATATATTTAATTTATGTGGAACATGACTTCAATGACATTTTGATTGTTTATTTTAAGATTTCATATTTAAATGCTTTTTTATCATACATGTATGATTTTAGACAGGATGTATTATGGTATGTTGCTGTCTGTCAGCTGTCTGTCGGTATCAATAATAAATTTGCCATGCTTCATCCATGTAAACTTTATGATTCTTCAAAGTTTGTTTGAAATTTTGTAATAATTTGAATGTTTATTCTTATATTTTTACATGCGCTATATTAAGAATATTTTACTTTGTGGAATTTTTTCTCTTTTTCAGGTAATGCATCACCAGGAACTAACAGAACTAATATATGTGAAATTTCAAGGTCAACATGATACTACTTTATGCAGCAAGGTTTGAAATATAATAATATGTATAATTTTGCTTAAAAAAAAGTTTGCAATATATTGATTATAAACATGAATAATAATAGTAAGAAAAAAATATGAATGATAATATAAGAGAAGAAAATGATCAGCTATTAGATAGATCTAATTTCAAAAATTTTCATATGGTATCATATATATTTATGGAACTAACAAAACTAACACATGAAATTTCAAGGTCAACCTGAAACTACGACATGCGGTAAGGTTTGAGATAAAGGTAGAATTAAGATGAATATTTATTGATATGTGTTAGGATAGATTGAGTATAATATACATTGATAATATGAGATAAAAAGGATTGTCTTGTAACTGTTATATAGTACCATATATTCATATAGTATTACCTCCATTTATTAATTAATTTTATCAAATGCTATATCTATACTGTATTTGTTTGAAAAAATTATGACATTTTAATTATGCGACTTCATATTCCATCTTTAGTATTTTATCCAATGATAATTTTCTGAATTTTAATGTAATGCGTCTTATAATCAATTGAAAAAAAAAATCTTACTGATAAATTTTTGCTCATTGATGATATAAATTTTCAAATTCTATTGTATTCTCAACTATTGTAACTAATTGATTAGAATTTCTTACAGAAATAAGGTTTGTACAGTGATTAATGTAACTTAACATGAAAAGATTAAAACATATCAAATTCAAAATATAAGTAATTGATTTTCTTGTTGAAATAATAATTTTATCTTGTTTCATTATGCATCATTCCGAGAATTCATTTTCTATTTAAAAATTCATCCTTTAGTTTTACTTTTTTTTAATTGATGTACATTTTCTGATTTATTGATGAATCAAATTTGGATTTGAAATTCCACTTTATTCTAGCTATAGTAATATGTAACAATTATTATTACAATTTCTTACAGAAATTAGGTTTGTACTCTGAATAATGTAACTTAACATGAAAGATAAAAACAAATCAATTGTAAAGATAAATGATTGCTGAAATGGTAATTTTATCTTGTTTTCCATAATTAAACATGAACTAGATAGTTGTTTTCTATTTGTAGAAATGATGAAATTCTACAGTATTTTTAAATCATTTACATTTTCCTGCAGAAATAAGGTTTGTTCTCTAATTTATGTAACTTCTCATCAAAGATACATATAAGTCAAATTAAAAAAAATTGATTTATTTCTTAGCTAAAGTAATAATTTTACCCTTTGTCCATCAACTAGATAATATTTTCCTATTTATAGAGATTTTGAAATTCCACTATATTAAAAAATAAATGATTTATTTTGAAGCTGAAGTAATAATTTTGTCTTGTTTTCTTAAATTGTATTTATAGAGATTTGAAAACTCCACTGTATTCTTAATTATTGTGACAATGATGATGATTATATTTTATTGCAGAGATAAGATTTGTTTTCTAATTAATAAAACGTTATGTGAAAGATTAAGCAAAATCAAATTTTAAGATAAATTTTTGATTTTCTTGCTGAAATGATAATTTTATCTTGTTTTTCTTTGATTATATGTCTACATCATTTTAAAAGTTGTTCTCTTATAAAGATACATCGATTTGTTGCTCAATTGTAAATTTTATGTTATACTGTAAATCGCTTTATTTTCGACAGTACCAATTTTCGTCAATTCTTTCAAAATGACCATTTCGTCAGTACGTAAATTCGTCATCTTAGGGTCATCTTAGGGTCCCTAAAATGTAAATTCTTCAATAAAAATGCCAACTTAACATTCAGATAGGCAGTATGCGTCGTTTGTTTTCATTGTTTGTTTAACAATTATTGGTAAACAAACAATTAGAGAAAAGCTTGTTGTGAAAACATATCATTTGGTAATTAGAGGTATATTATATACAACTTTGTGTGCGTATTCAGTTTTCAATGATTTATCTTTTGCCTGTCGTAATTTTTCCTTTCTACACAACATTTTGTCGGAAGTATTCATATTCGAAGATACGTAATTTCGTCAAAGGAGGCACTGAGGAAAATGACGAAAATTGGAACCTGACGAATAAAAACCAATTTACAGTACTTATAATAAATGATGTACCATTTTCTATCAGTATCATTGTTTATATGAATTTTATGTGACATTTCTAGATTGAGATATACTTTAACCTTTTATTTTTGATTTTTTGTCTTAATGGTAAATAATGTGTAACAGTTATTTCTTGTTCTTATACCTTTCATTTATAAAATTCTTTTTTCATGTTTTTTTTATGCAATAGCATAAGATACATTCTATTTAGTTATTTAAGTTTTTCGTTTTAGGACAGATCAAGAGTGTGTGAAGTCTGTCTATTGTCTCCCTGGTCGATAACTCAAGCCATGTCCATATCTGGTAAATATTTATCCATTAAGTGTATAGAATAACAATTTCTTGTTGGTGAAATATTAGCTGATGAAGTAAATGCTTTTGACAAGAGTTACCTCTCTTTGTCTGCAAGTTGCTAATTTATCTTTGATTCTGAAATAACTTAATATAACTGTAATGTAATTTATGAAATGTGTCCTATCATGAAATAATGTATAATTATAACATTTCCTGTCAGATTGATGGTTGATATTTGACTTACATGTATATACAATAATTGATTTATTTTCTAGCTAAAGTAATGATTTTATCTTGTTTTCTTTCATTATACATTTAGTAGAACTTCAGTTCTCGAGGGTAATGTGATCTACCCTTTGTCCATCAACTAGATAATATTTTCCTATTTATAGAGATTTTGAAATTCCACTATATTAAAAAATGAATATTTAATTTGTAGCTGAAGTAATAATTTCGTCTTGTTTTCTTAAATTATATTTAAAGAGATTTTAAAATTCCTCTGTATTCTTAATTATTGTGACAATGATAATGATAATATTTTATTGCAGAGATAAGATTTTTATTCTAATTAGTAAAACTTTATGTGAAAGATTAAAGAAAAAACCAAATTTTAGGATAAATTTTTGATTTTCTTGCTGAAATGATAATTTTATCTTGTTCTTCTTTAATTATATGTTTTAAAAATTATTCTCTTATAAAGATACATCGATTTGTTCCTCAATTGTAAATTGTATGTTATATTAAATGATGTACAGTTTTCTTTCAGTATCATTGTTTATATGAATTTTATGTGACATTTCTAGATTGAGATATACTTTTACCTTTTATTTTTGATTTTGTGTCTTAATGGTAAATAATGTGAAATAGTTATTTATAGTTCTTATACATTTCATTTATAAAATTCTTTTTTATGTTTAGCAATTTTGATGTTTTATGCAATAGCATAAGATACATTCTATTTAGTTATTTAATTTTGTCGTTTTAGGACATATCAAGAGTGTGTGAAGCCTGTCTATTGTCTCCCTGGTCGATAACTCAAGCCATGTCCATATCTGGTAAATATTTATCCATTAAGTGTATAGAATAACAATTTCTTGTTGGTGAAATATTAGCTGATGAAGTAAATGTTTTTGACAAGAGTTACCTCTCTTTGTCTGCAAGTTGCTAATTTATCTTTGATTCTGAAATAACTTAATAACTGTAATGTAATTTATGAAATGTGTCCTTTCATGAAATAATGTATAATTATAAAATTTCCTTTCAGATTGATGGTTGATATTTGACTTGCATGTATATACAATAAAAGCTTTTTGGTAAGGCTTATTTCTTGAATATAGACTATAAAAAGTTATATTTACTTGTACTCTTTCGATGAATCAATATGAATTTAATAGGTCTTTTATTCTGATATAGACCTTGTCAAAGGTTTAATTTCGATATATGCCCTAGCACAAAAGATTTGAGGACATAATCAGTTTGGTTTGTCTGTCTGTCTTTTGGTAGTTCTTGTACCCAATTAAAGCTTATTTTGATATGACTATGTGATATTGTTAAATTAAAACATTTACTTTCAGATTGATGTTTTGTATTTCATGTTCATCTAAATACAAATTTTGATAATGTTTATATGTAGAATAGCGACCTATAAAGCTTCTTGCAATGAGAGAATATTAATTTTACGGGTTTGCTATTCTGATACAGACCTTGTCGAAGTTTTACTATTGTTATCATGTCCTAGAATTAAGGATTTGGGACATACTCTGTTTGGTTTGTCTGTCTGTCTTTTGATCTTTCTTTGTATTCAATAAAAGCTAGTTTGAATATGACCATGCAATGTTGTCTAATTATAGCATTATCTTTCAGAATGAAGGTTTGTACATGTATAGCACTTAGATGATGTTTATACCTAGAATTTTTAGACTCGAGGAAATCATAATGACCTCAGACTTTACAATTGGTCAGTATGATAAATCAGGTCAATAATTCTTGGTATTTACCTCAGCAAGTTCTATGATTGCTTCATTACTTTCAAAATTTGAAATCGCTTCTTAATCCTTAAAGTTTACTGGATTATCATATACTCTAATTTATATTACCGTTTACAAGCTTTCCCATTGGCCAAAATGCGGTCACGTGCAATGCGATTAACCATTTATAGCACAGATGATTCGGTCGATATTATGATTTAAAGAGTGATAAAACCAATATCAACCTTGGCCTTCGGCCTCGGTCGATATTGGTTTAATCACTCCATAAATTATCATATTGACCTCATCACTGTGCAATAATTGTATAATATTATACAATAATGACAAATTTAAGAATAATAGTTTGTTTTCTGGTCTCAATTTAATTTCAAATTTATAATCTGAGTCTGAATTATGATATCAGTTTTAATACATATTGTTCATAGGATAATACGTTACGGTAATAAATCAGTATTGTTTTATTTTCATTCTTATGCTTTATGTATTCTTTTCTACATTTTCAAATATATTGCTTATGTTGTACTGTTATATATGATATTGATATACATTGTATATGAAGTAACGAAATGTATTAACAAATCACTATAATCAGTAACTCACTGTATTAACTTAGTTTTTTACTACTTTACCTCACTAAATTTTCATATAATATAATATATGATGCAATTATTTTAATATATGATATCGTACAATAATACAATACTATATTATATCATACCATACTTTTCTATATTATACTATACTATTATATCAAGAACTTTGATTTTAATTATACATGTACCTCTCAATTTATGAGTTAATTTTCAGAGTTATGTTTCTTGATTTGGTCAACTTAGCTTAACATTGCTTAACTATATATTTCTTTGAAAAGATAATTACATGTTGTTTGAATATTATTTTGATAATTATAATATTAAAATGTGACATTTACTTTCAGGATGATAATTAGTATTGAGAAATGCTTGCTCATGTGATATTGTGTAAATTATATCATATACTTTATGTACAATAGTTTACATACTAAATTTATTATGAATTATACTTTGTATACTTGAATACATTGAATACATATTTCCTCATATAATATTCTAAGATAATGGCTTTAACTTCAGAATTATGGTTTGTATTTTACGCTGCCCATTTTCATTGCTCATATGATAGTACTTCAATACGATATTTCATAAGAATCATTCTCATATAGTTTGCTGAACTTTATTGCTCATGAATATTTTAAAATTAAAACATCTGGTCCAGTTGGTGATAAAGCTGATTCATTGTATGTCGAATTCTGATTGACTGTTATTCATATATATCATGTCTCATGTACCTTATTAATTATTGCATCTACTTTTCAGTATTATGCATTGTATAATTTTGTTGATCTTGCCTTCTTTATTTTTCATGTGATATATTTTAATTCAAAGTAAAAGTTATTTATATATTTTATTTATTCAGCTTTATTTACTCTTATCTAATTGCTATCATCTTAAAGTTAAATTCTGGTAAACTTTTACACTTTATTATATCAATGTGTCTAATATCAAAATTTCTTGTCAACTTTGAAAACCTATGTTTGTCAGGAAATGTACCTGGGTATGCAGCCAAAGGATGAAACTTAAAGGTAGGCCAAACAACAGTCATCCATTTAAAATATTACATGTATATATATTTTTCATATCAATTAGTTTAATTGCTTTCAGTTAACTGGTTAGAAATTTTGTTCATTCCGTGCATATTGATCAATGTGTTGTACATATGTTATACTTTAATGATATACCATTTTCTTTCAGCATCATTATCCTGATTTTAAATGATCTTTGCTTTAGTTTTGATGATTTCATTTATGATGAACTTGATTTTATTAAATTAACATAATGATTGCTCATTTGATTTCTTTACAGTATGTCTGGAACCAGATGTAGCTTTGAGAAGTCAGGATGGCTGCGCTGCTACAGTGACCTTGCTGTGCTATAACAGTGACCTCATGGTGCTGTTACAATGACCTGGCCTGGCTGTGCTGCTAATAGTGACCTTGCTGTGCTGTTACACTGATCTTGCTGTGCTGCTACAGTGATCTGCTGTGCTTCTGCAGTGACTTCGCTGTGCTGCTATAGTGACTGCTTTCCTGCCGAATTCTCACTGGGCACATTATTCATAGTTTGAATGTTCTTTTCAATTTTGAAAACCTATAGCAGTCAGGAAACAGACCATGA
Source organism: Pinctada imbricata (assembly GCA_033119305.1). NCBI lineage: Eukaryota > Metazoa > Mollusca > Bivalvia > Pterioida > Pteriidae > Pinctada > Pinctada imbricata. The sequence goes on along the minus strand of VSWD01000006.1, from coordinate 46,971,428 downwards.
ATGGACCTCTGCCTATGCAGCAATTGGATACAGGATAAAGGTAGGCCAAACAACAGTCTTACATTCAAATGTTGAAATCAAAATATTTTATATGTTTTTCATACCATTGAGTTCAATTATAGCATGGAATAGTTTTCAGTATATTGCTTATGATTTTTTTTTTAAAATCTATGCATATTTATCAATGTCTTGAATGTTGTGCTTTAATGATATACTATTTTCTTTAAGTATTTACATGTAATAATATACCATTTTCTTTCAGTATTTACATGTAATAATATACCATTTTCTTTAAGTGTTTACATGTAATAATATACCATTTTCTTTCAGTATTTAATGATATACCATCTTCTTTAGTATCATAATACTTACTCTAGATTACATTTTAGATATTTTTATAGTTTATTTCTTCATTTGATTTTGATAATTAAAATCACTCTTTTTTCATTTATAATGATTTTGATTATTTTTGATTAATATTGCTCATTAAATGTTGTTAAACTGTGGTTTATTTTGTGATTATAGTGACCTCCCTCTGTTGCTGCAGTGACCTTGCTGTGCGTCTACAGTGACCTTGCTGTGCGTCTACAGTGACCTTGCTGTGCTGCTACAGTGACCTTGCTGTGCTGCTACAGTGACCTTGCTGTGCTGCTACAGTGACCTTGCTGTGCTGCTACAGTGACCTTGCTGTGCTGCTACAGTGACCTTGCTGTGCTGCTACAGTGACCTTGCTGTGCTGCTACAGTGACCTTGCTGTGCTGCTACAGTGACCATCCTGAGCTGCTACAGTGACCTTCCTGTACTGCTTCAGGTACCTTTCTATGCTGCAAGTTATCTCCCTGTGCTGTAACCATGACCTCTCTTACCTTCCAGAATACTGGTTAGAATTTTTGTTAATTCCATGAATTTTGATCAATGTTTTGTTTCTTATACTTTATGATATAACATTTTCTTTCAGCATTTTAGCTCTTTTTGTACATGATCTTTGTGTTTCTGTGTCGTCTGCGAAGCATAGCGACACTTAGGGATCACTTTGTTCATTGTCTGTCTGTCTGTCCGTCTGTCTGTCACACTTAAATGTCACACCCTATAAAAGTGATTCCTGAGTGTAGCTATGTTTCAGGCAACATATGCATTCCTTTGAATGATTTTTTTTAATGTTTATGTTTATACTTGATTTTGATATCAAAAATTACTTTTCATTGCTTTATTAATGTTGAACCTGATTACATTATATTTATATTTCCACTTGGATATTGTTGAATTATATGGTCAGATTTGTCGTTCTTTAAAATGTTTTGCAGTATGTACCTAACCAGTAGCAGCTCAGATACAAATGTAGGTGAGGTTTACTGTGCTGCTACAGTGACCTCTCTTTGCAGCTACAGTGACCTCTCTGTGCTGTTACAGTGACCTCTCTGTGCTGTTACAGTGACCTCACTGTGCTGCTACAGTGACCTCTCTGTGCTGTTGCTGTGACATTTCTCTACTGCTGCTGCGACATCTTTGCTGCTATTATGACATCTTTGTGCTGTTACCATGACTGCAGTGCTACTTCCGTGACTTCTTTGTGCTGCTCCATTGACCTCACTGTGCTGCGAAAACAACCTCACTGCACTGCTATAGCTACCTTACTGCACTGCTACAGCTACCTCACTGCACTGCTATAGCTACTTCACTGCGCTGCTACTGCAAACTCACTTATTTTGTGCTTCTTACCAGATCTACACCAACTGTTTTGTTTGTGCATACTATAAGTGCTATGACTCCCAGTGAATGGGTTTTATTGAAAAATAATGTGATTTTATAGGTGTATGTTAATTTCTTGCAGAAGTAAGTTGGTTTGAAAGGAGTCATACATGGCTGTTGGATATTCATTGAACATGTAATAATATGACATATTCTTACAGTGACATGGTGTTGGATTCCAGAAAGTCATGTGGATTTAGGTGGGTAAAATCATTTTTTATCTTGACTTTGTGAAAACACATTTTTAAGATTGTCCATTGCAGACAATGCTCGAATTAAAGAGAATTGCTTGTAAAGAATGTTACGTTTTCTTGGAAAACATTTGTTTATGGATATATTGATTTGATATTATAAGATGCTTCAATGTGCTTTTGCTGCGACTGCTACCTTATTGTGCTGCTTCTGCGAAATCACCGCGCTGCTAAACAGCAACCATGTTGTGCTGCTTAATAGCAACCTCATTGTTGCTATAGCAACCTTAAGGCACTGTCAGGGTATTAATTATAAAATTTAAAAGCATGTAAGATAATATATGATAATTGTAGGAATATGTCATTTTATTGCAGAAATGAAGAGGTCAGAAATCCCCAATTAGAGATTTTATTAGTTTTATATGATATTTCAGGGACAAGGTGTTGGTCCAACTGATGTCAATCTAGGTGTGTATTGCTTTAGTCTATAGTACTTTTTAAAATTGTTGATACTTTGAAATGATATGTACTCCCTTATCAACTTTGACAAGTAAATGATACCATTTCATATGAAATACAGATTTTGAATTATTATGAATGAGGGATGATCATTGATGTATTGATTTGATATATTAAGGTACCTTAAAGTACTTCTGTTACGACTGCAACCTTACTTTGCTGCTTCTGCGAACTCACTGCGCTGCTTAATAGCAACCATGTTGTGCTGCTTAGTAGCAACCTTATGTTGCTACAGTGATCTTATTGTACCAAAACTATAGTTGATCATCTCAGTTATTTATATAAATAGATCATAATTAAAAACATGCATGCATAATTTTTAATTTTTATTTCAGATTCTCATGTGGAGAAAGGTTTGTACTAGGTTAGGTTGTAATTTCATCATATTCATGGGGTGTTGAATTCCAGCTGATGTGGATTAAGGTGTGTATAGCTATTCATGCTATTGTCTTTAACCTTTTTTAATCTTGACCATGTTAAAACGTGTTTTAAGATTGTCTATTGCAGGCAGTTTCTTCTTTTTTCAGCTTGATACATACTTATAATATACTAATTCATAACATATGATCATTGATGTAGTGAGTTGATATTATAAGATACTTCCGAGTGCTTTTGCTGCGACTGCGACACCTTACTGTGCTGCTTCTGCGAAATCACTGCGCTGCTTAACAGCAACCATTTTGTGCTGCTTAATAGCAACCTCATTGTTGCTACAGCAACCTTAAGGCACTTGCAGGGTTTTTATATGAATTTTAAAAGAATGTAAGATAATATAAAGTAGGAGTATGTCATTTTATTGCAGAAATTAACAGGTCAAGTTTCTACTGTAATGGCTAATAGAATTTCACAATCAGATGTTATGACATATTCTGTCAGTGACATGGTGTTGGATTACAGTCATGTGGATGGAGGTGGGTACAGCCATTGTCTTTATTGTTTATTTTTATCTTAACCATGTTAACACATATTTTAAGATTCTCCATTGCAGACAGTTTCTTATTTTTGCTTGATACATACTTATAACATACATACATGTATTTACATGTATATCATATGATCATTGATGTAGTGATTTGATATTATTAGATACCTTAAAGTGCTTCTGCTGTGACTGCTACCTTATTGTGCTGCTTCTGCAAAGTCACCGCGCTGCTTAACAGCAACCATGTTGCGCTGCTTAACAACAGCCATTTTTTGCGCTGCTTAATAGCAACCTCATTGTTGCTATAACTACCTTAAACTACTTTCAGGGTTTTTATAAGAATTTTAAATTGTGTAATATAATATAATGTAGGGGTATGTCATTTAATTGCAGAAATGAACAAGTCAGAAATCCACAATTAGATATTTTATTAGTTTTATATAATCTTTCAGGGACTAGGTGTTGGTCCAACTGATTTCAATCTACATGTAGGTGTGTATTGCTTTAGTCTATAGTACTTTTTAAAATTGTTGATACCTTGAAATGATGTGTATTTCCTTGTTAACTTTGACAAGTAAATGATACCATTTCATATTGAAATACAGATTTTTAATTATTATGAATGAGGGATGATAATTGAAGTAGTGATTTGATATTATAAGATACCTCAAAGTTCTACTTCTGCGACTGCTACCTGAGGATGCTGCTTCTGCGAACTCACTGCGCTGCTTTGCGCTGTTTAATATCAACCTCATTTTCAGGGTTTTTATAAGAATTTTCTGATGTAAAATATTTCAAGTAAATTAAGTCTTGGTACCTAAGCCATAATTGATCATCTCAGTTATCTATATAATACATGTAGATCCAAAACACTTCTGCATAATTTTTAATTTTTATTTCAGATTCTCGTATGGAGAAAGGTTCGTTCTCGGTAAGGTTGTAATTGGTCTCCAGCTGATGTTGATTCAGGTTGGTATAGCTATTGTCTTTGTAATTCTTTTTATCTTTACCATGCATAAACATATTTTAACATTGTCCACAAAAGTTTAAATATTTATTGCTTGTACAGATTGTTATCTGTATCTTTGAAAAAAAAATATATGGATATTTTGCTTGATACTTATAACATACTTAGTTTAAAATATTATATGATGATCATTGATTTAGTTACTTGATATCATAAGTGCTGCTGCGACCTAGCCATGCTGCTACTGCTTATTCACTGCGCTGCATGCTTAACAGCAACCATGTTGCACTGCTTAATAGCAACAAGCAATCTTAAGGCATTTTCAGGGTTTTATGAATATTAGGTTTATAGTGTTGTGAAAGTTTATTGTTTTCTTACATGAAATCAGCTGGTCTAGTTTTGTATTTTATCCTCCACACGATATTATTACAATTTTACATATTTTTTCAGGAAAATGGTGCTGGTTTTCAAGTCGGGTTAATTTAGGTGGGTATAGCTTCAGACTATAGTATTCTTTCAACTTAGTAAATTTTCTTTTCATAAATAAAGCTTGTCTAGTTTATGTAAAATGACTGATGGAAATTCACTATCTTGTTTTTGAATAAGAAGAGGTATTCGTTGTTGTTTGAGCAGCCAGCTTGGTATGCTAGGCAAAACCGCTGTACAGAGTTTACTGGCTTTGTATGAAAATAAGAAGTTAATTAAATCTGGGTACAAAAGCTATATTTGATCATCTTGGCTATCATTGAGAGTGTGATTAAAAACGTATCTGCATAATTTTTTTCCTATCATTTCAGGTTTCATGTGTGGGAGAAGGTTTACACTGCCTTATGTAAAATCTATGAATAAAACTGTTAAAAACTTATAATCAATCTTGCGTGTTTACATTCAAATATTACCAGAAATTTTTTCAAGGTATTTTCTCATGTTTCTCTTTTCAAACACATTTGGAAACAAAAAAAATAGTTGCAAAATATACATTCAAGAACAATCAATTATTGATGTGTTTAAATACTACACAACAATGTCATTTATTGAATGAATACTTTTATAAAGTACTTGTTAAATTTGTTCAAAATTTTGAATTTTTAAAAAATACTACTTGGAAAAATTCTGGTGATACATTTTCATGTATACATACTTATTTTAGCAGAAGTCTAATTATAGCAGTCATAATGGATGAATTAAAGTATTTATAAACTACTTAAGAATTTGCACACTTGGCCTATTTTCTTTTATTATGTTTAACAGATTTAGAGTAGTCATGAATTGGTGCGCTCTTAACAAAACTAACTGTTTATTGGAGAGGAATTTGAATAAGCCATAGGCTTTTTTTCCAATCCTTAATTTAATATTTATAATTGTCTACCAATGTATTGAGTTTGTATCTCGAAATAAATATGTTAAAACTAAAACTAACTGTGCTAAAATTTGAATTCTGCTAAAATAGGTAAATATACAGTACAGTATTGAAATAAAATATCATATTTTGTGAAGATGAGTACTGTGAACTCAGGACACACCCAAGACTGAATGTGTTGTTGTGAATAAACTTGGATGAAAAGTATGGTGAAATTTTCACATTTACCAAACTTTAATATTGTGGTACCATGATTTGAAACATCTTAATTTATAACACATTTTGTGAAATACTTGAACTCACATGGTGTTGAATGCTTGGTGCATCTTAAGTATTGATGATGAGACACATTTTATGATCCAAATGACGATGAGCTCATGACACGTCTTCTGTCATACATGCTTATGGTGCTCTCTGATGTTTGGAGTTTGAAGGTATCAATACATTATTTTACTTGGTCAGCATAATTTAGATGCTAAGGAATATAGTGATTTTATTCACAGATTGTTGTAACTGGTCAGCATGCTGTAAATCCTCAGCAAGTCAGTGATTTATTCACAGATTATTGTAACTGGTCAGCATGTTATAAATTCTCAGCAAGGTAGTGATTTATTCACAGATTGTTGTAACTAGTGAGTATGTTATAAATGCTCAGCAAGGTAGTGATTTATTCACAGATTGTTGTAACTGGTCAGCATGTTATAAATGCTCAGCAAGGTAGTGATTTATTCACAGATTGTTGTAACTGGTCAGCATGTTATAAATGCTCAGCAAGGTAGTGATTTATTCACAGATTGTTGTAACTGGTCATCATGTTATAAATGCTCAGCAAGGTAGTGATTTATTCACAGATTGTTGTAACTAGTGAGTATGTTATAAATGCTCAACAAGGTAGTGATTTATTCACAGATTGTTGTAATTGGTCAGCATGTCATAAATATTCAGCAAGATAGTGATTTATTCACAGATTGTTGTAACTGGTCATCATGTTATAAATGCTCAGCAAGGTAGTGATTTATTCACAGATTGTTGTAACTAGTGAGTATGTTATAAATGCTCAGCAAGGTAGTGATTTATTCACAGATTGTTGTAACTGGTCAGCATGTTATAAATGTTCAGCAAGGTAGTGATTTATTCACAGATTGTTGTAACTAGTGAGTATGTTATAAATGCTCAGCAAGGTAGTGATTTATTCACAGATTGTTGTAACTGGTCAGCATGTTATATATGCTCAGCAAGGTAGTGATTTATTCACAGATTGTTGTAACTAGTGAGTATGTTATAAATGCTCAGCAAGGTAGTGATTTATTCACAGATTGTTGTAATTGGTCAGCATGTCATAAATATTCAGCAAGATAGTGATTTATTCACAGATTGTTGTAACTGGTCAGCATGTTATAAATGCTCAGCAAGTCAGTGATTTATTCACAGATTATTGTAACTGGTTAGCATGTTATAAATGCTCAGCAAGGTAGTGATTTATTCACAGATTGTTATAACTGGTCAGCATGTAATAAATGCTCAGCAAGGTAGTGATTTATTCAAAGATTGTTGTAACTGGTCAGCATGCTGCACATATTCAGCACGCTAGCGATTAATTCACAGGTTGTTAAGATGTTCAGAGTTTGTAGGTACCAATAGATTATTTTAGTTGGTCAACATAATATAAATGCTCAGGAATATAGTAATTTCATTCACAGATTGTTATAACTGATAAGCATGTTATAAATGCCCAGTAAGGTAGTGATTTATTCACAGATTGTTATAACTGGTGAGCATGTTATAAATGCTCAGCAAGGTAGTGATTTATTCACAGATTGTTGTAACTGGTCAGCTTGCCAGAATGCTCAGCAAGGTAGTGATTTATTCACAGATTGTTGTAACTGGTTAGCATGTTATAAATGCTCAGCAAGTCAGTGATTCATTTACAGATTGTTGTAACTGGTCAGCATGTTATAAATGCTCAGCAAGTCAGTGATTCATTTACAGATAATTTTAACTGGTCAGCATGCTATAAATGCTCAGCAAGGTAGTGATTTATTAACAGATTATTGTAACTGGTCAGCATATTATAAATTCTCAGCAAGGTAGTGATTTATTCACAGATTGTTGTAACTGGTCAGCATGTTATAAATTCTCAGCAAGGTAGTGATTTATTCGCAGGATGTTATAATTGGTCAGCATGTTACATGTATAAATGCTCAGCAAGGAAGTAATTTATTCGCAGATAATTGTAACTGGTCAGCATGTTATAAATTCTCAGCAAGGTAGTGATTTATTCGCAGATTATTGTACATTGTAACTGGTCAGCATGTTATAAATTCTCAGCAAGGTAGTGATTTATTTACAGATTATTGTAACTGGTCAGCATGTTATAAATTCTCAGCAAGGTAGTGATTTATTCACAGATTGTTATAACTGGTCAGCATGCTGGACATATTCAGCAAGGTAGCGATTAATTCACAGGTTGTTAAAATGTTCAGAGTTTGTAGGTATCAATAGATTATAATAGTTGGTCAACATAATTTAAATGCTCAGGAATATAGTAATTTCATTCACAGATTGTTGACACTGGTCAGCATCTTATAAATGCTCAGCAAGTCAGTGATTCATTTACAGATTGTTGTAACTGGTCAGCATGTTATAACTGGTCAGGAAGTCAGTGATTCATTTACAGATTATTGTAACTGGTCAGCATGTTATAAATGCTCAGCAAGGTAGTGATTTATTCACAGATTGTTGTAACTAGTGAGTGTGTTATAAATGCTCAGCAAGGTAGTGATTTATTCACCGATTGTTGTAATTGGTCAGCATGTTATAAATACTCAGCAAGATAGTGATTTATTCACAGATTGTTGTAAGTGGTCAGCATGTTATAAATGCTCAGCAAGATAGTGATTTATTCACAGATTATTGTAACTGGTTAGCATGTTATAAATGCTCAGCAAGTCAGTGATTCATTTACAGATTGTTGTAACTGGTCAGCATGTTATAACTGGTCAGCAAGTCAGTGATTCATTTACAGATTATTGTAACTGTCAGCATGTTATAAATATTCAGCAAGGTAGTGATTTATTCGCAGGATGTAATAACTGGTCAGCATGTTATAAATTCTCAGCAAGGTAGTGATTTATTCGCAGATTATTGTATCTGGTCAGCATGTTATAAATGCTGAGCAAAAAATGTGATTCATTCACAGATTGTTGTAAGTGGTCAGCATGTTATAAATGCTCAGCAAGATAGTGATTTATTCACAGATTATTGTAACTGGTTAGCATGTTATAAATGCTCAGCAAGTCAGTGATTCATTTACAGATTGTTGTAACTGGTCAGCATGTTATAACTGGTCAGCAAGTCAGTGATTCATTTACAGATTATTGTAACTGTCAGCATGTTATAAATATTCAGCAAGGTAGTGATTTATTCGCAGGATGTAATAACTGGTCAGCATGTTATAAATTCTCAGAAAGGTAGTGATTTATTCGCAGATTATTGTAACTGGTCAGCATGTTATAAATGCTGAGCAAAAAAAGTGATTCATTCACAGATTGTTGTAACTGGTCAGCATGTTATAAATTCTCAGCAAGGTAGTGATTTATTCACAGATTGTTACAACTGGTCAGCATGCTTCACATATTCAGCAAGGTAGCGATTAATTCACAGGTTGTTAAGATGTTCAGAGTATGAAGGTATCAATAGTTTATTTTAGTAGGTCAACATAATTTAAATGCTCAGGAATATAGTAATTTCATTCACAGATTGTTATAACTGGTGAGTATGTTATAAATGCTCAGTAAGGTAGTGATTTATTCAAAGATTGCTGTAACTGATCAGCATGTCATAAATGCCCAGCAAATCAGTGATTCATTTACAGATTGTTTTAACTGGTCAGCATGTTAAAAATGCTCAGCAAGGTAGTGATTTATTGACAGATTGTTGTAACTGGTTAGCTTGTTATAAATTCTCAGCAAGGTAGTGATTTATTGACAGTTAAGAAATGACTGTCTTACTTTTGGTGTTCATGGGTGTATAATTCTGGTTGGACACGTGCAAATTCCGTGAATTTACAGATTGTTTTAACTGGTCAGCATGTTAAAAATGCTCAGCAAGGTAGTGATTTATTGACAGATTGTTGTAACTGGTTAGCTTGTTATAAATTCTCAGCAAGGTAGTGATTTATTGACAGTTAAGAAATGACTGTCTTACTTTTGGTGTTCATGGGTGTATAATTCTGGTTGGACACGTGCAAATTCCGTGAATCGCGAAGCGATTCTCGGAAAATTTGCACGTGTCCAACCAGAATTATACACCAATGAACACCAAAAGTAAGACAGTCATTACTTATATTTACATTTATTCTAAATATCGGTCATTTTTATTTCCATGCACTTCGCATATTTTGCCTGTTTTAGTGTCAAATGTATTTGAACGTTGGTAAATTCTCCCTACACGCAAAACTTGCACGTGAGCAACCCAAGTTATTGGAATATCATTCTAGTTGCCTAATGGGCGTTTAAGGTTCAAGGATACACCATCCGAACAACAAATCACTTCGGAGTCTCTCTTATCGCCAAAATCGACGTCACGTTATCTATGACGTCACGGAAAACGCGCCAAAATTGCATCGGCACTCTTATCATTTGACGCTGACTCACCAACGTCCTGAAACATGAACTAGTATTTTAGGAATTGTGCTGAATAAAACTGCTGTATTTTGATTAGACTGGGACTTATATCGTTTCCTTTGAATCTTTATTAAAAATTTTGATGGGTATGTTCATTCAGAGAAAAGGCTGACAGCGCATTCTGCCGCTCGCCGTCATCTCTACGGGAAAATCACAAAAGAATAATTTTATGCTTGTTTTATTTGTAAACAACCATTTGATTTATACGCGGGGTTAAAATAAGCCAAATATAATTAAAATGTTTTAATTTAGTTTAAACATATTTTATTTTCAATAAGAAAATTGGATTTGGCATAATTTCTAAAAACATTATTTGCGCCCTCTCCATAATTAAAATGTGTGTGATGCTTTTTTACAAGCGGAGTTTAAATGAGCTACATCTCATAAAATTGTACATTTTATTAGGAACCAACCCCTTAGTTTACATGCGGGATTTGGGTAAAACAAATGTATGGACATTTCTTGCAAAATGTCTATATATATCTAGGAGTAGTGATATTTAGAACAGCAAACTTCACGATAAGGGCAAGAGGGGGGGGGGGGGGGGAATTGCTGTTACGTCGCAATTTCTCTCCGCTACGTGTAAGATTCTTTCTTTCATTCTTTTTTTCTGTTTGGGTACCTGGCAACCCTCTATTGGATTATGCCCATGAAGATTGTGATTTATTCACAGATTGTTATATCTGGTCAGCATGCTATAAATGCTCTGCAAGGTAGTGTTTTATTCAAAGATTGTTGTAACTGGTCAGCATTTTATAAATGCTCATCAAGGTAGTTATTTCACAGACTGTTATAAAGGTAGTGATTAATTCACATATCGTGTAACTGGTCAGCATGTTATAAATGACCAGCAAGTCAGTGATTCATTTACAGATTGTTTTAAGTGGTCAGCTTGCAATAAATGCTCAGCAAGGTAGTGATTTATTCATAGATTGTTGTAACAGTTCAGCATGATTTAAATGCTGAGCAAAGTGATTTATTCACAGATTGATATGTCTGGTCAACATTTTATAAATGCTCAGCAAGGTAGTAATTTATTCACAGATTGTTATAACTATTACCTTTCTGCCTCTGAAATAATAGATAACCTTAAATAATACTAAACCTTTCTACTCTGAAATAATAAATAGCCACAAATCAGCTCTTGCTTTCTTTGGCTTCGACACATACAATTTAGATTTCGATTTGCCATACTTATAATGCATACCTAAAATGTATAAGAATCCGTACAAACAACGTTTCATAGCTGGTTCTTAAAAATGTTCTACCAAATCTGTATCGATCTTTCTCACCAAAGTTTTATCTGAAATCATATCTGGGCTTCAAAAATATTGTTCGACAGTATATTCTCGCAGTGATATCAACCAGATGTGGATTTTAAAGAATTCGAAGGAACTTTTAGAACATCTGAAATCCACTCATTTTAGAAGAGTCCATTCGATCAAAGTCTTTGATTTTTCGACACTTTACACTACAATTCCACATTCTAAATTGAAAGAGAGACTCGCAAAAATTATAAGTAATGCGTTTACACGTAAGAACGGTAATCGTAAATACAAATTTATTTTTGTTAACTATGACGAAACCTACTTTGTAAAAGAAAAGTCCGATTCTGAAAATAAGTACAGTGAAACTGATATTATTCTAATGTTAAACTTTCTGATCGACAACATTTTTGTGGTGTTTGGAGGGAAGGTCTTCAAGCAAATTGTCGGAATTCCAATGGGGACCAATTGTGCCCCACTTCTTGCCGACATTTTCCTTTATTCGTACGAAGCTGAATTCATTCAATCTTTGGTCTCTGAAGGGAAAAGATACTTAGCTCCTGTCTTCAACTTCACTTACAGATATAAAGACGATGTGTTGTCCATCAATAATCCAAATTTCGCTGATTACCTGAGCAGTATCTATCCTTGAAGTCAACTACAGAGACAAATAATTCAGCATCCTATTTGGACATAATGTTGTCTTACGACACTGATGGTCACATGAACACCTCAATTTATGACAAACGTGACGACTTCAATTTCAGCATTACAAACTTTCCTTTTCTGAGTAGCAACAACCCTTCATCGCCTGCTTATGGCGTGTTCATATCTCAGTTGATACGCTATGCCAGAGCAAGTACCAAATATATGGATTTTTTTCTGAGAGCTAAGCGTCTTTCAGATAAGCTTCTCAGTCAGGGATATGTTTGTGACCGACTAACATCGTCACTGAGGAAGTTCTAAGGTCGCTATGGGGAACTCGTCATACACTATGATGTCCCACTCTCCAGAATGGTGATGATATTCTGTCATAGACCATTTGAACCATCCAACCAAAGATGGTACTCTATGACTTCCGAAATGGAAGTTACCGGATGTGACAGTTCTACCGAATTGAATCGGCGGGTGTTGCATGCAAGCAAGAGATGCTTACTCTTCCCGGGCACCTGGTCTCACTCTCATATCGGGAGTTCGCTTCTTTTCATGTGGTGGAGGTTTTTGTTTGTTTGCTTTGATTTCTGTTTTATCCTGATTTTGTATGCCTTCGATTTCTAATTTTCTGAATTATCGATTTTGTGCTGTATACAGGGATATGGTAATTACCCATATTTGTCATCTTTTTCAAGTATGATCCTAACCCCAACCATTTTTTGCAAACAGTAAAATTTTTTTTTCTAATACGAGGCATTTTTCTACATAATTTGTATATTTCGAATGACAAAAAAAAAAAAGGTCTTCTGTAAATAAAAAATATTTTTGCATCAATTTTTACCAATTTCCTCTGTTCAGGTTTGACCTATAAAGGTAAATTACCTTTTTCGTGTATGACCCCAACCCCAACCATTAATAGCAAGGAGCAAAAATTACTTTTTTTCTAAAACGAGGCATTTTTCTTAAAAAAACCCCAGTTTTTCTAGTTTAAATATATATTTCGAAGGACAAAATGAGGTTTTACTGAAAACATATCTTTGCCTCATTTTTTTTACGGATTTTCTCTCTTATGTTTCGACCTGTAAAAGGTAAATAATCTTTTTCATGTATGACCCTAACCCCCACCATTGATTGCAAGCAGAAAAATTCATTTTTTTTTCAACGAGGCAGTTTTTCTTGAGAAACGGATTTTTCTAGTTATATATATATATTCTGGAAAAAAACATTTTGCATTAATTTTTAGCAATTTTCTTTCCTATGGTTCGACCTATAAAAGGTAAATTACCTTTTTGATGTATGACCCTTATCCTTACCATTGATTGCAAGAAGGACATTTTAATTTTATCCAAATCGATGCATAATTTCTTGAAAAAGGATTTTTTTTAAATTAAAATGTTTATTTCGAATGACAAAATGAGCTTTTGCTGTTAAAAATATTTTTGCATCATTTTTTTACCAATTTTCTCTGCTATATTTCGACCTACAAAAGGTAAATTACCATTTTCATGTATGACCCTAACCCCCACCA